>NW_004624752.1:3300736-3362953 GCF_000247695.1 Heterocephalus glaber | reverse complement strand
CACCCACCCCCACCCCCCACCTCAGGGTAAGATACCAGGACTGCCGCCAGCCGGGGATTGGGAGCGCAGCCTGCATCTGTTCCTAGTTCCTTTGTCCCTCAAGAGGTAGGAATCCCTGCTTTCCGAGTCACCAGCGAGGGCCTCTCCTTCCTCGGGACCGTGTGATCAAGTCAGTGGGTGGCTGCTTCGTTTGTTTCTCTTCGCTTTACATTTTTAGAGATAGCCTTTGCTTTTAACTTTTGTATTTGGGCACAATTTCAGGCTTACAAAGAATTCCTGACGATTTTTCATCTAGTTATTGCTCAAAACGTAAACGTTTGTCCCACCTGTCTGCCTCTCTCTCTTATCTGTCTGCCCATCCTCCCCATCTGCCTGTCCATCCATCCATCTGCACACCCGTCCGTCCATCCAGCCCTCCATCCACCTGCCTGTCTGTACGTTTGAGCTGCCTGTCGGTCACGTGCAGACATGATGCCCTGGGTGTGTGTCCTAAGAGCCCGGCTGTTCTGTTGTCTAACCGTAGCACCGTTATCAGAGATCAGGAAATCACTGATGTACCGTGATCTAGAGTGAGACCTTTCTCGGCCTCACCATGGAGCCAGCCGTGTCCGTTGTGGCAGAAGAAACGTCTGGGTGAGCGGAGTCTGGTCCTCAGCCCTCTCATCTCCTCTCCTGGAGCACAGCCCAGCTTTCCGTGTTTCCTCATGTTGATGCTGGGAGAGGGCGGGTTGGTTACCTTGCAGAACGTCCACCATTTGCATTTGTGTCCTGCTGCCTCTCAGGGAGACAGGCTAGGCAGCTTTGTCCACGGTGTCACCGATGTGGTGGCCTGTTCTCAGTGTATCTTGTTGTGGGTGCTGTCATCCCATTATGCTTGTCGACAGTTCTTTATAAAGTTAAATGTTTTTTGATTGTTTTGGTTTTTTTGGAGACAGGGTCTCACTCTGAAGCCCAGGCTGGCCTCAAACTTGTGGTGATCCTCCTACCTCAGCTTCCCAAGTGCTGGGATTACAGAAGTACAACAGCACATCCAGCTGAAAATTAAATTCTTATAGTTGTCTAAATTGTTTACTGTGGTGTGTACCTATAATCCTAGCTCCCCAGGAGGCTGAGGCAGGAGAATTGCTTGAGCCCGGGAGTTCAAGAACAGTCTGGGCCACTCAGTAAGACCCTGTGTCAAAGATAAATAAATAAATAGAACTGTCCATCTGGTCCCAAAGTCAAGGTATATTCAGAGAACTTGAGTTGCTCTCCCTGTACCCCATCACCTACTCCTTCCCTTCCTCGGTGGACAACCAGTTTTCTTTTAATTTTACATTAATTCCTTCTGCTGAATTTTACGTAGAAGCAGACATGTATATTGTTTCCTATCTTGCCCTACACAGTCCCATCCTCTCCACACTTGCATTACATCCTGGTGGTCACACCAAGATGGTTCCTGGTGACAGTCACACGGCTGTTTACGTCTGTGTCCACAGGGTGCCCATGTCATGGCCTGACCTGCCCACTCCCTGCCTATGGGCAGTGACACTGTCTCCAACCTCTGCTTCGAGAGGTGGTACAGGTGGCTCTTAGCGGGATGTCTCTGCACCTTGAGGACATGGGTGGGACTTTAGCTGTATCCAAGCATGACGCTGTGGACGGAGCGGGAGCTGGTGGGTGGAGGTGGGGTACAAAGAGCCCATGAGAGGTGGCACCTGCCCAACAGAGCCTGTGCCTGCACCCAGGGGTGCGTGCTATGTGGGCAAGGGTGTTATGTAATTTTGGGAGCCACGCGTGTGTTCCGCCTGTCACTGGGCCTGCACCAGGTGCTGGTTTGGCTGTGTTTGTTGTCCTGGTCTGTAGGAGGGAGTGTGGGCCTCGGGTGTGGAGGGAGCACAGGTCTGACCAGAGACCCAGGCATCTGGTCCACACCCCACCCCTCGTGAGCGTTAGGTGTGAGCATTTCTTCTATCAAGGCCTCAGTCTGCCCTGTCATCAGCACCTAAGTAGTGAGGGTTTAAATCCATTCAATTATCTGCAGTCCCTTCTCTCAGAAAGTGGACTCATTCTCCTCGGAGGAGAGGAAATAACCCTGGTGTCCAGCAGCCTTCTCAGTTATTAAAAATTGAAGAGTACAAATGTTCTGTAAGGAAATGACACGGTACAGAGAAGGTGCGGCTGAAATGTGTTTCAGCTCCTGGCTGAAGGCAGGAGCCTAAATTTGTTAAAGAAGCGCATAAAGAAATGAAAAGCATCACACAGCCGAAATGCATTTCAATTGCATATTGCTTTTTGAGTGGAAACGTACAGTATTGTAAGGTTTATATGTGTGAATGTGCTTATCGATCGCCTACAGGGTGCAGGCTGGGGGAAGTGAGACTCTCTGAGGTTGCAGAGACTACACACAGCCTCTTCCCAAGAGAAACTAGGTGTGGAATTGGCTTTGGGAGAGAAAGGAGTTTTGGGGACCTCAGGGGCCTGGGGGCTTCCTGGTTGCTGGTGTGAAGCCTGCAGATACCTCCCTGGACAGGCTGGAAGAGGCACCCTTGGGTGCTGTGCCGCATCTCTGGGCACCCATACAGTGCCAGACACCTGCAGATTTCCAGTGGATGCAGCCAGTTTGGTGGGGGTCCTGGAGCATGTGACTCAGAGAAGGTGTGCATTTCGCTCCCCAGACCCTATGTTCCTGGAAACCCCCTTCCCGCTCCACACCCTTGGGGTCCAGGTGGCCAGCTCTCATCTCAAGTGAGGGCTTCTGGAAGAAGCTCAAGGCGGTGAGCAGGTGCTGAGCCAGAGGCTTGAAGAGTCTCCTCAGGAGGCACATTCTTCCCGAGGGGCCCTGCAGGGAGGGAGGCTTGAGGGTAGCCAGCCTGGGTGATTGGAGGCGCCCTCCTCACCGTCAGTCTCCTACAGACAGAAGGATCTTGGGAGCTGCCCACTGTCAGAGGTGCACAGCAGAGCCACCTGCTGGAGATGGAGGCAGTGTCTCTGGACCCACCCTTTGGATCTTGGCCCATGGATATTGGGCTGGGGCTCTGGCTTCGTATCTCTGCTCAGTGGGACAGAAGCTGGGTGGGTCTGGCTCTGCCCCTGAGTGACATGTAGTGAAGGTATGGTCTCCTTTTGGGTGCTTTCGATGATGACAATTGGAAATCTCTCATCAACTCTTCATGCCGCCCCATGGACATCACCAGCTCCCAGGCCCCATCATGTGTTATCCTTGCTTCCAGTGGCACAACCAAGGCTCTCTGTGTGCACTGGGCAGAGAACAAGCCTGGCCCAGCAGCCTTCATCCTCTGTCACCTCCCGGAGGTCCTGGGTGGACCCCCCTGAATCCCTTGTCTATACAGATGAGGCTGAACTGGCAAAATAAGCCATCCATGGCACACGGCAGCGCTGGAGCAGCACTTGGCATGTCCTGGTGTTTTGGCTCTGGGGCACCCTTTCCCTGTCTACACTCGTCCCCTCCATTCGCTGTGCTCTTAGGAGGAAGTGAAGGTAACTGCTCCGTATGTGAGTCCCAGCAACGTGAACCCACAGCCTCGCAGTGCTGAGTGCTCAGTGCACATCTGAGTGGACGGGTGTGCAGGTGGAGACTGTGTGGACAGCTGGCTGGGAGCCCATGCTTAGACCAGACACGTGGGTGGGCGCGCAGGGGGTGGATGATGGGCGAGGGCATGGATAGGTTGGACACAGTGGCTGCTCCCTTTACCAGACACACCCTCTGCACACCTTTCATGGCCCCACTGGGCACCTGCAGATCCCCAGTTCTCCAGCTGCGCCCCTTGCTCTGTCCTGCCTGATAATGGGTCTTAGTGCCCCCTTGCTTCCTGGCAAGCTCACCGACTCAGCGCCTTGGGGCCCAGCCTCACTTTGCTGGAGGTCAGGTGTCGCTGTCCACCCTCTGCCCGTGCTGAGCAGGGAGCCTGTAGCAGTGGGAAAGGACTGTGGCATGGTGGGTCTAGCTGCTGGGTGCGGAGTGCTTGGTTAGAAAGAGATGAGACATGGGTTGGGAACAGAGCACACATTTTTAACATCTGCATCTCCCAACTCAGAGCTGAGCCAGGGCCCCATGTCCAGCCCACAGGCATGAGATGTAATGTAATGCACTATATTGCACTGAAAGCCTGTCATCGCTTCCTGAAAACCATACTGGCTGAAAGCACTGGCTGGGAGCCTACTTCTTTTTTTTTTTTTTTTTCTTGGGAATAAATATCAATACACTATGTGTCCATCCTACACTGCATCGGAGCAGCAGTCAGTCGTGTTAGAATGTGAGATGCCTAAAACTTGGCCACTGCCTATTTACCATTTACCAGTCAGTGCTGCATGGATGGTTTGCTTATCATCCTGTAAACTCACCTCTGCCTGGAGCCATAAATAATGCAGCAGTAATAGATGAAGGAGGGAATGCAAGCCTAAGCGTATAAGAAGGTGGGGCATTTCCTGTGATGAGTCCTTTCCCCAAGCACAATGGGGCAGGATGGAGGAGGCAGAAGTGGCTCTTGCTGGTGGCTGAACGAGGAGGTGTGGGACGGGGTGGGGGGTGGCTCTGTGTTGTAGAAAGGTCCACGATGTTGGGAGGCGTGAGTGGGCAGAGGAGCTCAGGGGCTAGTCTGGGTGCAGGTGCGGGCAGAGCCTGGGGCTGTGTGACCTGTGCTGCAGGTGTGTCAGCAGCACCTGTCCGGGAACAGCTTCCTGTTTCCCGACAGCCTCTGAGTCCCCGCTCCTGGCCGGTGGGAAGTTTTATTTAAGGATTATCACTTGAGTTTTATTTCTGGCTGAGGCTGGGCCTGTGGAATTGTATGCCAGGAGGACTCTTGCTTGAGAGCTCTACTTTTACAGATTTAAAAATAGCCTCAAAGCTGTTTGCTTCTTCCTGATAACTTCCCATGGGTTGGCTGCGTGGTGCCGAGGGTGGGTGGGAACCGAGGCTGCACGGCCTGGGTCTGAGGTGGACACCAGCAAGGTGTCTCTTTTGTGTCTTATCAGATCAGAATGTTGTGGGGACAGAGGGGTACCCAGAGTCACCTGCCCCTCTCTTCCCAGCCCCTGGGCGAGGCGTGAACGTGAACCATGTGGGTGGGTGGCAACCGAGCTCTTCAGAGCCTCCTTTAGCCTCTTTTAGGGTGAGTTCAACATGAACATGTTGCCCTTCTGGGTGCTTCTGCTGAGAATTTCTCCTAGTTTCAGGGGCTCTAAGTCAATTAAGTTTTGCTACATCCCTGTGGAACCAGGGTCCAGGGGTCTTTATAGATAAATGAGGGAGCTGGCAGGAGGAGTGCCACGAGTTTGGGGCCAGCCTGGGCAATTCAAGGCTAGACTGAACTCTATAGCAAGACTGTCTCAAACAAAGAAATAAGTAGGGGTGCGTGGAGGATGTGGACCCCTTCTTAGACACCCTGGAAACTCCAAGGCGAGCTCGGCCTGGCTTGCTCCAGACCCCAGCTGCAAGGCTTCTGTAAGCCTGAGGAGTCCCTGGGGTCATGGGCCATCCATCCCCTGGGCCCCTTCCCTCTGCCCAACGCCCCTCATATTTTGCTGCCTTGACTGCTCTTGTGGAGGTCGGCATGGCGGTGGCCTCATTGCCTTGGGAGACCACCCTGGTCTCTCTCTGCCACACACCTGAGTGCCCTGCTTGCTGTCCTGGTAATTGCTCTCCTTGATTGCTGATTTGCTCAAGTAGGGATGGAATTCCCTGAATTATGGCATCAACTTCTTCTGGGATTTGCCCTTTGGACTTGGAAGATTCAGGGTCTAAGGAGTCCCTCAACAGGCATTCTGCCCTTACCCCACCCTCCTGTAGGCTGCCTGCTGTCCCTGACCATCTAACCAGGTCGGCTGAGTGCTCAGGGCCCGGTGTGGCCAGCGTGGGCCTTGGGAGAGGAGATTGTGGGGCTGGGAGCTGCGCCGTGTCTCCTGTTGCCTGGGATATAGAGGCATCTCCGATCCTATAAAGCAGTGAATCCATCTCTAATGTTCCAGGCTGTGTCTTCACCCCAGGTCCCCCCCTGTGGCCTGGCTGCCAGGGGGTGTGGACTGAGGCCCTTTCGGTCTGGCTGGCCCATGGAAGGTTGAGGGGCAGGCAGCTGGCAGAGCTCTCTGCTCTAGGATGAGGGCAGCTGCAAGCATGCTGCAAGATCGCATGCTTGGAGTGCGTATGGCCGACCGGGAGCCTCCTCTTCCTTGGTGCTAGAGCAAGTGTTTGTTGTCAGGTCCACCTTGGTGGGTCATGGGACCCTGCTTCAGGTGCACTGGGAACATAGCTGCAGGAGGGGAGGAGAGGGGAGGAAGGGGCCTGGCCAGGGTCCCCGTACCCCAGAAGGGCCATTCAGCCTGCTGGAGGGCTCCTTGTTTTGCAGCCCTCAGAAAGACAGGAAAGTGGGCCCAGGGATTTACCTCAGTGGTTCTCAAGGACCCAAGTTTGATCCCCGGTACCAAAAAAAAAAAAAAAAGGAAGAAAGACAGGCAAGTCCACCCTGGGCCCTGGGCACTGGGGACTCCTTGTCCCAAGGGAGAGAGTGGCAGGATCTGACAGGGCTCTGAGGTTCCCAGACACCTCCACAGAGCCCCTGAACATGGGGAGTGGCTGCCATGGCCCTGATGGCCCCTGTGGTTGCAGGCCCGAGGGAGAGCCCTGGGGACAGGCCGTCTCTGGATGGACCAGCTCAGCACTTTCCACTTGGCAGGAAGTCAGCCCTGCTTCTTCCCTTACCCATCCAGGAGAAAGAAAAACTGATGACGGGGTATTTGTGTTGCTTTTGTCCTGTGGAAGGACTGCTGGGCTTTGTGCTGCATCTGACCTAAATGTGTCACTGTGGGTGGAGGCCTGTAGTGCCTGCTCGCCGATCTGATCACCATTTCAGACTTGGGAGGGAGCCACTCTGCCTCCAGGACACCATGGGCTCAAAGAGGACTCATGGGGATAGCTGGTCAGGATTCCGGCTGGCTTCATTTCTTTAGCTCCCTTTGTGCTAGGAGCAAAGGAGGCACTGGGAAAAGGCAGGCCGCCTTCTTGGCTCTGCTGGGAATGCACAGCAGATTTGCCAGGCTGCACTGCTGAGGATCCACCTCCTGCCTGGGGCCACGCCACCAGGGTGTGTGCCTGAGAGAGCCCGTCCTGGGGAGCCTCTGTGTAAGGAGGGTGGCGGGAGGGACAGTGCTGGTGCTGAGGGGCTTTTCGTGGGGAGACACAGATTCAGAGGACCTCAAGTCTCTTTCCCGCCTGCCAGCAGGTGCTGTGTGTCTCCTGGTCCTGTGGAGGGATCGTCCCTGGGGCTGGCACTGGAACCTTGGCTCAGGCTTGGCCAGTGCCCTGACCTTTCACGGCATCTGTGTCAGGAAAGGCTTGGTTTCCTGTGCCTATTGCCAGGAGAGGGCCAAGGGCCTTCATGGGTGCACATGGGTGGGGAGGAGGCATCTCGGTGACCTTCACCTTCAGACCCGCCCGGATCATGGAGGTGTTGGGTGTGTGTGCGTCCTGGAGGCTTGGAGGAACAGAAGTGTCAGCTCTTCTTCTACCATCATGTGCCCTGCCCTGGGGCTCCAAATGTCTGCCAAGCCAGTGGATGCCAGCACTCAGCAAGCCTAAATATTATCAGAACCTCTTTGGTCGTCTGTCCTCCCCCTGATCCACCCATCTGTGTTTTGCCTGGATGAGGTCCCAGGCCATTTGACACAGCCACTCCCCGCGTCCAGCATTTGTACCAGGATCTTGGGCTTGGCCCTGTGTCCCCAGGTCTGTGACAGGAAAGGGAGCCTCTGGGTCACCCTGAACACTACTCCGTCCTATGCAGAAAGAAGATTCTGGGCTGGTGGAGGTCTTGCCTTGCCTGTGGGCTGTGAGCTGCTGCCCCAGGGTCCGTCACTGGCCCCACTGCAGCCTTAGTGAATTCCTTGGTCCAGTGCCATGGCCTCAGAGTGGCTGGTAGGACAGAAGCAAGTGTGGCTTTTCCTTCAGAGACTTCTGCTCAGAAAGGGTTCAGCTTGTCACCCCAAGACTGGAGAGGCCATTGGTCAGAACCAAGACTCACTGACTACCCGGACCATGGCTGTCACCTGCCTGAGTGTGTCAGGGACCTGTTTGGCCTGGGCACAGACACCTGCCCTCCTCACCGGGAAGAGGATCATCCCAGGAAGCCAAGTGCCTCATGGGACATGCTCACCCTCCTGTGGCTGTGATGGGACTGCATTGTCAGCATTGTCCGACTGCACGTGCTCTGTCCAGGAGCTGCTTCCCATCTTTTCTGTGGCCCTGGAAGTGGCCATGTGTCTGAGGTCCTGCTTTGTCCTGCTGTCCACACCACCTAGGTCCTTCCTGAGGCCTCTTTTGTTGTGAGCATTCATCACTTGTAGCTCTGAGCCAAGACCTGGTGGAAAGTGGCCCGTGTGAGCCAGGGACTCAGGAGTTGCCTCTTGTGAAGTGGTTGGCCATTGTCACCATGAATGGCAGCTCTTCGCAGCTGGTGTGGGAGGGGAGGGTCTAGGCTGGTGTGGAAGGGTCTGGCCAAGCCCCTCAGTGGTGCATGGTGCTCCTGGGACACAGCCACCTCAGGGACTGGTGGCCTGCTCCTCCGGAGGACACCTTCCTGATGGCTTCTTCCCAGCCCCTCCCTGCACCTGTACCTGCTCAGCCTGTGCATCCCGGACTCGCTCATCACCTGGCTCTTCCTCCAGAGGGCTGTCCTTTGCTCCTGTCCCTTCTTTATCACAGGTGTCCAGGACATGCCTTGCACATGAGACCACCTGGGGCTCGTTTGCAGGCCTGTCCTGAGAGGCCATGATTGGCATGTGGCTGGGTCGGGCTGGCCTTGGGGCTGCATGAACAGGCAGGTGCTTGGACAGCTCTACCTTTCTGGGCATCTGAGTTGGCATCTGACCTGCTGTGGCTGCTGACAGGGCCCCAGGTGGAAGGAACAGAGTGCACAGCTGTGGAGCTGAGCACCATCCCCACCTGCTCAGGTCAGACTGTGTCACAGCTGCGGCCTGGGGCTGCCCCCTCCGAGGGCTGGGACACGGGCCCAACTGCCAGACAGCCCAGTGGAAATGAGCCCTTCCTGTGCGCCAGGGGCCCTGACCGTATCAGGCCTGGCTGTGGTGGGCACCTGAGGATCAGGGCTGGCAGTGTTCTGTAGGTTCCTGCAAGGCAGGTGGTGTGGCCACATGACTGCACAGGTACCCTGAGCTGTATCCACCCCGTGTGTAGCTCTCGCCTGCTGCCCAGGGCACAGAGGGCAGAACGGAGTCCCCCACTGTCTCCCAGAGGTCCCCGGATCCTTGTCTGCCATGCTGGGTGCCTTCTGCCCTGGGCGGTCTCAGCCTACTGGAGCCACTGAGGTTCAGGAGGCAGCGTGGCAGCCTGGCCAGGGTGGGTGTGGCTGGAGGGACCAAAGGGGATATAGCCCTGTCTCTCCAGAGAGTGGCCAGCCAGTGTGGCGAGGCTGACGTGGCCGGGCGAGGGCCTCCTGTCCACCCCTGCCATGCCCTCGAGCTCTCGGGGCCGATGCTCTGCCTGCTGCTGCCGTGGTCAGCTGTCCTCTCCGTGGCTGCAGTGTCTTGGACTGTTCCTGCTCCCTGCTGCTGTGGGCAACTGAGCAAATCCCTGGGTTATTTCAGTGCTACAAGGAGGGGAAAGACCATGTGGAATTCCAAGGGAATCTGTCCTGACACCTGTGTTCTGCATCTCTTGTTTCCAGCCATGGGGTGGGTGTCAGACACTGTCCCCTGACACAGTGGGGACAGAACCACACGGGGAAGGTCTGGATCCCAGGGCTGGGAGGTGGCCGAGCCGTCTACCCGTGAGAAGTCATCAGTCCTTGGAGGCTGCTCCCCCTGGTGCTTTGCGTCCACCAGCGAGCACGTCAGAACCCTCAGTGGCATCCCTAGGGTGTGTTATGGGGGATTAGGTCACTGAGCTGCCAGTCCCTGACCCCGTAGGCACCTGCGCCACATGAGGCTGCAGGCCCGGGCTTTCCCTGGTGAAACCTGCCCTGGGCTGGACCCCTGCCCACTAGGCCAAACGCTGACCTGTTGGCCTTTGGGGGTGACCTTGGGGCCTTGAGGCCTCTTCTTGGGCAGCCCTGGGCATTTGACCCTGAGGCCTTCACTTCTGGGAGCTGAGAGCGGCTTTTGCATGAGCCCTGCCCCCTGGCACGGCCTTGCTCTGTCAGAGAATGGCAGAGCTGCACCGAGGCACCTGTCTTGGGCTGCCGAGCTCTGCACTGGGTCCCCTGTGCCAGGAGTTGCACTGGTCCTCACTTCCCTCCTGTCTTCTGGCCACAGGGAGAAGAAGCAGAGGTGCTGGAATGTGGGAATGTGTTTACTTCCCCCCCATGCATCCATCCATCTCTCCATCCGTCCATCCATTCTTCCCTCCCTCCTTCCGGGAAGCTGGCTGGACACCATATGAGGCTGTGGCTGGCTGATCAGTGGCCTTGCTGGGCCCTCTCCCCAGTGACCTCTGGGCTCCTGGTTGTTCACCAGTGGGGCAGGGGGTAGGCAGTATCCACAGGCTTTGTGTCCAACCCCTGTGAGGCCTGAGCAGTTAGAGAGGGAAAACACAGGGTGGGGTGCTGGTCAGCTGTGGTATCAGGGACAGAGGTGGCCAGGAAGGAGGCCCTCAGCCACCTCACTGGCCGGAGCTTTTGCTTCTTCCATGCCTGGCTGTCCCTCTCCTACCTGGGGCAGCCCTCCAGGGCCCTTAAGTGGCCCTGAGGACAGCAGCCACCCACTCTTCTGACCCCAACCAGCGCCCACCTCTCCCCCCTCAGAACCCCTACTGCAGCCCCTCTGCTGCCCATGCCCCAGCCCACTCAGCTAGAGGACCTTGTAGCCCATCTGCTTTCCCACAGGGGTTGGGCTTCCCGAGGCAGGGTCCTGGCTGAGCCTGGGCAGCCTGTGAACTGAAGGCACAGCAGCTATTGCTAGAGGGAGGAGTCCTGCCCCACAGTCAGGATTTGGGGTGGGGAAGTCTGTGAAAGAAGAGGAAAGAGGCAGGTGGGTGCGCTGGGGCCAGCTCTGTGTGTGCCCTGGTCGCTGGCTGCAGAAGGGACAGGCTCTGTGTCTGCAGGGCTGAGGCGTGAATAAGCCCTACACGCCTGTGTTTCATCTCTGAGGACTTTGGTCAGTGCTTCAACTGCTGTGGCTCCTGGTGGCCCCCCACCTGCTCCTTCCCACCTAGGTTGAATTCTGACCCCCTCTCTGCCCAGACACCCTGCCTCTTGGCTTTGTATTTTAGCACGTATTAATGGTACAAGTTCTATTAACATGTATGCACAGTGTATTTTATTAATGTGTGCTTATGATCTGTATTATTGTATTAACACATACTCATGCTAGGTACTATTTTGTTCCCGTATAATGGTACACACCAGTGTTCAGTGTCACACCTGGACGCATGCACTGGCCTGTACTAACTGAATCAGAGGGATTCTTGCTGCGGGTTTGGAGCCAGCAAGCTCCTCTCCCGTGTTTTCCTAACACATATACTAGGTTGCGGCGAATGTCCTTGTCCCCCTGCCCTGCAGAGCCCAGGACTTCTGCCTTCCATCCATCTATCTTGGTATCTGCCATTTCCCATTTCTTCCAGGTCTTGACTCCAATGTCCCCTTCCCAGAGTGACCTTCTGGGGGCACCCCCAACCCTGAGCCCTGGGTCATTCTCAGGCTCCTTCACAGCTGGGTGGCTCTGCCTGCTGTCACACCCCCAGAACCAGCCTTGCAGGAGGTATTGAGTTTCTGGGTGTCCTTCCCAGCCATCCGTAGATCCGACAGCTGGAAGAGATGCTCACATTTTACTTTGTGCCCCCATGGAGCACAGTAAAGAAATCCTCATCCTTGCTTTGCCCTGATCTTGGCCCAGCCGTGGAAGGAGAGCCCCAGTTAGCAGTTCCCTTCATAATGTACACCCCAGAGGAGGAGCCTGAGTGTCTGCTGCAACTTGGCAGGGGACAGATGGGGATGGGGGTGCATATGGCGTGCAGTGGAGCTCGCTCGTCTCTGAGTCAGAGGGGACAGCGTCACCATCACTGGCTGTGTCTCCCGCAGAGGAGGAGCTCCGGAAGCTCCGGGAGGAAACCAACTCGGAGATGCTGAGGCAAGAGCTGGACCGGGAGCGGCAGCGGCGGCTGGAGCTGGAACAGAAGATGCAGGAGGTGCTGAAGGCCAGGTAAGGCGTGCCGACTGTTTGCAGTCCTTACCATGTGCCTTGCCGGAGGCTAGGCATTTACAAGGGAGAAAGCTTTGTCCAGCTCACAGCTCTGAAAGTCCACGGGCCTGGTGAGGACCTCCAGCAGATGGCACAGTGGTGGGCGTGCACGGGAGGGAGAGGTGTGGGAGAGAAAGGTCTCATCTCCGCGCAAGGCTGGCAAGGCCGGGAGTGGCCAGGCCTGTCCTGTAGCAGCTGTCTCGAGGGTACCAGCCAGGGTTCCATGAGTACTGTTAATCCCTGCCACTGGTGACCTGTGACCTACCACTGGGCCCTCCCTATCATAGCTCCTTGGCGCTGCAAGACCTCAGGAAGCACCCAGCATCTAGCACATGGGCCCTTGGGAAACAAACCACATCCTAACCCAGAGCCCAGGGGCGGAGATCCCGGCCCAGTCCTGCTCAGATCCTCGAAGTAGGCCTGGCCCAGGAGTTGGGACTCCACTGAAACCAGGTGGGGAACATCAGCCCTGGTCCCTGAGGCAAAAGTGGCCCAAAGTGGCCCTCTGGGCAGGGGTGAGTCTCAAGTGGGGGTTCCCATCACCACGCAGGCCTGGGCACCACACCTTGATTCTGGGCATGGATGGGCAGAGGTGGGACTGAGTGACCCCAGAACCACCTTGTGCCTTGTCCTTGGGTCTGAACTCCACCAGTGCTCTCCCACCTTGCTACCTCTCTCCAGCCACCCAGGCCGGCTGCCCACCCAGAGGCTTCCTGCCCCTGTGGCCCCAGGCCAGGGTGCTGGGCACCCTGCCTCCTCCAGAACCCACTGCATGCCCACCTGCCATGGTCACACCCTCATCCTAGCAGGATCTTCCGTCTGAGCTGACAGTGCCAGCTGAGCGTCTGCAGGGACGTGCACGGGTGACGGCCTCATCCTCGAGGGCTGAGCTGCTGGACATCACGGCTTTCCCTCCCCTCCCCTCTGCTGTTCGCTGAGCCGGCCTCACCTTTGGGGACAGCAGCAGGAAGCAGGCCCCTTCAGAGCTGAGCCTTGAGTTAGACAGCAGTGTACTCTGACCTGGCAAACCACGCGGCTGCTGTCGCTCTGCACAGCCCGGGCCCTCACCTGTGTCCCCAGCCTTCTTGCCTCAGCCTCCCTGACTCCATTCTCACACCACTGCCCACCATTCCTCAATCCAAGGGGGCGACTCCCACAGTTTGGGTCACTGACTGCCGCCCTGGGGCCCCTGGAACCAGGCTCTTGCATGTCCAGTGCTGGACACCAGCTCCCTTCTGGGCCCTCCAGGCATCATCTGTGGACGGTGCTACGCAGGAGGTCCCGTGCGCCAAGTTCCTGGTGACTCCTCCGTCAGGCAGCACAGTGTTCCACGCAGGTCCCCTGGGGCCTCCCACAGGTCCACATGGCCTGCACGGGGGGCAGTGACCCATCACCCCTCTCTGCCCCTCCTGAGGGGCTGGCCCCTCCCCAGACCCCTCTCTCTCCTCTCTCATATACACACACACACACACACACACAAAGGCACCCACGCGTGTCCACACTCACACTACACAGCGCCGCCTGGTGCTGACCTCTGTGAATCTGGACCAAGCCAGACTTCAGTTACTTTCAATTATGCATCAGATGTGGTGCAGCAGAGACCTGACCTGTGCTGGGAGGGCCTGGGATGCATGGGCCTGGTGCCTGGCCAGGTGTCAAGGTGCAGTCTCACCCCAGGGATGGTGCTCCCCTAGGAGGCAGGGTGTGCAAGTCCAGCCTCATCTGGATGCTGAGCACCCCCTGGTGGTGCCGGCACTGACCAGCATCTCTGCCCCCACTGCAGCACAATAGACTCCCCCGTCCTTAGGGTCCACATCTCTCACCAGCTCCCCTCCACAGGGACAGTGCATGGCCCTGCGCCAGTTTTGAGGATGCAGAGGGACCAGCTGGGGTGGACAGGAAGGGAACGGCCAGGATATGACCTAGGAAGTAGAAACAGAGGGACCCAAGAAAGTAGAGCCAGGTGGCCCTGGTGACCGTCTGGTGCTCCACCCAGCCCTGGGCAGATTTCCTCAGGGGGGGTGACCCCAGACCTGCATCAGACCCTTGACCTGGCTGGAGCCCTGCCTCGTCACCATGGATCAGGAGACATTAGGCCTAACACAGAGACCTGGTCACTCAAAGTGTAGGTCACTCAGAACTGTTTTTGAAGACTCATTAGTTAGTATACAGTCCTCTTGCTGAGCAGAGGGAGTGACATGATATTGATGTGTCTCTGAGCTTGCAGGTGCTACATGGGGTGAGAACGTCCCACATGTGTCTGCCCTGCACCTCCCTTTAACACTATGCTACCCTAGCACTGTGCCAAGCCACCCCATCCCCCATGACCCGTGCGTGGGGACAGACCCTTACCGTATTCTCTGATCATGTGAAGGAAATAAAGTCCCTGTCCCCTGGACACCTGCTGATGGGCTCTTCTTCCACTTAAGATAGCTGGCAGAGCATTACAATCTAAGTCCCGTTTGTCTCCAGCAGGTCAGTGTGCTGGGGACAGTCACCCAGCCAGTAACTGTGCACTGTGATTAGAGGTGAGACACACAGTAGTGGCCACTGCACCTGCTGTAGTCATGCGTGTCTGGCTCTTGGTCTGCACGATGCAGCCTGGCTTTGGCAGGAGCTGGCTTTCTAGTGCCCCTGGTAGAGTTGCTCTGGCTGGAACCCTCAGGCTCTTTGGGGAGCATCGTGGTCATCTGCTCAGGGGCAAGGGAGACCCAGCCAGGGCCCAGGGTCTCCTGTGTACCCTGGGCCTGTGCTCCTGTTCGCCAGTGAGTCCCCTTTGGTTGGTTACTCCAGGCATGGACAGTCATGTGCAGCCCCACTCTAGCCTTGAGGATGTGGACCTGGGCCCAGCCCCTCTCCCATGACTGGGCCTCCTGCCTGGGGACTCAGGCCCACGTGCATCTTCTGCATTCACTGCTCCAAGAGGCCACAGCCCACTCAGCCCCAGCCCTGCCCAGCTGCCTGGACAGGAGTTCGGGTCATCTTCCTGTCCTGTGTTGCTGCATGATGTGGCAATCATAGGTCACAGCAACAGGTTCCAAGCACCCAAGGTGTTTGCCACGCTGTTGGTGTGTGATTGTGTGATGTGGATGGAGCAGAAACCGCCTCTCCTATCACCTGGGTCCCAGGGGCCTGGAGCTCTTGGCTTTGGGAGGAGGGAGGGAGGGGCTGCATACATGGAGGCTCTGCAGGAGGGTGCAGCTGCCAGAGGACCGCACAGAGACACCACCCGAGGATGGATGGGGCCCAGGCTCCACCCCTTGGGGCCATGCAGCTGAAAGTGGGGTGATGGGACCCTGCAGGTGGACAGGGACTCTGGAAAGAGGCAGAACCCAGGAAGGCTTTGAGGCCCAGTGAAAACTGATCGGGATGCAGTGCACTGAGGACGGGAAGCCAGGCAGCGGCTGCTTCGGTCCAGCGGGGACCCAGGGCTTCTTCACTTAGTGCTTGATAAACAGGTGTATGAGGTGTGGTCACAAAATACAGTTAATGTTTCAATTTCTAAATATGTATGACAGTAAAAGACATTGCTGTGACTCCCCCTGGAAACTTTTCCCTTGCTTTGAACACACTCATCCCATCGCCCTTGCCACTTCCTGCAGCAGCTCTGGAGTCCTCCTTCCTTAGTGTCTTTAGTTGCGCTGTCGTGGCTGCCTGGCTGTCCTGAATCCACCAAAATCCTTCCCTTTCATGGTCATTTTGACTTTGGGGAAGAGTCAGAAGTTGCAGGTGCCAGATCCAGTGAATAAAGTGGATGAGGACTCAGTGGCATGTTTTTATGAGCCTGCCTTTCTGCTGGATGGTGCTTGGCGGCAGTATTCATTGTAGTTTTGATCACACCTTGTAAATACACACCGCATTTCTTTTTTTTTTTCCGGTATTGGGGATCAAACTCAGGACTTTGTGCTTGCCAGGCAGGCGCGGCGCCACCTAGCTACATCCCCGCCCCACAGGCCGTTTCTTGACTAGCCCTTTTATGTTACAGTGCAGTATCTTTTCATTAGCAGAGCTGTTTGTTCTGTGTTGAAATTAACAGGAAAGAAAAGAGTCGTGTGTTTGTGCGGCGCTGTTTACTGATTACTGAGGCATGGAACCTGTGCTGGCCGGAAGTGCGGTTCCCTGTCCCCTGGTCCCTGTTGTCCCCAGCCTTGGTCCATTCCAGATTCCCTGAGCTGGTGGATTTCCCATGATTCCTGGACTTGGTTCCCGGGGTGGCACAGTTTGCATTGACAGACATCTTGCTTCTTCTCCCCTTTTTTTAAGAGCCGAGGAGCAGACTGCGCAGGTCCAACAGCCGCCAAAGAGCCAGAGCCAGGCCGGCAATGGAGCAGGTAGGCCTGTGGGCACAGCGGACACTGCTTCTGTCCCGAGTCCCTCCTGTATCTGGGACCCTCCTTCCATCAGAACGGGGTCAGCATTTGTCCCTGCAAGCTGGCAGTCATCAGAGTGAACTCGAACTCCTGCTCACAGGAGTGCACGGCGATGTCTCAGTTACTCTGCGCAGGCCCTGTTCTCCGGGCCGGTCATCCTACCGAGGGGACTATGCAGGCAGGGGGCTGTCGCGGGCTGGTCACCACACCCCAGGGAGGAGACAGAGCTCTTTTCTCTCCCCCTGCTCCCATCCCACCCTTCCCTACTCTGAGCCCTCCACAGCCGTCCTTCAGAAGATGAGGTGTGCAGTGCCCCTTCCGAAGGCCCTGCTTGCCTGTGCTGGTGAGAAGGATGAACCAGGTCTGAGGTCTTTGGTTTCAGTCCTGGGGCCACAGAGAGGAGGCCCAGGAGGGAGGCGCCTCTGAGGGGTACTCCCAGTTCTGGGCCTAGCCGTTCCAAAGAGAAAGGTGGTGTACCCCTTCCCCGGGGCACCCCAGCTAGAGCCATGCAGGGCAACTCTGGGCATATTTGGCTCTGAGTCCCCTGGGTGCTGGCCTCCCGGGGCCCCTGGGCCCTACAGCCAGTGGCCCAGGCTTAGATATAAAGTCCTTGGCCTGTCATCTTGGCCACCGAGCCAGAAGCAGCGCAAGACCTCCAAGGTCCCTGATGCTTGGTGATGGCGAGGGCCTGAGAAGCGTGGGTAGAAAGGCACGTCCCTGGGTTCCCTTGCCTGTCACGGGCCAAGGTCCATTCTGATTGTCAGGCCAGCTCTGTGCATGTGTGGTGGGGGAGTGGTAGGGGGAGAGGTCCTGCTCCGCAACGGCAGCCTCTGGGGAGCGGTGTCCGCCCCCATGGTGGAGTCAGGTGGGAACTGGTGTTGGGGATAAAGATCTGTCAGGGCTTCACATTTTCCTCAGGAATTGGCCCTGAGAGGCCCAGCAGAAAGAGCCTCCGGGTCCTGGTTAAGGGGAATGAGAGGGCTTGGCCTCACACTGGTGAGGTGAGCCTCCAGTCCAGGGCCTGGGGGTCAGCAAACACCCCCATCTGGCTTTACATGTTTAAAATGCTGTTCACACTTTTAAATGGTTGGGAGAAAAAGGAATATTCTTGACAAGTGAGCCTCGATGAGTCTGGAATCCCAGGGTCCCTCAGCGTTCCCCTGGGAACCAGCCCTGCCCTCAACTCCTTGGCCCACCCCCTGCCCTGACTGAGGGCGCAAACCTCAGCACTGCTGGCCTTGGCCCTTCACTTCCATCCCGAGCCTGAGGCAGCTGGGGTCTGCATTGCCTGTTGCCCACCTACCCTGAGCCCACAGCACACCTGGTTGGGTTTTCCTTAATTCTTAATTGACACCAATGTTTGTGCGTGTTGACTGCACACCGGTGTCTGGTGACCACCTGCCCACCTTCCCACTCCCTTGAACTATGGTGGGACAGCGCCCCCTACAGTCCACCCGAGCCTACTTTCTGAGAGACCTTCCGGCGAGCAAGGGGATACTCAGTCTGGCAGGGCTTGGGCTGGCGTCTGCCCTGTGGGCCACTTTGTGCAGCCTTAGCTGTTGGTGAACGGAGTATAGACCCCCATCCCCCCAGCATGTGAACAGGCCAACCTCAGGGTCTCAGGGCCAGGCTGTGAGCCCCCCTAGCAGTTCAGACCCAGTAGAGGGGAAAGACGGTCAGCCAGGAAAGGTGGGGAGGCAGCTGGAGAAGCCCAATGCCCCAGATGCTGGGCCCCGGGCTTGGGAAGCAGACGCCACACAGCAGTGTTTATGGCAGGGCTTCCCTGGTCGGCAATGCTGGACTTGCACCTCCTGGCAGGACCCCTTCTGGGCCTTGCTGTGAGACCCCCACCCCAGAGCTCGAGACCCCAGAGCAGTGAGCCAGGCTGACTCCTCCCACCTCCTGCCTCCTCACAGAACGCCGCAGCCAGGGCCTGTCCTCCCGAGCACAGAAGTGGTTCTATGAGAGGTTCGGGGAGTACCTGGAGGATTTCCGCTTTCAGCCCGAGGAGAACACCGTGGAGACCGAGGAACCCCTCAGTGCCCGCAGGTAGGGTGCCCGCCTGGGGGACAGCTGGTGGAGGGATGTCAGAGCCTGGGCCCTGCATCGCCATCATGCGGGCAGTGACGCTGAATGTGTAGCTGCCGCTGGCTCCTGGAGGTCCCCAGCCAGTCCCCTCACCCACACTGGCCTCATGTGACAAGTGTCCATGTGCAGGGCACAGGACTGTTGTCTGGGGTCTCCCTCACACCAGGTTGCCTTAGTGGTTCACATGCCTGGGCCCTGGGGGCCCCGAGAAGCCAGACCTGCAAGGCCCCTGCTCTGGGAGGGATGTGGCTGGCGACGGGGACCCTTGTTGCAGATGTGCCCGCCTTCCTAACCTAGGGAACAGCAGCAGGCGCTCCTGGTACATCGCTGCCCCCGAGTGTGACGGTCCGGGCATCCGAGGGTCCTGGGCATCCAGTGTCCTCCTGTTCCATGTGTGAAGTGGAGCGTGTCGGGGGGCCCAGGGCTTGGGTGAACTAACACTGTCCACCTCTCCTTCTCTCAGGTTAACGGAGAACATGAGGCGGCTGAGTGAGTGTGGTCCCTTGGCCGGCGTGGGTGGTGGGTGGTGGGGAATGGAGCCCAAGCTGGCCGGCCCAGCGTTTGGGGTGAAAAGTGACGCCTTTCTCCCATACTCCCCAGACCCCAGGGAATCCCAACATGCTGCACCCCATCTTTGCCCTGTTCCCTTTTTCCTGCCCCCCACCGGCCTGGGCATGGGGGTGCAGGTGGTTTCTCCCCATGGGTAACTCGGGATGTGCTGTGCTGACCGCCGTAGTCTGCTCTCTTCCCAGAGCGCGGGGCCAAGCCTGTCACTAACTTCGTGAGGAACCTTTCTGCCTTATCTGACTGGTACTCCGTCTACACCTCTGCCATCGCCTTCACGGTGAGTGGCTCTTTGGGGTTGGGATGACTGTGCCGTCCTTCACTGGTGTCCCCGAGATGGGCAGGGCCAGGGACCCTCTCTTCCATGAAGAGAGTGGAGGTCACAGGGTCACATCAGAGGCAAGTGTGGCCCAGGACCCTGCAGGGCCCCAGCTGTGACCTCAGCCTCCTGGTGTGCTTGCCTTTGGTTTGCCACGCCTGTCAGGGTGGGCGGCAGCTGCACAGCATCTGTCCTCTGGGACCTGAGACTGTAGGGCTGGAGAGGTGCCCGGAGGGCATGTGGTGGTGCAGGAGACCCAGCCTGGCCCCTGTGAGCCACAGTCTGGGCAGGGATAAGGGAACATCGGACTGGCAGCATCCGGGGCCCTGCCTGCCTGCCTCCCAGGGAGACCCTCCCATCTGTCTTGGTGCCCTCCAGGGTAAGAAGGGTGTGGGGAGGGCGTGGTCTGAGTGCCCAGAGGTGGCTTTGCCCTGCCCAGTGGGCTCCTGTCTGGAGACGGTGCCTGGTGGCCCTGGGAGGCCAGCGGCTGTCCAGGCCTCAGTGTCCACCTCAGAGATGGCACTTTGCACACGCACTGGTGAAGCTGTGGGGGTGCAGGGCCTTCATGGCTGCTCTGTCTGAGGCCTTCCTGACTGGGGCCCACACCCGCCATCCCACCTGTGCCTTGGCCCTAAAGAGACAGGCCCCTTGGTTCTGACTCTCCTCCTACCCGCCACCCGAACTCAGTTGCATTTGGGCCCCTGCTCCGTGCCCGCAGCTGTAGGTCTGTCAGTGTCCAGGGACTCCCTGCCTGGGCCCGCTGCCCCCTGCTGTCCAGTGGCTGTGTGCTCAGGACAGTGGGCAGCCTCCTTATGCCACCAGCCCCCGAGTGCACCTCCCTCTTCACCCCCAGGGCCCGCCCCTCCCAGCCCCCTCCACTGCCTCAGGGACCTCGTCTTCCCACTGAGTGCTGCCAGATGGTTGGGGACCGGGAGGGACGCAGCTGTCCCGGCTGGTCTGCCTGATGCACCCCTCTCCCTGCAGGTGTACATGAACGCCGTGTGGCACGGCTGGGCCATCCCCATGTTTCTGTTTCTAGCAATTCTGAGGCTGTCCCTCAATTACCTCATCGCCAGGTAGGGGAGCCTACCCACTGGGTTGGGTGGCCCTGCTGCGCTGTTCCCCTGGGGATGGGTAGGCGGCTGCCCCTCTGCCTTGCTGCAGCCGGCGGCAGAGGCTCCAGGCTCCCCGTGGGCCTTTCCCTGACGGCCGCGGTGCCCACCACGTGGGAGAGGATCACCTGTCCCATATCACATTGCCCAGGGGTGGGTTGGTGAGGCCGCAGGGCTCTGCGCTCCGTGAAGCTCCTGCTGTTTGTTGTAAGAAAAAAGTAAGGAGCAGAGGCTGGAGTTTAGGGCGAGCATCAGCACCGCCCACACAGCACACCTGTGCAGCAGGCGCTTTGCAGGGGTGCGCTAAGCCCACTGAGCCTGGGCTGTGCCTCATGGCCTCCATGTCCCCTGTGAGCACCCTAGGGGACCCCCAGTGCCAGCCCCAGCTCAGTCTCAGCAAAAGATCCTACTTCGTACACCAGGCTCCAGTCTTCTTTCCATGCTGCATCAGTGTTGGTTTGTAGAAAGGAAAACATTGAAAGATGAGGGGTGATCAAAACATGCCGTGAATGCTTACATTTAGAAAAATACTTATTACAATAAAAGGCACATTGCCATGAATCTCCCTTAAAATCGCCCCCTCACTTTGAACACATCCACCCCATCCGTCCTTCTTGCCTTCTCTGGAGCAGTTCTGAAGGTGCTCTTTCCTGAGTATCTTCTCAAAGTGGATCAAAAACACAGTGAACGCTGGTGTGGAGTGCTATCGTTACATTGTGTCCTTATCCAATGTAGTCACTGGATCTGACACCATGTTTGTTCTGGCTCTTCTGGCTCTTCCCCAAAGTCGAAAGGACCTTGAAAAGGAAATGTTTTGAATCAACTCAGGACATCAAGGCGGCCACCATAGTACAACTAAAGACACTCAGAAAAGAGAACTTCCAGAATCACGTCAGAAAGTGGCAGGGGAGAATTCTGAGGGAGATTCTTAGCAGTGTGTCTTTTATTGTAATAAACTTCTAAAAATTAAATACTCACTATTTTCAATTATACTGTATGTTTTTTAAATTTTTTATTTTTTTTGCGGTGCTGAGGATTGAACCTGGGGTTTTGAACATGCTAGGCGAGTCCTCCACCATAAGCTGTGTGTCCAGCCCATGTTGTGTACCCTTGAAGCAGCCATTAGTCCCCAAGGTGAGGCAGGATATGTGACTGGTGAGGCAAGATCTTGTGGTTTCCCCTCCCCCTTGTCACTGGCTGCTCTTAAATAGGCGGGGGACTGGAATGGCCTTGAGGCCTCCAGCACGGTTTGGGAGCCCTTCTTTCCTGTCTGGCCGTACCACAGGGTAAGGGGCCCTGGCTAGATGTGCTGCCTTGTTGTCCCCTGAACTCAGCCAAAGTTGTGGTGGTTTCTCTTTGCCAGGGGCTGGCGGATACAGTGGAGCATCGTGCCAGAAGTGTCTGAAGCTGTGGTAAGTCCTGGGGGGGGGGAGAGGGCCCCTTCATCTGACCCTACCATGTCAGGCCTCCAACCTCTATGAGTGATGAGAAGGCTTCCAGATGAGTGCCCTGCCCTGGAGGGGAGGTGCGGGGAGAAGCCAGCCCTGGGCCCCGGGCCATCCATCCACTCTTGCCCCAGCCTGTCCTGCCTATTCCTTCTCAGCTGCTATGCCCGCCCCCCTTAGTAGGAATGTAACAGAAGAGCTGGGCAAGTAGACACGTACACTCCTGGGACTCTGGAGCCTAGTACTGACCTCCTGCCTAGTTTGTCAATAAAGCTTTATTGACACTCAGCCATGCCTGCTCATACACAGCCTGGTTTGTCAATAAAGCTTTATTGACACACATTTATGTCTACTCATTTACACGCTGCCCTGGCTGCCTTTGCACTGTAGTGTTTTTTTGTTTTGTTTTGTTTTGTTTTGGTACCAGGGATCAAACTCGGATCTTTGCGCAGCAGGTGGCGAACCCACTGAGCTAAATCCCTGGCCCCTTTGCTCTGTAGTGGAGAAGGTGTGACAGAGCCACATAGTTGGAAAAGCTTAAAAAAAACTTACAAAAGTTGACTCTAGAGGGAGGCTCAGACCCGTGAGGCTAAACTATTGGGTATGGATAGAGGGAGACCATGGTGCCTCCATGGGCCTGTCTGATATTTGAGCACCTACTATATGCCTGGAGCACCAGGGGTTGAGGAGCTGTCATGGGGCAGGCCTGTGTCTACCCACCCTTGAGACCTGGAAGACTCAGGAGGGTCTTACTGAATAAGTGGGGAGATGTATGAATTCAGACAAGCAGGACGAGCTGGGCCCCCATTTGCTGGGCCTCAGTTTAGCTACCTGCCAAACTGAGTGGGGGCGGGTGGTAAAGGGAGCATAAGAGAGGGTTGGGGTGTCTTGGCCCAGCAGGGTACCCTCCCCACCCAGAATCCCCAAAGCACAATCCTTCCCCTCTGGCTATCTGGGGACAGCAGAGTGACCCACATATCCCTGGGGCTGGGAGCCTTCTTGATGTTTTTTCAGTAATTTCTCCAAACTGTTAAATTCCAGTGGAAAATTCTCTCTCCCCTTTGACTGAAGGAACCTCCAAAGGAAGACCTGACCGTGTCCGAGAAGTTCCAGCTGGTGCTGGACGTCGCCCAGAAAGCCCAGGTACTGCTGTGGGCTCTGCCAGCACGGGGCACAGGGCAGCACCTTGCCGCCCCAGGCCAGGCTCCTCTGCCGTCAGCTGCTGGTGCTTAGCTGGGTGTTCCCAGCCACTCTGCTGGGGGGGATGTCGTGTGGTGGGGCACCCCCTGCTGGCCAGGAACAGGAGAACGCTGGCCTGGTTAGCTGTTATGAGTATGGCCACATTGACTTAGACCAGAACCCCCAGGCCTGGGGGTGGCCAGGAAGGACCATGGGGCTCTGGTGGCCACTGGTTTATGCATTCCTAGTCTGCCCAGACCAGGGGCCCTCTGGCTGTCTGGTGTGGCTGACAGGCACGTAAGCCTGTGGTCATTTCCTCTTCACACAGAATCTCTTTGGCAAGATGGCAGACATCCTGGAAAAGATCAAGAAGTAAGTGGCCACCCCCAGCCCCACCCCGAGACAGCGCCAGGCCCCGCCTGACCGCCATCTCCCTTCCAGCCTGTTCATGTGGGTGCAGCCCGAGATCACGCAGAAGCTGTACATTGCACTGTGGGCTGCCTTCCTGGCCTCCTGCTTCTTCCCCTACCGCCTGGTGGGGCTCACCGTGGGTAAGGAGACACCCTGGGCTCGGCAATGTGGGGTCAGGAGCAGGACAGCAGAGCCTCTGTGGCACATCTGCCAGCCTCCGGGAGCTAGGGGGGCCTTCAACTCAGGAGCTGGGTACGGGCTTCAGACTTGAGAGAAATGAGGGCCACCAGATTCTAGGGACATGATGGCAGCTGCCCGCCTGCCTGCCTGCCTGCCTCTCTTCCTCCTTACCCCCTCCCTCCTTCCCTCCCTTCTTTCCTTTCTGTTGTACTGGGAGTTGAACACAGGGCCTTCACACTGGGCTACATCCACAACCCCTTTTCCTTTTTGTCTGTTTGTTGTTTTGAGACAGAGTCTCACTGAGTTGCCAAGTCACCCAGGCTGGGCTCCAACTTGTGACCCCCCTGCCTTAGCCTCCCAGAGTGCAGGATGTGGTCATCACACCTGGCTACGATGCTGGTTTCTCAAGTCCAGCGAGACCTTTGCCATGAAGGGGCCCCCAGCTTCCTGCTATAGTAAGGGGCTGCTGGGCCCTGGCTCAGTGCCTGTCTCTTGGGGCGCCGGCCTGTGTGCAGTCAGTAAGCATTCATCTTGTGGCTGGGGCGGTCAGAGCTGCCAAAACCTGCATGCATGTTTCCTCGTGCCTCGAGCTGGGTGGCAGCTGAGGAGTTAGTGATGTGGCATGAGGTCAAGGGTCACATCCACCTACATGCTCCTTTCCTGGGCTCACCATCAGGGAAGGAGAGGGAAGCGGCGACGAGGGCTATGGGGGAGGTGGTATCGCTGTGGCAGTGCTCACCTCCTGCCCTCCTCTCTGGCCTCCGTCCTCCGCCTCTCACTTGTGGGAACAGTGATCAGGCGGGATGTGGCTGGACTCTGGGCTCTGGCGCACAGGGTGCTTGGGGGCAGCCGAGAGGACAGGGGAAAGGGGAGGGAGAGGGAGCCCTGCACATGCACCAGGGCTCAGACCTTGTGCCCCGAGAACTTTGTGGCATGCTCAGAAGGTGGTCAGGGAGACAGCGCTGGCACCTACGAGGCACTGCCTCCACCTGCTCTCCTTGGCTGGGAGACCCAGGGGCTGGGTCCTTCCAGGAGCAGCAGCCTGGGACAGCCCGCTCTCTAGAGCTCTGTGACCTCACTAGCTCTCTGGGGACATGTCCTTACTGCCCAGCATGGTCTCTGTGTTGCCTCCTGTCTCATCACTGCACAAGTTCCTTTCACACCACTCCAGCTGTTTATTAACTTACTTCCCTGTCAGCTCCCAGACTGTGGCCTGAGGAGGCATGGGTGTGGCCAGTGGTGGGAGAGGGTATGGCCTCTGGTAGGGGAGAGCTGCTCTGGGAAAGTGGGTGTGGCCTGGGAGAAGTGGGAAGGGCCTAGGGAGGGGTGGGTGTGGCCTGTGGTGGGAGGGGGTGTGGTCTATGGTAGGGCAGAATGGGTGTGGTCTGGCCAGGAGTGGGTGGGGCCTTGGCAGGAGAGAGCAAGGCCCTTGCCGTGGGGCTCTGGAACCCCTTTGGAAGGCAGTGCCCCCCACGAGCGAATGGATGGGGTAGGTACAGGGAAGGAGTGAGAGAGACACCCAGGGCCTTCCCTGACCTGATGCGCAGCTGATGGTGCCCAGGTCCAGGGCCACAGGCAGGCTGGCGGGGCAACAGCCATTTGATTCTGGGATGGCAGGGTGCGTGGAGTGCGGGCACCTCGCCACAGGTCTGTGTGTGCAGGACACAGCCAGGGTGAGGTTTCTGATTTGGGGGCAAATGAGCCTCCAGGAAAGTGAGGCTGGGTTGGGACAAAGGGGACACCGAACGGGGAGTGGACCCTCAGATCTGGGAGCACCTGGGCAGCGGGTATGAGGCTGGGAGGGACAGGAGACAGGTGGGAGGGAGCCTGGGGTGACCTGCAGGGGCTGTGCCACGGGCTTAGGGAGGAGGGTCTGCTAGGAGGCTGCGGAGGGGTGTGGTGTGAGACATTGGAGCCCTGAGGAAGGCATGCCGCGACCCAGGACCCCTGCTCGAGGGGGCAATCGTCAAGCCTCGGGGGCTCTGGCTGCCGAAGCCAGGGGCCTCAGGAGGGCAGGAGGAAGAGGCCTGGATGCAGACCGTGGGGTGGCCTTGCTGCGATTAGGAAGGGGCAGAGAGGCCACTGTAAATCCAGGGTCATCGTCCTGAGGCCATGCAGGCCCCAGCTGCAGTGTGCCAGGTGTTGGCTGTGGTAATGGGCTGGATCTGAGTGGGGGCATTGAACGTGGTGGCCTAGCACCCCAGGCCCCTGACAAACTGGGCACTGCATCCATCTGCCCTTGGCCTCAGTGCCCTGATCGGTCCTTGGTCTCTCCTTGGCCCCTTCCTCCAGCCCTCACCAGGAAACCAGGGCTAGTGGACGGTGTGGCTTAGGGGTGACAGGGCTGTGTGGTGCTGTGAGGTCTCATCGTCCTTCAGACCACCTGTCCACCCTGGTCAGAGAAGGGCGTAGCCCAGAGTAGGCAGGTCAGGGTCAGGTCCCCCAGAGGCTCCCTTGTGCCACCTTCGGGGGTGGCAGCTCATGGCGTTCCGTGGTCCCCTTTGTTTTCTGAGATAGTTTATATTTTAATCTGAGACCCTTCTGGCTCCCCCATCCAATGCTGCCCCCAGCAGGGCACACTCCCGTCCCATCCCAGGCCAGGATTCAGGGCCCTCGGGGGTGCCAGCCCTGCCTGCCCTGTGGGTTTGGGAGGTGTCCTCCTTGGGGCTCCCTGTGGAAGGTGCTGGAGCAAAGGGCCTGACTGAGGGTCAGAGTGGACTGGACTCTCTTCTTGGGACTCTAGGCTTGGGCCTGATGGACTTTTCCCCCTGCAGGGCTCTATGCTGGCGTCAAGTTTTTCCTCATCGATTTCATCTTCAAACGCTGCCCCCGGCTGCGAGCCAAGTATGACACGCCCTACATCATCTGGCGGAGCCTCCCCACGGACCCCCAGCTCAAGGAGCGTGCGGGTGCCACTGTGTCACGCAGGGTGAGCCTGCTGTGGGCCCCAACTACGGAGCTCCTTTGCCTGTGCTCATTCAGAGGCCAATGCTTTTCCAATCTTAGGCATCCCAGAGACAGCACTGTCATACTCTCCTGTGTCCCCCACCTGCTGGGTTCCCTGCCTGAACTGCTCAGAGAGGGGAGCCACGGTAGAGGTGTGGCTGTGCCTGCTGAGAGCCAGGGTCTGGGACAGGAAGGCCCTGGGAATGGTGGCCCATGAGCATGACTGCCATTCTTTATGGTGGGATTTGGGGATTGAGGCCAGACAGGGCCTGAGCTGGTACCAGGCCCTTAGGTCCTTCTGAGCAAGAATTGCAGGATGGTTGGGCCTAGGTGCTCTCCTTGGGGTCCTTAGGTAAGTGGCAAGGATCCAGGCCTAGCACCCCCACTGGAGAAGTCTAGGAGGGCTTCCCAGAGGGGGACCCATGGGAATAGTCTCCGTGGGCCTGTGCTAAGAAGAGGGTGTCCCAGGGACCCCTTGATGCCTTTGTCAGAGAGACAAAACTCTGGGTCAGGTGTGGGTCACACTTCTGGGTTCCTGGACTGCAAAGCTTTTGGGAACCAAGAGGCTAGCAGGCCAGAAGGAGCTCACAGGAGCAGCCGCACTGCTCTGATCCTGTAGGTGGGGTTGCCCTGGGGGACACAGAGGCAGGGAACAGGGGCTCTAGGTCTGGGGGAGCTGGGGAGGGGACTTTCCTGGGGCTCAGGACCTGTTGGCGCTGGCCACTCAGGAGATCCAGGGAAGCAGGCTTAGGGCTGGGACCTTCTGGGATGGAGGCTGCCCACCTCCGGGTGTCCTGCAGGCCTACATGTCTGTGCTTGGCTCTGTTCAGGGCCCCGTGTTTATGACCTTGTGTCACGTACTCCCCACTTTTTCTTTTGTGGCGGTCACCTGTCTGTGGTCTCCTGGCCAGCTGTCAGGGCACGACAAGGTAGGGTGGCTATGTGGAGCCCCCTTGACCTGCTATGACCTGATGGTGTGATCTGGTGCTGTGCTCTGACTGGTTTTCTAAAGTCAATGTTGGTGCCCTGTTTGGGTTCTGAAATGCCCATTTTCCCACAGAATGCCTGGTGCTGATAGCCACACCCATGGGCTCAGTGTGCTGGGGACAGTTGCAGGGCCTCACTCAGGGAGAAGTTTCCCACCCATCCCAGGAGGCAGTGGGACTCAGCTCAAGGCTAGCCCAGTAGGGCCCATGGGAGCTGCACCTCCCATTTGGAGTGGAGCTTGCAGGAGTGGGTGGAGCCTCTTTGCTGCTCCGAATTAGCAGCAGGGGTGAGCAGGGAGACCTTTGTGCATCCCCCACCCCATTCCCCATCACCACTATGGCCAGCTGCTCTTTCCCCCAAGTCTGATGAGGACCCTGTGTGCTGTTGGCAGTTGCAGACAGCCGCGTCTAGGAGCTACGTCTCCAGTGCACCAGCCGGCTTGAGCAAGGATGAGGATGCTGGTCGCTTCCACAGTACCAAGAAGGGCAATTTCCACGAAATCTTCAACTTGACCGAAAATGAGCGTCCACTGGCAGGTGCGTATGTGACAAGCCTGTGACTCAGCTGGCACATGTGCATAGAGTGGCCTCAGAAGAGGCCTCCCTAAGGGCAGCGCACAGGAACCAAGGCCTTGGGACAGCGGCAAGGGGGCATCCCTGGGGGAAGGAGACGTCCCCACACCACCTGGTCAACAGCAGAAACGGCGGTTGGAACCTCATGTTGGTGTCAGACCTGTCGCCCGCACCGGGCATGTCCTGGCCTCTACACATGAAGGCTCTCTGGTGACAGGGGCCTTGGAAGCTGGGTCTCCTTGCAGAAAGGAGCTCTCATGAAGCCCCAGTCCCAGCAGCCTGCAGTGCACCACAACCAGCCACAGAGATTTCAGCGGGGCCTGGCTTTCGCCGGAACCTCCTCCTGTGGGTCTGGGGTCAGAAACTGTGGGCCACATGGGGATTTCTTTCCTTCTACTGTTGGCAGTACCTACAGTTCATGTTCAAGGGAGGCCCAGCTCCCAGACACCCTCAGCCGCTGCCTCGGTCCCTTCGGTCCACCCTCCTGTCACTGTAGACCCCAGGGCCCCACACCGCTAGGCCAGCATTCACCACTGAAAGCATGGCACCCCAGTGCTCACTGTGTGGTTTTTCTGCTGGTCCCAATGGACATGGGTGTGTGATGCTTAGCACTAATGGGAGCCAGTGTCCAATCAGAGGATGAGTCTTTCCAGCCGGAGGAAATTTCAGGACAGTTTTCTCCCCTCAGTGTGTGAGAACGGTTGGCGCTGCTGCCTGATAAACCGAGACCGGAAGATGCCCACGGACTACATCAGGAATGGGGTTCTGTATGTGACAGAGAAGTGAGTGAGGCCGGGGACCTCTGGGTGGACTGAGGTGGGAGGAGGTGCGAACAGGTCCTCACCTGGAAGGGGGCCGTGTAGCGGCCTGTTCAAGCCAAGGCCCCGGGTCCTGGCTTTACAAACAGCTTTGCCTTTTCTCTGCTAGCTAGGCTGTGTGACACTGACCATAGCTCCCCTGAATCCCAGGGCTGGGATGTGAGGTCTGTCTGTCCCCCCACCTGCAGCAGCAGTCAAGGCCCCAAGCTCCCTCTGCATGTAGAAGGGACTGGCCCAGGGACTCCTGCATCTCCTGCCTGGGGTGACAGTCAGACTGAGCACTGAGAAGGGCTTTCCAGCACTCGGCAGTGCTGTTCCTCGTGGGGAGGATGTCACTGACCACCCCTGGGCTCAGGCAGGATGCCCACTGGGCTCGGGTAGATTGTGCCCTGTGTTTCCTCCCCATCCAGTTACTTATGCTTTGAAAGCTCCAAATCCGGGTCCTCAAAGAGGAACAAGGTCATCAAGCTGGTAGACATCACAGACATCCAGAAGGTGGGTCCCTCTCCCCTGTGTTCCTGTTACCCCTTCTGGTGGGGGGTTCTGTCTGGAGACCCCCAGACCTTCTGGGTACTGTCATGCTTGCCTTTGGGAAGTCTCCGTGCTGAGCCTCTCAGCTCCATCTGAGTGTCCGTGTCCCTCAGCCATACCAGCTCAACCTTAGCCTCCCTGATCCCCATGGCTGGCACCTGCCCTGGTCCACACCCTACAGTAGGGAAGGGGCCAGGGAAGGGGGCTGCAAGGTCCACTTGCCCCGCAGTGCAACTGGAAGGGAGCACCTGAGTCTGCTCTGCCCACATTGCTGCCCTTATCTCTGACACCCTGGAAAAGCCGAGGTCCTGCCTTGAATGTGGCTGTGGACAGCCACTATGTCCACCGAGGGCAGCTCCCTGGCCAATTGCCTTGTGGGTCAGCATGCACTTGTGCAGCTGGCATGGGCACAGGTGTGTTCAGTACCAAGGGTGGAAGGCTCACTGGGACAGAAGAGGACTTGAGGAGGAGCCAACAGTGTGCTGCTACTCACTCCTTCCCAGCTCCAGGCGCCTGGGCCAGGGCCGCCAGCTGTGGAGTGGCTCTGAGTTCTGCTGGGTGGGCCCTCTCACACTGATGTGTTCGGCACCCAGCCCTGCGGTCAGTGTGGCCAGCAGAAAGTTGTATAGTCTAGACCAGAACCTTGGGGTGACTTCCAGTTGAGACGAGTCTGGGCCCGTTCCCCATGCACGGTGCCTTAGGGACCTGGCTCCCTGGCCTCACACAGGCTGCTGACCATTTCAGGTCCCATTTCTCAGTCAGGGGTCAGAAGATACCGGCAAGTCCTTGTCCTGGGTCCCCTGGGCCTCGCCATTGGTGTGCCTGGTGGAGAAGATGCCCTGGGCCCAGGGGGAGCTGGCACAACCCTGCTGTGGGGGCTGTGGTGACACCGCTGCTGTCTTTCAGTACAAGGTCCTGTCTGTCCTCCCGGGCTCAGGCATGGGGATTGCTGTATCGATGCCATCAACCCAGAAAGTAAGTGGCAGGCGGGTGGCTGTGACTGGTCCAGGTGGGTCGGGGGCTCAGCTCTTGCCATGCCTGGGCCTGGCCATGGCTTCAGCCCGGGCAGGGAGCTGCAGACTGCTACATCCGGTCTGTATCCAGCGATCACAGCCCTTGGGCGGTAGAGTCCCAGGACAGATGAATACTCAGGAAGGGGGGCGGCAAGCCTGGAGCCCAGGTTCCCCACTTCTTACCTCAGTTTCTCTGAGCCTTCTGGGTAGGACCCTGCACAGCTGCTTGGTGCTCAGCTTGGGGTCACCATCTTGGTCCCAACCTTGCAGTGGGCCGAGTGCTCACAGGCAGCGTTTCCCCCCAGCCGCTGGTGTTCGGCGCCATGGTGCACAGAGACGAGGCCTTCGAGACCATTTTCAGCCAATATGTGAAGATCACGTCTGCATCAGCCTCGGGTGGGGAAAGCTAGTACTGAGCCCTGGGTGCCACTGGAATCTTTTTAACAGTCGGTGTGGGACAGAGTGGACAGCCTCATGACCCTTTGCAATAATTCCCTGACCTATGGTTTCTGTTGCGTGGCTGGATTCACACACAGAGGCTGGGGCTCAGGAGGAGGTGCCACTGCCCCCTGGCAGGCACGTGTGGCACCTTAGTGGAGACGGCTGGGCGGAGGGGCCGCAGGGCTCATTGAGAGGATGACACGCAGGACTTCACTGACCGGGCCTACCAAGCACAGCTCCTTGTTCTCCATCCCGCCTGGGTAGAGACTGACACCGGCCACCCCAGGAGGCTCTCGTGACCCCTCGTTCCCTGCTTTGCAGAGGCCAGGAGCTGCCCCACCAAAGCCATAGCTGAGTGCCTCCATGGTCCTCTCCTGCTGGGGTCAGGAAGGAGTGGAATCGGGGCCCCTGTACCAGCTGCCCAGAAAAGGCCAGCAGGTCTCCCTCAACCTTCAGCACTTGTCCTTAAAGCTCCAGGCCCTGGGCCTGGGGACAGGGTTGTCTTCGTGGGAGCAGTGAGGCTGGGCATATTTGGAGGCACTTCCCTCTCACCTGCTATGGTAGATGAAGCCTGGAGGCTTGAGGTTGACTGGGAAGGGTACAGAATGCCATGTGGGTAAAAGCACATCTCTAACACTGCTCCTCCGAGAGGCCCTGGAGGACGTCAGGAAGGCTGTGGGGTGCTCTGAGCTGTGGCTGCTCTCAGGTGAAAATCAACAGTCTGGCCGGCACTGGGCCCTCTGGCTGCAACCACCCAGGTAGGCGTGGTTGAGGATGGCCTGGGCTTTGTGGCCCACAGAGGCCCAGGCTGCAGATGCCCTGCCTGTGGGGCCATCAGGAGCTCCTGGGAGGACCCTCTGCTGTAGGGGTGGCTGTGAGCAGATTCCAGTGTGGGGCCAGGGCCACCCTGCATCCCTGACAGCTGACAGTACTCCCCCACCCCCCGGGGTGCCCAGCAGTGCCAGGCTGGGCACAAACCACCCTCAGCCTGCCCCGCCCTGGGGCTGCGCACACTTGCTCGGGTGAACTCTGGCTCCCGTAGAGGAAGCCGGAGAGTGTGTCTCCCACGCTTGGTTTACCCTGGGACGTCGCCCACAGATGGATTTGAACTGCAAAGAAGCCGACATTGAGTCCTGGGACAGGCTTGGCCTCCCAAGGCCGCACCACATGTGGTCTGTATGCTTTCTGAGCAGTCTCTCCAGTTCTTCAGCTTGTCCTGGGTCTTTCGGGTGTCTCTGAGATTGTTTTTTGAAGAAACAGATTATATTTTTTACAGAGAGCAAGCTGTTTTTCTTATTTTTGTATCATTTTTCAAATGGAATTTTTACCTTTGCTCTGAATCCTCGTTGGCTGGCTTGGGAGTGGACGCAGTGGTGTGGGCTGGTGACCCCTTCCTGGAGGCTGCAGGGTTGCCCATGGTGTGGGGACACGGCACAAACAGCCAGGTCAGGCACACAGGCCACACCAGGCTCCACAGATGGTACCACCACACCCTTGTTGTTGAAGGCAGAGCCCCCTGGCATGGCTTACCTGGCAGCAGACCCAGCTCTCAAGTGCATGGGGTTAGGTGGGGCCCAGGAGGACCCCAAGGGGAGGTGGAGGGGGCCTGACCTGTTCTGGGTGCAGGTGTATGGGTGATGTCCATGGGTGATGGTCAGACCTGTCCCCTGGCCCTGGCAGTGCCAGGGCGGGTGCTGGGAACGTGCTATCAGTGAGCACTTCCTGTGGACACACTGGGATGCTGTCCGAAAGCACCATGGGGAGGGGCTGGGCGGACAGGGCTTCTTCAAAGACCGTGTGGTTTAGTTTGAGTCCCTTTCTCGGAGAAGGGCGATGAAGACTGGCCATGGCCTGCTGGATGCAGCCGCCCAGTGTGTGGGGGAGGCCAGTGTCACCCCAAGTTGCACAGCTAGGAAGTAGCAGGTTCTTCAGTGGACCCCGGGGGCTGGGCTGGGCTAGGACAGGGGCCTGTGCAGGCCCTGGTCTCGTCAGAGACCACAGTTCTGTGGAAGTGTACATCTGGGCTATATTTAATTTCTATGACTAATCACTGAACTAGAACGTTAAATTTTGAATGTCTGAAGCTTGAGTCTATTTTGGATCTGTACATAATTGTTACCAGTGTAACTTTTGTTCAACAAAAGGATTGTACTGTATGAAGAATCGATGAAAAAACTTGTCACATTTTTTTAAGAAAAACCTTGTTTAAAGAAAAAGTCTTGTATAAATTATAATTTTTATTTAAATAAACCTAAAACGCTTTGTGCTAAAGCTCAGGCCCTCTGCTTTCTTGGCAGGGTGTGGGCTGCTGGAGCAGGCTGGGCAGCTCCCAGGCCCCGCAGGACCCCAGGGGCAACGAGACGTGGAGCCACCTGGAGCCTCTTTGAGCCTCGATGGGTTAAGGTTGAGGGGGAGGCAGGTGCTGGGCCGCAGTGGAGGCCAGATGGTGAGGGGCACTGGCAGAAGGGCAAGGCTGGCACTGAGTGGGGTGTGAGGAGTCGGAGGCCAGCCAGGGCCATGGGCCTGGGACAGGGGCCACAGCCCCAGGCAGTCGTGGTGCCCTGCCTGCCTCTTGCAGGTCACTAGGCAGAGGGTTGCTGATTGCACCAGCAGTTTGGTTGATAAGACACACTGGGCAGAGGGACGCAGGAACACATCTGGTTTCTAAATCCACTGGGATCAAGCATGGGCCTGTGTGGGGTACACTGATAGTACCTGGCTTCTATGTGCCACCCTCTGTGAACCCCTAAGAGGCAGAGACCTGACCCCTAGGAAGAGAGTTGGAGCCAGGTGGAAACCTCAGAGGTATAGCCAGATGAGTTTGGACATTTGTACACTCTACGAATCTAGTCATCTTCCATTGATCATCTCTGCATCCATCTATACACCTGTGCATCGTCTATCATCCACCTATCAATCCATGCATCCATCCACCCGTCTCCCTGTCCACTCATCCACTCATCCTTCTAACCATCCACCCATCCATCTATCCACCCAGCCATAGCAGGTACTGTCCTGCTGGCCAGAATAGAGCAGAGAAGGGACAAAGGTTGCTGGGAACCTGGTAAACTTACCCTTAGCCCCTCTTGGCTCATAGTCCCACTGTGCCCACACTGGCTCGCCACCTCTCCTCCGCCCCTTGGGCATGCCTTCTCCCTGCTCACTCAGCCCAGTTGTCTACACAACCGCCGGGCAACACAGCCGGACCCAGGCCCAGTACTGCCTGGCCCTGCACCTGGTTCCCAAGGCCGAAACAGGGCAGAGTGGAAAGGCACAACATGGCTCTTTGGCAGGTGCTGCTACAGCAGGCTGTGGAGGAGGCAGCCTAGTTTGCACACCTGACCCCACAGGGTTGTGCTGGCTGGAGGCTAGCCATGCCTGGAAAGTGGCGTGCTACACTGGGTGGCTTCCTTCAGACAGAGCCTTCGGTGTACCACTTGCCCTGGGAGAATTTAACCTCAGAAAAAAGCAGCCACCGCAGCCTCAGACTTTAAAATGGTGGCAACCTGCGAGGGACAGACGGGAGTTCGGGTGACAGAAAGTGTACATGACATCTTTGTTTACTTTGCTCTCATTCTTTAAACTGTCCATGTGTGTTTTCATGAACAATATTATGCTTTGAAAATAACATGAATTGGTAAAAGAAAGAAAAACGCCAAATTCTGCCCAAAGTAACTTTATTTTTGTCTTCTCAAACGTATCAGAGCAAATACATCATTTTCTAATCTTGAAACCAGCAAGATTAAGACACCAAGCCCTGCTCTCCCCAGCGTGTCCGGTACTGGAGCCGGTGTTCAGCACCGCTCACTGCCTCACTGCAGAGTCTGCACACTGACTGCCCGCCAAGCGACCCTGCTCTACCCCAAGTCAGTGCTTGTGACTTCTCTAAACCCCTACGCACGGGGTTGCAGTTGCCACCCCCCGAGGCCTCAGGCAGACCCCAGCTGACAGTTCAGGAATGTCAGCCCAAGCTCCATCCTCGGGCTCTGCCTCAGACCTCACCAGGAGCCCAAAACAATTCAGATAGTAACTTGGGATTTTGAATGTCACCTCCAGCTCCAAAGTGTCTTCCCCCTGGGTCCTTTTGTCTGAGGTTGCCAGGGATTCTGGGAGGGCCCAAGGGTAGCAGGAGCCAGGCTGTCACCCCAGGCAGGACTCCAGGAGCATTGTGCCCTGAGTGTGCTCCAGACCTGCTGGGCCACTGGCACAGAGGTCACAGGCAGCCCCTTTCTCTCAGAGAACCGCCAGCCTGACACTCAGTTTCTTCCCAAGCAGGGACAAACATGAACGGAAAAGGTTGGGGTGTTTACTCTTTCTCCCAAGATTTTTCACTCAACCATCAATTCTTTTTTTTTGGAACCGGGGATCGAACTCAGAACCTTGTGCTTGCAAGGCAGGCAGCAGCACCACTGAGCTACATCCCCGGCCCTCAACCATCAATTCTTAAACCATCCGACATAGTATTACCTCTGAAAACGTGGTCCACTTAAAAGCCACCTTGAAAGCTGCCTTTTTGTCTGGGTAGGACTGAATGATGAAAACAGGAAACTTTATATATGCTTTTAAGATATAAATCGATGCAAGAAATTCTAAAAATAGCTGCTGTTTGTCAAGTGCTACAGCGACTAAGGGACCCTGTGTGGGCTCTCAACCTACAGTGATCTGTGTAAGGCCCTACTTGGTGACAGCCACTGCCGGCACAGGTCAAGCTTAAGCTGCACACTCTTGTATTTCAAATAAAACTGTTTTACATATGTATTATCAGACATGCAATCTGAAAACAGAGTAAAGATGGCCACCCAGCTGAGGACCACCTCCCACTGCAGGATGCCTGCCAGGAGGCCCTGGTCACTACCCAGGCTGAGCAGGAAGCAACTGTCCCCTGGGGCCCAGAGACAAAGCAATAACACCATTTCAGATTGATGAGGATAAAACTTCCAATAAATAAATAGAAGTCAAAACTCAGGGCCGGGGATTTAGCTCAGTGGTTCCGGCGCCTGCCTCGCAAGCACAAGGTCCCGAGTTCGATCCCCAGTACCAAACAAAACAAAACAAAACTCAGGGCCTGTGCCAAAGCAGCCCTGCTGGAATTGGGGACACCCCCATACCCGCACTAGGGCGGGGCCTTCAGCGTGAAGTCCACAGACTTCACCCTCTGTGAATTTCTTACCTGTCCAAAGCCAGCTGCATTGTGTTCGCCCACACAGCCCAGCTGTGTTAACCATACTGTCAACATGAAGCATTGGGGTTCAGCCTGCTGGACACACTGCCCCTTTGCGGATCCTCTGCCTTGGGGAGCAGAACATACTCAGCTGCTCCCCAATGGATCATCATGCACACGCTGATGCTGCCGCTGCCACTGTGGTGGAAGCTGGCACAGAGATCCTACAGATCAGGTTACCCAGTGCTTCTCAGTGGCAGGCCTCTCACGCCATGGTAAGCAAGACTACACTGCATCAGGGCTGCACCGTACAGCGAGGATCGCATAGCAACATTCTGATCACAATGAGGATGGATGTTAAGACGAAGCCAAGGAGAATCACCAACTTGCCAAAACGTGCTCACAAACAGTTCCAGGAAAAAGTTCTGCAGAGTGGATCAGAATGACGAAGTAGTTACCTTGTGTCCAGATGGGGTGACCTGATTTTTGGAAAGTGCTCATATGATGATGTCTCTAAAATTATTGCAACAGATCCACTAAAGGGCTGTTTTTGACCCGCATTGTTGGGACTGTTAAAATCTAAGAAGCCAATGCCCCCAAATCAGCAAGTTTCATCTGCAGAGAACAATGGGAGATGCAGCTCAGATTCCCAGAAACTTCAGATGACAGATGTGTGGACAAAACTACTGACAAAGGTATTTTTCCTAAAACCAAGATTTATCTATCAAAAATAAATTTCTAAATGTAAATGTATATATCCACATAATTGGTCTGTAGTAATTTTCTGAGATAATTTTCACACTTCCCATGATGTGCAGTGGCTCCTCAGCTGTGTGGCTCCTGCTTAGGGTTCTCCTCAATTCCTCGGGCGAAGAGTTGGACCAGCTGGCAGTGGACCCTGCAGAGACAAGCGCCACATGTCAGCTAGATGTGCACCCCACTCACAGCTGGCCTCGCCTGAGCCCCACCAGGGTGCGGTGATCCCCTCCACGCCAGGGAGACCCAGGGCGATAGATTCAAGTGCACTGGCAAATCCTTTGTGCATGTACCTGCCTGCTTCAGTGTCCCCATCAGCACCGAGCCCACGGAGCCCTGGGGCTCCATGCATGTGGGAGATTTGCAGGGAAGTTTCAGTCAAGAAACACAAGAGGTCTGATGCTAGCAGGAGCCTGGGACAGAGTAGTGGGTCTGGGTCCTGGGTGTCCCGGCCCAGGCACTGTGATCCTGGGTTGGAACTGAAGTGCCCCTTCCCATGCAGGACAGCCCCATTCATCTCACTTATTCACAACAGCACAAGTTCCCCAAGAAGGCCTTTCTTAAGTTCGGAAGCATTCTCTCTTCAGTAAGTACGTGACCCAGTGTTAAAAAGTAATTTCATGAGCCAGGTGTGATGGCACAAGCCTGTGATCTCAGCTCTGAGGGAGGCTGAGGCAGAAGGATCACAAGTTCCTGTCTTTCCCAGGCAACTTGGCAAAACTGTCTTGAAATAAAAAGGGGATGGGGCCGGGGGTGTAGCTCAGTGGTTTTGCCGCCTGCTGCGCAAGCGCAAGGACCTGAGTTCGATCCCCGGTACCAAAAAAAAGGGGGGGGGATATAGCTCAGCTCAATAGCACCCCAGGTTCAATCCCTGGTACCTCCCAAATAATAACAATAAACTGAGTTCCCTAACTTCTAAAATGAATTAAAAGGACCAGTCCCTGTGTGCACAGCTGGCTGACATGGAGGATCTGCTGTCCTCAGAGGGTGCTGGGTGGTCGCTGCCATGTGGACCAGAAGGAAAGGAGCACATGGGCCCAGGATTCAGGGAGCCCCGGAGAGATCCCGTCTCTCCGTCTGCCTCATCTGGATGCTAATGGTGAAAGCCTGTCACTCGGAGCTCTGACCAGTCAGACTTAAAGTGGGGGTGATGCAGCGATGTGCCCAGCGGCTGAGACATCGAGGGGGCCCACCACTCTCTGTGAAGCTCCCTCAGCACACTCTCTTCCCCAGGAGCACTTCGATAAGACACCTGCTCACGGCACAGAACCCCCAACCCCCAGTGGCATGCTGCTCCCCCAGGATCTCGGGCCCTGCACACCCACACCTGACTCAAGGCAACTGCTGCTGGTGCCTTTCCACGGGGAGGGAGCCTTCACTGGGCGTGATCCATCTGGGTATGTGACACATTCCACGGTACTGCAGGTTGCCAAGACCAAGCCTTGGTTCAGGGAAGACAAACTCCCCATGCTCCATGGGCAGCCACAAGAGTGGGCCTGGTGCTCCACGATACCTGGGTCTCAAAAGTCCCATGTCAGTCCGTGTGCTGGCCAGAGGGGCTCTGAACTGCCCTCCGGTGTACGGGTGGCTGAGTGTGCGATGCCTGCTTCACCTGCCATGGAGGACCAACCTCTCGGAGCCCATCTCTGCTGGGCCACCCAGTTCCTGAGGCCACTGGGCTTCTGGGCCACTGGACACCGAGTGTCCCCTCTGCTTCCAGGGGTCACCACCATCCCCCACGGCCTGGCCCCACCCAGGGACCACATCTGCTGGTGGTCAGGGGAACAGGAAGCCTGTATAAATGGGTTGTTTGCTTTGAATTTAGCAACACAGAAAGAGAGTGCCAGGGCAGAGACCAACAACAGCCCTAGGCACAGGGGGTGGCAAAGAAAAAACAGAATGGGAGGGCTTGAAAAGCCTGGGTGTGGTATCTAGGACACATGATGCACCCCAAGTCCATACCCCGTCTCTTTTCAAACCTGAGAAAGAACATCTACATCTGGCAAACAGGAGGAGGGCATTTACAGTGACACAGTTTCCTGGTGTGACAGGGCATGGAGCGCTGGGTGGCATCTGTGGCCTGGGGCCCATGTGGGGGTGCCCGCTCACCTGACCTCGATGGAGGGGCTGTGCAGCACCTCCCCGTCACAGTTCCAGGAGCTGCCGCTGGCCGGGCAGCAGCACGAGGGGTTGTCGATGCAGATCTGCCCAAACCGCTGCTTCCCCCGCTCCGTGAGGTCACTGTCCTCGTCCTCCACGTGCTTCGAGGTGAACTGGAATCTCTTGACCCGATAAACTTCAACAAAACTGAAGTCAAACTATGGGGAGAGGGCAAAAGGAGAAGCTGATCCTTGGGGGCCACCATCTGGCCAGTCTGTGCCAGGGCGGCTGGGCCTCCTGCTCTGAGAGCCTGCAGCCATCGGACACCAGGCAGCACCCGGAGCCACCCTGGCAGTGGGCAGAGGACAAGGGAGATGGGCACTGCCCTCCGAGACTTCATCCGACTTGGACACTTTTGCATTCCCAGCGCACCCTCAGTGCCCAGTACCTCCCAGGAGTCCTGAGGATTAGCAGTGGTCTGTACAATTCCCTATCCTTCTTTTAAAAGCATTATTTTAAAGCCACATAAAGATCACCAGGTGAGGTCTTAAGTAAGTTCAGTATGTTTTACTGAAAGTAGAGACTGTGACCAAACATCCCAGCCTCCTGATCTGCAGAGACTGAGGTCCTCCCCGAGTGGAGAAAGGGACGCCGGGGACAACAGAAGGGGCTGGGTGGGCTGCGAGTGTGACAAAGTCTCCTCTCGCCACTATGCTCTCACCAAGCAGGCAGAACCGAGGCGGAGGGGAAGGTAAGGAGAAGCATTCACAGCTCTTGCTCTCCATGCACAAGATGTGTATTTTTTTTGTTGTTCCTCTTGAGACAGAGTCACATTATGTAGTTGAGGCTAACCTCGAACTCATGGCAATCCTCCTGCCTCAGCCTCCCCTGTGCTGAGATTATAGGTGTGCACCACAACACCTGGGCAATATTTATACTATTTAATGTACTTTCACAAGGACTGCAGTGGCAGGAGGAGTTTCCGTCACACTTGCAGGGTGTGTATTCTTTAGGCTTCCAGAAGTGGACATTTAATACTGGTGACCAAGACAGCCCTCCCTCCATACCTCCTAACCCCCTCCAGATAAACCATGGCCCCTACACCACCTAAGTGGGCAGTGTCCAAGCAGAAGAGACTAGGGGAGCTCACCTGATCGCACTGGTTTGTGTGTCGGACAAGGAACCTCAGGAAGTCAAACCGGGAGCACTTCCGGATGAGGATGAGGTCGGAAGACCCGTCTCCTAGGTGGGCAGCTGGGGACAGGCCCCTGGGACTCCGGGGACATGCACAGGACATGTTCGTGGCATTGATGGCCAGAAACTTCCCACAGATGACCTGCCACTCCTCCACCTCTGAAGCGCAGAGAAAGCAATGCAGATGCTAGCTGGGCAGCACAGGGCGGCTGTGCTGCTGAGGTGGGCAGGACATCCAGCCCCCCTCGGTTTGCATAGCCTCTCTTGGCTCTCTGGACCCACACTTAGCCAGCTTCCTACACAGGTGCTCTCAGCAGCAGCAGGCATCTGCCCTGGAGCTGTCACCCCAGGAGGGGCACGGAGTGCTGCACCCTGAGGGCCCAACTGTGCTCAACTGGGCTCCTCCCAGGGGACAGCAATTCAGGACCAGGGCCGGCAACCATCTGTCTGTGACACCCGTGAGCCTGGAATAGTTTCTACATTTTTCAATAGTTGGAAAAGAAGCAAACAATAATGTTTTGTGACATATGAAGGCTGCACAAATTCAAGTTTCGTGTCCGTAACTAAGGTTTGGTGGGCAGGCAGCTGGGACTGCTCAGCTACACGCTGAGGGGATGGAGACCCTGGCTCAGGCGGGCACAGCCTTGTGCTCCTCCCCTCCAGCCCAAACAGAAGGTCAGCTGACTCTATGCTCCACAGCAGGGGGCCGGCCGGGCCTTGTAGCAGGAGCCAGAGGAGCACAGGCTTCAGGGCTCTGCACAAATAGCTGCATTTCCCAGAGTCGCTAAGTGGCGATGACCTGCTGCTGCCCAGAGCTGGAGTGAAAACAGACTCACAGCACAACAAAGAGAAAGCAGAGGTGGATGGCAAGAAATGGCAGCGCACAGGAAGATCACATGCATGACCCCTGGCTCGCACGGAAATGCGTTTCATGGGAATTACCAGTGTTTTCCAAGCCGTACAGTGCCTTCTTCTGCTCCTCCTCCAGCTGGCGCTTGCTCTGTCTGCACACAAAACATCTGGAAGACAAGAACCATGTCATCTTTTTTCTGATGAGAGATTTGGTGATGAAGTACTAATGCTTGGCCTATGTAAAATTATTTTTCATAAAATAGTTCAATTTCAAAGGCTTAGGTAAAATATTTCTTTGGTATACACATTTGAATTTTCAAATAGGTCTACTTTTATTTTTTTTGGTACCGGGGATCAAACTCGGGTCCTTGCGCTTGCGCAGCAGGTGGCAAAACTACTGAGCTAAGTCCCCGGCCCTAGGTCCTCTTTTAAAATTGCACCTATTGGGCCAGGGATTTAGCTCAGTGGTTCTGGCACCTGCCTGGCAAGTGCAAGGACCCGAGTTCGATCCCCGGTACCAAAAAAAACAAAAAAAAAATTGCACTCATGAATCACCACATCCTTCTCTAAAGTTTATAATCACTGCTTGTGTCATCCGAGGTCACCTGCATTGTACCTGGAGACGGACGGTGAGCACTCATATCCTCCCAGATAATGAGGAGTGCAAGGCGTGCCTGTTCCCAAAAGTGACAAGCAAAGGACCCACTTGGGGCACTCAGAACTCAGTCACAAGGCTGGAGCGGACGTCCAGTGTGCGTCCTGCTAGTCACACCCTGCTGGGCAGGACCAGCCCTGACACTAACAAAATTGGCTCCTCGATGACTGAGTATACAGAAGCAATGACTGAATATTCTGATTTATGGTCTCACACCTGCACTTAAAGAAGGAGAGAGGGGGCCGGGGATTTAGCTCAGTGGCACCACACCTGCCTCAAAAGCGCAAGGTCCTGATTTCGATCCCCAGTACCAAAAAAAAGGAGAGAGGACCTGGGACAAGGAAAGGACAGGGTAAGTCCTTCAGAGAGTCACACTTGTCTCTGAGCCACAGGCCAACCATAGGTGGCTGGGGAGACAGACTATCACTGATGTGGCCACAGAGCCTGGAGGAGCATGTGAGGCTGGTTATGGCTGGGTGTTTTGGGGTTTTGGGGGTCTTTTTGGTACCAGGGATCAAACTTAGGACCTTGCACTTTCGAGGCAGGTGGCCTCACCACTAAGCTAAATCCCTGGCTCCTGGTTATGGCTGTTTTAATCAGACCGGATGTCACTGGATATGTGCTGTGTTGCATGGGGGGGGGGGTAACTCACTGATTTGCATACACATGCCTGCATGTACAGAGTGCAGGGCCCACAGCACACCAGGCCTGGGAGGGGCCTGGCTCCGCCAGCTGCCCCACCTCTAACCCAGCCTCCTCCGTGTTCCTTCCTGGCACTGCTCTGCCTGTCCATTCAGATCTAACGCGAGGGCTTGGCCAGGGCCCTCCTGATGCTAAGGGAGTTCTGCCTTGGACCAGGAACAAAATGGGCAAGGGCTCTGCTGGGGTGGGAGCGGGGGACAGGGTCTCTGCCAGGACAAGGATAAGGCTCCGCTCACATCTGCTGAAGGACACGGGCTCCAGTCTTCCGGGCACGGCCCCTGCACACGCACAGCTGCGGACACAGCATCCATCTCACATCCTTTCTCCCATGCCCTTCTGTCCATCAGACCCTAGGAGGAGCAGGGAAGCCCAACAAGAGCCAGCGACGTGGATGTCAGCCTCACTCCAGCACTGACATGAGTCCTGGCCCTGCACCGGCAGCCACTGCACCACGGAGTCCTCACGGGGTCAGGGACATGGCAGCCATGCATGTTGCTGGCCTGGAGAACGTGGTCGCTCTCTTCACAATGTGTGTGATTCCCACACCCTACAGACCCTGCATAAACCCAGTGTCTAGAACTCTGTCAGCACAGGACCAAAGCCCCTAGTGGTCCTGCCCCTCGCCCTGCCCTACGTCCCACTCCATGTTTTGCCACCTTCCACAGAAACACTGGAGAAGTGCACTCACCCCGCCCGGCAGGGCTTCCTGTCCCTCGGGGAACCCACAGTGTGCTGCGCAGGCAGGAAGGACACTGTCCCCTCGTAGTAGTGATGTGACAGGAAGGTCTTGACACCTGGGACAGAGTGAGCCAGGAGAGAACACACAGGGTCACTATGGGCTACAAACAATGGTCATTCTGGTAGCCAACGTCACCGAGGGCACTGGGAGCCTCGGCCTGTGAGTGGGGAGGGGCAGGGCCCTTTCCGGGGTGATGTCACTGCTGCCACCAGATGGGAGCCACAGGGACGTCACCCCCCCATACACACGGTCACCAGGCTGGCTTCTCCCAGACTTGGCAGGGATGGGGTGGCCAGGGCCTTGGCTTCCTCCTGCCAGGAACTCAGGGGCCCCCCAGGCGTGGGTTCCAATGCTCCCCAGGGACACTGATGGCCAGAGTCTGAGAGCCGCAGACCTGTAGGACGGCTTAAGTCATCCAGCCATGCTGTGGTTTTCTTAGCTGTGCAATGGGGACAGAGTCCTACACACCACGTGTGCCAGGGAAAATCAGATCTGTAGCCTTTAGAGAGCACAACACGGCACATGTGAATACGGGCTCCACCACAGCCCTGAGCCAGCAGGATCCATGCACCCTACAGGGCAGGCTCGCTGAGGGGCACTGAGCAAATGACAGCGAGCCTGGCCCATGGCAGAGTGGAGCTGCTGAATGAAATGCAGGATCTGGATGGACACCCAGAGTCGACTTCTTGCCACCCCCAGCTCACAGCAATCAGGAAACTAATTTTCCCGCTGAAACTTCTATTTAAACTGCCCTTGAGGGCTCGCTGCCAGCTCCATAACAGACAAGAAAACAGCACCCAACTTCTCAGGGTCCTCGTCCACCTCCGAGTCTGGTGCACATTCTGGATGCCTCTTGGGAGATTCTGCAAAGTTACTTGGGTTTGGAGCCTAAGAATGGGATCTGGTGGCAGCACCACAGCCCATGTAAGAAACCAGGGACTTTGTGGGTGAAATTGGTCGGTGTCTGCAAACACGGTCAACGCGGTCCTGACTCACCTGCAAAGTCGTACCTAGCCAGCCCCATCCACCGCTTCTTCTCGCTGTCCTTGATTAAGTCCCCGTAGAAGCCGTAGCCCAGCAGGGACACTGAGTACCGCAGCAGCGTGCTGTTGTGGTGTACCGAGGACACGTCCATGGGCAGCGAGTCCCCTGCAGGATAGCACACAGAGAGGAGCACATTCCAGGAGTGCCGCCAAACACAAACTGAGCAACCAGCTGGACCCTGGCCCTCCCTGATTTTGATTCAAAAGACAAAATGTGACTCGAACTTCCAAAACATCCTTGAGAAGCTGTTCTTGGGGACAGGACAAGAATGTACCCACGAGGCAGTAATGTCACTACTGAAAGGAGGAGGACTGGACAGTGAAGGAAAGGAACATAGCGTTTAAAAATACAAACTGCTGCAGGGCATGGTGGCACACTCCTGTAATCTCAGCACTTGGGAGGATGAGGCAGGAGGATTGCTGAGTCTGAGGCCAACCTGGGCTACACAGTGAGTTCAAGGCCAGCTTGAACTACACAGACCTTGCCTCAAACAAACAAACAAACAAACACAAACCCCTACGTAGCCACTTTTAAAAATAACATTTCTGCAACACCAGGTAAGACACGGTCCACTGTCAAGAGGGAAGAGGCTGGGGGTGGGCTCCAGGCAGGCACTCGAGGGACTCCAGGACTTCCATGGCCCCTCCTGTCACCCCCTTGGGGCTGGGGTGTCTGTCGCCTAAAGGACAGAATCACACCAAAGCCTGGCAGGTGCTTCCCAGAGAGGAGGCTGATGGGAGCCAGCCAGGGCACAGGCCTGTTCTACGGCCACAGCCACTCCTCAGAGGACCTGGGCTGCTTCTTGCACTCACGGGCAGCGCGCATCCAGCAGAGCCACTCGGTCCATTTGGAAAGAGTCAGAGTGATGTCAAGGGACAGAGTCCACAGGGGGGAAGTAACAGCATAGGGACCTCGCCCACCCCCACCCCAGGGACATCCCGGGGGGCTGCCATGACACGGGATGCTCACACGCTGATGGGCTCACCGACGATGATGTGCAGGGCTGAGGTCTCCGCGTCATTTGTGCCCACGGTGGAATAGCACACACAGTCCGTTGACCCTGTGAAGGGAAGGAAGGACCTTGCTGTTGCTGAATAGCTTAAAAGTGGAATAGGCTTCCAATTAAGTGAGGGTACTTTCCTGCTGTGGCCTGGGAGTAAATAAGAAGGAATAAACAGTCTCCTGTGGTGTCGCACGCCAGCAATCCCAGCACTCGGGGAGGCTGAGGCAGGAAGACACAAGTTAGAGCCCAGCACGTGCAACGTACGGACTTCGGGGGACCCTGTCTCAAAATTTTAAAAAGGGCTGGGGATGTAGGCAGGTGCAAAAGCCCTGGGTTCAATCCCCAGAACCCACCTACACATACACAAAAGGAATAAGTCATTCACCTACAAAATATTGGAAATATGCAGACTGACCTTGTAGTGGCGCCCAGCAGCTCCACACAGTGCCCACGGCACAGCCCTGCACATCACAGGCTACCCGTGGCCCCAGTGCAGCTGAGCCCCCTGAGAAACACCTGCACTGTGGGCCACCACTTCCCATCTTGCATGGCCTGGCCAGGTGTGCAGCCCTCGCCGCCTCACAGGCCCAGCAACTGCACCTGACCACCCAGAGCTTCAGAGCAGGGGTGAGGCCCTGGGCTCGATCCCAGTACAAAAAAAAAAGGACCACATGAACAGCAGCCTTTCCTCCAGACCTGCTAATACAGCTCTGTGGAATTGGAAAGTGACTTTGAACTGATTTTTTTTTTCACTCCTGGGGATAGAACCCAGGGCCTCACAAATTCTCGACAAGCACTGTCCACTGAGCTATACCCCAGCCTTGGGATTCAGACAGTCAGATCAGGTGTCAGCATAGCCAGACTCATGCCTTTAAAAGCTCTGTCTCCAGGCAGCCCAGCCACCCAGGAACCCATTGTCTCCTCCTGAGCTCTAGGTGCTGTCAGCTGTGGGATGAAAGCTGCTGCTGCACTTCCATCGTGATCTCTGTGCCCCACCCCACCTCCCAGGCTGCCAAGGCTGAGATCACAGGGCCACCTCAGTGCCTCCCTCACCCTCACTCCCTACTCCAAGCCACTGGCAAGTCCTCCAGAGCCACAGACTGCAGACATCATGTCCCACCCAGCATCCAGGCCACCAGATTCTCCTGGGGCTGGACCAACACTTCCTTCCTGCTCCTGGAACCAAATGCAGAGAGGGGTCTGAGAGCTGTCAGACGTCACCCTCCCCACGGAGACATCCCCGGGTCCTTCCCTGGGGGGTCCCCACCCTGATGCCCCAGACACACTGCTGCCCTGCTCCTGGGCACCAAAGCCTCTTCCCTCCTGTCACCCTCTGCCTCAGCTCCATACCAGCCTGGGCCCTCCGACTACGTGAGTCCCCCAGCCTCCTGACTACAGTGATGCAGTATGTTCCCTCTGTTCCCCAGGTGTGGAGTCTGCTCTCCGCTTTAGTGCCTCAGGGTTTTAGGTTTTGGCACTCCTACTTGCAAACGCTGATGAAAGGCAAATTTCTTGTAAACAAGCCAAGAGCCATACAGGGAAAATAGATTAGAATACAGGAAAATTAAATTCATGTCCAGAGCATACCACATGCAATGTTAACAGATAAAAACCTAACCTGATCTTCTGGGCATGGGGGTACAGCCCTCTGTCCCTCGGGAGGCTGAAGCAGGAGGATCACTGCAAGTTTGAAGCCAGCCTGGGCTACATAGTGAGTTCAAGGCCAGCCTGAACTACGTAGTGAGACCCTGTCTCAAAAAAAAAAAAATTTAAAAACCTAACTTGGAAGAGAATAGTAAAACATAACCCACTAACAGGGTGAGAGCTCTCCAAATAGTCCCAGGGTCAAACAGAAAGAGGCAGTGCACTTGCTGCCCGAGAGATTGGGCAGAGCAGGCAGGAGGAAGTTTACAGACACCAGACACAAACAAGTGAGCTGTAAGGGCAGCTCGGGCTCCGGGAAGGGAGAGAAACACAAAGATGGTCAGCAGATAGCCCGTCGCAGACTGGGCAGAATCAAACACAGATGGGGGGCACTGCCACACCCCACGGATGGCCAGATGGGTGCTGGGGCAAGCAGGTGTACACTGAGACCCCACGTCAAGGGGGTTCACATGGAAGGCATCACAGGACTGGAGCCTCTGGGCACACGGGCACAGGCGCCAAACTTCAGTGAGGATGGGCGCCATGCAGAGGGCGACAGGCGGGTGAGGACGGCGGTGATGCCACTGTCCTCCAGGTGCACGGGGCCTCAGGGCGACGCAGCATCTGGGTCACTTGAAGACTCAGAATGCCCTCTGGACCAGCACCACCCAGCAAGGCAAGCAGGTGTCTGTAGACACCGAGTGCACTTGGGCTCTCTCAGCTGCGGGACAGCCATGGGGTCTCTGTGCCAGGGACGTGGACAGACACCAGATGGGGCCGCATCCATCCACATTTCTGTGCTGGGCCAGCAGCCCTCAGACCCTCCAGCTGCTCCTAAAGCCTTGTGTGAACCAACCGAGGCCCACAGGAGCCAGGGAGTCAAGAGTTTAATTGTAAGGGGTCTGTCTTACCAGGGAACTGAGTGCTTTTCCTCTACAACCTTGGCCCTGGGGCCACCAGCCCGGCGGTCCTCCTATGATAGGACTGGGTCCCCAAGAGCAGTGCATGTGCTTATTAGGTCAGTGACACAGATTCCTAAGTAATTGTCTCATCTAAACCTTCCCCAAAGCTAAAGGGACCTTAGATTATGGTCCTTCGATATGTCATTAAAAGCACGATCTTCATCAACTTTCAGCTTATATTACAGACTCATAGGCTATGGTGCTAATAGAGATCCTCTTAAAAACCAGTCTCTGTCCTGAGATCACCCCTAAGGCCACCACCCAAGGGGACAACGTGACCAGCACCATGATTCACAGGATCTGTCACCAGGTGGGGCTTTGCAGGCTGAATAAAGGGTGATGTCCCTGCCCAGAAGACTCAGGGTAAGAAGCTGGTGCAGCAGTGACAGCAGGGCATGATGTCCCTCCTGGGGGCTGGGCACCTTCTCCTCCTGCTCCCATCCCCATCTGCCCACCCTGACCTCACCCTAGTGCCTGTCTGCACCACAAATGGGGACAGTCACGGCACTGACCGTGAAGGTATCATTACACCAGGTCTGTGGGGAGGGTTTGCCGCAGTGTCTGAGCAACAACTGTGGGGAATCTCGGCCAGGGCAGGGGGAGGAAAGGGATCATTTGCAGAGCTAGGGACAGCAGCACACAGGCTAACACTGAAACTGTCCCAAGACCCAGGTACGTCATACAAGGAAGACAACTGCACCAAGCCGAGGGGACACCTTCAGGACACAGCCCAGGTACCACACAGCCAGCAGGGTCCCATCCTGGGTCCTCAGTGCCCTTCCCTCTGCACTCCCACTCATCCTTTGGGTGCCACCCCAGCTCCAGTTCCCTCCTGTCAGTTGAAAGTCACCTCTCCAGAGGGCTACCCTGGAACCGCCACCTGCCCAGCCCAGGCACAAGTGCCTTCGGACTCTGGGCCTGCAGGCCCACGGGCCCCACCAGCAACAGTCACTTCTGTCCTATCCACTGCTGGGGCCTCAGGTGGACGGGGCAGCACTCAAGAGCAGGACGCAGTGCCTTACAAACACGCAGACGCATTCATCTCATGAGTCACTGGAGAGTGACAGAATCACAGTTTCTATTCAGGAATGAAGCTGAAGAGGAAATCGAGTGGCTCAATTTCAGGAAATCTGTCCTGGTAACCTGAGCTCTATGGCTGAGTTCATGTCCTTGCTGAGGATGAAGAAAGCTGTGGACTCCATACCTGCGGGAATGATGCCGATCCTCAGGGGGCTGGGGACCAGCGTGGCCCGGGGGTGGTTCTGGTCCACGCCAGCGTTTCTCTGGGTCCTCCCAATTAGACCGTGCAGCACCTCGCTGAACATGCCATCACCGCCGACACAGACGAGGCTGAGGGGAACATAGGCTCATCAGGGCCAGGTGTGAGCTCACACAGGGCAGCTAGGCCTCAAGCAGGGGGGCAGCTTGGGAGTTCAGGCCTCGGCAGGCCTCTGGAAACACAGCTCTTGGAAAGTTCTGAGTGACAAGGCCGCCCAGATAGCTCCCACTAGCAACAGGATTCATGCCACACACGGCTCTCCTATAGGGAGTAAGGGACATCAACGGTTTCCAGGCAGAGCACTCGCATGTGACACCCCTGGTCAGCTCCATCAAAACCTAACCTGGGTTGGAGTGTGGCTCAGGGACAGTGTGCTTGCCTAGCATGCACCAGGGCCCGGGTCCTAGCCCCAGCACTGCAAAAATTAAGATAGGTAAAAAATAAAAATAAACCCCCAGCTGAGCAAAGATGCCAGACTTGTGCTGCTCCATCTTTGTCACTGCAGTGAGGGTACCCAGGGAGGCCCTCTTGGGAGGAATGGGCTCAGGGACCCTGCACCCAGTGACCTCTCCTCACCGGACCTGGCTGGCACAGTCAGTGAGGACAGCTCTGCTCACAGAGCGAGTCACCAACCAAGGGCACAGTGTGCAGGCCTCAGAACCTACGAGCTGGGGACCAAGTATGTGCGGAGCTATGGATTCACAGGGACCACCAGGGTGCCGTGGAGGAAGGGCCTGGCAGAGGAAGGCGGGTGGGCTTCAGGGAGAGTGGCCCGGTGCTGGGTGTAACCACAGCAGAGGAGACAGGTCACACCCCTGTCACAGAGGGAAGGCAGAGGATGTGTTTGGGGCTCAGGGGCACCTAAGGAGCAGTGGGAAGCAGAGGCTCAGCCTCCACCGAGGAGGGCTGGGCGGGCCGTGGGTAGAAGAAGATGGCACGGGTCAGAACTGTCTGGGAGGGGCAGTGCAGCCCAGGGCCCCCTGGATCTACGGGACAGAGGTGGTCAGCACGCCTGGCTGCTCTTTAGCATGTCCTGTGCACGGGCACAAGGACAGCCTCCAGAGGTCTTGAAGCCCCAGACCACCTGGACACTGTGCCTGCACACACTGCTGGGGGCACCTGTCTCCTGCATCTCTGTGGTTTCAAGGACAGGGCCATGGCTCAGGTCCTTGAATGTAGAATGACGCCTGCCACACCTGTGGCGGGCTCAGCAATGTTCATGGATCACACCCAGCCCCTGGCCTCCAGGGCTGCAGACCCTTGGCCCCTCGGCCCCCTGGCCAAGGCACAGTGGCTGGGCGACCCAGCTCTCACCAGTGACAATGAAGCTTACAATGTGGGGTGAACTCTGTGGGGCAAGGAACTCACTGCGCTCTCTTGCAGACTGGCAGAGAGGGTGGGAGGAGCCCCATCAGCACGCTGCAGGCCTGGGAGCCCCGCCATTCCCTTTTTTTTTTTAAGATTTATTTTTTTCTTTTCTTTTTGTTTTTTTTTTTGGTACCGGGGATCAAACTCAGGACCTTGCACTTTTGAAGCAGGCAGTGGAACCACTGAGCTAAATCCCCAGCCCTCTTCATTCCCTTTCTAACCTCAGGACCCATAGCACCAGGGGTTGGAACACCTTCAACAAGGTCCATGGAATGAATTGTGATTTTTGGAAATTCATTTTCAACTTTTTTTTTTTTGGTACTGGGGATCGAACTCTCTGGCCCTTGCGTCATTTTCAACTTATAAAACATCACTTACAAGACCTGAGATCCAACAGAGAGATGAAACCACAAAACTCACCAATTATGAAGCAAATGACTATAGGGCAGTATTTAAATCCAGATGAAGAGTTTCTAAGCACAAAGGACAGCTCAGAAAGACACAGACAGATCTGAGTATAGCAGGTAAACTTGGAAACCAAAAATAAGACCATAAGCAAAATTAAAAGAGACTTTAAAATCCAGGGAAAATATTTGCAAAAAATATGACAATAGGTATGAATTCCCTATGATTTGTTGGATAAAAGAACAAATGACTGAATTTATATGGCCAACAGAAGAAAATGGGCCAAGAATGTAACAATCAATTTAAGGCAGAAAATTCGTTCGCTGATGAATATATTTCTTAAAAATTAAAGATTTTCACATGTCAAATTAGCAGATAATTTTTATAATAATAATACCGAAGTGCTGACAAAGACAAGAGACAATAAAGACAAAAAACCTAACTTTAAAGTCGTCATATGCAGAGAGATTTATATACAAGAAGGTTGTCTTTTTATTTTAAGAGAAAAACTGGAAAGAGCCTAAACAAGTACAGGTAATAGTAAGAAATGAGTTCAATGTTATGGAACATCCAAATACCAGGACATGATAAAAAATAGTATCTGGGGGAAGTCTTTAATGACAGGGGAAATTGCTCAAAATATAGCAGAAAAGCAGGACCTAAAACCATAAAAGCAACCCAGCTCAACTTTGTGGGATCCTGTGCACTTGACTGGTTTTCTCCTGCACCTCCCTGAGCTACATGAGGAAGTCTTGTGAGAGACTGCAAGGAAAATGCGGCCACTGCCCAGGAGGGAAGAAGGTGGGACTCGATGTCCCGCCTTTTCTTGACTCTGCAAGGAAAGGGAGCAGTCCCAGCTCAGAGCAAGGTCACAGCTTACTCACCCATCATACTTGTCCAAGTCGATCTCATACAGCGTCTCCTTGGCTTGGTTGGCGTGTTCAGTGACTGTGGGAAAAACAACAGGGCACTGTACAGCCTCTGTTCACACCTGCGGGTCCACGTAAGACGCCACTGTTTGGTGGTGAGTCCCGCAAGGCCTTCGGGAGGAGTTCTGGGAGGATTTGCTCTACGGGGAGAGATCTGACATTCTCGGCACGTAACTGTCAACAAATCATTTCTTCCACAGCTTCTGTGTTATACTTTTTCCTTATTCTACAGGTTACTTTCAAAATATTAGGAGGTATTAGAATGCAGACGGTTAGTCCAAAGTCTGCACCCAACGTAAAAAACAAACCTATACTGAGAGTCCTCTGCCCACACCCTTTGGGTCTCTGCTTTCCCAAGATGTCAGCATCACTCTCACTGAAAGCTCTGCAAGGCCACACTGAGTGCCCAGACCCCCGAAGCTGCCCACAGTGCCATGAAACGCCTCAGGCACCCCACACTCTGCTGTCACCGAAAGTGTGCCAGTCTCGGGTACAGTGACTGTTTCTATGAACGATTTAGAATACAGAATTGTGGGCAAAACCTTTCATGTTTTAGGATCTTGACTTGCATGGCCAAGTGGCTTTTTAATCCATTATATAAAACCCCACAAGGCCCCCAAAACGTGGTGCCGTGCGTTCGGCTTGTGCTGTTTCTTAAAGTGCCATCTAGGGTGAGAGTGGTTTCAAGCCACTGATCCCTTGTGTCTGTTCCTGCAAGAACTGGAGAAAGATCTGTCCCTTGTCTTTGTCCTTTTATCTTCTCAGTATTTTGCTTGAGTGCTTTATATGCTAAGACCTAGCTATCAGTACAAAAGGTGACATTATTTTATACTCTTCCCATTCTGGTAGGTAAAAATTCGCTTTTGTTTAAAATAATCCTACAGAATAAAAATCTTCTCATTTGTGTTTGTTTTAGTTTTTGAGACAGGGGCTTGCTATGTAGTCCAGGCTGGCCTTGAACTCATGGCAACCTCCTGCCGCAGCCTCCCAAGTGCTGGGATTACAAGCGTGCACCACTATGCCCGGCTCTCCGGTGACTGTGTTTGAATCCCTCTCAGGTTACTTCTGCCGGCTTCTGGGGAAGGCCTTACCAACGATGTCGGTGGTGATGGAAGCCAGTGAGAACAGTGGCGCCACTTTCCTCTCGTATATCCGCTTGCCTTGTCCCTTCCCTCCAAAGGGGTTGATGAATACCAGTAAGTGCTTTGGTCTGCATGCTACAAACAACCACACCAGGGAGATGGCAGTGAGCACCACAAATCCAAACTCCAGACCCGAACCATGAGGGTTCACGATTCTGCTTTGTGTTACTCCACCGAAATATTTTAAAATGTTAAAGAACTGTGATAGGAGTTTCTCACTCCGATAGTGTGTTACCATGGCAGGGCCTCCGCACCTCTACTGGGCAGAACAAGGACCTCGGCTTCCCGCTGGGACAGACGCTCTGCCCAGGCCTAGGTTCTAGGTGGCTGGGGTTCTTCCTGCTCGTGGGAAGGTGACGAGTTGGGAGGGGAGAGGTGTGTGTGTGTGTGTGTGTGTGTATGTGTGAGCCAGACACTCAGAAGGGAGCTGGGAGAGAGTGACAGACACAGGAGCAAGGAGCAGGCCTGCTGTGGGGATGCGGAGGCTGGGACGGAGGTGCACATGGCTTTAGTCTCTGTCCTTTCTGAGACCCCACCAGAAGTCACCCCCGGGGCTTCCTGGGACCCGTCTTCCTAGGACAACTCCCCCATTTCCACTGTGTGCAGCTCAAGTAGATCCTGACACTTAACACATTTAACTAACAAATCAAAAGTAGCAAGAAAGTTAAAAACGTGCATCCATACCAGCGCCTGAACACACCCGTCCATCAAAGCACAGGCCTCGACAGCCAGAGTGGGACTGGGCTGCCCGGCCACTGATGGTGAGCACACAGGGGACGGAGTCCAGCCACATGGGCTCTGCTGCTGGGACAGGGACAAACAGAGATGCCGCCAGCAGGTGAGCCCCAAAGATGCCATGCTGGGCTGAGCCCTGGGATTCAGACCAAATGCTGGCCCCTGGTTAATGAAACGTGTGACAGGTGCTCACAGCAAGGGTGGGGTGGCCGTCACATATTCAGAAAGGCAGTAAAAACTGTGACCTGTTGGTGGACAGAGGGAGGGACAGCTAGACTGTGACAAGGCATGAACAGCAGGGTCTGCAGGGGGAGGACACAACTGAGCATCCACCAGGCTACTCTCTCAGTGTTTCTGTGTGTGTCACAGGGCTTAGGATGAAACACTGGGGAAATGTCACGAGAGAAAAATCCATAAGGCCAAGAGTTGGCCTTCGTGAAAACATTCATAAAATCGGTAAGTCCCTAACAAAACTGAGAGTGGAAAAGGGAGAAGACACAAGTGGCCAGTCTTGGGAGAAGAAGGGGACACCACTGTGAATCTACAAATATCAGGGAGAAAAGGAAGGGATGCATTAACAAATTCATGCTGGTAAATCAAAATTTGCAAAAAACCGACCTACTTCTCAAAAACCACAATTCAACAACAATGTCAGAAGACACAGGAAATCTGCTATCTAATCAAGAACCTGAACCCATTAACAAAAACCTTCCCATCGATAAAACCCCAGCCACAGTGGCTTCATTGGGGAATTCCTCACCACCCTGCAGGAAAGACTGTCTCGACTTCATGGGACTCCTCCAGGAGGAGGACGGAGGGAAGCGCTGGGGGCTTCATGTGAGGCTGCTGTGACTGACAGCGCAACAGACAAGGGTGTCCCCACAAGTCACAGTCCTGCTTTGCCTTGAACAAAGGAAGTATCAGGAGGCGAATTTCTGGGCCTTATAAAGTGGGCTTTTTCCATCAAACCCAATGCCCATTCAGGTCTTGAAAAAACCAAAACCCTCAGAAAACTAGGACTAGCAGGGAATTTCTTTCTTTATTTTTATTTATTATTATTATTATTATTTTTTGAGACGGGGTCTCACTATGTAGTTCAGCCTGGCCTTGAACTCACTAGGTATCCCAGGCTGGCCTCAAACTCAGGGCAATCCTCTTGCCTCAGCCTCTTGAGTGTTGGGAAAATGGGCATGTGCCACCACATCTGGCCTCTTTAATCAAAATATAGAAAAACCTAAAAACACTCTTTTGTTTTCTTCAGTCCTAGGGATGGAACACAAGGGCTCGTGTATGCTAGACAAGTGCTGCACCACTGAGCTACATCCCTGACTTGTTTATTTCTGAGACAGGCTCTTACTATGTTGTCCTGGCTGGAAACATGGAACTCGCAATTCTACCTCAGCCTCCCAAGAATAAGATATGCCGTGAATGGCGGGATATAAAAACTTTGTCCCTGAGGTCAAAAGTAAGACAGGGGTGCTGCAGTCACACTGGTAGTCAATCCATACTTGGGCAGAAATCAAGACAAAGGAAGAAGAGCTGAGGCAAAAGAAACACAGCCGTCACTACACACAGCTGGCTCGACTGTGACCCACAATACTCCCAAAGACGCAGCCGACCGTCAGAGTGAATAAGCAAGGTCGCTGGGTGCAAGGTGAGATGCAGAGTCCTGTTAAATTTCTGCACACAAGCAAGAGAAAGATAAAAATCAAAATGGTGAGGAAAGGACAGTCCTTCCCAGCAGACCTGTCAAAGGAACATGAATCCTAACTTCTTCCCCGGCCCCCTGCACAAACATCAGCTCCAGAAGGAGGCTGGACTCAGATGTGAAAGGTAACAGCAGAGCTCTGACGGGCCTGGAGCAGGCCAGGGTGCCCAAGTAGAACCCCGCCTTAACGTTTAAAAACTAAAGAGATCAGCTCTACTAAGAATCGTATTTATCAAGAAACCAGCCCAGCACGGCAGTACACACCTGGAATCCCAGCTACCAGGGCGGCTGGGGTGGGAGAGTCACGAATCAAGGCCACCGTGGGCAATTCAGTGGGAAAGCCAATGTTCAGCACGTGCCAGTGGCCCTGCCTCAGTCTCCCATGGGTTACATGTACGTGCCACCACACCCTGCTTAGTAAATTCAGAAGCAAACCCGGCTCGTCTCAGACCCCGGGCCCCTCTCCATTTGGAGGGCACGTACTCAGCCTCGCCAGCAGCTCCCGCAGCGTCTGCAGCCATCTGTGACACAGCTGCTCGTCCGAGCTCCAGAAGGTTACCTGCGCCCACTTCCAGCGGTGATGCCGGGCACGCTTCACACAGTGCACTGCAAGGACACCGAGGTGTTAGTGAAGCTGCAGCCACTGCTAAACCCCTGGCAGAGGCTCACGACCCTGCACCTCCCAGGAGCCTCTCTCTTTGGGAGTACTGGGGATTGAACCCAGGACCATGCACTGAGCTGCATCCCTGGCCTTTTCACTGTTAGGTTTTTAAATTGTAAGGTAGGCTCTCGCTAAGTTGCTTTAGGCAACGCTCAAAATTCCAACCCTCCCGCTTCAGCCTCCCAGAGTACTGGGATTACAGATATGCACCACCATGCCTGGCTCAGTCTTCTCCTACAAAAAACATGCGATCGCTCAGATCCTTTAAGCCATATTTTAAAAATTAAGGAAAAAAATCAACAACAAAAATATTAACTAAAAGTAGATCGTAGAAAAAAGATCTTAGGGAGATTTTATAAACCACTGTGGCTGTCAAAATGTGGCATAAAGTCCCCGTCCCTGCCATCTAAATGGAGCTACAGGACAATGGGGTGGGAGGAGAACATGCCGTCACCTGTGAATGAAAAAGGCTTCTCCATCCTCTGCCAGCGGCCAGTGGCGTAGTGCTTCCCCTGAGCCTCAGTCTCCTCCACCGTGATGATCTCAGACACGGGCACTGAGCAGGCATCTGCAAGATCACAGCCATGCCAAGGGCATCAGAATCCACGAGGGCACACTCACACCCATGACCAAAGGCTGAGAACACGCTGCTGTAAAATTCTCACCAGACCTAAAGAGCTAAGGACCTCATATTACAGTGATTCATGCACACCCATGTTTATAGCAGCACAACTCACAATATCTAAATCTTGGAAGCAGCCTAGATGCCCAACAGATGGATGGATAAAGAAAATGTAGTATTTATATGAAATAGAATACTACTCTGCCATAAAGAAGGATAAACTAGCATAGGCACAAATTCCCTATGACAAATGTGATCATCAGGTACATAAAAAAAGAGAGAAGAAAACTTGAGTCATTTGCAGGAAAATGGGTGCACCTGGAGACCACGGTGTGACATGAAATGAATCAGACGCACAGGTTAGGTATCACATGGTTTCTCTTACATGAGAAACCCAAAGTATAAGCAAAGAGCAAAATACAAGAGATAATAGTTCATAGGGGCCAAGGACTTAGCTCCGTGCTTCTGCCGCCTGCCTTGCAAGTGCAAGGTCCCAAGTTCGATCCCTGGTACCCCCCCAAAAAAGAGAGATAATAGGAGATAGATCGTTCTCAAATAGGAAGGGTATTGAGACATGGAAAGGGGAGAGGGAAGGGAAGGAAAGGGGATGTAAAAAGAATTTTTTACAAAAAAAGATGTATTATGTACTTGCACCAACCCCACATGAGGAATGAGATCATTACGTACTACAAGCATGCACTAATAAAAACTCAAGTTAAAAAAGAAAGAAAATAAGATTTAAAGACATCTTCTCACTAGAAACCCCCAAGCAGAATGGCAGGTCAGTCTCACTCTGACCCAGTGCTGGGGGACTGAGCACAGGACCTCATCCATCTAGGAAAGCACCCTGCCACTGCACCAGTCCTCAGCCTGTATCACTTCTTAACCCAGAGAGAAAGCATCACGGCAGCTCCATGGCATCAGACGGGGCATCGTGCCCATCCCTCACCACATGCCCACAGCACTCCAGCAGCAGGTGCCAACTTTCCTGGGCCACCCTCTGTGATGTGTCTGAGACCCGGCATCTGTCCTGAGAGCCATGTTTGGCTCAGAAATCCAACTGGGAAGGGGACTCATAACGAGATGCAGGACCCTGGTGGGGCCATAGGTGTAGGTAGGAGGGCCCAAGGAGGAGCTTGTGGGAAGGCTGGAGGTCCGATCAGTCAATGCAGGGGCAGGAAGGGCAGCCCTGGGGTGACAGCGTGGATGCTCCAACACCAAGACCAGGAGGAGCCCAAGGCCGCCAAGGCACGCAGGGATTACAGGGCCACAGGGGCTGGGAGCCCTGTTCCCTTCCTGGAGAGGACAGGCTGTGACTACGCCAGGGCATGAAAGAATGTGCCCGGGGCAGGAAGGGGGCAGAGGAATGAAGCAGCAAGGCCTCCTCTGAACAGGCTGGATTCCAAAAGCTCTGCTGAAAATCAGTTAGGGATTTACAATGTATTTTTACATAAAAGGATGTTATAATTTGCGGTTAGCTTCCTAGGTTGGCTACGAAACCTACGATCTAGCTAAAATACTGGGTCTTCGTGGAGCCAAATGGATAAAGTATGTTGCTGTAGTGTTTGCCTTCGTTCTGCATTGGTTTTAAAGCTGCTGCCAGTGGAAATCAAATTGCAAGAACCCAGGAGTGGGAAGAGCTGGGCTTCTGACTGCCTGGAGGCCCTGAAAGGCTGACAGGCCCTGGGTTCCCCAGGAGCCTGACTTTGGGGAGAAATGGGGGAGAAATCCAGGTTGGAAGGGCAAGACTCTGGGAAGGGTCTGTGCAGGCTTCTCGGGGTTCAGGGAGGCCTCTGGGGCTCCCTCTGCTCCCCCCGATGTGTTCCCAATGTGCAATCTCCCTGCTTCCTACGCTGCCCCACCTTAGGGCTCCACAGGTCAGAGGACACACGGGCCCCACACTGGGCACCCTCGGCCCCCCCAGCTCTGGGGTACGGCTCTTCTCCACCATACCTGGTTCCTTGGCACCTCATGTCTGGAGCTGCAGGCCTTACCCTCTTTAAGCCCCTCCAAGTCCTGCATCAACGAGACCCCGCGCCCAAACCCTGTGACTGCGTAAGACCTCTCCCCATCGTTTCCTCTGAGCCAGGAGCCAACGGAAGGCCTCTGAGTGTCTCAGTGCCCAGCCCAGGGCCAGGCTCATGGGAGGCCACCTCGCTCCCTTCCAGGCGTGTCCCACCCATGGCCTGCAATTACTTATCCCTCCCTTTAATCTTATAACAAAGATAAAAAATAAAGGAAGCTTCATTGCATAATAAACTTTGGTACGCATTTTATATGTTGCACCAAGACACAGCCCAGGTAAGCCAAGAAGCGGGACACACTTGCAACTGAGAACAAACTTCAGGATGACCCAGCTTCTCTGTGTCATCATTGCCAGGAGTGTTTCCAAGACACAGGACAGCAGCTCCCAGTACCTAAGCACAATGACTGCAGCAATGTAACTTTCTCCACATCCCAACAATTGACTGATTACAACCCTGAGAAACAGATAGAGAGGCCTCAGGTATTAGCTAAGTACACATTACAAATGACTCAATGGAAAAATCTATAAATGTGTAACTTCCAGTCTTGCAAAGGAGGCGTGACAGACTCGGAGAAGTGGCGGATGTGTCAGATGTCAAGATGCGCCACACACTGTGCTGGCCTAGCCTGAAGGCCACGCTGCACTGGGCTGGGCTGCATGAAGTTGCATGGCCCACGTGGGCCCTGCCAGCCACCATAGCCCAAGCGCTGCTCAGCTCACTGCTCCACAGGACCACAGGTCCGAAGACAGTGTTTCACAGATGCCCACAGCACCAGGGACAGGTGGAGGTGGAATGGGGACAGGAAATAAAGAAACAAAGTCATGGATTGTCAGGAGGAGGGCAGAGAAGGGGGCCCACAATCGAGCAGAAAAGGGGGTCCCAAGTCAGGCAGGAATGAAGAAAAGCTCTGGGCAAGGTAGAGGCAGGAGGGAGCAAGCCCAAGAGCAAAGCCAGGGAGGGTAGCCAGGGTGGGGAGCTCAAGGGGCTCTTAGCAGAGGAGACTCAGGGACCTGGGGGTGTAAGTCAGGGGTAGAGCCGGGTGACCAGGGACCACCAATGACTCATCTGCCCATGATCCAGGGCCCAAGTGCTGCTTTGCCTCCATCTCTGCAACCTCCTCCCCAGGCCCACTCCCAGGCTGGGCCCTGGAACCACCCTCTGGCTGGATATGTCAGCGGCGTCTCCCACGGTCTTTAGGACCAAGCCAGGCCCCTCAGCATGACCCCTGCCTGTCTCCTCCTGGGCACTGCAGTGCCAGACCAGCTAGCACGTCACTGAGCGGGGCATACACCCTGATCTGGGGACACATATCACCGATGCTGATGCCTGTGCCCACCTGTCCTAGGGAGCAGCTCTGCACATGCCGTTGCAGCCCTGACCATGGGGCCTGGACTTCCTGTGTCCCCAGCCCAAGGCGGCTCCAGGATAATCTCACCCTACCCCAGCACCCACGCACAGCCCGACAAGGTGCACATTTAGAGGTAGCCTTGGCTGCTCCGTTCAGAGCCGTGCGAGTGTCCCCAGTGTCCCCTCACACCAAGGCCTGGCAGGCCCCAAGCAGCTTCTAGAGAATCCACCTCGAACTCTTCTCCTTTCACAGCAGACGGGACAGAGCCCACACAACTCAAACACCCACAGCGCCTCCAGCCCTCAGGCAGAGAATAGGCTTTCATACCACAGCTGCCAAGGGCTCAGACTTGGCGAGGGAGACAAGGATGGCGGACTGTGTGACTTGCTTTACTTCTGAAGGACCAGAGCTCTCGCTGTGTAATACATCTGAGGGGTCACTTCATGGGTGTTTGCACGCTTCTCAGGGCCATGTTTTTTTAATTGGTCTTCACTTGTTGGTAAGGCAGCCACTGGTCCTCACTCGCCCTTGCAGATGGCCAAGCTGAACTTGAACATGCCTCTGCATTTCAGTTTGTCCTTCACTCTTCTCCCACCAGTAAAACAATCCATGTTCAGAGCTGGTGGGGCCTGGTGGTGCTTGCCTGTAATCCCAGCCCTGTGGCGACTAGAGCAGGAAGATCGTTGCTAGTTCAAGGCCAGCCTGGGCTCCATAGTGAGTTCAAGACCACCCTGAACTACACAGTGAAACCCTGTCTCAAAAAACCTAAGCAAATAAATAAATGAGCAATTAGTGTGGATTCAAATACTACAACTGTTACGAATTTTTAAAAAATGTCCTCATGCAATAGTCCTTCCCCAAAATGGACTGAAAACGTGTGACCCAATCTCAGCTGAAAGTTTTGACACTTTTGCTGACAACAGACAGATTCTCCTGTGCTTCCTTCCCATGTGGGTCTGCAATCCAGGGGCTACCACATTCCAGAAAAATCGGACATCCGCTGGTAGGGGAGGTGGGGCTGCTGCTGGCTCTGGGTCAGCCTGAGTTTTCTGGAGGCTGTGGGTGACAGCAATGCGAGTGACATTCACCTCTGCACCTGCTGATTCAGCTCTGTTCTACCCCTTAGCACAGTGGGGATCCCCATTCACCGCTCTCTCAGCTCTGATGCAGAGGCTCCTGGACACACAGCTTTCCATGTGCCTGAGTCAGAGAGGTGTGTCATGTACATCATGCGTGTGTACACACACACACACACACACACACAGAGGGTGGAGGTGCTGTGCCCTGCCACTCAGCCAGGCCTCCCACAGCCTCCTGCCTCTTGGGCGTGTGTGACTAGCACAAACACAGTCGAGGGCACAACTGCTGCCTGGTACTCTGCAAGTCCTGAAGGGAGAGGGGTCAAAGGGATGGGGCAGGAGAGCTGCCCCGAAGCACTTGCTGGCGAGGTCCCTGTGTCACACAAAGGCTTCAGCTTCTGACCCACAGAAGTGGACAAGGCAGTGGGAGAGGCGCCTTGGCCTCTGCATGCCCAACCTGCACAGGTGCCCCAGCAACAACGGGCACCCCAGAGAAAGATCTCCCAAGAGATCTGGACAGAGAGCCAGTCGTAGTCTCCAGGAATTAACATGACACAAACATGTTTCCCTGGCAACTCAGTAGGAACACCTGACAGTCACTGAAATTACAGGTGAGCGCTTGCCTCTGAAGAGGCCAGAGAAACCATCACAGTCCGAGGCTTCCCCTGGGAACCCCAAACATCCTGCAGGGAGGGAACGGGGAGTGGTTAAGCTGGCCCATGCCCTCCTACACAGCCCTCCAGCCACTGCAGTGATGCAGGAGGGAGAGGCCAAACCCCGCCAGGTGTGATGGTCCAGCCCTGCTGCCACTGCCATCTCCAGATGGAGTCCCGCAGCCTCGTGTCCATCCTTCATGATAAGCCTGGCCTTCGATGAGCCCACCGTGAGGGTGAGAGTAGCTTTTGATAATGCCCCAGTGGGCTGGAAGGGGATCTGGGAG
>NW_004624752.1:3257236-3289178 GCF_000247695.1 Heterocephalus glaber | reverse complement strand
AAAAAAAAAAAAAAATTCCAGAATTACATCTAACGCCATCATATTTTAAAATTTTAAGAACATTATTATCTCCAAAGGATGTCTCTATCTTTTCAAGGTCCGGGGATTTAGCTCAGTGGTGTCCCTGCCTGCCTCTCAAGTGCAAGATCCCGAGTTAAATACCAAAAAAAAAAAAAAAAAAAAAATTCATGGCTTGCTTACACTTCACTTAGCACCTGGTATGAAGGGCTGAGGACAGACTTTACAAAGACAGCAGCAATCTGCCCAGGAACTTGGGGCACCAGGCAGGGCTGGCAGAAGGCAGCAGAGGCTCCTCCCACAAAGGCCTCCCACAAATGGGCCCCCATACCACCCTTGAGGGCCCAAAACATACACCCACACACCCACACACACCCACCCCTTCAGGCTAACTCCGAAGAAACGAAGGCAGAGCCTATTTACTGTGTTTCACTGCAACCAGGGCACAGCCCAGATATCAGGCCAGCCTGTTTCAAGTTCAATTAGTGACCCACTTTGTAAAGCCATCCCCACCCCCGGTTTCCTGTTTTCAGTCTGCCCTACTTCCTACCACCGGGCCAGGCAGTGTTGCCGGCTCAGCTTCCCTGGCCCGAAAACTCCACCCCCCAGATATCTGGTCCATGTCTTTGTGGCCCAAGTGCATGGTGACCCTCAAGGAAGGGTGAGCACCTGGTTCACAGCCTGCAACCTGCAGTGTACTATGTGCACCTAGAGCAAGCAACTCACAGCTTCCAGGAGTTTTTCTAGGCGTTTCTGGCAGGTGCAGAGTGGCTCCCCACCTGTCCTGGGAGTCCAGGGACTGACCCCTGGCTCCTCTCACAGCCTTCTCCCTCCTCTGCTCCTGGCCTGGTCCATCTGGGTCAATCCAGGCACACCTGGAGCAGGGGCTGGGAATACCACAGCTAACTGAATTAAACACCCTGTGAACTGGCTCACAATGTGACTCTACTGACCTCAAGCATATAATCATCTAACTTGGGTCTGATTTCCTTTGGGGCTGCAAAGTTAGGAGGAGAAACCAGAGATGGTGCTGCTGTCTGCAATATCAACCCAGTGTTTCCCAACTGAGAGGGAGCCCTGTCTTGGCATGCCAGTTGGGCAGCTCCAGACAGACCTGTCCAGAGGGCCCGCACGCAGAGTGGAGTGAAGCAACAACCTGGCCAGGCACTGGTAGCATCAGAAAGGGCAAGAACTGAGAACGGGCCCTGGGAGGAGGTGTTAGGAGGCCAGAGGGTGACATCTGAGCCCGACATTCTCCCACCAGGGGACATTAGGAAGCCTCCACCACAGACAGGGTCTCAAGTGATGCTGCTGCTGCTGACCCCAAGGCCAAAACCAGGTGTTGGTCACAGATCTGAGGCTACTCCTTGACCTAGGCCCAGCTACATCCGGCTCAGTCCTCAGAGTCTCACAACTCAGCATCAGAGAGCACCCACAGCTTCCAGCACCCACGGGGGTCCAACAGCATCTGGAGGGTGCGGTGAAGCTCATGGTATAGCGGTTGTGTAGCATGCATGAGGCCCTGGGTTCTATCCCTAGCACCTCAAAGAAAAGAAAAGACCTCAAAAACTGAGAATTCCCACTCTGAGAATTCCTCAAAAACTGAGAATTCCCACTCTGAGAATTCTAAGCTCCACCACTTCCACCTCCAATAATTACTTGCTTATCCCACTGGGTGCCCTCTCGGTCCCTGCGCCCTCCCAGCTGTCTGTCTTCATCGAAGAGGCCCCAGGAGCTGTTGAGAAGGTTAAATAGATACAGCCCCCCACACCTGGCTCCCATCCCCCTCAGAGTATGGGCAAATCCCACCACAGCCTGCAAGGCCCATTTTCCCGCCTGCACTGACCCCACTCCCAAAACATGGGGCTCCTGGTGTTTTACCACTCTTCCTGGCACACAGATCTCCCTGATGTGTGCAGAACCCGGTCTCTCCAGGGCTCTCCTGGGCTCCGGTCAATCGCCACAATGTAAGTATAGACTGCTTGAACACCGCCAACCCTGTAGGGCTCTTCTAGGGCCCAGCTCCATCAGACACACTTGTCCCAGCACGTCCCTCTGTTGCTCCTGAAGTGGAAAATGTTCCATTGCATCAGGGACTTTGCCCTACACCCTGAACCAGGGCTAGGACCCTGCCTGGCCCAACCCAACAGGCTCCCATAACAACTTGCAGGGGCTGGGGCTGTAGCTCCGTGGTAGAGCTTGGCTTAGCATGCTTCTGTACCTGGGTTCCAGCCCTAGCACCCAACAAACGATCAAACCCCAAAACAAAAACAAAAATTACAAAATAGGGAATGAATGAAATTGAACACACCGGAGCTTGCCAGACCTGGCTTCCTCTGCCTTGAACACTCCAGGCTCTGTGTCCAAACACCCTCTTCTGTAATCCTCTCCCTCCCTCGCAGGATCAAATGGCAGCTCTTTTGTCCACCTCTGTCCATCCCTCTGCCACCAGACAGCTCTGCAGGGAGGCTAGGAGAGGCAGTCTGTGTGTCCTTGTCCCAACTCAGCCACTGTGCCAGGATGGGGTGTGTCTTTTCTATGTTTATCTAAATTGTGCTTCTCCAAATCCTGAGGTCCCCCTGAAGGGCGCGAAGCTAACCTGTTGCCCCTGTCACCCTCAAACAGCAAGCAAATCCCCACAGGGCAGGAACCCCTTCCTCAAGTTCTCTGCCACGGAAGTCCCGACCTGCCAGGGCTTCTCCTTCTGGGATACCCGCTTCAAGAGAAGCCTGCATCCTTGGGGTAAACTGAGACTGGGGTGGTGCCTGGCCACCCCTCTATTTCTGCCCATAAGCAATCTGGTCCAGCTGTGCCCCTCGCTTGTAGGATCCTCTGCCTGACCTGCAGCGACCTCACACCAGTCTCTCTCCGGCCTGCCTTCGGGGCTGTGGCTGTCGGCCCTTCCCCTCCCCCTCAGGCACCTCCTCTGGACTCTGTCATCCCAGCCACTGGACTGCGACGTGCCTGAGCACCGGGACCCGTCCCTGACGGCGGCAGCTCCCCAACACCAACCACATCCTCCGCCTCTCCGCATTCCCCCCTCCACTTCACATCCGCCCCCAGTCCACCGCCCCTCCGGCTCGGCCCCGCCCCCGCCCCGGCCCCCAGCCCAGTCTCGTCCTCCTCCTCAGCTCCCTCGCCCTGCCCCCCAGCCTGGTCCCCCCATCCGCCTCCCCTTCTGGTCCCCTACTCCCCATCATCCCAGCCCCCCAAGCCCAGTGCCCCGTCCTCCCAACAGCGTCTGCCCGGCCCTCCCCTCGCGATCTCTCAGTCCCTTTCTCCCCGCGTCCCCGACCCCATCCCGATCCCCGGGCTGCGCACTCACCCGCCCCGGACCCTGGGCTCCGCCACCAGCGCAGCAGGGCGCGCGCGGGCTCCAGGCTCACGGCGCAGCGCTGCTGCTTCACCCACAGCTCGGAGCGTAGCGGCTCCGCCGACCCCGGCGCCCCCATCGCAGGCTCCTGCAGGGCCCGGCGGGGCCGGACCGTTACGTCTGCAATGGCCGGCGCAGCGGGGCGGGGCGTGTGCGTCACTCCGCACGCAGCGGGCGGGGACGGAGGGACAAAGGGAGGGGCGGGGGTGAGGGGGGCGACGCAGAGGAAGGGACCAGGCGGGTAGAGGAGGGGCTGGGATGGGGCACGGAGCAGACAGTGAGGTGGACAACAGAGGAGGGGACAGGAGGGGTCTGCCGGAGGGGGCAGAGGAGGGGTGGGGGGACCAGGCGAGACTGCGGCAGAAGGGCTCTGAGCAGGAAGAGGGGTAGAAGGGGGGACTTAGGGGTGGGAGCGCTCTGCAGCTGGGGCTGCAGGTGGAGGCCGCTGTCCTGTCCACTTCTCCCCGGCTGGCACCCGCCACTCGTTGGCCCTGCTGAAGTGGCGCTTGCCTAAAGGGCCAGAGCGACAGGAGGAGTTGGGTGATGCAGAAATGTGGCTGGGCAGCTGGGCGGTGCCTGGAAATGGGCACCCAAAGATGCCTCTGATCTTGGGCTTTCTCAGCAGTCGGCTGGGGAGGGACCTGAAGGTCCCTGGGGAGCAGCAGGCTGGGAGGCTTGCAGGTGGGGGCAGTCTCCTGCCTAAGAGAGACATTGGAGGGGGGGAGCTGGGGTCCCACAGCTGAGGCCTCCCTTTCAGGCAGGCCGAGGACCCCAAGTCCTTGAGCCTGAGCACTTTGCAGAATCATCACCTCTGTGCAGAGCTCAACTCTGTGAGGCTCACCCAGGGAGCCTCAACATCCACCCTGCGCTCAGGGAGATGTTCCTGACCAGGCATGCAGGGGCCAGCCCTCCCCTCAGAGCATCTGTCCCCTCCTGCAGACCCCACGAGGATGTGGGCCTGCTCACCCCTGGGTCCCCTTGTCTACAGTCACTTAGGGAGTGGTCACCTTGATCCCTAAACTAGTACTGAGTCAGGGGCTCAGAGAGGTGACTTAAGAGCATGGGGCTCCAAGGACAGAGCCAGAACACACCAGAGTCTGGCTCTAGGCCGGCGGAGCCACCTGCACTAGCTCTCTCCTCTCCCTGCCCAGCCCTGGGGCTTCGACGGAGGCGGGGTGGGCCAGGTCCACCTAGGCTCGTGGCCGTGCCTGGCACTGGCAGCTATAGGCACAGGTCCTACCCTGCCATCGTGAATCACTGCTCCCTGGGAGCCCAGCCCCCACCCAAGGCTGGCAACCTCCCTCAGCTTCTTCTGGCAAAGTCAGAGTCGTGCCCCACCCTGTGCAAGCTAGACCTGATCTCCCTCCCACGGCTCCTGCACTGAGGCTTGGGAAATGTGGATATGAAACTTGTTTGGAAACCCCAGAGCGGGCAGGGCTTGAGAATGCCAGCCTCCCTGCTGTGGCCAGGGGCCCTCTGTCCCTGCATTCACTCACTGAGTACCTGCTACAGATGCCCCATGCTGGCGATAAAATCCCTAGCCAGATTGGAGGGTCCAGAAAGGACTCTGCTGCCTCAGCCTTCCGGGGAGACAGCCATGTTGGTCACAGAACACTAGTGGGGTCTTAAGTACCACCCTGGTGCAGTGGGGCCTGAGGAGGGGCCCCGTCTTGCTTCACACAGTGGGCTCACATCTCCTGGCAAGGAGCAGGGCTGAACTGCGTGTCCCCCACAAAAAATCTGGACACACAGATACCAGAAGATGTGTTCACAGAGGAATGGCCACGTGATGAGGCAATGGGAGGTGGCATCTGCCAGCATCAGGGACACCAGTCGTGCTGGCCCCTCTGCCTGGGACCCCAGCCTCTGTGAAATGGAACGTGAGGCCAAGCCACCGACTCGGCCCAGGGCATCCAGGCCCACTGAACAGGGCCCTCCTGTCTGGGCTCCTGTTGCCTGGAACCGGCTGGGGAGGGGCCTGGTGTGCAGGATTCAGGGGACAGGGTGACCTGGTGAGGGCCACACTCTCCTGGGACTCACTTTCTGCTGGTGTAGTGGACAGAGTTGGAGGTGGACAGGATGAGGCCCTTTAGGAGCCCCAGGGCAGGCCTGAGCACATCACTGGGAGGGACAGATGCAGAGTGTGCTGTGTGTGGATTCCCCTGGGGCCTCTTGGGAGGTGGGTGTGAATGGCAACTGTCAGGGGGCCAACGGGAGCCATGGAAAAGCCCATATGAACCCAGTGTGGCGGTGCATGCCTGTAACCCTAGCACTTGGGAGGCCGAGGTGGGAGGGTCATGGGGACAGACCCCAGGAGATCTGCCTAGGAGACCCTCACTCACCCCCACTTCATGCGTTGTGGCCCTGCCACACAGCAACACCCTCACTGTCTCTGGTCTGATTTGTGCACAGCTGGCCAGCGCCCTGCATTGCCAGGTGGGCCAGTGGCATGTTGATTCAGGCCTGCCCTGCACCTGCCCCTATCCTATGCTCAGCCTGCAGACTAGGACTGCTGCCCAGTGGCCTGGTGCCCCAGACATGCCAGGCTGGACATCCTGCCTCACCACCACGTCGAGCATCCTCTGCCTCACATTCCAGGCTTGAGTGCTGCTGGGACCCTGAGGGCCTGGCGAGGCACACACGCTGCCACCTAACACCCGGTGCTTCCACCCACAAGGTCCCTCTTCCTGGAGCCCCTCACTCATGTGCTGGACAGTCCTGCCTGCTTATCTCCCAGCTTCCTGCCTGACAGGGTCAGGCCCTTTGACACCAGGGACTAGAATACTGCTGGATGGGGAAGAGAGGATCAGGCTCACTGCACTTTGGCTGCCAGGAATGTTGCCCAAGCCTGCACCCTCGAGGAGTAGCCTTCCAAGCACTGCCAGTCAAAGTTAACTGCCTATGAGAAATGTACTGGAAGCTAGGTCTGCTGGTAGACACCTGTAATCCCACCACTGGGGAGGCTGAGGTAAGGGAATCACCATGAACTCGAGGCCAGCTTGCGTAACATAGTGAGTTTAAAGTCAGCCTGGACTACATAGTGAGACCCTGTCTCAGATACCAAAACCAAAAAACCAAACCAAAATGCAAATTCCCACCTTGCCAGCATAGCCCAGGCATAACTGCTGGAAATGGGTTATTTACTTATTTTACAGAAAGAACTGTAAAAGACAAGAGGCCCACAGAACAAAACAGACCTGTGCAAGTCACAGACAAAGCAAAGGAGATTGGTGGACACTCAGGCTTCCCTGAAGTTCTGGTTTGTGTTTAGATGTCCCCTGCAAAGCCTCCTGCGGTCAGTCACAGGTGGCTTTTTCAGAGGTGGCTGAATCTAGAGTGTGTGATGCTGGGATTAAGGCCATGTGACTACGAAACCAGTCCACTGATTGGTTTGGCACCACCCTAATCCCGGTAATCTGGAGAAGATAAAAGGGACAGAAAGACACGGTTAAGGTTCCCTTGTTGCTTTTGTTACTTTGCATGTTCCATGTTGTTTCTCCTTTACGTGCCTGTTTGCCATCCACACTGCCTTGGAGCCAGCCAATTGTGGACTGAAACCTTTACAAACTGTGAGCTTAATAAATCTTTCCCCCTTTAACTTTGAGTGTCTGGTATTTTGTATCAGCGAGAGAAAAGTAACTAAGACACCTAGACTGTAGGGGCCCCTACCACAGGACGTTCTGAAATAATGAGAGCCAAAAGCTCCAGCCAGTGCCCTTTGTACACACTGCTCCTTGGGCTCCCTGGTGGGACAGTGCACCCACCCTAAAGGGCACACAGGGCAGCCTAATCTTACTTGACTCGCCCATCTGGGGAAGCTCAAGGTCCAGGCAGAAGGGTGGCTTGCTCACAGGGGGCGGTGCCAGGAGGGTGGGACTGAGCTGGTAGTGACAATGGGGTGGGAGTGGGAAGAATCCCAAGACATGGCTGGGATCAGGGCTGCTCCACACCTGGGGTGCAGGGGGAAGCACCATACTGGAATGAGAGCCCCAAAGGCCAGGCTGGGGTTGGTCTGAGTCTGCAAGTTCCCAGACCTGCCAAAGTAACTTGCTTCCAGGCCAGGACATTGTGACCTGTGCTGGGTAGGAACGGGCAGAATGCTTGCCGCGGTGCTGATCACTTGCTCCTGCAGTCTTCAGGCTAGGACTCCCCTCAGGGGAGGAGATGAACCCCTCCAGCTCAGGGGATGGGCCAGGGATACCTGTGGGTGAGGCACAGGACTGAGAAGAAAGAGGACCTTGGGTCCAAAGCCTGTCCATGTCTGGATTTCTCTCCACAAGAGGAGTGTCCTAGAGTGGCCCTGGTCTGTCGTCCCTAGAGAGGATATGGACTTTGCACCAGCCCTGTTAGAGGAAAAAGCCAGCTCCTGTTGGAACTCAGGCACTCAGGGTAGAAGGGAGCTTCCCTCCCTTCCCCATGCAGCTTCTTCATGGCTCAGGGCTTGGAGCTGCTGCCCTGTCAGAGACAGAGGACAGATGGATGGATGGCTGGGAGGGAGGGAGGGTTCTGGGAAGGGACTGTCCACCTCACTCTAGTGACGGGTCTCCAGTCAATGGTCCCCTGCATGTTGCTACAGTGTCATTGTATTCATTGTGGGGAATGGAGCCTGCAGCAATGCCCAGGCTCAGGAGTTCGGGGAGGGTTATCCAAGGGGCGTACTCTTGCCACCTCTGTGACCCAGCAAACGGCTGCCGAGTAGCCTTTTCACACACCCCAGTGCCAGTCGGGTGGATGTGACCCCAAGCAGGGCTGGGAGGACATGGAGGCTGGTGTCACAGGGGAGGCCATAAACCACGATTTGAAGGTGGGACAGTTCGCTGGGCATGTTTTATTTGCCTTTTTGTATTTGAGGCCTATAAAAAAGATGAGTGAGGAAATAGCAGAAAGCCCAGGAGCCAGGTGAGCTGATTAAGAGGGTGTGGGTGGAGGCAGGTGGGCCTGGAGGCAAGAGGGAGCTGCACTAGGAGCCCAATGCATCATCTGGAAAAGGCAAACACAGCATCAAACAAACAGGGAACTTGGAAATGTCACTGTCAGCAGGACAATCTTAGAGTGGGGTGTGATGAGGGTCAAACCTGTGTCCCATCAGCAAGCTTTGTGCACGAAGAATGAAAGACTGAATCCAAAAATGAAAGCAAACACAAACCAAAAAGACAAATATAAGTCAGTGGAAACTGTGAATCCCAAGGTGACCTTAGAGGATTATTGGCATCAACTTCCAAAAAAAAAACCCCCAAAGAAGACACCATGGCCTCGAGAAAACCTGCACTAAATATGTGGCTGGGCAGTGCTGATTTCCTGGGGGACCCTGTGCAAAAGAGGACAGGCAGGGCCCAGGAATTTAGCTCAGTGGTTCCGCTGCCTGCCTTGCAAACCGAAGGACCTAAGTTCGGTCCCTGGGAACCAAAAAAAAAAAGGACAGGCAGCTAGGTTACCCAAGAAATGAAGAAGGGCAAACTACCCGGCCCCATCCTCTGCCACTACAGTTTGCCAGAAACCAGAGGAGAAGGCAATGAGACTTGAATGTAAGGTGGGGAGTACCAACCTGAGAATAATGCTGACCATGTGAAATCGGGGAGCCCAGCTCCCTTGCACCACAATCCTTTACAGATGGGGAAACTGAGGCTGGGGCCGTAACTTTTGTGTATGTGTGGTGCTGGGGATCAAACCCAGGATTTCTTGCATAATAGGCAAGTGCTCTACCGCAGAGCTGCACCCTGAGCCTGATCCTGGGCTGAAACTTCTAAGGACAAAAACAGTCATTCCTTCAGCCATTGCTGAGTCAGCCCTACTGCGCACCGGCACTGTGACTCCTGCAGAGAACAGGACTAGGGTGTCACAGTATGAAGCACCCCATAGAGAGAGCCCACCGAATGAATGGTTCCAGAAACAAACATGTCAGCACAGGGGGAAGGTGGGCTCCACCAGGGTAGGGCCTTGCCGCTGAGTCCTGTGTCTTTATATAGAATATGCAAATGTATTCACAGCAGATATGTTTTGTGGTAAATACTCAAGCCTTGGCTAGATTAAAACGCTGACCTCTGACCGCTGACCGTGAACTTTCTGAGAACTGGGAAGGGTGGTGGGAGGCCTGGGATGTGGACACCAGGCTCAACCTGCTTCTGGCCACAGTGAGCACCTGCCCTTTGCCTGAACTCAGGGGACACCCATCCTCCATCTTCCGGCCCCTCGTGACTCTTTGTGCCTGCACTGTCCTGGCCCTCATAGTCACTGCTCCCCTCCCTCTGTGTACACTGGCCCACCCGGCGCCTCTCCCAGTGGCTTACGTCTCAGCCTAGTGGGGACCTTGTGAGGACAGTGACAGCATGGAGCTGGCCAGTCCTGAGTGCATCGCCTACCTTACTGCGGCCTCCCCAGGCCCCCCACCTGGGTCAGCCCTGGGGTCTGCCACTCTGCCTCTCGTCCTCTCCCCCTGCCCCCCCCGCCCCGTAGCTGTGCCAAGTCCATTGTACAAGAGACTCTTCCTTGCAGGTGCCACACACCTGGGGCCAGAGGAGCCCAGGGCCGAAAGCACCAGCACCAGGTTGCCAAGGGTGGCGGGGACAGGGGGACCTACATGCAGCTGTGGGCCTGTGAGGCCAGGGGACTTGTCATTTTTCTTTTTTCTTTTAACTTTGTAAAGAAAGGATGTTTACTTAGCTCACAGTTCCGGAGACCCAGAGCCCTGGGCACCTCCATTGGCTAAGGGCTGGGGCGGCGCTATACCACGTGGGAGCATGCACGTTAGGGAGACGTCACGTGGTCGAACAGGAAGCGCTCGACACTGTGGCCCACATCTCTTTTAAAATTTTTATTAGCATGTGTCTGAAGTATGCAGTGGTCACATTCCTCGGGGGCAGCCGGTCCATGTGCAGAGCACATCCCTATTCGTCCCCCATCCTCCTCTCTTCCCCTCCCTCCTCCTCCCTTTGTGAAAGACCTATCTCCCTGTTTCCTGTCATCTCTTTTATTTTGTTCTTCATTTATGCTTGTGGTTTCTTATCTAAGAGAAACCATGTGACATTTAAGCTTTTGGGTCTGATTCATTTCACTTAACATTGTGGTCTCAAGGTTCATCCATTTTCCTATACATGACTCAAGTTTGTCCTCCTTTGCTTTTCTCATTTTTGTGTCCTGGGTGTCAGTGCAAAGCCTAGAGCCCTGTGATAGTCACTAAATGGTTGTTGAATGAATGAGTGAAGAACATGTGAACACAGGAAAGCTGAGGAAGCCATTGGCGACACTGAGATCACACCAGGGGCTGGGATTACAGGAGTGTGCCACCACACCTGACAACCTTGTGATTTTTAAATATTGGCAACTAATGTGATCCTGAAATAGAAAACACTTCACAGGACAACAGTGTGGGATGACAAAGCTCAGATGCAGGGTGGAGTCCTGTCTGTGACCTCTGGCTGAGGGCCACAAGAGCTACGCTTGACCTAACAAGTCATCATGCAGTGACAAGCTCGTGTGTACAAGTACTTGTCCAGACAGCAAAAAAACAAAACCACAGAGGAGAAGCTGCTGGAAGTCTAAGAAGAAAATAGATGTGAGCCCTGGGTGTGATTGTGCCAGGACCCTGGCATGGCTGAGCAGGAGCCAGAAACAGCACCTTTGTGCACACAGGCCCTGCCTTAGGTTAGGGTACGGAGCTCACCTTAGAAGTGAAAGCAGGCCACCCCCCATAGGAGCTACAGCCCAGATGCAGGGGGCCAGGGACAGCTGGCTAAGGGAAGTTCAGGCTAACAGGGGTCCAGAGTAATTCTCTGGTCAGTGGTGGACAGGTCAGGCCGGGCCAAAAACCTAAACCTCCTCCTCCAGCCCGCCTTTGTTTCGTTAATACCAACTTTGTCAGATGTAATTCACAGTTCTTTGGCTGTCAGTGTGCTCACAGAGTTACATAACCATTACAATCTCACAACATTTTCATCTCCCATAAAGGAAGCCTGGGCCCACCAGCAGTCACTCGCATTCCCCCCTTCCATGCCCCGGGGCCACTGCGAATCTGCTTTCTATCTCTCTGGATTCACCTACTCTGACATTTCATGTAAATGGGTCACAGCAAGACATGGCTTTTGGTGTCTGGCTTCTCCCACTGAGTGTCTTATCTGCTCACGGCTCTGGAGGTCCCAGAGAAAGGCGCTGGCTGGTTCTGTGTCTGGTGAGGACGTGTCCCTCATAGATGGCACTGTCCAGGTATCCCACATGGCAGGAAGCGCAGAGGGTGGAAAGGATGAATCCTGGGTCTCCATGTAGTGGAAGAACAGAAGAGCAAAGGGATCTCAGCTGGTTCCCCCCAGCCCTGTTGGATCACGCAACCAAGTCTCCCAAGACTTCCCTTCTTCTTCCTCCGAGGCCTTGCTGCTTAATGCCGCCACAAAGGGGATTTCATTTCAAGGGGAACTTTGGAGAGGCTGTCTTGAGACCATAACGTCTAGCGTAATGCAAGGTCCAGCCACGGTGGGCTCGTATCTGTACTATACCTTCTATGGCTAAGTCCCATTCCATCATACGTCTTTGCCGCATTTACTTAGCCATTCACCAGTTGGTGGGTGCTTGGGTTGTTTCTACTCTTTGGTGCTCACAAATATGAATCATCACAAATAAGTTTTTCTGTGAACATGCTCTCAATTCTCATGCGGCTACATCCCCAGGGAGGGGTTGCTGAGTCATGTGGAGACTCTATATAATTGCTTGAGGAACAACTTAGCTGTTTTCCAAAGCAGCTGCACTATGGGACATTCCCATAGCAGAACACAGGGGTTCCAGTCTCTGCCATCTTTCCCCACACTCACTATTACCTGCTCGCTTTGCTGAAGCCATCCTGGTGGGGGTGGCACTATGCCTTGCCATGGGCTTAGTCGAGCCTCATCAGTGAAAAAGCTGATCAATTGATCTGCGTTGGACTTCTGTGTCTTATCTCTTGTGGTTTTGAACTAATGCATCCTGCTTGAGTCCATTTCCCAAAGTGTAGACTTCTCCCACAGGAAGTCCATTTGCGTCTTTCCCTTCTCCCATTAATGAGTTGCTGAAGATCAGAAACTTGTCCAGTTGCCCATCCGTGGGGGTGGGGTAGATGAATCACAGATTGATTAGTGATGCCTGCTGTGGTAGGAGACAGACCAGCCGCACACATGGGGGTGGCTGTAGAACCAGCCCTGTAGACTGTGTGGTGTCAGATCCCCAACCACAGCACTTCAGTTCCAGAGTCTGACCTCTGGCACTATGGGAATGCTTGCCCAAGGTGGCTGTAATCGGACAGAAAACCTTTTTGCTTCATACTATTAGTCCCGTAGCTGTCCTAATGGAGCTGGGACTGGGCTGCCTAGCTGTCCTCCCTGGGCTCCATCTCCAGTGGCACCAAGCAGGTGACCTCATTTAGGCCAGGAGCAGAAGTAGAGCAGCAGCACAATGGCACCAATTAGCAGCTGCTCAAGAGTGTGACCCAGGCCTGCAAATGGGCCACAGCCTCTCACCGACACCTGGGATATGGAAAATTCTATAGTATAATCTCTCTTTCCATGGTGAGCCAGGCTCTAAAGATGGCCCTCTCCCTGCGGACACCCCAGCTTTGCCTCGTGCTTATGTGGAGGTTAAGGGCAGGCAAATTTGAGGCAGCAGTGGGTAGGGACAGAGTGGGGAAGGGCACATGTCACTCTTGTCCCATTGATCTGGACACAGCAGGGGCCTCACTCTGTCCACCCAGGGTCAGGGATCCAGGCGTGGAACCCACTTTGCACCTGGGCCTTGGTGGTGGCCACCTACTCACTGCTTCAGCTGAGTGGTAGATGCCTGGAAAAATCCTTGTGTAGGACCTGGGTGTGATGCTGCTACTGCAGGGTGGAGTTAGGGTGGAGGTCGGGGATACAATGATTCCCCTGGCATGCTTAGGCCCTGGGTTCCAACCTGAATCCCCCTGCCCCCCACAAAGCAACAGAAATGACTTTAGCTGGGAGTCAGGGCCCTGGGGATGAAATCTAAAGGGTGGTCTGGATCTCTTGGTTTCCACACCTGCAGAATCATCATGGCCTGTAGCTTATATTGTGAGCTGGGCATGTCCTGTTTTCACAGCTGTCACTGCTGAGGACATCCAGGACTGGCCTCTGGCTCCTCCTCCTGGCTTGCCACAGCCACAGTCATGGGGTGGTAGAATTGAGTGTGTAATGCAAGAACAGGGAGGGACAGCTGAGGCTCAGGAACAACTCTATCCAGAGTCTTTTTTTTCCCTTCAGTCCTGGGGATTGAACCCAGGGCCTTTGCACTGAGCTACATTCCCAGCCTTTAAATTTATTTTGTTTTTAAATTTTGAGACACAGTCTCACCAAGTCACTCAGATTGGACTCAAACTTGAGAATTTCCTGCCTCAGGCTTCTGAGCTACAGGGATGGATCCAGGGTCTTAAAGCTATTGTCACTCCTTTTTTTTTCTTTTCCTTTATGGTCTTTGTGGCTAGCTTCATTCTCCACCAGTATGGGCCCCTTCCCCTCAATGCACACACAGGGAACATGGCCTGCAACACCCCGGGCCTCCTACCTGACGGCTTCTGCCTTGGGGCTGGGCTGGTAGCCTACTTTCTCATCCCTGAGCTGGTCAGTCACCCATGCTCCCAGCCACCCACTCTTGGGGAGTGTCCAGCCCTTTCTCCTCAGTCCCAGGAAGAGGAACATTTGAGCTCAAGGAGTTTGAGACCAGCCTGGGCAACACAGTAAGACCCCACTGCCAAAAAAACACTGTCGCATAAATGCACAAAAAAGGTTACAGATATTTGTTATCTCTGGGATGTGGTTATTTGTCTTGTGATTCCTGCATAGGTCCCAGTCCTAGAGTCTACATTTGTATTACTTTAGCTTCCAAACCTGGCCTGATACCAGACTCTTGGAATCCTATCTGTCCCCTTTGTCTGAATCCACTTCCAGATATTGTCTCTGTCTTGGCTTGTCTTTGTACCTATATTGCTCATGACATCGACCTATTCTTTTTTTTTTTTCTTTTTTGGTACCAGGGATCGAACTTGGGATCTTGTGCTTTCGAGGCAGGCAGTGGCACCACTGAGCTAAATTCCTGGTGACATCGACCTGATCAAGTGACCTTGATCACTTTTTCTGACCTCATCTTGGGTTTGCATCTAGCTTCTGTCTCATTTATGGATAAACATGCTCTCTGATGTAGTGCTGGCTGAGATCTAACTTCTTTTCCCTCAAACCCAACACCAAACCCATCACAAACTTAGACTGCAAACAGGCTCACTCCTTATGTGTATCCGTTTATCAGTTATCTTTTGCTTAGCCAGTCTTGAAGATTCTGTCAATCCTTGTTTGCTCCTTCCTTGAGACAGTAGGTAGAGAAGCCAATGGTAAACTATGAGGAACAACTGACTCTAAGGTGTTATCACATCTAATCAGTCACTAATGGCTTTCAATTTGTCTTTTAAACTGTTTTTGAGTACCAGAAATCGAACTCAGGACCTTTCGCTTGCCAGGCAAGCACAGTCCCACTGAGCTAAATCCCCGACCTTCTTTTAAACTCTTTCAGCTTTCTGTTTCTTTCTGCTTCCAGTGTCTTAGCCCTGCTTTCTGGCTCCTCATTCACTGATTCTTGCAATCAGCCAGACAGAGCTGGAGAGAACTCATACGGCCCCCAACAGTGTCTGTAGGGGATCCCCGAGGCTACTAGGAGCCTAAATCTAGGGAGGGGCTACACTCAGGGGAAGAGATTGCTGGGGGGCTTTCCAAGCTCTACTAGAATTCCAGGATACATAATTCCTGGCTATGTCAGGAAACAGTCCTCTAGATCCACGTTACCAGATCTCTGGACATTCTGTCCTTGTGTAGGGACAGGATTCCAGGAGTTTCTAAAGCTTTGTTACAAAGGAGCCCCAAGGACCTAGAGGTGCCTTGAGATTGCCCTGTGGCGATTCATGGGGAGTTTCTATGGCTGTGGCAAAAGGGAATCCTTAGAGTTCCTGTGGTTGTCCTCTATGTGACATGCACTTGCAGAAGGCTCACTGTGTGAGGTCTGGGGACCACTGCCATAGATAGGGTAGAATGACACAGCCCCACTTGGCAGCATCTCACAAACTAAAAGTAGGGGGAGAGACTAAAAACGCAGTCAGGCAGATGCTGTGTGACCTCTCTTACCACTCAGGAGTTAGGAGAGCAGAGAGTCATTCACTGCGCTGTGTATTGAGGACATGGTTGGCATATGACTAAGATAACACATAATAAGTAACCACAGCAAGTACTAAATCAATGTTACACTTTTCAGTAAAGAGGGATGGAAAAACCTTAATGAAGGGATATAATCAGGTGCTAGGGTGTAGCACAGCAGTGGGGCATTTGTCTAACACGCAGGAGGTACAAGAAAATAATTACATTTTTGCTTTAAAAGCCAGTCCCCGACCTCTCAGTCTTCGGTCCAAGGCCATTTATACAACCCAAACTACATATGCATTTCAAGTTTTCTGGCAGCTACATCAACAACAAATAACAGCCGAAAAATTGTTGAAAGTATTTATAAAGGCTGTCAAACATTTTTGAGCGAAAAAAATGTAGATGTTGTATTTTATTAGGAGAAAGAAATAAGGTAATAAATCCATAGAAAAGTAAATAGAAATGAGGAAAGTTTTAACAATATATTCTATTCAACCCTATGTCTCCACGGTATCATTCAATATGTAATCAATGTAAAGAGTCGTATTTTCGCGCCGCGTCTTCGGAGTCCTGTATTTCCCGCGCGAAGCGCCGCTCGGTCTCCCGGGAACGGCCGCCTCTCGGGCGCCCGAGGGTCCTAAGCGGCCAGACGCATCCTCCAGCTTCGGTGCTCGCCCTTCCGCAGGGGATGCGCGCCTGACGCCCTCGGCCTTGCTCCACGTCACCGCGCGGCTGCGTCTCTGGACGGCTGGGGCCCGCAGAGCGTGGAGCTCTGAGTGGCCGGACCGCCCGGGAAGCCGCTAGAACAAAGGACGCAGGACACCCGCGCTTCTGGGGGCGCAGCCTACAGACGAGCAGCCCTATGTCGCCCTTTGACGCCGTCACGCCGCGGGCGGAGGCGGGACTTCCGGGCGGGCGGAGGAACAACTTCCGGAGGGAGGCGGAAGAGGCTCTGAGGTCTCCGCTCTGGAGTCCTGGGATCGCCGAGGGGCCACCGGAAAGGGTAGCTGGGGCTCGCCGGCCGCACTCGGGGTGTCGGAGCCTCGGTCTGAGGGATGAGGAGCTGCCATGGCCAGTGACGGGGCCAGGAAGCAGTTCTGGAAGCGCAGCACCAGCAAGGTCCCGGGCAGGTGGGTGTGACAGGGAGAGCCGGGTCAGGGTCAGGGTCAGGGTCAGGGGTCAGATGGCCGCGTCGGCCCTCTGGGCTGAGGGTGGAGTCGGGGTCTGGGGCGGAAATCTGGGCTCCGAGGAGAGGAACCTCGGCACCGTGGGGACTGCTGGGCGCTGTGAAGGGCGCAGCGGGGGCTCAGGGGTCGGAACGTGGGGTCTCGGAGGTGACAGTGGCCGCACGTAGGAGCAAGGCTTGCAGGGAGCACGAGCAGCTCCAAGTTTCCCCGGAGCTGGCTGGGGTCTTCTGCCAACTCTTAAGGTCTCTCAGAAGGCTGAAGGGAACTGAATCGGGTCATGCCCTGGAGAGTGTAGCAGAGTCAGGAAACTATCCGGGCTAGACTGCTCCTGTTGGGGAGATCACTTTCTGCAGAGGGGTGGTGGTTCTTAGCCACTTGCCTCGCCTTCTTGTTGCCCTTGTGAGCTGTTGCTTGTGCCCTGAGCGCGGTAGAGGGTTGGATCCACCCTGTGAATTTCCATGTTCCCACTTTCTGGACCCAAGACCAACTCCAGTGTATCAGCAACAGGAAGCAAATTAAAAAAAAATTTTTTTTCCCCTAAAAATTAAATACCTGAGTGCATGCTGGAAGCTGTACAGCTCCAAAGCTCTTCTCTGATTGGTGTGGCACTGAGCCCTGCAGGGCTCTAGGGAATGAGGAGACATTACATGGAAAATACCTGGGGTAAAATCAGCCACTGGTGAGAGCAGACTAGAAACAAGCACGCTCTGAGATTTCAAAACATAGCGTGTTCTGTCCTGAAACTAAAGCCTGAGATATCGAAAGCATTCATAAGCACAGTAGTGGTTTGTGCTCCTGTGTTTAGTAATGGACACTGGGTGAGTGGTAGAATTGTGAATTTTAGAGTTCACTGCATACTCGTCAGAGTGGTCAGGAGTTAGCAGGACTGCTCATAAACAGTGACTCAGAGGGTAAGTGGATTGTCAGAGGTGGCCAGGGAACCTATTTTATCACCAGGATGGGGCTTTCTTGAACAATAAGAACTTTCATCAAAACCAATGTCAGGGTTCAAGATGAGGTGAAGATTTGGGAGTGGAGGTGGATAAGAGGTCCAAGAAGCAACAGGGAGGGACAGGTGGTATGGAACATAGAATCCAGGGAGAAGGAGCCACGTGGCACTGTAACTTTTATGTGTTGCTTTCAGGTCTTGAGATTTTTGTTTCCCCCCAGTTTAAACTCTAATTAGATCTTAACAATTAGGTGAGATGTAAGAGCTGCTGTGTTGTGTTATAAAGTGAATAAACCTGTGGATTGAAGACTATGTCTCTTGGTAGTTTGTCTTTGTACTGGATTAAACAGTCCCTAAATTCATGCCTGTCTGGCACCTGCAAATGTCACCTTACTTAGAATTATGATCTTTTCAGAAGTAATCAAGTTAAGATTAGGTTGTGTGGATTAGGGAAGGCCCTGATCCAAAGATTGGCATTCTCCTAAGATGAAGGAAATTTGGGCATGAAAACAGACAGATACAGGGAAGACAGAAGGAGAGACTGGAGCGATGTGTTTACAAGTCTAGGGAAGCCAGGGATTGGTGGCAACCACCAGAAGCTCTAAGTGCCAAGGAAAGATCCTCCTCTAGAGACTTTGCAAGGTATGGCCCTGCCAATACCTTGATTTCACTGTTCTGTCCTCCAGAACTGAGAGGATAAATTTCTGTTGTGTTTAGTCACTGTATTTGTGGGGGTTTGTTATGGCAGCCACAGGAAGCTAGTACAGGCCCAGCTTTTGCTGTGACAGCCCGCATTAGCAAAGACAGACTTTCTTTTTCCTTGGAGTTTGGTGCTGTACTGTGTCTCGGGCACTATTTTTTTTTTTTTTTTGGTACTGGGGATCAAACTTAGGACCTTGTGCTTGCGAGGCAGGGGTGGGGCCACTGAGCTAAATCCCGGGCCCTCTCAGGCACTTTTGAGAGCAGCTTCCATGTGACAGGTACTGATGGCATTGGCGCCTTGAGATTTGTTAGTGGCTGTCACTGAGAGGGCAGGACATAGGGAGAATCAGGCCCACCAGAGAGGCCTGTGTAGCCCATGTGGTCCCCTTCCAACCTGTGGTTCTCACCCCTGGCAGTGCTGCTGTTGTAGGTGACAGGCTGGCACTCTCCCTGAGGAGGATTCACAGCAGCTTATCCCCTTCCTCAGTCTTCACTTACACAATCCCAGTGCCAGAAGAGCTCCCAGCTTTGTCTACTCTTTTGAGTGGTTCCATGATCTTTCTCTTTTTTGACTGTTGATCTCACCCTGGGAAGCTCAGGAGGGAGACTACACTTACCACAGGATACTAGACTGTGAAGGGACCTTTATACGGCACAGCCCATAACAAGTCTTTGACAGTCCGGCTGACATTCATTAAGCACTTAGTGTTTGCCAGCTCCTGGTCTTGGTGCTCCACAAGTGTTATGTCTCCCAGGGGTTTTGTGGTTTGCAGAACACATACTTTGTCCTCCAGGTGATGCTCAGGGAGGCAGGCTTGGCTGAAAGCTGTATAGTTGTCTTCCCCCAAGATGCTATGCCATGTGTAGACATTTTTGCATAGCATCTAGGCCCCTTTATAACCAGACCACTGCTCAGTTTCTTGGCTTCCTCTATTTCCTGTCCTTTCTTTGCAGTTTGCCCTCTGCAGTGCTGCTGGGCCTCTGGGTCCTCTGTATTCCATGCTGCTCTGTGCTGCAGGAGCTGAGCAGAGTGTTCCTTCCCTTTTGCAGGGGTTATCTTTCTTCCTTTTCAGACTTCACCTCCTTATAAAGCCTGGCCTGCTTATGTGCAGCTTGAACCCAAGTCCTCTTTTATGTGCTTGCGTTCTTCACCAGGAAGTGAGCTCTGCACATTTAGAGCTCACTTACCTTATATTGTTCTGATTATTACTGAGCAGTGGTGGTTGATCCAGACTGGTCTAGTTGCTCAGACTGACATTAGTCTGGAGGAAAGAAGTGGTTTGTCCAAGGTCATGTGCTGTCCTGAGGACACTTTGGTATCAGGTTGATTATTTGGCTGAGGCTTTTAGCAGTTTCTTTTCTAGGTGAGCTAGCAAGTGTGGTATGGTGGAAAGACCTCTGACAAGGAGTTGGGTGGATTTTACCCCTTTTCCGCCTCTCGTGTGTAATATTCACCAAGTCACATCCGTCCTGGGGCCATTGGTTTCTGCTTCTATTGCATTAGACTGAAGTGTCTGTGGCGTCTGGGGGAAGATTTATTTGCCTAGCCTGATTCTGTTTGGTAAGGAAAGGGGAGGCCTCTTGGAGGTCATTCATCCAGTAAATATTTATTTAACCTGTACTGTATGCTAGGACAGGCTCCAGGTGTGAGGGTTACATTAGTGAACAAACTAGACCAGGATCTCTGCTCTTACAGAGCTTATGATGAGTGGGAGAGCAGAGAACACCTTAACAGAGAGCTGCTAGGAGGAATTAATGTAAAGGAGGGGGTTAGAAAACCCAGAGGCAGGTGATAAAGGGGCCAGGGCTCCCTCAGCGACCAGGTGCTCTTTGTGGAAGGGTTTCTAGGAAGGAGAGAAGGACCCCCTGGGTGGCTAGGGGAAGAGTGGTGCAGGTAGCAAGTGTGGAGGTGCTGCTTTGGGAGTGAGGCTGTACCCAAGGGAGGGGAGAGCTGTGTTGTCCCATGCAGATGTGGACAGCTGCTCTTACTCTGAGGGGTGAGAGGCCCTGAGCAGAGTGACGTGGTCTGTGCCCAGTTTGGCTGCTGTGTGAGATGCTGGAGGCATGAGGGGGCCACAGGTGGTGGCAGGGAGGCTGCGGCGTACCCCCAGGTGAGAATGGTGTGGAGCGGAGAGAGGCAATAGCTGGATGACAAGAATGAGAAGGTCCAGTCTCTGGCGTTCTGGGCCTGGTCTTTCTTGGGCCTCTGACTCACTTGGTTCTCAATGGACGGTTGCTTTCTGCAGTTACAGTTGGAATTCCTGCCGTACTTTAAGTGCCAAGACCGATGCCCGCACACTAGGCTTGCAAACACAGGCAGCCTTTCAGCGTGGCACTGAGGTTTGCTGTTTCAGCACGGCCCTTCCTGGCAGTGTGTGCTTGCTGGCAGGAGGGTATGCGTGTGGCAGGGTATGTGGAGTGTGACGTTCGCAAGTGCGGTGGTGGCGAGGCCCTGGGCGTTCAGCTCCCACTAGCAGAGCCACAAGGAGCCTCCTCAGAGGAGAGTTTGGCTCAGCAGGCCCTCACTGGTCTCCAGGAGTTGCTGGGAATAATGAAGTCATTCAGAGGAACACGAGCACCTTTGAGGTCCCTGGGCTAGTGCTGAATGTGGACGTGGCCTGCAGAGGCTGGGGGAGGAGGGAAAGGGGGCCTGTCCCGAAGGGGTCTGGAGGTGGAGATCTGGCACCTGGGCAGACTAACAGGGTCCTCCATGGGTGGGATGTCACACCTTCCTTGAGGACGCCCTGCCTGTGCTGAGACCTGGAAGTGGAGGAGGAGCTGGGCTGCCTGCCGAGATGGGAGGTGGACACCGCCCTCCTGCTGAGAAGACTGTGGACAGGGAGGGAGGAGGGTTTACACAAGCCAGGCTCTGGGGGCCTGAGAGGGGACGTCTCAGTCCTGAGAGCCTTGAGAAAACACTGGAGGGCCTCGAGAGTGGTGTGACACTGGAATGCTGCTCACTCGGCAGCCTGGAAGAGAGGCAAGAGAGGAAGTGGGCAGGTTGTGAGGAAGTGCAGTGGAAGTGAGGGAGAGGGAGCGGCTGCAGGTTGGAGGGGAGTGGACAGGCTCAGGAGCAGGTGGCAGGTGAAACTCGAGGATTCACTCATGGGTGGAGGTTGCGGGTGGGTCTGATCTCCAGGCTTCTGGCCTGAGGGATGGTAGGCAGAACTGTAGCCCCCCAAAAGTGCCTGCCGCCTTGTCCCTGGAACCTGTGAATACGTTACATGTCAAAGGGGAATTAAGGCCACCAGTCAGCTGACCTGCACATGGGGATGTCCTGTATTATCTGGTGGGCCAAGTGTGACCGCATGAGCTCTTCAGAGTGGTTGGAGGGATGTGATCTCAGATGGACTTGGTCCTCAGTTGCTAGCCTTGAGCACAGAGGAGAGGGTAGGGAATATGGCGTGGCCTTTTGAATCTGGGAGTGGCCTTAGTAGTCAGTGGGGGTCTTGGTCCAACAACTGCAAAACCCTGAGTTCTACCCACAGCCAGTGTGAGCAGGAAACAGCTTCTCCCCTGGAGCTTCCAGGAAGGAGTGCAGCTGGCCGACATCGAGACTTTAGTCTGGTGACATCGTACTGAACTTCTGACCTCCAGAGCTCTGAGATAATAAATGTGTGTGCTGTACGGGCAGGGTGCCAAGGGGTGTCTGCTGGAGAGATGCTGCTGTGGCTCTTGGTGCCCCTTGGCAGAGTCCTGCTCTGGACCATGGGCAGCAGTGTGTTGGTCAGCAGCCTTGGAGGTTGCAGGGTAGCCTCTGCAAGGTGTGTTTAGTCCCAGGAGACCAGAGGTGAGCTTGGAGGGTTCATCTTGTGTCCTGCGTCCTGCTCGGGCCTGGGAACTAAATGGAGGCCCAGCCTATGTTGTCAGAAACTGAGTGGTGGCCTCTGGCTGGCTTGCAGTCCTTTGCTCTTATAAGTCTGTATTTTCTTGCCTGTGGTTTTCAAGTGATCGTTTATCCCATCAGCACCCCATTCCTGCTTTTTCATGTTTTAGCTCAGGAGTCTATCGTGGCAGGGATTGTGTGTCTGAGGAGTTGAGTTTCTCCTCCTTCGCTGTTAGGAGAAGCAGTCACTGGGTGTTTCAAGGGCCACAGGAGGCACTAGTAGGTGGGTTTTTGCTCGATACACAGTTTGTTTTACTTGTTTTTTCCCCAGGGCACCTTTCATGTTATTACGTGTCTCATTTTGAAAAATAAATCTAACATGAATCATGGTTTTTATCTTACGTAGTCATCTAATATCACAAATCTGGACTCTTTTGGGTAAATTTTGAATGAAGAAAGAAATAATTTTTGAAGACTGAATCCCTGGCTGGGGATAATGTTGGACAGCTGCAATCTCAGCTGCATGGGAGGCTGAGGCAGGAGGGGCACAAGTTGGAGGCCAGCCTCTGCGTCTCAGTGAGACTCTGTCTCAAAAGTGGAGGCAGGGGCTGGGATTCAGCTCAGTGGTTCCGCCTCCTGCCTCAAAAGCACAAGGACCAGAGTTTGATCCCTGGTACCAAAAAAAAAAAAATGCAGGGCTGGGGGTGTAGCTTAGTGTTAGAGCGCTCCTGGGTTCATCTCCAGTACTGTGGGAAAAAAAAGAAAAGTAAATCCCTGATGATTTGGGGTTACTTTGTGTATTTTATTTTATTTTTTTGGTACTGAGGATTGAACTAAGAACCTCACGCTTGCCAGGCAGGCACTGTGGTGCTGAGCTAAATACCTGGCTTCCTACTTTGTATATTTTAAACCCTAAGAGCAGCAAGCCGTCTGCTTTCTCCCTGCAGTACAGCTAGGGAAAGGGGCTTGTCGAGGAGGATGGAGGTGTCTCTGGGCTTCTTTTCTCTGCACTGCTGTGATCCAGCCTGATCTGCGTGTGGCTGGTTGAGGGAAATGCAGAAGGGAACAGGGCTCTGAAGGGAAGTCTGGCTCTGGGGCCAGAGTGACACCTGCCTTTCCTCCCCTGTCCTTTGGGCCCTGTCCTCACAGCCTTCCATTTACTTGTCACTGTGGAGCCCTTCGATGTGCTGGGTGCTGGTGCTGTGGGGCTCCAGCAATGGCACCGGCGTCCTGCTGTTGGCAAGGGGGTTGGTTGGTTTGTGTTGTCATGCCTGGCTCCAGAGCAGGAATTCCCAAGCACATGGGACTTTCTTGTGAGGGTTTCAGGGTGTCTATGAGGAGCCGTCCTGGAGCAGGTGTTCTGTGCTGTGTCAGTGGGCCAGAATGGATGGCGCAGGGTGCTGTGGACACCTCAGGCTAGGGTTTGTTTGCTGAGTGCTTGCCTTGGGTCTGTCCTCACTGCAGCCAGGGTTGGGGAGGGCACTGTGCAGTCCTGTCTCACAGATGAGGAAACCGCTTGGAGGCTGAGCTGCTTATATCGAGGGCTTCATGTCCAGGGTCTGTCTTCACTGCCATACAGTCACTTCTCCTCTGTGCCCTGTGGCCTTCTCACTGTCCATCTTGGAGGAAGCCCATTCCCCAGGGCCTTGCAGGGCCGGCTGCTTTGGAGCCCACCCGCCTCAGCTGTAGGCTGGGCTGCTGTGGGCTGGGGCGTCTACTCCTTGTACAGGTGGCCGGAGCCTTCACTTGGCTGCCTCTCCTGGGGGTCTTCCTAGGGTGAGGTGGGCAGCTTCCTTGGGGCCATACTGGTGTTCTCTTGGCAGACAAGATGAGAGGCCATGGGAGTGAGCACTGTACTCTTCCCATTTCTGGGGCCCTGTGGGAGCCCAGACTTCTATTTTGAGTGTCCCTAGTCATTTCGTTCTCCATTTCTGAAATGTGTTTCCTGTTTCTGGGACTTGGTATGGAAGTTCCACCCTGGGTGCTGAAGGTCACCGTGGGGCAAATGGCTAAAACAGCTGTGGGTTCTCTTTAGAGCAGAACAAGGGCAGGGATGCTGTGAGACTGGGGCGGGGCAGGCAGAGACTGGCCTGGTAATGAGCTTACCCATGCTGCGCGCACTCCTGTGTGGGCCTCAGGGAGGAAGCTGTGCCTCTCCTGGGCCTTGGCCCCCTGTTCAGGGCAGCGCTCTTTTTGACCCCACAGTCCCTGGCGTCCCAGGCCTCCATGACCCTCCTGGGCGTTCTTGCTCATGTCTAGGGTTTGCCCTCTGTGTGAGCAAACTTTCTGTCCCTGTGACAAAATGCATGAGCACCATTGACTGCAAGGAGAAAAAGCTTGTTTGGCTCATGGTGTCAGTCCAGGGTCCGTGATGCCATCATGTCTGGGCCGTGGGGAGGCAGGACATGTGATATGAACATGTGGTGAACAGAGTGGCCACCCCACAGTGACTGGGAAGCAGGCAGAGAGGAAGGGTGGGGACAGAGTATCCCACCAAGGGCGTGGCCCAGGGGCTTCCTTCTCCGCCCAGGCCTTGGGTGCTCCCATCCCCCATTAATTAGGAGTTCATCCATGGGTTAATCTGCCAGTGAGGCCAGAGCACTCATGATCCAGCCACCTCCCCCAGCCCTACCTCTGGATCCTGCTGCACTGGGGACCAAGCCTCCAACCCTTGAGCTTTTGGGGGACATTTAAGGTTTAAAGTAACCTTCTGCCCTTGGCCCCTGAAAGCTCATGTCCATCTCACAAAAGCTTCAGTACATCTCTGAGTCCCCATAGTCTCGATAGTTATAGCATGCTCAAAAATCCAACTAAAGTTTCCTCTGAGACTTAGGGCACACTGTTAGATGTGAACCCCTATAAAATTAAAAAGAAAGGTCCACACTTCCAAGATACAGTGGCATAGGAGAAAGCGAGGGGTAGGGGAGTATCAGGGAAGAATTGGATCAGAGCAGTACCAAAAACTAGCAGGGTAAGCATTATGTCCTGTAGCTCCCTGTCCAGTATCCCGGGCCCATGTTGTCTGATGTGAGCTTGGGCAGCTTTGCCCTTACAGCCTCGGTGTCATTGTGGACCATAGAGGCAGGAGCAGCTCCCCAGCCCCCTTTGCCTTCCTGAACACGTTTGCAGGGTGAGCCAGCGAGTGAATGGGGCTCCTGCATTGTCTCTGGCCCGGTAGAGGGGGTCCTGATTGCCAGGAGAAAGAAGGGTTAGGAGGGCATGGATCAAGTTTTGCAGGATTTGTGACAGTGGTTTCTTCCTTTGGTCTGGGTCATGGGACTCACTGGGGGGGGGGTTGCTGGGGAGAGCACCATGCACCCCTTCCATCTGGGAGCAGGCTGGCCTTGCTCGTTGGCCTTCTTAGGCGTGCTTGATGGTGCTTCTTCATGGACTGGTTTATAAAGAAGTGTTGGCCATGGTCCCCATTTTATTTTCTTTGAGAGTTAATCCCTATCTTGGGTTTATTTTCTGTTCCAAACCAGTCACAAGAGCCATGGTGGCATTCTCTGTGTTGGCCAGATATGCTTCACAGGCCAGCACGGTTTCAGTAGCTGTGAGAGAGCAGGCCAAGTAAAGGAGTGCATTACCTTTGAAGAAGGGTTACCTTATTATGGTCTGTGACTAGGATTCTCAGTAATTTGACTCTTTCAAAGATAGGGTCTAACTGTCTTCACTTAAAGTTCCTAGTCATTCCAGTATTTGCATAGTTCCAGATTTATCTGATGCCTGATGCGTGCACCAGAGCCCCTGGTGAGTGCAGAGGTGAGCTGTGTTACTGCTACCAGATGCCAGCCAGGGACTTGCACCCCAAGGAGTGTGTGACCAGCACACAGTGGAGGTACTAGGGACTTATAGCAGGTAGGCAAGGGAAGCTCAGTTTTGACTGAGATGCCATCAAATCGAACCTGAAGGGAGGGAAGGGCAGTCCCTCCGGGTACTTGTACCGGGTGTGGGGAGTTTTGCCGACAGGCCCCAGGGCCTTTCTGGCCCTGGCAGTTTGAACCCAGAGGGGTTGAGGAAAAGTCAGGGGCAAGATGGCCAATGCCCAGGTCAGGTCCGCCAGGGCAGAGGTGAGCGGGAGCTGGACCTGGGTGAGGCTGTGTAGGGGCGTGGCAGCCTGCACTTCATAGTTGCTGAGACTGCACATAGGAGTTTAAGCTGGGGCCTGATTTGTATTCTGAGCACCTGATCAGACCTCCCACTTCCGTGTATCGAACTCCTGCTAGGTGCCACGCTATGGCTCACTCAGGTCATAGGACAGAGCTGAGATATGGGAGGATGGGGCCAAGCTAGGACTCAGAGACTGCCGTGCTGCAGGGAACAGCAAAGCAAGAAGAGGCAGGGATGGCTTGGGAGGGGCAAAGGAGGGGCGCATTGCTTAGGAAGTGCTTGCATCTCAGTTGGCATGAGGTATTTATTACAGATCCCCTTCTGCTCTGCACTGAGGAAAGTGATAGGAAAGAAGAGCTGCCTGCCTGCACAGGAGGGAACATGCGTGAATCAGGGAGGGCCAGAGGGCTGGGTGTGGGGCTTTGGGTTCTTTCCTGAGGGTAATAAGAGGGACCATCTCAGGGCTGGAGGCAGCTGCGTGGCAGTTATCCCAGAGCCAGGGCTACCAGTGTCTGGGCTGACTGAGTAGGGTGAGGTGTTGGCAAGGTCCCCCGTGCCCTGTGACTGACTGCTGGTGTGCCTGGGATATGCTCCGGGATTGCTGTTCAGAGGGCTGAATTCATGGAAAGAGTGAACACGCTCAGCAAGAGAGTAGCTGCCGGGTTTCAGGTGCCGGGATGTTGTAGGAGGCCGCTGGGGGAAGAGGGTGTGCAGCAGAGGCGTGAGGTTGGACAGCATCAGCTTGTTCCTGTGGGACTGGGGGTCAGTGCTGTCCTTGTCCAGTGGCGGGTTTCTGGGAAAAAGGGCAGAGCTGGTTTATGTAGGGTCCCATGACCATGGACTGGTGACTTGGTGGCCCAGAGGCAGAGGTGCTCCCCCAGGTCCTCCTGTCTGGGAACTGTTTCTTTAGAGCTGTCAGATGGTCATGGGGGAAAAGATGGTGAGGCTGGAGGGGACAGGGGATGGGGGCTAGGAAGGGCTGGATAAGGGGTGGCAAGGGGGGAGGGCAGGCTCTGGGTGACCACCGGCACAGCTCAGCAGAACTGGGGTGCTTTTTGGTAAGACACCTCCAGCTTTTTCCTCCCTCATATTTCCTAGATTTTCTGTAATAAACAGACATTGCTTTTGTCATCTGGGGGAAAAATACTGTAAAGATGCAGTTTCTGAGACCAATTTAGGAGCTGTCTGTGAAGCAGCTCTCCCTCTGTCTCAGTAATCATCCTCATTCCTGTGGGCTCTCAGTGCTCTGGGGCTACGAGGTGTGTGGCAGGAGACACAGTTTAGTCCCTGTTGCAGGGAGCTCACAGTCCAGTGGGGACACCAGGTCCCTGGGAGCCCATTTGGTATGGGTCCCAGGGGCCACCTCCCTCTTTATTTGCACACTCAGATGGTGCTGTGGGCGGATGTGACAATGGAATTGTTCACTGTTATAGTGATGGCTTTTTGCACATTTTTCCCCAAAGCCCTCTAAAGTTAATTTTCTTGGAAAAGTTACTTTTTATGAACATATTTTATAAATCTGGGGTGCATCACTTTGTGGTAAAATGAGCTAAATGGTGAATTCAGTTGCTAATTTAGTTCATAATTCAGAAAACCACTATTGAATCCAAAGGGGGCATTGAGTGCTGACTACACCCTGGATGGAGGTGGATGAGCTGTAAACCGAAGCTGATGAGGTGATTTGCCTGTTTACTTCACACATCTGAAGTGCAGGGAAGTGTTTCATCCTAAATGTGGCCGTAGAATTTTTCATTTGTTTTATGATGCTTAGAACATTGCAGCTCAATTTACTTCTTTCCTGTACTTTTATTTTCTCTCATTCTTCACTGTTTCACTCATCTCCGTTTTCACCTACTGCAATTTAACCTTTAATTAAAGAAAACCAAAGGTGTCTGGTCTGTACATGAGCTTTGTTTTTAAGCCAAGACCTTGGTGTAGGGGCTCCAGATGCAAACTAGAAAGCCCCCAGGGTCTGCAGGAAGAACCAACTCTTGTCAGAACCCAGTGGCAGAACCCTTTGAGACCTGTTTCCTGCCTTCTCCTATCAAGGGGTCGCCTATGTCCTAAGGGATCATCCACTTTGTGGAAGCAAGCTGAAGGCAGGGCCAGCACGCCTTTGCTGCTGTCCCTCCGGCACCATCATTGGGTGCTGCTGGTGTAGTGTTTGTGGAGTGACTTTAATATAGGGGAAATAAATGTAACTCTCAACCTGCTAGATGTCAGATATGCTGAGTTCTTGTTCTCCAAATTCAAGAATGAATTCTAAGGAAAAATGGAGGTTAAGAGTAGGAAAACTTTATTGAGAGAGATAGCTCCTGAGAGATGAGGGGACCCAAAAGTGAGTTGCCAATAAGCCCACTTCTCAGAGGAAGTTTTATAGAGCAAATCACGAGGTGGGTACAATGTGGGTCAAAACTGTGATCAACCAGTAAGATTATAAGTATAGCCACTTAGATAATACTGATCCATTGGGGAAGCAGGTCACATAGCAAGTGTGCATGGAAAGAACAAGGACCTTTTTAGGTAGAGATGAATCAGGAGGTCCTAGTCACCCACTGGAGTGAATGATGATTATGTAGACTTTATTGGACCAGGTGATACCAATTATAGTATATTGCTTATCCCTGGGGGAGGCCTGTAGGCCTGGTCATTTTATCTTCTTCTTGAGGCCTGGCCTTCAATGGATGCGCCTCCAGCTACAGTTGTAATGTGTTCTCATCATTTGCACTGACTCCCTCAAGGGCCTTGCCCTGTCTGACTGCCTAGAATATTTCTACCTAACTTAGCTGTCTATAGTAACTTTAGTGAATGGCATTGTGGAGAACATCAGTATCTCATGGTGCTCTGTGAGTGAAGCCCAAGCTGGGGAAACTGCTGTGCACATGCTCAGAAACTACTTGATTTGGAGGTGTTGTTTTGCTGTTTTTGTTTAAACTTTCTGAACTCTGGGAAAGACAGCCCCGGTCAGAGCCCTGAGATGGTATTGATCTTGGGGCCTTTCTCTTGTGGGCTTTTCTCCAAGCTGACACTTGTCCTCCTGCTGTACCCCACTTCCTGGACGCACCCCCCAATCCTTGTGTTACATCTTCCCCCTACATTCTTTGTCCTCTTCCTGCCCCTCACTAGTGGTGACATTTGAATGGCGTCTACTTGTTCTGGAAGGGTGAGTGTTGTTGAGACCCCTCTGGGGTGTCTGGGAAGGTCCTCTGCAGAGCAGAGCTCCCTGGGTATTTCTCTGGTGGCCACCCCTGTGGAATCCTGTTTTTTGTCCAGGTCCTTCCACCTGTACCTAGGTGGGAGCCTGTGTTATGTCACAGGGTCGGAACCCATAGCCCTTCATTCATTTTCATTCCTTCTTCCACTCAAGAGTCCTTCCTGGCTGTGTCCTTGTAGTATCATCAGGATGTGCACAGATTGGACCCAGAAAACGTAACTGATGTTCCCTGCTGTTGCTTGCTGGTAACAGGTTAGTCCTTCCTATGTTTTCCTTTCTTAGATTGGAGGATAAAGTTTCTCCATGTGGACGTGAAGCATGCTGAATGTTTTGTTCTGTGGTGACCTCATTACACACTCTTGTTATTCAGAATGGGAAGATTGGTTTAATGAAGGATGGTGGTCAGCCAGCCTTGGTGTGAAAGGCTGCCTTGCTTATTCAGCCTTCCCCTTCTGCAAGCCTGCCTGATCCTTCTGGGACATGGGGTTGTCCCAGAGGGATCTTTCCTCCCTCTATCCCGCCTTTTCCATCCCTCCATCTTTCCATACAGGATATTATTTGCATACCATATGCTTCACTCATTTAAAATGTTCAGTTTTTGGGCCGGGGATTTGGCTCAGTGGTTTCTCCGCCTGCTGCGCAAGCTCAAGGACCCGAGTTCGATCCCTGGTACCAAAAAAAAAAAAAAGTTCAGTTTTTTAGTATAATAATCATACCATAATGAATTTTAGAAAAATTTCATCACTACAAAGAGAAACTCCATATGAGTTAGGAGTCACTTCCTATTCCCTCTTCCCTAGGAATCACTAATCTACTCTCTGCCTACCGGGATTTACCTACACTATATACACCTGTGTAGTATATGTGTATATTACACATTCGTAAATGGAATTGTACAACATATGTCTGGCCTCCTTTACCTAGTATATATATATATATATATTTTTGAGTACGGGGGATTGAACTCAGCAACTTGTGCTTGCGAGGCAGGTGTGGTACCGCTGAGCTCAATCCCCGACCCTACTTAGTATATTTGTAAGGTTCATTCATGGTCAGCCACATAGCACACTGTGGAGTACCTGGTTTTCCTTCCTGATCATGGGGATGGTTGGGAGCTGTGGCTTGGTGCTGCTGCCCAGCCTTGAGAAAAGGTGCTTCACTGCATGGTGTTTGTGTTAGTGTACTTTCCCATTGCTGGACACAGTACCCAGCACCCACATCTTAAAGGAGGAGGAGAGGTTTAATTTGGCTCATGGTTCAGGGGATTTAGTCCACGGTCAGTTGACTTCAGGGCAGAAGTGGTGTGGTGGAGCAAAGCTGCCCACTTCATGGCATCCAGGAAGCAGAGAGAGCAGGGAAGAAGGATCCTTCTTGTTTCCCTTTTTATTCCATTCAGGCTACAAGCCTGTTGGTTGGTGCCACTTACATCTAGTAATGGGTCTTCTCTCTTTGTTAAGTCAATCATCCAGACACATCCGGGTCTGTGCTAAGCTAATTCACTAGGCATTTTTTTTAAATGCAAGTTGACGCCTGTCACAAGTGTGAAGTAAAAAGAGACTTCATATTTTTCAGAAATGCATCCTTGAGGAAGCCTTCATACTTTGACCCTTCTGGGTAAATGGGGCCATGCTTCAGGATGTGTCTTATGTCCAGCATCCCGAGCACCTTGCCTTTTGGTAAATGAGACAGGCTCCAGGAGTGTTCATGTCTAGTGTCTCAAGCCCTTCACCATCTGGGTGAATGAGACACTGTTCTGCCTGTGTCTGCCAGTGATGTGTCTGTCTAGTGCTCCAAGTCCCTCGCCTTCTGGGTAGATGAGGCCATGCTCTATGGCATGTGTCTAATGCTCCAAACATCTTACTTTTATGGGGCCTGAGCAGTGTTGAACAAAACTGAAAGGGCTTTTAGACACTTAAAGTCTATACAGATTAATGTAACACACACACACACACACACACACACACACACAGAGCACACATGTATCTCCTCTAGCATAGGGAGGAAGACGTTGTGCTCACGCAGTTGAAGTTACTGCATTTTTTCCTGGACCCAGTTTCTTCCCTTTTGCTCCGGATCATCACCATTTTAAATTTTAATTTCCATGCCAGCAGTAGGAGTTTTTATCAATCATGTATGTATCCCCAAATGGTCTGTAATATTTTATTTATTTATTTATCTGTATATAAAAAATTAACCTCAACCCTTTATTTCCATACATAGAAATAACTTGAAGGGATCTATGAACCTAAATATGAAAGACTAAAAGTATAAAACTTTAAGAAGAAATTATAAGGGAAAATGTTCATGAATTTAGGGTAGGCAAGAACTACCTACGATACAAAAAACATGATGTATAAAAGAAAAAAATTGATAAATGAGATTCCATCAAAATTTAGAACTTTAAATGACAT
>NW_004624752.1:3203048-3256026 GCF_000247695.1 Heterocephalus glaber | reverse complement strand
ATCCTCTTTTGTTGCCAGTTCAGAGTCCAGGTGGTTGAGTATCAGATTGTTCCATCTTGTTTCCCTTTGGGGTTGCTGTAGGTGATCTGGAAGTCGGTTTTTGAGGCTTGTTTACATGTCTTCTCATTGGTATGTCATATTTTACATTTAGAAACTTTCACTAGTAGGTATATTCAGGTTGGCTTTTCTCTTCAATGTTCTGTTTATCACATCAATTCTGGTAGCTGTAGTTTGTTCATATTTATTGTGGTTAGTATCCCATTATATGTATATTATGTCAGTTTTTTTATTCATTCTTCAGTTGAGAGTGAACCTCTAGATTTTTCTCAGAATATTTCTTTTCTCTTTATTATTGCAAATGTTGTTGAACCTGTATCTTACGTACTTGTGCAAGAGTTTTTCTAGGCTTGTTTATCAGAAAGTGGCCTTATATTGTGGTATCTGCATGGAAGCTGCTTTTTTAAAGGATCATTAGGGTTTTCTTTAAAACAGAGGATTACTGCAGTTTTAAAGTGGTATGATTTATTTACAAAGCTTATTATTAATGTACTTCTTAAAAGAAAGATTTCATTCTCTGTAATGAGGGTTAGTTGCCACTTCTTTTCACATAGCTTTAGTTGAAGTCTTTCTTTTTAAACTTGCAAGAGCAAATAAAAATGCAATTTTAATAAGATAAAATGAGCTCCCTTTTAGTCTACTCTTGAACTTTTTGGAACATTTTCTGCTCAGTAAGCACAAGTGGTTTGCCTATGAAGAATGAGTGAGTTTCTGACTTTGCTGGGAGGGAAGGGCCTGAGGTCTGTAATATATGTTGCAGAGACTTCTGTGGAGGTGATATGCACGGTAGACTTAGGCCAAACTGCATACTATTTTTGAAATCTAAATATATTGGGGATTGATAGGAAGCATATAAATACTTGTGTAAAGATAGATTGCTACTAGTGGTAAATGCTACTGGTAGGTCACCTGATAGTATGATAGTACTGCTCTCATTTCATGCACTGTGTGTGTGTATTGCTAATAATTGAACATAGGGCCTCAGGCATGCGAAGCTCATGCTCTACCAATAGTGCTATCTCCCCAGCCCTATGTACATTTTTGTTTCCATTTCCTGGACTAGGCTACTAAAGCTCAAAGCAATTGCTTGGTTAAAAGTTCACCATTTAGTAAGTGTTAGAGCTGGAACTTGAACCTGGGCTTTTTAAACTTCTTAACCCTAGAAGCTTTCCACCAAGGTCAAAGAGGCCTCTGAGCAACTACAGGAAAATGAATTGATCTGAATGAGCTCTTTACCTTTTAAAATTGTGTTATATTAATAAAAAAGCATTTGATTCTGCTCATGGATTCCTTGGATCAGAAGTTCTGGTAGGGCATGGTGGGGGCTGCAGGTCCCTGCACTGTGACAGCACTGGGAGGACTTGAAGGGTGGCTGAAGTAAGAAGGCTGAGTTGCTTGGCTAGAGCTTGATGCGGCTGTCAGCAGGGACTGCAGCTAGTGGTGGCCCTAAAATGGGGACACGTGGGTGCTCCTTTTGGCTAGTGTGGTTTTTCACAGAACACCAGCTGGGTTTCGAGAGAACACAGCGTGGTGGAGGATGTGTTGCCTTTACAGTGTGTTCATTGAGGTTCACCTGGAATACAATTTGCTCACTGAAATTCACACACCATTTAAAGTGTGAAATTAGTGGTTTTGAGCATAACAGTTGTGTAAATAGAACCACAATTTATAACATGTTTATCACCTCAAACATAAAAAACAAAACAAAAACAACCCATCAACAGCAATAAAATGAAAAACAACCCCTGTATCACCCCAGCTTCCTTTACCCCCAGCCCTAAGCAATCGCTGACCACTTTTGGTCTCTGTAGAGTTGCCTATCCTAGACATTTCTGCTGAATGGAATCATATATATGTGCTCTCTGTGATTGGCTTCTTGCACTTAGCTAATGGGTTCAGTATCATCCTTATAGCACAGTGGCAGTGTACCCATGGCACATGTTATCACTGAAAGCACTAAACCGTTCGCCATCACTGTCATAGCTTGTGTCAGGACTTGACTTTACAGCTGGACAATACCCCATTAACATTCACATTGTCCCTACCACTGGCCGCTATGATTAATGCTGCTGTGGACATTTCTGTACTAGCTGTTGTGTGGAGATCTCTTTATTTCTTTTGGGTATCTAAGACTGGGAGTGGAATAGGGAAGCTCTGTGTTTCTTTGTTTGAGGAACTACCATTCTGTTCCCCAAGGCAGCTGCACCAGTTTTCATTCCCACCAGCAGTGTGTGAGGATTCCACTCTCTCTCTATTCTCACCAACATGTTTTTATTTTGGCCACCTGGTGAGTGTAAAGTGTGTGGCAGTGTGGTTTTGATTCCCTAATGATGTGGAGCACCTTTTTATGTGCTTCCTGTTCATTAACATATCTTCTTTGGAGAAACATCTATTCAAATCATTTTTCCATTTTTGAATTGATTTGTCTTTATTTTTGAGTTTTAAGAGTTCCTTGTCTGCTCTACTTGCAATCCATTATCAGATCTGTGATTTGCAAAGGATTTCTCCTCACGTTCAGGCCACTGCCCCTGGAGTCCCAGGGTGGTCCCAGTGGATGCCTCTTCTCTCTCTCTGTTGGTGGAAGCTCCTGTTTCTCCTCCTTCACCACAACAGCTCAGCTTCTGCGTGTTTGGCATTTCTATGAAAATTTCATTTGAAAAGTTGGTTTACTGCTGAAGTGCCGCTTTTACACAAAGTTGGAGCTGTGTGCGTTCACGCTGATATACCTAACAATGTTTTTTATACATAACAATCTTGAGAAAACGAAGTTGCAAAATATACATATATAATGATGATGCAGACTGTACAGATGTGCAGTGCAGAATGCTACTCTGCTGCAGAGACCCTAACTCTTCAGTGAAGGTGCAAACACTTGCATGGAAATTGCCAATATTAAGTCAGGGTCAGCAGTTGCTCAGAGAAGATAGGGAGGGGAGCAGGATTGGGTCGGGCTTCAACTCTGTTGTCTACAAAATGTTAGCATTTGATTGAGCCAGCGCTCCAGGTGGGGTTTGTATGGTCACTCTTCATGGCCTGTCTGTCATTAAGCTGGCTTTGCAACCTGCAGGGTATGTGTGACCTTGGGTAGGTCACTTACACTTTCTAGACTACAGTTTCTCCATGTTTAAAATGGGTGAAATCATACCTGCCACATTGGGTTGGCTAGATTAAAGGAGTCCATGTTAAGAGTTTAGAGTAAGTTAAATCTGTTAACTGCTGTCATCATTCCTGGTGTATTATGGCTTGCAGTATTTCGTATTGACCGAGAAATAGGAAAGTGGTGTAAATGTGGAGGCTACAAGAGTGGCTGAAGCTGATCAGTGGTGATAGGGCTGTCTGTCCTCTTTGCCATGTGTGCCACTCCTTTGGGAAAGAGCAGCTCTAGTCCCCATGGCCTGCCTGGGGTCCATGTTGTGCTCTGCTATGACTTCAGCACCCAGACAGTGCCTGCTGTGGCGTGGATCCTTACTGGGTGCGTGGACAGATGCTACTTTGCTTTCTGGTTTCTTTTTCAGTCCCTGATGCATGTAGAAATGTACGTGATGTTTCTATCTGGATGTTACTTTAGAATCTTCTTCTGAAGTCATTTAATTCTCCTTTGCTTGGGAAATTCTGACTTTGCTTGGGAAGGAGAAGTCCTAACAAAGCCTCCCGGGGCCAACCCTTTTGAATTCCTTGTCTTCTTTGGTCTCTGACCTCCTCTGTGTAACGAGGCTGGGCTGGGCTCCAAGGATCATCAGGGGAGGGTTCGACTTGGGAATGTGTTTTTGCTCACCGTTGAGACCGTCCTGTGCTGCCACTTTGCTTTTCCCAACTTTGACCTTCCTTTCTCTCAGATCTCAAGCATCGCTCACTCTGCCTGGAATTTTCTACCTGCCTCACATGTCTTGAGTCTGGGAGTAATTTTTTCTCAAGAAAAAAACAAAATTTGGTTTCTGTGCTCCCATGGCATGTTCTTGTAGGATTTATCACAGAACATTATGAATGCCAATTCACATTTCACATTTTTAAGTTGGACTAGAGTATGCTTATATTTGCCTGCCTAGTTCTGTGTCACAGAGTCAACATCCAACAAAATGTTAAATTTTACTGAAAAATTTTAGGATATAAAGTAAATGTTTATCCCTGGTACCGCAAAACAACAACAACAACAACAACAATAAACAACAAAAAGTAAACGTTTGCTTGTCATGTAAGCAAGTTTGAGCTCAGCCTGGACAACTTAGCAGCTTAGCAAGATCCTGTCTCAAAACAACAACAACAAAAAGTGCTGGGTTGTAGCTCAGTGCAGAGGTTCTAGGTTCAATCCCCAGTACCACAAAAAAAGTAAACATTTGATATAAACTATTGTTCTGTAGGTATAGGAATGAATAGGAAATAGAACACTGAAAAATGACTCAATATATAATGTAATACAATATTTTGTTTTAAGAGACAGTCTTGCTATATAGTTCAGACTATCCTCAAACTCACAGTAATCGTCCTGTCTCAGCCTCCTGAGTGCTGGGATTATAGGCATGTGCTACCATACCTGGCTCTAATATAATATTTTAACATACCCTAAACCATTGGGAAGATGAAGTTATTTTAATAAATGGCATTAGAACAACTGATTATTTTTTAGAAAAATTGCCTTACTAAACACTGCATATTGAAATATAACAAATTCTACTTGGAGTGAAAAAATGAAGTCATAGAAGTATGGAGCAAGCACATAAGATATTTGTGTAGTGTCAGAAGAATATTTCTCAAAGTGAACTCATGGAGAGGATAAAGGAATGGTGGGTCTAGCCTCTCATAGTCAGGACCGACCGACCTCTTGTCACCAGGACTGACCTGGTCTCCCATGACCAGGAAAAAAGATTTGCCACTTGTGTGTTTCCTGTTGCTGCTCTGGCAAACTACCACACACTTACTGACTTAGAACAGAACATGAACTTAGGGCTCTGGAGGTCAGGAGTGCAACCCAGGTTTCTCAGGGCTAAAATCAGGCTGTTGGCAGGGCTGGCTCCTCCTGTAGGCCCCAGGGGAGAAGCCTTTCTCTGCCCTGTCCAGCTTTAAGAGGTGTGCACAGTCCTTGGCTCGAAGCCCTTTCTCATGTCCAAAGCTGGTGCTGTCTCTGATGGCTGTCAGAGTAATGACTCCTCTGGGCCCTCCGACCACAGTCTGGGGAACGTGCTCTGGTTTTACGTGCTCATGATCAGTGTGGGCCCATCTGGGTAGCCCAGGTAATCTCCCATTCAGGATTTATATTCTCGGGCACATCCTCAGAGTCCCCATTGCCGTACATGGTGACACATTCACAGGGTCTGTGCACTGGGACTCGGACATCTTTGGTGGGGTTGCTGTTGCTGACCACATCATCTCAATTACCAAGGTATGAATTCCCTTTTGACAAAGAGGTTTTTACACATCACTAAGAGGGTAAAGACCCTGATAGGAAATGGACAAAAGCGTAAACAGTTTATAGGAAGAAGAGAAAGAAATGAGCAGAATTTATAGAAGTTGTTCACCCTCACTTATAATCAGGAGGAGACACACTCAACACTGAGGCGCCCTCTCTCTGTCCCCCAAGCCTTGCTTGCTGGGGCCCATAGGAGCTACTTTCTGCCCTCTGGCAGCGGGGATCAGCGGCTCCTTAAGTGCCTGTCTTACATTGCAGCCCTCTGATTCCAGGAGTGCATCCTCAAGAGAGTGTTAGAGTGTAGAATTTGTCTCCAGAGGCCATGTTGCTCTTTTCGTGATCACAATCAAATAAGTGAAATGTCTTGGTCAGCACTGGTTAAACTCAGTACATTGTGGCCACATGGTGGCACAGTGTGAGATGAGGAGTGGTATTGTCCAGGGAGGTGGCATGGCCACAGACGAAGTAGCTGGAGCTTCTGTTCCTGTGGTTTAAAAAATCTTTTTATTTTGAAATACTTGTACATTTACAAGGAGCTGCAGAGAAATGCATAGGAAAGTCATGTGTGCTCTATTACTGCACATATTCTTTTTCAAGCAAGGCATATAATGTAAGTAAATATACTGAAGAAGAATAAATAATGATATGCAGAAATAGTCATGATCTATTACTAAGAAAGGAAGGTAGGATTTCATGAAAAAGACTAGAACATTCATCTGTCATCTAAACAGCTCTTTGCCTGTGTTCGTCATTACACACATGCATGCCTCCAGGTGCTGCACCCCAATGTCACAGTGGCTTCTCTGCTCTGTGAACCTATCCGTTAGTGTGTCCCAGGACAGAGGGTTAAATAAGCAAGGATTTTTGTTATGTGCCTGAAGTCGAGGGAAGGGCCAGGCTTGGACTGGCTGCTTAGCGAAGCCTCCAAGGATGTCTGCCTTCTGCCCTGCCACCTTCTTGGTGGTGTCTCTGGGTAGGTACCCAGGCCTCACCTTCTCTGTTCCCAGCAGGGAGAAGCTAGGGCCAAGCATGTCTGTTTTTGTTGGAAAAGACACAGACTCCATTTCTTTCTCCCTGGCCTGGCCGGGGCACATGGTCACCCCAGCTGGAGTCAGCAGGGGAAAGGGCTCAGCTGACCAGCTGGGTCTCTCTTGTGGGTGTTCTGTTTCCGTGTGTTTTCCAGATGTACTGTGACAAGCGTAAAAGGTGTAAAATAGAACAGTCAAATCTTTTAAAAAGTTATGTTGATCTTTTTTGTGATACTGCAGTCGAATTTAAGACAAAATAGTCCCTGATACGAGCTCGGCATTGCTCCTGGGTGTTAGTCCTGTCTGTTAGATGCCATCTGTGAGCTGAGGCTGCATGACCCTCAGTGCCTCCAGTGCCCTTGTCCCAGCGGTGGGCTCCCAGGTTCTGTGGTGGCGCCTGGAGAGCTGTGGCTCCGAGCTGCGCCTGCTCTTAGGAGAGGCCTGAATGCCCTGTTTGTCTGTGGACTCTGGGCCTGTGTGGTGCCATTCATCCCTCCTCAGCCAGCTCTGCTGACCCTGGGTGGCTGGAGAGGCCAGCAGCTCATGGAATGCTGCTTCCCCCATCGTGTGGTCTACTCGGAGCTGGCTCTCTCTTGAGTTCACTGCGGGTTTCTGACACAGCCCAAGCAAAGCTGATTTTTTCTCTTTCTCTTTCATTAGCATCCAGCATGTGTATGGAGCCCAGCACCCCCCTTTTGATCCACTGTTGCACAGCACGTAAGTGAGGTTTCCCAACCAAGGCTTCAGGGCTCTGATTAGAGGCGGGCCGGGGCAGCCAGTGTCTTCTGCTTCCTTCCAGCTCCTAGCTGTCCTTGTGTAGCTTGTCCTACAGTGGGGAGACGGACGTGGACTGCAGCCTGATGTGGGCAAGGGCTGGAGCCCCTCACGGGAGCACAGAGCCAGACTTGAGCTGGCTGGCAGCCTGGCCGCTGTTCTCCCCTGTACTCCCTGCCTGCCCTGCCCATGTCGTGTCTCCTTCCCGAGAGCAGGTGGGAGCTAGGGTGTGTCTGACACATGTCTGATGAATGGCGTGTGGGCGAATGTGGCCATGTTTGGGGGCTCTCCTGTAAATGATGATGTCTCCCCATCTGTGCACCAAAGTCCTGCCTGCCCAGCCTCTAGCTTTGCTGAGATGCCGGGAATGGAATGTGGTACAGGCTCTTCTGGAAGTGAATTGGGGATGTGGGTCTGCTCACCATCCCTGCAGCCCTGTGCTTCTTTGCAGCCTTGTGCTTCTCTGCCAGTGGCAGAAGCTACTTGCTCAGCTGTGCCCTGAATCGTTCCTCTCCCTGTCACTAAGTCTTGGTCTTTGTTGTCTCTGTGAGCTGTTTGCTCTGCATGCCGCCCTCATCAGGATTGAAGTATCTTCTTATCTAGGGGTTCTTTTCTGGCCAATTTAGGTGAACACTCTCTAGCTCTGAGTGTGCACAGTAATGGTGCCTTTGCCTTGCAGTTTGCTCAAGTCCACACCCAAGGTGCCGACCACCCCAGTGAAGGCCAAGAGGGTCAGCACCTTCCAGGAGTTTGAGAGCAACACCAGCGATGCATGGGACGCGGGGGAGGATGACGATGAGCTCCTGGCCATGGCAGCCCAGAGCCTGAACACCGAGGTGGTCATGGAGACAGCCCACCGCGTCCTGCGGAACCACAGCCAGCAGCAGGGCCGGCCTGCACCACAGCAGGTGCCTACGCCTGAGCCGGAGCTGCAGCCTGTGGCAGAACCACCACCAGCCCTGATTGGTGACCTCCGGCTGGTGAAGTCAGTCAGTGAGAGCCACACATCCTGTGCTGCAGGTAGGAGGAGCCCAGTGGAGGTGTGTGCAGGTCCGGGACAGCTGAAGTGGGCCGGGTGCTCATGGTGGGGGCTGAGGAGGGCTGTTCTACCTGCAACAGGACTCCTCGCCCTGATGGCCCATGGCAGCCGCAGCACTGTGAGGTGGGGAGCAGCCTTTGCTTTCCTCTGGGGTCCTGATGTGCTTTTCTCTGCCCTCCAAGCACAGTGAACCTCCTCTAAATGTGATGCAGGCCTGTGGCTCTTGTGGGCAGGCCATGGGGGCACAGGGTCTAGGAGCACCTTTCTCCCTCTGAGGGACACCGGCTAGGCTAAGTCTCGCACATACTGGATTAGGGTGCTCTCCCCACATTAACAGGAGAGAAAGCAGGGATCATTGTAGGTCTCTGAGGTCACCCTGCAAGTAAATTCAGAACTGGATTTCATACTTACTCTGGTTTTCAAAAATTCTTTCTAGGAATCGATGAACTACTAACATGTTACAAGACTCTAGGTGTGGGTGTTATGAATTATTTCACTTAATCAGTTTTTATATCAGAGTCTAACAAGTTTAAAAGCACTTGAACTTGTAAATGGAAATAAGTTACGGCTTTTGCATTTGGTTGAAAGTCCCGATGGTGACGAAGGCGCACATTTCCCACCTCCTGCGTGCTCAGATCCAGCTGTGGCAGGCTCTGGGTGTTGGCAGGAGCCCTGAGTTCACCTGCTCTTGCGCTGTGCTGGTGAGATTCAGCCTGCTGTGGAGACAGCGTCTTGAGCCCCTGGGGCTGAGCTGGGTTCTCTGTGATTGCCACCATCCTCAGCACCCCTATATGCAGGAGCCAGGAGTGGGCTGGACTGCACAGTATGTGAGGGTCCTAATGCAGGTAACCCCAGGGTGCCCCTGCAGGGGATGCCCCTGCTGTTGCTCAAGACAGCTTGTGCCCAAGAGAAGGGGTCCATGATCTTGTTCCTTGTGCTTCCACCTTTTATTTATTTATTTATTTTTGGTGCTGGGGATTGAACTTGGGTCCTTGTGCTTGCGCAGCAGGTGGGAAAATCACTGAGCTAAATCCCTGGCCTCTTCCACCTTTTTAGAGTTGGCTTGCTTTCTTGTGTTTGCTTGCTGGGCCCACCTTTTTTGGGTAATTCAAAATAATAATAATGATAACATTTGATCATTTACTGAGTGTAGATATTGTAGCCAGCCCTTTTGATAATAAACTCATTAAACTTTGCAGCAGCTCCTCCTTAAACTTGTGGGAGGGAAGACAGGTTGTTATTCCTCTTTCACTGATGAGGCACTGTGAGGACCCAGAGCTGCTCCCTGACTAGTAGGGCTGGGATTCAAACCCAGGGTATCTGGCTGCGGAGTCCCTGCTGTTCCCACTGGCCTTACTACATGATCTTATCCCCAGGGGACAGGTGGGACTGTCATGGACAGTTTGGGGCCATGGGTCAGAGTCTGTGTCACTGGATGTGCTAGGTAAGGGCTGAGATGGTGCTCAGCACCCAACTTCTCCTGAGATGGGAGTGTCGGGGCTGCATCCATCTGACTGCGTACGACACCTGCAGGTAGTGTTAAGGCTTGTACCTAGATGTTCTCCCATAGCCTCATGTGCTAAGAGGTGGGGCTTTTGGGAGGTGGCTGCAGAATGGGTGTGTGATACTGGATCACAGGCGTGTAACACTGGGATTAAGGGTGTCTGGTACTAAGTTAGCCCAGTGATTGGTTTAGCATAGTTCTGGATATGGGTAACGGGAAGCAGGCCCCCCCCCCCCCTTAGGGGTGAGCCTGGATAGGATAAAAGAGAAAGGGAGGCTTCATGCTGCTGCTTTGCTGCTTCCTGCCTATCCTGCCATGGATTGTTTCTTTTCTGCCATGCCCTGGAGCCAGCAGATTATGGACTGAAATCTCTACAAACTATGAACTAAAATAAACCTTTCCTTCTTTAACTTGTAGGTCTTGGGTATTTTGTCCCAGCAATGAGAAAAGTAACTAAGACACTTTGCAAGTTCCTAGAAGGGAGGACCATGCCTCAGTTGTGTTTTTCCTTGGGTCCTGTAGCGCATCAGTGCTGGTAAACATGATTTGCCTATGGCCTGGTGTCCTCGCAGCTCATTCCTGTGCCCTGCCCCTGCAGCACTCTTACACCTCCCTACCCAGGGGCCAGGGCCTCTGCCCCAGTGATTGATGTGCGAGTCCCACTGTGCTTCATGCCCACACACACAGCTTTGCTGGTCTAAGTGTCCTAGACTAGTCCATCTCATAGGGCACAGTCTACTTCCCTGGGCTTGTAAATGTGCCACGTCTTGTGTTTGGGTCCATTTGAGCTTCTCTGGTGCTCCAGTCACATGTGTCACCTTGTGGGGAGCTGGACATCACTTGTAAGTGCCTGTGGCCAGCATGCCAGGTAGGAGGTGGGGTGAAACCAGTGTGTGCATTGGGTGGTTGTGGGCAGCCTGCACTGTGCCTGTGCTCACCTGTGGCTGTCCAGTCTTTCTTGGTGGATACCTGGGCACTCTCTCATCGCCATACTTGAGAACATGTGCACTTTACTCACTTAGTGACATTGGAGTGAAGGGCAGAAGCCTGTCCTTGGCTGGTAGGGCTCTTGAGGTCTTTGCTTCATGGGTGGTGGGCTGGATAAGAGCTGTCTCTGCAGTTGATGAAGACGGAGTTGTGACAGTCTGTGTGGACATCAGCTGATGATGGTCCCTTTGCCCTGTGCTGGGACGTTGGTGTGCCTTCTGGTCACAGTTGTAAGGTCTGGCTTAGTTTCCTCCAGGGATACTGCTGTTGCTGTCAGGGTTCCACCTGCTGCATCTTTTTTTTTTTTTTTTTTTTTGGTACTGGGGATCAAACTTGGGACCTTGTGCTTGCAAGGCAGGCACTGGAACCACTGAGCTAAATTCCCGGCCCTACACCTGCTGCATCTTAAAGGAGGGAAAGAAGTGTGTCCTGCTCAGGAGGGAGTGGCCCTTAGGGGCTTCAGGCATGGGGGGGGTTGTCTTCTCATTATCTCTCCTGATCCAAGTAAACACCCTGGAGGTGTGGCATTGTTCTTCTGCTGAACGCTTTTCCTACAGGATCTCGAATGCAGCCAAGGTGACAAAAGGACAAAGGAGCACTGAGTCCCCATCTCCCTCACTTTGCCAGGGTGGCTCTTAGGGAAGGGAGGAGGCCTCCTATGAACACTGCCTGCTGGGGACACAGGGGCAACAGGGTCGTCAGGAGCAGGCTGTACCTCTACTTAGCATGTTATCTAGACTTAACTGGGCCAGCTTCTGGGCTGCCTCCTCCTGGGTGGCCTGAGGGCTGCTGGGTGAAGCCCTGCACCGTGAGGGAGCCAGGCCACAGGGAGGGGAGCAAACTAGTGGAGGGAGTGGTGCTCTTGCCTGATCTTCCTGCAGCTGGCGGAAGTGGACATCAGCACTTTGGCTCCATGGCATTGTTCTTGTTCCTTTTCCTGGAGTTTACATTGCCAGCTTTGAAAGGTGAGCTGCTGGGTGACATCCATCCCTCAGAGCCTCTTGCCTGTTGGTCCTGGGTGGCTCTATTGGGTGACCTGGGCTCCTTCAGCTCTTCCCCCAGCTCTCCCTATCCTGGCTCCTGATAGAACTCATCATCACATCTCCCCTCGGTCCTCGTGGTCACCGGGGCCTTTGTGTGCAGCAGCTGGCCTGGTAGGCAAGCTGGCACTCTGGGCCTGGGTGGCTGCCCTCCCTCACCTACCTGGCTGCCTTGATTTCCTCACTCCCAGGGCTGTGGTGCGGTCCCAGGGGATCAGGACGTGGTGGTGTCAGGTGTGCTCTGGGGGGTCCCGGTCCCCTGTCTTGACCTCGATGCCCTTGATGTGTCATCCTCTCCTCGCAAGGTGACTTGATGGACTTGGTCCCCACATGCAGGCCTCTTCCACAGCACATCTGTGGGTTGTGTCACCTGGGCAGCCTCATCTGTGGTCCAGGCACTGGAGGGCATGACTACGACAGCTCTCAGGTGGCCAGGACTTTTCTGGCTGTCACTGTTTGCTCTAATGCAGAGGTGTAAATTTTATTGGTGAATAGCACAGGGAGGCAGGGAATATACAGGTGACGCTTAACTGTTGTTGCTCACGAACCTGAGGCCCCGTGTGCAGGGTGATGGGAGGGAGAGTTGCGACCCCACGCCGTTTACAGAGAGATGATGGGATAGCCAAGGCGGGTCCTCCCCCTTCCCCTCACTGCTGTTCTCTCACCCCTTGCAGAAAGCGCCAGTGACCCGGTCCCTCTGCAGAGGTCCCAGTCTCTCCCCCACTCAGCCACCGTTACGCTGGGTGGGATGCCCGAGCCCAGCACCCTGGGAAGCTCAGCGCTGAGTGAGAGAGAGGCCTCTCGGCTCGACAAGTTCAAGCAGCTGCTTGCCGAACCCAACACCGACCTTGGTGAGTCCTGCGCAGTGGGACTGGCGCGCAGTGCATGTGTGTCCCTGTGGGTCCCCTTGGAGGAAGTTGCTGTGCTATGCTTTCATGCTGGAAAGTCCCCGAGCTACCAGATGTCTGGCCAGTTCCTCTAGACATGCCTCTGTTGTCATTCCACAGCTTGTTTTCTGTTCCTCTTTCCTTGGTGCCCCCATTTCCTGCTGCTGTTCTCAGTGTGCCCTGCCAGACTGGCCAGGTGGCCTCCTACTTCTCCAGAGGCTGATGAAGACAGAGGCTCACAATGGGACACGCTGGTCCAGAGGCAGGGGGACAGACTTCGAGAGGATAGGCACCAGCCCGAGTCTTCCTGGGGAGCTGGGTGAGGCCCATAGGACCTTGGCGGAGTCTGCCTAGATTCCGAGGCACCTGCCTGCTTGCCAGCCTCTCTGTCGGAATTCCCACCGAGTACAGCTCCCTTCTGTCACTTACACGGGTCATCTTCGTTGAGGCCACTGTGCTAGGCAGAGGAGTGGGCTTGGCCATGAGATCACTCACAGTTGGGGGACAAATATTGGAAGAGACAGCTACTGGTGGTGCCAGAGTGGCGCTCTGAGGGCCCGAGCACTGGGCATGCAGTGCCTGTTTTGGCCAGGAGGTGGCGGGTGGGGCACGTGGATGGGCTGCCGGACGGAGCCCTGTGCCTGGGAAGCTGTGCGGCAGAGGGCGGAGCAGGGCGACTCCTTCCAGAATGGCTGTGCTCAGTTTCAGACGCTGCGGTCTCTCACCTTTTCAGCCTGCAGTAGAGCTGCCAGAGCAGTGCAGGCAGCTCCCCTCGGCTTGTGAGCCAGACTCACTGTGGCTTCCATCTCTGGTCTCCATCTCTGTGTGTGTTTGTGTGTTTTCCCTGAAGCACTTGAGCGGCCGTTGGAATTGCCTGTCCCTTTGGTCCAAAACACTTGACTGTGTTTCCTAAGAGTGCAGATATTCTTTAGATAGTCACGGTGGTGTTGCTAAAATAAAGAAATGTAGCAGTGACACAGTACTATCGTATTGTTTTGCACGGTCACTTTGCCACCTTTCCCAGTGATGTTCTTTCTCGCTTTTTTTCCAGAGCAGGATTATGCATTCCGTTCAGCTGCCACGTCTCTCAGTCTCCATTAACCTGGAGCAGCGGTGGTTCGGTCGCTTGCCGCTTTGCCTTTGATCCTGACATGTGAGGAGCGCTGGCAGTTGTTCAGTTGCTGTTTGTGTGATGTGTCCTCGTGATACGGTCTGCGTTAATCACTTTTGGCAGGGGTGTCATGGGGGAGACGTGGGATCTTCTTGGTCCTGGCAGGAGGTGTGCGCTGTCCATTTGTCCTAACGCCCTCATGCTAACTCTGGTCGCTTGGCAGAGCGGTGTGCCAGCTCTTTCCGCGGACAGGCTGCTCTTTCCCCGTGGTAATTAGAATTCCTCTGTAAAGAGAGGCTTGGGTGCTTTTAGGCAGTAGATTTCTTTCTCCTCATGAGCGGCAGCACTATTCTTTCTTGAATTTAACTGTGTGTATTTTCCCTTGGTTCATAGGGAATTGCGTGCTATTCTATGGGTGACCTCTAGTTTATTTCACCCACCCCCTCCCGGTGGGTATGTAGGTGACTCCTAATTGTCCTTGTTACGAAACACTTGGGAACTTTCCTTCAGCCATCTGAGCCCGATACCATTCACAGAGAAGCCCTTGGTGTGGTTGTGGGGAGCGGGAAGAATGCAGGACGACACTTGTGATTCTCAGGTCAGAACTGGATAGGAGGGAAAGGCAGATTAGAGGAGCGTAGTCTCGTGGCTTTCGTACTGACCTTAGCCCCTGGTTGCCTTCTCTGCTGAGGCCATGTGGGGAGGCAGAACCATGTAGTGCCCGGGAGAGTAGTTTTCAGAGTTGGTCGCCTTTGGGGAGATGATGAGTGAGTGGGTAACTCATGATCCTGTGCCTCAGGGCCCTTGCTCAGCTGGGAGATGTGGTGACCACAGGCTCCAGTTTGCAGCCTGTGATGATACTCATGCAGTGCTCAGGAGGGTGTGGGCTGCTAATAAACACTCCAAGCGGTGTGTGCTTTTGTTATTGTTATTACCAGCATTTGCATTGACCAGCTTGCCCTCTACCTTGATTTTTATAGTACTGATAATTATAGTATGGCCACGCCAGTGATTGGTAATAGGTCAAGGTAGTTCACAGGTGGGTTCAGTGGCTTCTGGCTGGCTCTGGGCAGGTGGCCGGGAGAGAGCCGATGGAAAGGGACTGGCTTGCAGGGAGGGTCCTGTTCCCATCAGGCTCTGAGCACCAGCTTGGATCTCCTTGTGAACTTCGTCATTGGGCCAACTTTTGGAAATTAAAATCACACTAACAAATAAACCTCTTAGGACTTGTGGGAAAAGGTATGTATGGGTAGATAGGAATGTTAGCATGTAAAAAGCAAATTCTTCTGTAAGGTTATTGTGATTATGGGTTTTTTTCTTTTTTCTGGTTCTGTTTAAATATCAAATCCAAAATGCAAAAGCTACAGCCAGAACTTTCAGAGTTACACAATCATTGGATTTGTATTTAGCAGCAAGAGAAAGCATAGCTGGTAAGTTGCCCATTTCCTAAGCCCTTTAAGGTAGCTCTGAGGACAGTAGAATACATCATCTTCACAGTACGTAAAAGCCTAAGTGGCAAATATTTGCCTACATTGGGGAAGCAAACCGCTGGTGTGTGAAGTACCCGCAGAATGATTCTTCCTGCTGAACATCGTCGTCCAGCGGGTGCTGCTTTCTTTGTTTAGTGCGTGCTCTGTTACAAGCACAGGGATGAAAGTAGCAAATAGAACTTAACAGCTCATCCCCTCCTAGCATCGACTCAATATTTACTCCTACGAAGACTGCCTGCTTTGAAGCCTGGCACTCGGGGAGGCACGTGTGTTGGTTGCGTGCCGGAGTGGGAATGTGATCTGGTGATCTGCAGAGAGCGCAGCTCCCCTTGGGCTGCCAGGTAACCAACTTGCAGCAGTGGGCCCAGGAGGCATCCTGCGCAGGAAGCCCAGCCCTACTGCGCTTAGCCTTCTGACGCCAGAACAAGAAGCATTACCTTCCCTTCGAGAGGGGCCAGCGCTGATCATGCTGCAGGTCCCCACAGGAGCATCTGGCTAGGCTTTAAGATGAGAGCCATATCTAGGTGGAGGTGGGAGAAAGGCATGAGTGAGGGCATGTAAAAGGCCTTGGAGGGCAGGGAAGCAGCGACAGGAGCCTGGGAAAGGAGCCGAGGGCCTGGCTGCAGTGGGGTGGTTGGTTCCCATCGAGTGGCTGGATGGGACCTGGGGGTGGTGGCTGGCTGATTTTACATGAAGCTGAGTAGACTGGAGAGAGCTGAACCAGCATAGCTTGGACTTCAGGGCCTGCGAGGACAGAGGAACTGCTGGTGGACACAGAAGTCAGACACACTGAGAAATGTCCTGTTTCTCTGGGGAGATGAGGAGTCGTGGCCTGTGAAGCAGGAGCCAGGGAAAGCAGGATGTCCACATGCTTGGGGATTGGTGCCATCACACACTGTGCCATTAACCTGCACCTCACCCCTGTACCACCTGTTAAGTTGGAGGCGGCCTCTGCAACCCTGCAGCAGGGCAGGGCTCCTACCATCCAGGTCTCCCTCGCTTCTGGGTAGCGTGCACTGGGGGCCTCATTTTGGAGGCTTGAAGTCATTTTCTCTCCTGTGGGTTTTAACAGAGAGCTTGTTGTCTGGTCCAGGCAGAGGCTTGCCCCGAGGTGTTTCTGCGCTCCAGTGCCCAGTATTGCCCTCTAGTGGCCAGGCCCGGGCACCACAGCCTGTGCACTGTGTTGGATCTGTGCATGTACACACGTTTGTGCCTGGGCGTGTTCATCGTGTTTACAGAAAGGTGAAGATAGGCTGAGAAGAGATGAAAATGTGAGAGGGACAAAGAAAGCTTCAGCTAATTTAGTCTTGTTCTGGAATCTCGACAGAGGGACTGCCTTGAGCTACCAGAATGCAGAGACCCCAGGACACAGAGGGAACAAATCCCCACCTGTCTTTGTGGTTTCACCTGGCTCCTCTTCCAGCTGTACCTCTGCATGCTCAGTGCCGAAGCCACACCCAGCTGCTGGACCAGAGAGTGGGATGCTGTCTTTTACCCCCACTCCACCCCCTCCACCCTGCCCCCTGCGCCCACCCCCTCCAGCACCCCTCCTCCAGGCCCTCTTTGTGGCCGGCTGCCTGTGTGTCCTCTCCAGTTGTCTATGTTTCTACCTGGTTCTGAACAGAGGCGCACAGTTAGTTGCTGAGCCTGAGCTTGCTGGGCCAGTTCTGCTAGCCGTGAGGCTTCCTTCCATCAATGCTGCAGATGGGTGCCGAGTACTAGCAGGTGCTGGGATCTCAGGTATAAGACGTTGCGCAGCCACTGACTGGCAGGGCTCGCAGGCAGGGGGTCTAGGAAGGCCTGGCTTTGGCTCTGCCTGTTTTTTTTTTTAGGAAAAAGTCTTTGGGTGAAATGAAGCTTTAAAAAGAGGACTTTCCTAGTTTTTATAGCAGTTCTTAGGTTCACTTTTCCAAGATAGCAGCATCTAGGGTGGGGGATTTAGCTCAGTGGTGACACTCCTGCCTCGCAAGTGCAAGGTCCTAAGTTTGATCCCCAGTATGGAGAAAAAAAAAAAGTGTTGACCAAGGTAGTGGCATCTACACAGCCCTGGTGAGGGCTCCTGCCACATCAACACTGTAGAGGGCACCATATAGCAAGATGGCAAGCATGGTCAGCTTGGGTCTCTCCCCCTTTTGTAAAACCACTGATGCCATCATGGGGCCCTGCCTTGATGTCCTTATCTAATCTTAATTACTTCCAAATGCCATCAACATGAATTAGGGGATTGAGTTTCCGACATGAATTAGGGGATTGAGTTTCCGACATGAAATTTGGGAGATACATTCAGCCCATAGCCAGGGCTCATGGGTTTATGGGTCCACCTAGGTGTCGGCGATTCCTCACCAGCACCTTATCATCTGAGGCCAGGGCTACAAGGGCCTCAAGGTCCATGCTGGACCTCAGGTTCCTTTGCCACTGTCACCCTAGTGCATAGGACTAGACCTGGCTTCTAGCTGGTGCACAGTGTGTGCTTGTGGAATGAATGAGCACTCAGTGTGAAGGGTGTCGTGCTCTCCTGGGGCCTCAAAAGGGAAATGATGCTTTTGCTGGTCCTGACTATGTTTAAGCAGGATGCCAGGTAATGACAGGGGTGTAAGAGCTCGGGGCCAGTGGTGGGGAGTCCCTGTCCTGGCCCCACTGAGGCATGCGACCTCTGTCTTCCCTCCCATCCCTTCGCCCAGCATCAGGGAGGCTGTCGCCCTGTGCTCCCACCTGTGAGCAGTCAGGCCTGTCACTTCGCTCTGGGTCATTTCCGCACCTTGGAGGTTCTGGATGATCCTTACCAGGAATGTTACTGAAAGCCAGAGAAATGGAAAAGATAGTAAAATCAACAAACCAAAACTGCCACTGTTTACACACGTGGTATCTATTATAGTGTGTGCTTTAAGTTTTTCTCTTACTTCTGACCTCTTAATCAGTTCTTCCTGGGCCTTCAAACTCCCGAGGAGAAGTTGCCCTCAGTGTTTTTTTTTTTATCTGCCGTGTGATCTGGTGGGGTCTGGGCAGGCGGTGTGAGGACCACAGATAAACACACTGGCTCCTGATTCCTGCTGTGTTGCCAGTTCCCTTTTTTTGCATGACATTTTCACTGCTCGCTGTGGTATTTGAACTGCATGTGGTATCACTCAGCTCACAATAAGCAAACTGAATATGAGTTGGTGGAAGTCGAGCATTTCATTTTTATCTAGAGCAGAGTATGTCTTTAGTAATGGGAAACCTTTCAAGTTCCTCTCAGATAACTTGTTTTGGTGTGTAATCTTAAAAGCAAATGTTAAAAAAGTTGATAAGTCTACTGTAAGTTTTAAAGGAGCAGTCTTAAAAATCAATCTTTACAAGTTTGTCTTTTTTCTTTTATAATTTCTTTTGTACGTTAGAATATTACATAATTAATGGAATAATCGTGAGGCTGTGATGTGTATTTTCTGTCTTTGAGGTGGCAGAGGAGAAAAGTAAGAATTCATTGCCCTGTAGCTCCTGTGAGTATTTGATGAGTATTTGAGTACTGAGTATTGAGTATTGAGTATTTGAGTGTGTGTCCGTCTGTCCTCTCCTCGGGCTCTGAGCCTCTTGTGGCTCATGGCAGTGCATCCCTGTCCTTGTGAGCCAGTGTCCTCTCAGGAGCTGCCAGCTGGCAGTTTTATCCTCTCTTGCCCCATGTTTTTCAGCGGTCACCAGTATTGCTGGGTCATCAGTTGACCTGGTGCCTGTGTCAAGAGGCGTTGGATGTTTTTGCGGCAGGTAGCAGGAAACCAGACACAGAGGCTTTAAACAAGTAGAGAAGCAGTTTTTGTTTAGATGCTGGAGGCATGGGCGCTGACTCACAGGCTCAGTGTTGTTAGGAGTCTTGACTCTCAAGTCACTTAGCCTCTCCTTCATGTCCACAAGGTGGCAGTCATTATCTAGTAGTGTCACAAAGGGCGGTCACTTGGGCTGCGTCTTTTTGTCAGGTAAAGCAGGTTTTTTGATCAGAGCTAAGTCACATCACCACTCCTAGCTAGCAGGGCCGATGATGATGGTGCTGATGATGGTGATCGTGGTGATGAAGATGAAATCATGGTGGTGAGGATGGGAATGGTGGTGGTAGTGGTGGTGGTGATTATGGTGATGATAATGACTGAGATACTAACTTTCAAGTGTTCACTCTGTGGCAGGTCCTGCTCTAAGGGCTTCTAGTACTTCATTCACCCTTCACCAGTCTAGTAGTACTGTCGGTCTATTTTATGCATGAAGAGTGAGTAAACCTTGCTGGGAAGATCTGCGCATGGGGCCACAGTGATGAGTTGGCCTTCTGGTGAGCTGCAGTCATGGCAGTGCCCTGAATGTCCCCCGTCCCTGCCCCCCGTCATTGGACGGCTTTTCTGGTGCCCCACAGGGTGGCTTCTGTGCCATCTGCTTGCCACAGGATTGTCTCTCCTCCTTGTCCTTCCACCTGGCTATCCCTCCTGGCAGAACCTTGATGAGTGCCTTCTGTACTGCTGCTACCTCGGGCAGGAAGTGACTCCTCTTCTCCAAAGGGAGTGGGAACAAGGTGGTGATGGATGGCTGGGGAAGAGAGAGCAGCGAGAAGGACCCAGCCAGGGCCTGAGGCGCTGTGCTGCCTGCTGCCAGTCTCATCCCCACGGTCCTTGTTTCAGTCACTCTCTGTTCAGGAGCCGGAGGCCCTGCTTGGTGTGGGGCTTTGTTCTGCACAGCTCTGTTAGATTGCTCTCTTTCCTCCGAGAGTATGCTGGGACCAGGGCCAGCCAGTTTCCTTGTCGAAGTCCCTTCTTATGCTGATGGGCTCCAGGGGGCTCTGAGCACTCACAAGTAGGAAGGAGAGAAGTTGAATATGTTAAAGATAAAAAGTGAGAGAACGGAGAAGGAGACCACTGGGCTGCTTTTGGATTTTGTTGACCCTTGAGGACCTGGAGGAGCTCTTTCCCATCCTTTGTCAGGAGGAAGGACCCAGCATCCTGTATGGTGGCGGTGGTGGGGCGGCCTTGGGTACCCGCTAGGCCTCACAGCTCGGCCCCCAGGCCCCGCTCTTGCCCTGCCTGATGGTGGGGCTGCATCTCGGCAGAGCAGACATAGACCTGTGAACTTGGGGGCCATCAGCAGTCGGGTAGCTGCCCGAGGGTGTGCCCAGGGCTGGCCCCAGTACCTGTCTGGCCACCGCCCAATGGAACGAGGATGCAAAGGACAGTGCCGGGCTGTGGGTACTGTGCTGCAGGAATGAGTGGCAGCCTGCTTCCTCATGACAGTGACCAGCGCACGTGGTCACTCAGCCAGCTTGGCCTGTGTTCTGCTGAGCCTTTCCCTTTCAGGAGCTCGGAAAATGTGTGGCACTGTGACATGCTGTCTCCTCACTGCTGCCTGCTTGCTGGCAGTTCACTTGACTGCCTCTCTCACAGGGGCTTGTTGGTGATCACGGATCCTTTGTGCCCTGGCAGAGGGCTTCTGTTAGGCGCAAATGGGTGTCGTGTTCAGGCTGCTGTTATCTGAGGCCCAGTGCTCTGTCACTGGGAGTGTCTTCTGAGGCACTGGATTTTATGTTCCATTAACAGGAAGAGCATATTCCTGTGCATGTGTGATGAAGCCATTTCGCTTGGTGTCAGCCTGGCCCTGCTGGCCACTGCATTGTGTCTTCCTGCCTTCTGCAGGTGTGCTGACTTTGGCGTTTATCAAAACTTCCTGTAGATCACATCATTTGTTTGGCATGGGCCCCACATAGCAGGAGCCCTTTGACCTTCATTTTTCAGGTGAGGAAATTGAGGCTCATAGAAGCCGGGGGGCTAACTGCTGAAGATTGGAAGCCAACAAGGAGCAGTCAGCCTTTGCTTAATCCAGGGTTCTTTATGCTGCACACTGCTTTGCTTACTTTACTAGGACCTGAAAAATTCATTTTTAGAAATTTGATTCAGGGTTCAGTCATAAAAAATAAGAAAACAGCAAGGGATGGAGGGTGAGAATTAATCCATTTGCTCTTGCCACTGGACATAATCTAGGAAGTTCAACTTCATAGCAGTTAATAAGAAAAAGAAGACGATACCGGGTTTTGTGTAGGAAGGTGAAGAATGTCACCTTTTTCCTAAATTTGTTGTGTGGGGTGTGATGGGATCAGAAGAGGCTTTGATTTTGGTTCTGAGCCAATTCTTGAGATACTAATGCAAACTCTGGAAGCTTTCTGGTGAAGTCCTGGACTGTGTTCAAATTGCTCATAAAAGGAAGAAGTTCAGGCATGCCAAAAATACTTAAAAACAAAATGTAATTTTCTTAGGGTAAAATATTCTAAAAAATGGGTTAGCATACTAGTCTGCTTGGGCCACTGTGGCACAGCACCACAGATTGGGTGTTTACACAACTGATGTTTCATCCTCCCAGTTTCATAGACCGGAAGTCCAGGGTCAAGGAGCTGGCTGATTCAGTTTCCGGTGAGGATTCTCCTCCTGGTTTGTGGGTGTCACTTCCTCGATGTGCCCCCACATGGTCTTATGCACATGAGGCGAAGACACACACACACACACACACACACACACACGCAGAGACACACACAGATAGAGATGACTCACTGGAGCTCTGTGATGTCTCTGATAAGGACGCTAATTCTGTCAGATGGGGACCCACCATCATGTCCTGATTTAACCTCAAATTACTTCTTTATGACCCTTGTCTCCGAATACTATAGTCACACTCTGGGTTAGGGCTTCTTTGAATTTGAGGAACACAGTTCAGCCTATAGCAGTTAGAATATCTTTTTAAACTTGTCTTTTAATCCAAGATATAACCATGTATTTGTTTTAGGTTCTAGAAGTAAAAATAACACCTTCTAGGAAAGCAGGAAGCTGTCACTTCCAGTCATTCTGGCACCCCCATTCTTGGCATCTCGGGGAACAGGGTAGTGTGGGAAACACTCTGTGGGCTTTGGATTGGGGTCCACTCAGGTGCTGGGCATGCTTTGCCCTTTTTCAGCAAAGTGACCCAGGCAGCATTCCTGTTTAAAATTCACTTCGTCTGAGTTTTGTCACCTGTCAGGTGGAGATGGTGCTTGTGGCATCTGTGGAGGTGTGACGGGGTAGTAGGCATGGTGCCCGAACACAGGGCAGCCTGCACAGCTGTACATCCGTACCACCTCTTCCTTGTGGTCCTCTCCCATCCTGCTTTTTCCACAGAGGTGATGTGAATAATGATGTGATTTGTCATCCCTTCTCCCAGTCAATACCATGTGATAAGCCTTTCCCTTGTTGCTACCATCTTCATAACCATCGTTTGTAATGACTGTATAATGTTTTTAAAATGATCTTTTCTTAAAATTGTAATTAAGATTATGTATCAGTATAAATCAACATTTAATTTATATCCTTAATCAAGACCAAGACTTATGTAGCAGTATTCAGAATACGTAGCCTAAACACCAGTAGTGGCAGTGTTGTTCCTTGGTGTTCTGGGGGTGGGAGGAAGGCTAGGAATTCTCCAGGCTTGTCAAAGGGTCTGGGGACTGGCAGTGTTTATTTTGATTTATTAATTTTTTAATTGAAAAAGCTACACAAATTTAAAGAATTGACATCATCCCTTAGGGCTTATGCAGTGACCAGTCTCTTTTCCTCTATAATCCAGCAGTAGCCATGCTATTACTTGGCCCCTTTCAGAAGTCTTCTGCACATATTCCAGTAAATAAGTGTGGGTGTGTTCAAATATATTCTTCACTCCTCCCCGTTCTTTTAAAAATATAAATGGGACCTGTTAGCATTATGTGCTCTTTTTCTCACTTGAGAAATACACACCTAATACAAGAGCGCCCGAGGATGGGAGTTGGTCAGCATACACAGCCATCCTGCTTATATATGTGATTCTCAGAGTGGCCTGCAGATCACCAAATGCACAAGTGAAATATCCTTTTAGAAAAATCAAGGTGGGACTCACATAACACACAATGAGCTGCCTTAGGGAGTGCAGTTCGGTATGCCTGCCACCTCATGTCCTCAGTGCAGAGGCACTGGCACAAGTTTGGCCATCAGAAGAGATTTATACAGTTATTATGTAATTGGGGACTTATTCTTGCAGTCAAATGGAGACAGAGCCCTTCCTGCTGCTCTCTGGCTGCTCCTGCTCTTCAGCTGTGCCCTGTGGTTATACACTCTTCAGTTAAGGATTCATTACCTCCTGCAACATGCAGTACAAAGGCATCACATTTGTCTTTGCCCTTGTGTGGGTACCATGGGGCAGCTGAAGTGCTTGTAACATGCACCACTGAGATGGTGAGTGAGCCGCACGGTGTGGCGTGGAAACAGATGTGGCCCGATGCTGGGGTGTCCTTCCTCCGAGGTTGGCGGGTGACCGAGCTTCCTGAGAGCTGACCCTGCTGGGTATGCATTTCTGTAGCACCTGTCTGTGCTGAGCCTGGTGCCCTCCTAATCCAGGGGGTGCTTGGAACTGCCTGAGGCAGGTGCTGACTTCACTCCCTCAGGCAGAAGCGGCTGAGTGGGGATGGAAGCCAAGTCTCTCTGATGTGGGGTCCCTTCCCTGGTGACTCTGTCAGGCTGTCTTCTGTACATGAGTTGGGACTTAGTGGGTTGAGTGTGCCAGTGTTCTGGGAGAGTTTGGGAAATAGCTTGTTCATTTAGTTGTTATGGTAGGTGTAAGGCACCACTCAGTAACTCCTTTCAGATACTAAAAAGAGCAAAGTTGAGATCTACCTTGTCAGGCTGTTGTGTGTGAACAGGGGTCTTCCGGGCCTCCCGAGACAGCAGCACCCCCATGTCAGGGCATGCTAGGAGCAAGGGTGCCTGCACTGGATAGGGCTGCACAGGCTGTGAGCATCGTTCCTTGTGACTACACACTCATAGTCTTCCACACCAGAATAGTAGACCTTTTGGAGTGGAATCATTTCTTTGAAACAAAAGATCTTCTATGGCATGTTGATAACATCCTTTAGTTCTTGTATGACCTGGTCCTTCTTTGCTTTGGGGCTGCCGTGCATTCTCCTTACATTTTGTGTTTGTTTTCTGTTGCTACAGCAGAATACCTGTGGAAAACAGCTTAAAGGAGGAAGATTATTTTGGAGCAGGTTTTCAGAGATTTTAGAGGGTTGATTGGCCCTCAAGGCAAAAATATGGTGGAAAGGTGTGGCAGAGGAAAGCTGCCCACCTCCTGGTGGCCAGAAACAGAGAGAGGGGAGGAGCCAGGGATACCCCATGACCTACTCCCTTCTACTAGGGATCACCCTCAAGTTTCCGTCTCCACCTAGTGGCCCATCACATTGCGGGCCATCAGTGGCGTCGTCATCTGATGAGGTCAGCACCCTTGTGGTCCAGTTGGTTTCTGCAAGCCTACCTGTGAACATTCCTGCACTGGTGCCGAGCCTTTAACGTACACCCGGGGGCTTCTCGGGAACAGACCGTGGCACCTTCTACCCAGTCACCCTCCTTGATGAGCTCTGCTGCACTAAGCATGTGTAGGATGCTTGCTGGGGAGACTGCTCTGCCCTGTGGGTCTTTCAGGTGAAAGCACCCTGGCCTGCTTGCTCGGTTACCGCTGTGGGCGCCCCTGGAGCTGCCTCTCTGTGGCTTCTTGATTGTCCTATGGTCCTATGGGCCAGCTTTTCAGGAAGAGAGGGTTTTATCCCAAAGCTGCAGTCAAGGAGTGAGACTGGGCTGCTGGTGTCCCTAGAGTATGGTTTGACTTATATGCGGCCTTGGTGGCTTTTGGTGGAAAGCATGGTGTTAGAGGCCAGGCTGTGTGTCAGAGTCCAGTCCCTCAGTTGTGGTCTAGGACAGGAGTCATTACCAGGCACTCTTGGGCTCTTTGGGGTAGGCAGACAGTGAACAAGGTGGTGGGCCAGCCCAGGCAGCTAGGTGGAGGGGAGGACCAGAGACTGCAGAGTGAGTGGAAGGCAGTGGCCTGCAGCCCCAGCATGGCAGCCCTGGCGAGTGTGGTGTGTACAGTGCCAGGCAGCTCCTAGAGGTGCATGGAGGGCCTGGACTGCTCAGGGTGGGTTGGAGCTCACTGGTCTTCATGTGCTGTCTTGCAGGAGTGATGGCTGTGTTGAGGAGGTGGTGGGAGCTACTGGCAGGCAATGTCTTGGGAGGGCTGGCTGCCAGGCCAAGCTTTGGGTTGCAGCAGCTGTGGTGCTATAAGAAAAGCCTGGGAGGTTTGGGAGGAGGTGCTGAGGTCCTGGTGCAGTCCCGCGTCTGCTGCCCTTAGGCCATCTGGCAATCCTTTGCCTCAGTTTCCTTGTCAGGAAAAGCAAGGAATTGGCACAGATGGTAGCCAAGACCTGAAAGTCTTTGACACTGGGCTTTGTTCTGTGGTAGTTGGGAGCCATGAGGGTTTGGGCAGGGAAGTGGGATGATCAGAAGTGTGCTTTGGGAAGGTTAATCAGGCCTCTGTTCCTTTGTGATAATCCTGCTGCAGGGCTGGAAGTGACAACATGTGGGTGACACTTTGAAATTCAGCTGCAGTGAATTAGCTGTGCTCTGAACTGTAGCTGCTTGGAACTCCCTGTGCCATTTCTGCGTTTGGTGGAAGCCGAGGCTCCCCTGCCGCTGCCTCCTCCTGCCTGCTCACTCCCTGGCACCAGCCCTTTCTTCTCTGCACACCCTGTGGTCACAGCAGGCTCACGTCTAATGAGGCTGTTTGGAGCTGGCTTGTGGCGGTGAATAGACACGGGAATTGTTCATGAATCATGAGGATCACAAGCGGCCAAACAGGAGGCTGGCATTTGGAATGTGCAGGCCCTGTGGCTCACATTGCTTGCTACTTGGGGAATACTGGGTGCTGGAGCCGCCTCAGCCTCTCGTCCTCATCAGCCAAGAGCCCCTACCTCTCCTCAGAGCCACCTGCTTGCTGCCTGTCCAGTGGCCAGCACAGCTCGGAGGCCATTCAGAAATGGTTTCCAGGGAATTGGCAGAAGGCTCACTGTGTTTGAATAAAAAGGATCTTAGTTAAGGTACAGCCAGTAACTCAAACCTTGGGATGCCTTCACTAACTTTGTCTTCTTACAGTTCTTGTCAGATTTAGGATCTACCATTCAGTTTACTGGAAGAGCTTTCTTAATTCTTGTAGGCCAGATTTTCCTGTTAGGATTTAGTCTTAGTGCCTGTCTCATCTTGCTTCGGTCCTTTCCCAGCTATTTCCCACTTCCCTGGGCCCTTCCCAGGTTGCAGTTTATCTTCCTGGTGTGTGCTGTTCCCCATTATGGACAGGCTGCTTCACGTTCAGGCTGTCTGCCTGCTGATTCATTGGCCACCCCTGCCTGTCAGGCCACACCATTCGTCTCTCCACTGTTCCTGAGTCCTTTCCGAGTGGAGAGCACTGGCTTCGCTTGTCTGTCCCTTTTCTATAATGACTTAGATGAGACCATTAAATATGGCACCAAAGCAGGCTTTTTTCTTCCATTTATTCACGGTTATTTTCTCCATACAGTGTCCATTGTATTAGTAAGACACGAACTTCCTTGTGTGTGCCAGTTCTATCTGGAGTCATTCAAACTTTTTTAGGTTTGAGCCTTCTGAGCTTGAAAACTCTGTTTCCATGCCGTAGGCCAAATACTAAAGTATGACACCAATTTAGCGAAGTCATTTTTTAATCTTTAGTTTGCAGCATTTCAGTTGCAGTTATTTTCAGTGAGATTTTAGGGTTAATTTAGTTTGGCCAAGGTGGCTGACTTTTGGAGACAGAAACCTTGTTTTTATTTTAACTTTTCTTGACTCTAGTTCCTTGAGATGGAAGAAAGCTGCTTCTGTGAATTACTTCCGGCATTTCACTGGTTACAGTGTGAGGCTGAGCACAGGTGTGCAGAGCAGAGCTGCTGAGATGGGGACAGGTCCCCAGGAGGCAGGTGTGCAGCCATCTCCGCAGCAGCACTGGGAAGGGTGACAGCACTCACGCACGGGTACGAGGTTCCGGCAACATGGGAGGACCATGAGGTGTTACATGCGGGTCTTGGCTGGCCTGGCCCTGGTGCCGGGATGGCCACCTGGATCAGATTAAGCTGCCGCTGTGACCTGGGTGACATCCACCTGGAGCCCGGGTGAGTTAGATGCCACCTCGATCTTGACCGGGAACCAGGGGGGTGCTACAGAGAGTGCAGCTCACAGACAAGGAGCAAGCTCAGAGGGCTCAAGGAGTATGGGCAGTGGCCCGGTGTGGGCATCTGCCTCTGTTGGAGAACAGGAAGGGTCCTGGGCCCTGCGCTTCTTATGGAGCCATGTTGGTTTATGCCCCTGTATCCTTTGGGCACTTGGAGTTCCTCTGTTCCCTTCTTCAAGTGCTGGTGCAGCACGAGCACAGCCTTGTCTTGTGGAAGATTTCAGGTTGTTCATCTTTTTTCAGTTTGCTCATAATTTTAGATCAGGATCTTTCTATGTTGTCCAGGCTGGTCTTGAACTCACGTGCTCAAGCAACCCTCCTGCTTCAGCCTTTGAGTTCTGTGAATACAGGCATGTGCCACTGTGCCCAGCCCCTCTTTGCTATTCTTAATTTAAAATTACAAATATTCAACACTTAAAATTTAACAAATACTGAGAGTAATGACAGTAAAAAAGCATGTAGTTGGGCGCAGTGGTATACTCCTGTAATCTTAGCTGCTTAGGAGGCTGAGGCAGCAGTATCTCAAGTTTGAGGCCAGCCTGGGCAATTCAGTGAGCCCCTGTCTCAAAATAAAATCTACATAAAGGCTTCATTTGTAGGTCAGTGTTATATCACTTGCCTAGCATTAGCAAGGCCCTGGCTTCAATTCCAACCACTACAAGGAAAAACAAAAAGCATGTAATATTTGTTTCTGCTTATTGTGTGCAGGTTGTGGTGTCTCCTTATGTGCATTTTCCCATCACTTCTCAGGATGCCTCTGTGAAGTGGACACGGTTATTACCCTTATCTGACAGATGGGAAACTGAGGATCAGAGGGGTTAAAACCTGCCCAAAGTTACACATAGGGACGTCACAACACCAGGGCTGTGACTTCTGTGTGTCCGAGCCTCTGGGTGCAGGCTTCCCTGCTGCTCTCCTTTGCTACCAGACCGGGGCTAGGAGGAAGATGGAGGCCGCTAAGAACCACTGGTCCGTGGCTGGGAGGCTGAGTGAGCTCTCTTGTCTCCTTAGGGGGCCTTGATTGTGTTTCCCTTGCTACACAGGCTTGAGATCAAGCAGCCTGTCTAACTGTGTCTGTCCATTTTTACTGCTGAATCATGCCCTTTCCCATGGCACTAATTTTCTTAGAAAACATCACTGTCAGTGGTTTTGCAATAAGTTTTAAAATACAGTCCTCTTGCATTTGCTCCTAGATGAAATGTTTCTTAAGCTATCCTGCTGTGAATTTGGGCATTTTGGTTGTGTCCGGTTTTGCATCCTCTGCAGGCTGCGGTCTTGCAGGAGTGCTCCCTGCACCTTAACTCCTCAGACACCTTCTATTTTTCTGGACATGGCCCCCTGGGCTGGAGAAGACCAGGTGTTAAATGGAGGCATGCCCTTGGCCACTTGTGTACTTGCGCTGTCTTGCCCAGCCCTGTGGCCCCGTTGGTCCTGTGCAGTTGGATAGCCGCAGTGGACTTGATTACGCTTTGCCCTTCGGTTTCCTCCATAACGTTGCATTGGGATTTTGTGCCCCCGGGCACATAGCAATTTATTTGAGCCCTCCAATGTATCTCACTCCAAGCCTGTGGGCCTGCTTTCCCTGTATGCATTCTGTCATGATTACTTTGCACAAAACTTTCTTGGATTCCTCAAAGGTCGCTGGGTAGTTTTAACAAGATTGCAGCCATTTCTTATTCTAATTAATTAATTCTCTCTTTTGCCAATTAATTCAGCCATTTGCTCATTGATTTCTCCATTCATTTATTTGGGAGATATTTCTTAAGCATCTGCCTGGTGCTGGATGCTGAGGATGTGAAGATGTACTTACTGGTCATAGTCCTTGCCCTGGGGGAGCTTCCATGCTGAGAAGTGACCTGCAAACACAGCCAGATTCCAGCTGGATGGTGGAGAGGGTGGAGAGGGAAGGAAGGGACTGGTGCTGGATCTCAGTGGGTGGGGCTTGTCTGGGGGTGGAAGTGGAGGAAGGAGGGCGCTGTCCCCGGAGACTGGCTAATGGGCTGGGCTGTGAGGGCAGGAGTGCAGTGGAGGGGTGTGTGCACTCACAGGGGCACAGTGGTTCTCACACCCCACAGTGAGAGCCCAGGCCTGAGCCGGGGAGGTCCTGTGGCAGGTAAGCAGCTTGGATTTCTGATGTAATACCCAAAGCCCACAACTCAAAGGAGGGGAGGTTTATTTGGGTTCACAGTTATTGGAGGTTTCGGGGTGAAGTCAGCTGGCCCCAGGCAGAAGTGGGATGACAGAGGGGCCTGGCGAAGGAAAAAGTGCTCACACCATGGCAGCCAGGAAGCCAAGAGAGGCGGGAGGTACTGGGGAGAAGGACACACGGGCAAGCGGTGGGGACTGGAGTGGCATGGTGACTCTTGCCCAATGCCCCCTTTCCCTTGCACTGACCTCTGGGCCTCCACATTTTATGTCCTTCAGAAATGGGGTATTCCTTAAGACAAGGCCTGCGTGTGTGCTGCTGCCCTTATGGGGGCTCCCGAGGTTATAACCTAATAATCATGGAATAGCTTAAAATTCACTATCAGGCATTCATGTTCAAAAAACAAATCCCCTTGGCCCCCAGGAACTTCTCCCAAGCATCTTGTTCTCTGTGGGCCTGCTCCTCACAACGCCGTTGCCATGGGAGGCATCCCGGGAGCCCTGATGCTCTTCTGGAGTCGCGTAGAGCCCCCGCCAAGCTCCTGCCTCACTCTGAGAAGCCAGGGGCACTGGAGCACCATGCTGGCTTTGCTGTGAGAATCTGTCCCTGTCCCTTGCCGTGGGTGCAGGGAGTCCCATGGAGTTGTAGAGGACTTTATTCCCTCCATTGACAAGAATTATGTAATGACTCCCTTGCCAAAAAGATTACAGTGAATTGTTTTAAATAAGATTGCCTTCACATATTAAATTCCTAATATGAAAAAATAGTTTTCAAACAGGAGTTCATCTAGGCTCTGAGACACTTTAGTGTTCTTTTTTCACTTAGCTGAGCTCGCCCGTGATTGAGTGTTCTGTGAGCCAGTGTTTAACGACTGGAGAGCTCATCACTGGGGACACCACCATGTAAGTGAGCCCTCTTGTTACACATTTGCTGTTTCCCAGTTTTCCCTGCTAGACACTGCCTTAAACATCCTGTGTATTTTCTTGGGATAAATAGTAATTTGTGAAATTATTGTTTTGAAAGATGAGCCTATCCTTTTTTTGTGTGTGCTGGGGATTGAACTCAGACCTTGTGCTTGCGAGGCAGGCGACAGCACCACAGAGATAAATCCCTGGCCCCAGATGAGCCTATTCTTAAAGACTTGATCCACTGTTTTCTTCACATATCATGGCCCATCTGTATTTCTGCCCTTGGTTTTCTGGCTCATTTCTGTATGGTGCTGTTTGTCCTGTCCCCTTGGATCTGTAAGGGGGTTTTCTTGTGAAGAGCCCAGTCCTGGTTGTGTTGAAGGAGGGCACAATGCAGGTGAGGCCTGTGCACCTGGACACCTAGGGAGTGCTTTGCAGGGCGGTGCCTGGGAGGTCTGAGGACAGGCCTGTGTCTGCATGGCTCCCAGCACTGTGCACTTAGTTCACACAGCGATCCTTGGAAGTAAGTGTTGTGTCCATTTTACAGACAAGAACATGAGACATAGAGTCGTCTTGTCCAAAGTCACAGCAGCCAGGGCCATAGTGAGGATTTGAACCCTGGGCAGGTGGGCTGCAGGACCCCCCTGCTTCGTACCACATGACTTCAGGGGAAGGATGCTCTCTCAGTCATCACATCTGTAAAGAGGACCTACACTGAGCTCCTTATCTCCTATTCTGCTGTTTCTCCACTTCTTATTGCTTTGAAGATGAGGCCGTAGACCTTTTATTGTTGTGTTGTGTTTACTTTGTGTCAGTCAGTGCTCCCTAGAGAAACAGATTTAATGCAAGATGTGCAAATACACAAGAATTTACAAGTGTGTTAGTTAATTTTTTCATTGCTAAGACAAAATATCTAACACTCTGAGTTAAAGGGCGAAAGCTTTATTTGGCTTGCAGTTTATAGAGGTTTTAGTCCACAGTCAGCTGGTTCCAAGGCCAGGGTAGCACGGCAGACAGGCCTTGGAGAAGAGAATCAGTTCATGATAGGCAGAAGGTAGCAAAGCATGCAAGGGATGACCACAGCTCTTTCTAGCCCTTATATCTTATCCAGGCTACTTAGGGTGGGTAGCACTCACACCGTTAATCCTAGTGTCCTTGAGCCTAGCTTTGTACCATGAGTCAATCCCAGTATCACATACTCTTCAGCAAGCACCTCAGCAGGTCTTGGTTCTTTCCCCGGTAGGGTGACCCATACCTTCTTCACTCCTGAAGGTTCTGGACCATTTGTCATTTTGCCTGGATTGAGTTGTTGTATTTTCCCATGGACCTTAATAATTGGGCACGGTAACACTAGGAGGCGCTCTAAGGGACTGCCTATACTTCCAAGTATATTCTTTCTTTCCCCTGTTATGGGGTAATAGTCCAATTTCCCTGTGATAGTCTGAGTCAGTCACCCCTGCCAACACTGTAACTCCCTTTTTAGCTTGTTCACTAAGAGGCATGAGGAGACCACAATGACCAAGGGGAAGTCTTACCTTCCAGTTCAATTGTATTGTTGTGCTTTCTGGAGCAAGCTTTCTCGCCTCTGGAACTAAGACTTCTAAGCCAGTACAGCATAAGGTCATGGGAACAGGAAGGAAAAATTTTGCTAGTGGATCTCTAGGGGTAATGGTCAGTGGTACCATTCCCACTTCCACCCCTTGATTCCTGGATCTGTGAATCCTAGCTGTGGGACACACAGTATCATATAGTAGACATTGATTCAAAGTATATACAGCCTTTTGAAGAACCTTGCCCCAGCCCTGCAAACTATTTCCCCTGCCTGGTGCTGTAACTATTTCTTCAAAAGACCATTCTACCTTTATGTCAATCCAGCTGCTTCTTGATGGTGAGGAACATGGTAAGGCCAGTGAATTCCATGAGCATGAGCCTATTACCTCACTTCTTTGGCCATAAAATGTGTTCCTTGATCAGAGGCAATGCTGTGTGGAATTCCTTGGTGGTGGATAAGGCATTCTGTAAGAGCAGAGATGGTAGTTTTGCCAGAAGCATTATGTGCAGGGAAGGCAAATCCATATCCAGAGTAAGTGTCTATGCTAGTAAGGACAAAGCACTATGGTGGAAGTGGTCCAGTATAATCAACCTGCCAGCAGGTTGTAGGTCGATCACCCTGGCAAATGGTGCCATATTGAGGACTCAGAGTTGGTCTCTACCGCTGGCAGTACTGGGGATTCAACAGTGGCTGTAGCCAGATCAGCTGTAGTGAGTGGAAATCCATGTTGCTGAGCCCATGCATAACCTCTATCCCTGCCACCATGACCACTCTGTTCATAAGCCCATTGGACAGTGACAGAGGTAGCAGAAGAAAGAGGTTGACCTCTGTATACAGAATTGGTCATCCTGTCCACTTGATTGTTAAAAGTCCTCTTTTGTTGAGGTCATTTTTTGGTGAGCGTTTACATGGGAAACAGGTATTTTTACATTCTTTGCCCCTATGGATAGGTCCATCCATATACCTCTTCCCCAAATATCTGTCATGTTCTTTCCACATTCCTGACCATTTGGCCAGACCATTGGCTACAGCCCATGAGTCAGTATACAGTCACACATCTGGCCACTTTTCCTTCAGGCAGAATGTAGTTCTGGGTGCCTGAAGTTTTGCCCTCTGTGAAGATTTCCCTTCACTACTGTCCTTCAGGGATATCCTGGAAAGGGGCTGTAATGTGCAGCTGTTCACATGCGGGTGGTGCCTGCATAACATGCAGAACCATCCATAAACCAGGCCCTAGCCTTCTCTTTCTCTGACAGCTGATCATACAGTATACCCCATGAGGCCATAGGTGCATGCTGGGAGACAGAAGGCAATATAGCAGACGTAGGAGCCATGGACTTCTGGACACCTTCTTCATGTAACTTCCCCTCTGGGTTTGTTCAGGCTCAATCACATATTACCATTTCCATTTAATGATGGACTATTACTGTGCATGTCCAACCTTATGACTTAGTGCATCAGATAATAACCAGCTCATGATGGGCAACTCAGGTTGCATGGTAACTTGGTATTCCATGGTCAAGCATTCAGTCAAGTATTTCCACAAAGGCCCAGTAGCAGGCCAAGGGCTGTTTTTCAAAGGGAGAGTGGTTGTCTGCAGATGATGGCAGAGCCTTGCTCCAAAATCTTAAAGGCTCCACTGTGATTCACCTCTGGGGCCTGTGAGAGACTCCAAACAGCATCTCTGCCTGCCACTGACACTTCAGGGGCTGTTGGATCTGCTGAGTCATATGGCCCCAGTGGCAGAGAAGCCTGCACAGAAGCTTGGACCTGTTGCAGTCTTTTCTTATTCTGGGCCCCAACCACTCAAAACTAGCAACTTTCCCAGTCACTTGGTAGATGGGTCCCGAGTAAAACACCTAAGTGAGGAATGTGTTGCGTCCACAATGCAAATAGGCCCACTAGGTGTTGTACCTCTTTTTTGGTTGTAGGGGGAGTCAGATGCAACAACTTATCTTTTACCTTAGAAGGGATATTGCTACATGCCCCGCACCACGGGACTCCTAGGAATTTCACTGAGGTAGGGCCTTGAATTTTAGTTGCATTTATTTCCCATTCTTTGGCTCTCAAATGCTTCACTAACAAATTCAGGGTGGTTGCTATCTCCTGCTCACTTGGTCCAGCCAGCCTGATATCATCAATGTAACACACCACTGTGACACCTTGTGGGAGAGAAAGGTGATCAAGATCCCTATGAACTAAGCTGTGATACAGGCCTGGAGAGTTAATATAACCCTGAGGTAGGATGGTGAAAGTGTATTGCTGGCCTTGCCAACTGAAAGCACATTATTTCTGATGGGCCTTTTGGATAGGTATGCGGAAGGCATTTGCCAAATTAATAGCTGCATACCAAGACCCAGGAGATGTGTTAATCACTCAAGCAAGGAAACCATGTCTGGCACAGCAGTTGCGATTGATCACCACTTGATTCAGTTTGCAATAATCTACCGTCATTCCCCAAGACCCATCTGCCTTTGCGCAGGCCAAATGGGGGAGTTAAATGGAGATGTGCTGGGGACCACCACCCCTGCATCCTTTAAGTCCGTGATAGTGGCACTAAATCTCTGCAAGGATGTGATACTGCTTTTGGTTTACAATTTTACAAGGCAAAGGGAACTCTAATGGCCTCCATTTGGCCTTTCCAACCATAAGAGCATTCACACTACAGGTTAAAGAACCAGTGTGAGGATTCTGCCAAGTACTAAGTGTATCCATCCCAATTATGCATTCTGGAACAGAGGAAATGACTACAGGATGAATTTGAGGGCCTACTGGACCCACTGTGAGATGGACCTTTGCTAAAACTCTGTTGATCATCTGACCTCCGTAGGTCCATACTCTTAGAGCCATAATGGTGTTTTGGATCCCCTGGAATCAGCATTAGTTCAGAACCAGTATCCAGTAGTCCCCTAAATGTCTGATCACTTCCCATCACCCAGTATACAGTCACTTGGGCAAGGCCTTAGAGGGCCTTGAGGGGTTGGAGAAAGGATCAGAGAAAGACTGACCGTGTAAATGTGCACCAGGTCCTTCCTCAAGGTGATCCGACTTGCCCTTCATTCAAGGGGTTCTGAGTCTGTAAACTGGCTCAAATCTGGAAACTGGTTGAGGGGCCGTGATTCCCTATTACTACAATTTGAAATAGGGTTCTGTTCATTTGTATTTTTTTCAATTATATAAACCTAGTAAAAACTTTGTAGCCTTGTCTGTTTCACTTTTGGGGACACCGTGGCCGTAGATTTACATGTGTCAGACCGTTCTGATCATTGTTCTGCTTCTGCTATCTCTTGCGGTAAGTGCGTGCACCTTGTCTGTGATGATTAAGTGATGCCACTTGGCCTCTGCCACAGTGGGATCCAGTCATCCCCACTGCCCATAAGTTTCCCAGTTAAGTAACTGCGGTCCTCACTGTAAGGTCTGGCATACAGAGAAGAGCAATGACAGGGTTTTTCAGGAGTGGCAGTGCTCCCCTCTCGAATCTGTTTTTCAAGGTGTTAGTGAAGGGTACATTTTCTGGCTCATCCCAGTATGGAGGATTAGGTTTGACATGACAAGTGCAGTCCACTTCAGCATTCCTATTTCCCTGAGCCTCTGAATTCTCTCATGCACAGTAAACCACAGAGTATTAGGCATCTCTAACTCATTCACAGTGGGCTGTCTTTGGATCCATACTTCTCCCAACCAGCCAAGCAAACTATTAACACCTTTCTTTTTACTCCACAAGCTGCAACATTCAATTCAGGATCTCTGCCTAATGGGCCCATATTGACAAACTCAGCCTGATCTAGGCATATGTTTCTGCCACCATTATCCCACACCTGTAAAATCCATTCTCTCACTTGCTCATCAGGCCTCTCCTTGTAAGAGTTAGAAAACTCAAGTTCTCTGGGAGAATAGCGGACCTCCTCATGGGTCACACTGTGTACCTCACCCTTAGGAGCCTTCTGCGGTTTGATCCTGGTTATAAGTCTAGATGCAGAAGTGGGTGGTGAGGGTGGGTCCTGAGGAGTATTGGCATTATCGTGCTTGGTCAACACAGGATTAGTTTCCTCAGGTATACTAGGGGAGGCCAATACCATGGGAGTTGGGGGTGGGGATGGTATTGTTATCCGATTCTACTGGCTTCTGATTCTTCTGGATAGCTATGCCAAAATGTTACTGGGTAGCCTGCTTCTGAAAGTGGCTTGCCAAATAAATGTTATAGTATTTTGGGTTGCTCACCTCTCCTGGAGTTAGAGTCCAGGTTCTTCTTGTCTCAAACAAAGAATTGAATGAAAATGAGCAAAAAGCAGTGGCAAAGTTAATTTGAAAAAGTAAAAGTGAAGAGTGAGGGAGAAATTGGCTCTGCAGAGTGAGCTTGGGCCGAATAAAAAAGGTAAAAGCAAGATAAAAGAACACTCTGGAGAAAGCAGGATGAGGTGTCACGAGGGGAGTCATATTAGCAAGCTGTTCTTGGTGTTTATGTCCTTTTATGTTGTCCAAATCTCGAGGAAACCTGCAAGAACTTCTGTATACAGGTTCTGAGAAGCGATGCTGGGATCCCACAACTCAGGCTGATGTCAGTTCTAGGCCATCCTTTTGAAAACCTGCTTCAGTTCTCTTGAGAAGTCCACATTTAGGGCTTTGGGAACTGTTCTGTCCATGTGTTCTAGGATCTTGTGATAGGCCATGCCTACTTTCCCAGCCAGCTTTGCCATGCCCTAACTCCTATGTCAGTACCACTGACCATTACCCGAAGTGATTCAGTAGCAAAATTTTTGCTTCCTGCTCCTAGGACCCTATACTCTGCTGGCTTAGAAATCTTAGTCCAGAGATAGGAAGGCTTGTACCAGGAAGCACAACGATACCACTGAAATGGAAGCTAAGACTTCCCCCAATCATTTTGATCTCCTCATACTTAGTTACTTTTCTTGTTGCTGGGACAAAATACCTGACACCTACAAGTTTAAAGGAGGAAAGATTTATTTCAGCTTACAGTCTGTAGAGGTTTCAGTCCATGGTAGGGTGGTATGGCAGAGGGGCATTGCAGAGGAGAAATAGTTCATGGCATGGCCAGGAGCTTCGAGCCTGAGCCTGAGCCTGCCCGTTCCTCTCCCTTTATGTTCCATCCAGACTACTCCCCTTTTCGTTGTGCCATCATAACTATACTAGTTCCAATCAGTGGACTAATTTAGTACCACACACCCTTAATCCTGTCATCACACTCTTAATTTACACACACCCTAGATCCAGCCACCTCTGAAAAGCCCCACCTGTGAGCACATGAGGCTTTGAGGGAATATCTAGATCCAAGTCATAACATGCTTTTTCTGTTTTTGGACATTGGGTCTGTGCTTTTGTAAAGCATTCTAGAAGCCCCAGATGTGCTCTTAGATTATGCTGCTCATTTAAAAAGCAGCACCTGGAAGCCAACATTTTCGTAAGTGCTTGGGTTAATTCATGCCTCCTTTCTGTTGCTCTTTTGGGGGCGACTGGTTGGCCTGAGTCCTGCTCTGCCATCATGGTGCTGTGGCCTTTGTAGGCTTCGTTTTCTGCAGTGGGGTTAATGACACACACCTTGCAGAGTCCTAGGAAGCTTAAGTGAGATAAATGCTAGAAACATGCATCACTGGCCTATTCTGCTTGCTGTTGTAAAGTATATACATTTTGAGTTTTAAAAAATTAAAATGGTAATCGTCATTTTAGAACTGAAGCACTACAATAATAAAGCATCTTTCATACTGGGGTTCATAGGAATGGCTCAGCTCACGATCGCCTGCTTGGCTGATTTCTCCAGCATTCTGGGTGCTCAGTAGATTTATTAAAAATACCAGACCATTCCAACGTGAAGTCAGTCATGTCTGAGTTGGAGTTTCCATTCTAAGGAGCTTCCTTAAATCATTAGATGTGTGGATCTTCCCTCCTTTAATTTCTCTCCCATAGATGTTCAGCTGTTTCTAAATTAGGAAGCCTCTGCCATCAGGCTCCTCTAGCAGTTGTTGCTGCCTGGAGGAGGTAGAGGTGTTTCAAGTTCCCAGCACCGTGAGACATGGTCGCCCTCTGGTTTTCTGTGTGAGTCTATAGCTTACAGGGCCCCAGCTGCTGCTCTCTCACTGCCCTGATGGTTCACAGTTAGCACCAAAGATACCAGTTTCCCCCGAGCCCACGTCAGGTATGACATACTTGCTGTTGTCATGCATCCTTGGGACAACCCTTCTGGTCAGAAGGGAAGCTGCATAAACCATGTTAGGGGGCTGCGCAGCTATGGGACTCTGGATGTGGCTCTGTGTTTGTCTGATTGGACAGTACAACTTGAGGCCACTTTGTCCAGGATAGTTCCTGGCTCATGTTCAGCACTCAGTTGTTGAATGAATATGTGAAAACACAAATCCAGTTTCTTCCATTTTTTAATTTGAAAGACAGATTAGCTCACTGTAAAATCTGTTTTTCTTCTTTTGCCAGAAAGCCATCAACAGAGACTCTTTCCTCTGACGGGGTATAGAGTTGATTGACATGGTTCTTTGTGCCTGGAAAGCAAATTATGTTAAAATGTTCTTCACGATCTATTTATAAGTCACACTGCTCAGCAGCACTGTTTGGTTATAATCTGTGTCCTGTGATGTTCCTGACACGCATCCGCTGTCACTTAGGTGAGTGGGCCCCCCAGGTCCCAATGACCTTCCCTGGCTGGATTGGGCTTCTCCTCTAGGACACCTGATTGGCACGTGACACCTGCCCAGGTGGAGTTGCAGACACGTGTTGGCACGGTCAGCCTGTGTCACCTTTTGGTGTGAGTGGGGTCTGTGCTTCGGCCGGGCTTCTGAGCATGAGCAGTGTGGCTTTTCCCTCTATAGAACACTTTGGGTACAGGTCCTGGGTCCCCAGGATGCCAGACCATTTCCTGTTGGGGAGCTGTGAAGGCTTCAAGTAGGGCAGATTAGATCTGGAGGACAGCAGTGGACGTTGCTCTGCAGTTCTCTGTGCATGTTGGATGGCGCCAGTGCCCCTTTTTGTGCCCCACACAGGACATCCCCACAGCAGCAGGCCCACACCCCTTCAGTGCTCTTGGCTGAGAAGAGGTCCCTCTGGATCATCCTTAGGTTTTTCACCTCCAAGAGGCTTCCCCAGGCCTCACCAAGGTTACATGCCAGGGCGGGGCCTCTCTGTGCTCCATCGCCCTTGCACGCCCAGCACAGGTCCTTGTTTATGGTCCGGACTCCAGTTATATTTTTTCTTTTATGTTTGAAGATGAATGGAGATGGGATACATTTGTTCAGCATGGTTTCTCCCCAGGGACTAATAATATATGTAAATGTATAAAGTTAAAAAAATGGAAGCCTTGTAATTCTCCAGGAAGAAAGGCAAAGAAATAAGATATTAAGGCAAGAAGCCTCTTAATCGACGCATCATCCTCTCCGATGTTCATGTTCTAGTTCTAACAGCACATCTGCTTTCTGCACTGTGAAAAACCTGCGTGGCTGTGAATTTCACTGTGTGCTCCTGGGGTCGCCCCTTGCTGTCTCTGGCCTGGACCCGAGTTCCTGCTGGAGGCCTCTGATAAGCTCCTCCGTGTTGGTCTCAGTCTGGAGGATGGGAGCTCAGGCCTCTTTTGGCTCTGCCTTCACCTGCCCTCTTGTTCATTTCTGGCTGCTCTCTGCCCGTCAGCTTCACTCTAGCCATGCGGACTTGTCTTTGAATGGACGTGTCTTGGAATGCTCACGCACATGTCTATGTGCCTGCACCATTCAGAGTGCTTTATATGTCTGGGGGGTAGGTATTGTTCCCCGTCCCACACAGGTTGCTGGGGGTACTGATAGGGTAAGCAGACCCTCCCAGGTCCTGTGCCCACCAAGGTCACAGTCCCAGGGTTACAGCCGAGATGCTCTGGCCTGAGGACTCCTGTCCTGTGTCCTGTCTCTCTGTCCCTAGCTTCCTTGTGTCCGCCTCCCCCCCCATTGCCACCTTGATGCCACCTCTTCCTGGGTTTTATTTCATTTATATATTTTAGACTTTTCTTCCCTTGTTGGCAGAATCATGTGTGCTGCCATAGGCAGATTGCTTTATAGTTCTTGCAGCCTGTCCTGTGCCCCTACCTTTCAAGGAGTATCTTTCTTACTCATCCTCACATTCCTCATCCATGATCTGCAGCTTCAGTAGGAACTTAGGGAGCTTGTGGACATTGAGACTTTCCTGGCAACCTGTGTCTCTCGGCCTCTCCTCCTCAGTGGCCTGCTGTTGGTGCTATGGTGAAGAGTTGCTGTTGTAGCTCCTCCCTTCCTGTGCCCTGTGGGGTCATCTTTGATTTTGCTGCTGCAAAAAACAGACCTCTTCTAATAGACTTACTGGCCTGCAGAGGATACATGTACTTAACATCCCTGCCAAATTAATGCTGCATCTGGAAGGCCCGAGAAGAGCCAAGTTAAGAGAATCTTACTGCATAATTTATGAAGGCCTGAGTCATAAAATAAGCATTTACAATGGCCTATTTGCCCAAGGTAGGGAATGATAATGCAGCTATTATTCATCGCAATGGGGCAGTGGCGATTCTTTGCCTCCAAAAGGTCTTCTGGCTCACAGTCCCCTCAGTAGATTCCTGAGGTTATCCTAACTCTCTTTCCAAAATTGGCTTTCTTCCTGTTTGGGGATCAGAGCTTTGAAGCTTAGTGTTATGGAAATGATTTTATGAGAGCTGAGTGTGTCAGTATTTCTAAACAAAAGAAGTCTTTTTAAAAATCATCAATAGCAGATTTAGTGCCAGCTCAGACCTAGGCACAGTGAAGGAGCAGGAGGCAGCTGGCTAGATGAAGAGAGGTTGTATGCCTGACAGTGTGAACGCAGGGCTGGGAGTAGGCCAGATGGACAGGGCCAGAAGGACATGGCACTGGGCACGGGTACTGTGGGTGCCAGGCAGCTGTACCAAAAGCAGGAACATGTGGGCTGGCCAGGGAGTGCAGGGCCCCTTTATGGTCCTTGGTTGCCAGCTCTGAGAAGCAGCCTTTCCTGCTCATCACATGTGACTTCTTGTCTCCGCCCAGCTGTTGGCCATTGGACCAAGAGCCAGAGTCCCCAACCTCCCTCAGATCTGCCAGGCTCCATGTTACATGCAGACCACGTGGTGCTGTGCCTTGAGCAAGGCTGAAGTACCTCGGTGTGTCGTCCCACTCAGGGCCCAGTCTGTGTCTGGGACTGTTCCCCTCGCAGAGGCAGAAGCCAGGGCAGGCAGAGGCTTGTGGTGCCTCTGAAAGCTGAGCCAGGACACAGTGTATGTTACATTCACTTATGTTCCTCTGGCCCACTGATGGCGTCCTGCAGACGCATGGATAATCCTTTTATAGTGCAGCATGTCACGGGGCAGTGGTGTGGGCCACCCCCCGAGTATCGGGAGGACTGTAATCCAAGGTGATGATTTTTAGAAGGCTCATTCTGGTGCAGCAGGGAAGGAGTCATGGAAAGATGATCTCGGCAGCTGCAGGTGAGCAGGTGGTGAGGGCTGAGTGTGGTGGGTGACACAGGCAGGGAGGCTTTGAGGGGTGTCAGGGAGGTGGGGTCAGCAGGACTTGGAAGTTGTGGTGGGCGGGAGCTGCAGGGTCAGCAGGAGGTCCATGCTGCTGGGTCTGGCAGCAGGGTCGTGACAATGACTGCCTCGCCAAGAGGCCCAGGGAGGAACAGATTGGGCAGACCCAGGGCATTTGATCGGCCTTGTGGCACCATGGCACACGAGGTGCTCCAGTGGGCAGTGTGTGGGAGGGAGACCCCCCGACGGCTAGAGGGAGGCAGGATCTGTTGCCCATTGCTCTGTGTGTGTCCAGTGCTGCTCCTGCACTCATCTGATTAACAGCAGCTCTCCAGAGTGAATTCTCGTTGCCTCTGTTGTAATGGCTGAGGGAACTGAGGCTTCCAGAGGTCAAGACGCTTGCCCAAGGTTATCCTGCAAAGGAGACTGCTGGAGTTAGGCTTCGGCCCTGGAGTGTGCAGCATGTGCCTTCCTCCTCTGTGCCACTTCCTGAGAGAGGGGGCCACTCCTGGTGTCCTTTGCTTCAAGATCATATCTAGTATAAGATGAAATTTTGTTTTATGCAGTTTTCCAAGGGAGTTCACACCCATGGTCTGATTGAAAAAGTAATTAGTATTCGTATTAGAGCTTACCAAACAATTCCCTGATATTTGAGCATCAACAGAGGAACAAAGCAGTGCTGTGTCTGTGATCTTTGATTTACAGCTGCCTGTGCCCAATGGTCTCCAGGCAGAAGGCTATAAATAAAATTAAAATAAATGGAAACAATGCACCTATAAATTGTGTTGCAGGAACCTCCAGTTGCCTTTTAGAGGAAATCCCCAATAAAATGCTGTTTGGCAATCCATTTGAAAGGAAGGACCATAGGTCATTTTGGCAAAGTCAGTAAAGTGAAGGACAGGCTACTGTGCTGGAATATTTTAATCTCCAAATTAGCTGCTTCCACCACATCTTCCTATTTGGTATTAGCTATGTGGGAAGGTCTTCTTTTTCTTCTTTCTTTTCCTTTTTCTCTTTTTATTTTATGTTTCCAGGCAGGGTAAAGACTGTCAGTTGAAACTGTAGGATTTTAGGGAGACAAGTCAATATTTCTATCATTCCCTTTTCTTTTTGAGTTGATCCCTGGGGTTCATATTATGGAAAATGCTGAAGGCCCAGAGAGAAGCTGAACGGCCAGGCTGTCCCGTGTGGTGCTGTCTCGTGTGGTGCTGTCCCGTGTGGTGCTGCCCATGTCACTGAGGTGCAGCCTGTGCACTGTGGCAGGGCTGGAGACCAGCTGGTCATCTGGGTGGATCCCAAGGAGCTGTGGCTCAGGTCCAGAGCAGTCACCTTGTCTGTCTTAGAAATCTTGTTGTGTTCTTCTTAATTTTTAATGATCTACTCAAGAGGCTAAATTCTCCTTAAAAATATGTTGTTCATTTTAATACAGTATTTCAATAAAAGGATTGACTTAAGGAAGTTGTCTTTGTTCTTATTTTGCTGAAATATATAAATAACAATTTTGCTGACCTCCAGATATCTGGTGCTAACAAGTTAACTAAAATAATTGAAAAACTCCTTTCTTGTTGGACAGAGACTTTCACAAGGAAGCCTTTTTTTTTTTTTTTTGGTACCAGGGATCGAACTCGGGACCTTGTGCTTTTGAGGCAGGCGTCTGTACCACTGAGCTAAATCCCCAGCCCACAAGGAAACGTTTTGATTCCCCTTTCTTTCCTTTGGCTTCTGTGGGGCTCTGTGGGGCGTGAGAAAGAAGGAAGCAATAGGACAGGGCCAGAAAAGGGCGAATGGTGCCTGTCTTTTGCCAAGCTGCATGGAACTGCTTCTCAAGGATGAATGTGAATGTGACTGGAAGCCTGGGGCGAATAAAACACCCATGTGTTTTGAGATCCAGTCCAGCTGAGAGGGGTCCCGCAGGCTTGGCCTGGTCAAGGAAGAGGGAGGGCCAGCTCTCAGAGAAGCCCAGCCTCAATTCAGGCTGCGATGTGAAACTGTCAGGTGGATAGGAAGATACTGTGTTTTGTGTCATTTTAAATATGTGATGATTAGGCCAGCATTCTCATTTACTACGCTTAAAAGCATGAGTGTGACTCTTTTTTTTGGTGGTGCTGAGGATTAAATCCAAGGCCTTCACATTGAGGTATGTCTGCAGCCCTTTTTAAAAAAAATTTCAAGACAAGGTCTCTTAAGTTGTCCAGGCTGGGCTTGAACTTGGAAATCCTCCTGCTTTAGCCTCCTGGAATCCTAAGATTATAGGCTAGTACTACCATGCCTGGCTACCAGTGTGCCTTTTAAACTCCTTTGACTATAATCGTGGGAAGCTTAAGTTGTTTGGACTAAGGCTCACAGCTCAGACTCCATTTTAAATGTACTGGGATTATAGGTGGTGGATTCACTGTTGGACCAGCCCTAAGAGGGCCTGGAAGTGAGTCATGGTGGGGCTCAGCTCCCCTTGACCATTCAAGGGCCTTTCAAGTGTGAAGTCAGCATGGATCACCAGCTTCTTGCATGTGGGTGCAGTGTCTTCTTGCTGACTTCCCTGCACATTGTTGTACTGGGCCCATGCTGCCTTGCCTGATAATGCTTTGGGCTACTTGTCCCTGTCTTCAAGAGGTTCATGGCTTGTGTGGGTGATAGGACTCAAGGCAGTCATTGGGAAAGCCATTGTTGAAAGGATGGAGGAGCACGTTGAGCTGGAGTGATCCTGATCAGGAGCTTTGTGGACAGGGAGTGAGGGCTTGACTAGGTAGAGAGGCCGGAGTTGCATTTCAGGAGAAGCAGTGGGTGAGGGTGTGAAGGTGGCTAAGGGATCTTGAATTATCTGGTTTCTCTGGTGCCTGGTTTAAGGTGGAAGAACAGCTGCACACTAGCCAGTTGAGTACTAACCAGACTCAGGCACTTCTTCAGGGGTAGAAGTGGCCATGAGCCAGGGTGCAGGGAGCTGTGAGCAGAGAGGACTTGGGCTTGCACCCCCAGTTGGCCCCTCTGCCAGGTTCCTTAACTTTTTCTTTTTAGTAGCATTTTATTACTTAAATTGCATTTAGATTCTCTGCATCTCTACTCTTTGAAATAGGCTCAGGCCCAGCCAAGGGGAGCAGGTGCAAAGCTCAAATCCTAATTAAGAAGAATGAAGAGAGACTACTGGGCTGAACGAAATAGGGGAGAGACCCAGGGGTATAAGGAAATACCAGGATAAAAAAGCACACAGGAGAATGACATTGCCACCATGATGAAATAGGAGTTTTCCACCTTCATACCTCCACAGAAGCACTGAGTTTGACAAGCTCCCACGGAGAACAGTACCTTTGTGGGAGTGTGGGAATCTAGGGAGAGGTCTCAGCTCCCCATTGGAGCAAAATATTCAAGAACAGACACATTGAAGAGGTTAAGATCAGTTTCACTTTACTGTTGACTCCTGCCCCTAAGGCAGCACACCCCAATGCCAGGAGACAGCCCTTCTGCCTTAAGAGTGAAAGTGAGAGCACAGTGAACCCCCAGCTTCCCTAGACATGCGGGATGCTAAGAGGCTTACTTCCTTTTCAACCCATTCCCCCGACACAGGGCTCCTGTTGGAGGAGTAGGTAAAAGGAACAGGGGCTCACAACAGTTGGGACATTGAGCTCAGCAAAGGGCTGTGGATTTCCCTAACTGTCTCACGGACTTCACCAAGGGGCCTGCCCATGAGCGTGGTAGGATGTATCCCTTATGGTAGCCTGCCGCATGTACCTCTAGCACAGCCTACCCCTCAATCCAGAACTCTGTGCAGTCTTCTCCCAGCCTCTCACAGACAGCGTATGATCCTCTGCAGATTGTGCAAGGAGCACATAGACAGGTGGCTGGACTCTGGTGATGTGGGAGGAGCCTTGGACACTTCTGAGCATGGCCCTAGGGAAAATGGAGCCTCCCAGCATCTGTGCAGCTTTGCAGGATTGAGATCAGTCATATGATCTTTGACTTAATCCTGAAAAGGGACAGGAGGAGAGGAGTAGGCGCACCCATAGAAAAGGTGAGAGAGACTACTAGAATCCCTAGCCGGGCTGATTGGTGAAGATCTTTCTCCCCTAAAGCCAGTCAGTAAAGACTGGGGTTGGTGAACGTTGTTTCCAGTGCAATACAATGCCAGACTTCAAGAAAAATGAAAACAACAACAAACTCCCCAACTCCCTGACCCCCCCAAAAAACTCTCAAGAAAACATGACATGAACAAAAGATAATTTTCCAGCAGTCAATCTTACTAAAATGGAGACATATGTCCTGACAGAGAATTCAAAGTAGTTTTTTAATGAAAGTTGAGTGAACTACAAAAGTTTATGGACAACTCAATTAAAACAGGAAAACAGTATATGACTGAAACCAGCATTTCAACAAAAAGAAATCATAGGTTACCAAGCAGAGATTTTGGAGTTGATGAGTACAGTGACTGAACCAAAAGATGCAATAGAGAGCTCTGCCAGAAGACCCTGTTAAGCAGAAGAAAGAACCAGTGAAGTTGAAAATAGGTTTCCAAGTTAGGATTATATGTGCCATATGCAGACCAGTTCATCTAGCAGTTGAAGACATTTTTCTCAAGTGCACATGAAACATTTTCCAGAATAGATCATATGTTGAGCATAAAACAAGCCTTAACAAATTCAGGAGGAGTGAAGTTAAGTGTCTTCTCTCCACAGTGTTATGAAGGTAGAAATCAGCAACAAGAGGAAAATCCCCCAATGCATCTAAATTAAATAACAACCAATGAGTTAAGAAGTCAAAGTGGAAATTAAAAAAATGTCCTGAGACAAATAAAAATAGATGAACAACATACTGATATTTATGAGATGCAGCCAAAACAGTTCTAACAGGCAGGTTTATAGTGGTAAGTGCTTATGTTAAGAAAGAAAAAAAGATGTCAAATAGCCTAAGTTTATACTTAAAGGAACTAGAAAAAGAAAAAAAATGAACTAAACTCTAAGATCAGAAATGAATGAAATAGAGCCTACAAATTAATAGAAAGGCTCAACCAAATTAAGAATTGGTTTTTTTTTGCAAAGATATGCAAAATTGACAGATCTTTAGCTGGACCAACCAAGACAAAAAGAGAGAAAGTTCAAAATTATAAATGGAAGAGAAAACTTTGCAGCTCATACCATATAGATAAAAAGGATGAGAACTGGGCCAGGGATTTAGCTAAGTGGTTCCGCCTCCTGCCTTGCAAGCACAAGGACCTGAGTTTGATCCCTGGTACCAAAAAAAAAAAATGAGAACAGAATGTTAAGAAAAATTATATCTCCCCCGCAAATGGAATAACCTAGAAGAAATGGATAAATTCCTAGAGATGTGCAATTTATGGAGTGAATCATGAAGAAATAGAAAATCTGAACAAACCAGTAATGAGAAGGAGATTGAAACTGGATGTGGTGGTTCATGTCTGTAATCCCAGGTACTTGGGAGCCTGAGGCAGGAGGATCATAAATTGTAAGCCAGCTCTGGCAACTTAGTGAGACCTTGTCTTAAACTGGAAAAAAAAAAAAAGGGGTCAGGAGATGTAGCTCAGTGGTAGCATGCTTGCTTAGCATGCACGAGGCCCCAGTTCCACCAAAGAAAAAAAAAAATCCAACAAAAAATAGGACATGTGTAAATGCCCAATAGTTTCTCTGGTATGAGAAGCTGAAATTGTAAATGAGGATCAAAATGTATAATAGATAATGTGAAATAGAAAGAAAAGGTCCAAAGGGAAGGGGAAATGGGAGGGATTGGGGAAATGGGAGGCATAGGTGAAAGGAAAGAAAGGAAAGGAAAAATTATGAGAAAAGGAAAAGAACAGAAACAAAGTCTTTGTTAATAGGGAGGGGTGGAGGGGTTGAAGGGAGGGCAAGGGAATGGGGAAAAAAATAAGAACCAGGATGTATCATGCAAAGATACAAATTCCCAATGATGAATGTCATCATATTGTATACCTAAAATGTACCAATAAACTTAACGAATTAACAAAAAGAGATTAGATGTAGCTCAGTGGTAGAGAGTCCTAGGTTCGATCCCAAGTATGGTGCCACTTCCTAAATAGATTGAATTAGTAATAAAATATCTCCCAACAAAGAAGACCTAGGAGTAGTGAGTTTTACCAACTGTTTAAAGAATTAACTCCATTTCTTCTCAAATTCTTCAAAAATAGTGAAGTGGAAGAAACATCTCTAGACGTCTGTTACATACACTGAAATACCATACACTGATTTTTTAAAAAAGTTATGTAAAGATACTACAAGAAGAAATTGCAGTTCAACATCTCTGGTGACACATAGCTGCACAAATCCTCAATAGAGTAGTAGTAAAGTAAATTCAACAGCACAATAAAAGAATCTTAAAAATCAAAAAAGGATCTTACACCATGGTCAAGTGGGATTTAGCCTTGGGTTGCAAGCATACACAAATCTGTAAATGTGATAAACCTTATAACCAAATGAAGGAGAAAAAAACCACACAATTGTCTTAATAGATGTAGAGAAGCATTTGATAAAACTGTGTGATAAAAAACTCAACAAATTTGGCATAGGAGTGTACATCAACATAATAAAGGCTGTGTATGACAAGACTACTGTTAACATCATATTCAGTGGAGAAAAATTGAAAGCTTTTTCTTTGAGGTCAAGAACAGAACAAGAATGCCTACTTTCATTACTTCTCCAGCATAAGCTTTGAAGCCCTAGTGAGAACAATTAAGAAAAAAAAAATACAAGGCATCCAAATCTGAAAGGAAGGAATAAAATTGTCTCTTTGCACATGATATGCCTTTCTGTAACTAACAATGAACCATCCAAAAAAGAAAGTCAGAAAAATTACTCACAGTAGAATCACAGAGAATGAAAGCCCTACCTGTAAATTTAATCAAGGAGGTGAAAGAGTCAAACACTGACAACTGTAAACGTTGATGAAAGAAATTAAAGAAGGTACAAATAAATGGAAAGACATCCCATGTTCATGGATTGGAAGAATTAATATTGTTAAGACAGCTATACTTCCTAAAGTAATCCCTATAAAAATTCTCATGACAGTTTTTACAGAAGGAAAAAACAATCCTAAAATTCATGGGGAGCCATAAAAGACCTGACCAGCAATAGTAATTCTGAGTTAAGAAGAATAAAGCTGGAGGTATCACAACTTTTGATTTCAGAATACATTAGAAAGCTACCATGATCAAAACAATATGATGCTGGCATAAAAACATAGACCAGTAAAACAGAGCAAAGACCCCAGAAGTTAAATCTATGCATTTATGGTCAACTCATCATTAATAAGGGTGCCAAAAGCACACAGCAGGAAAAGGATAATCTCAGTAAGTCATGTTGGGGAAAGTGGATATCTGCATTCTGAAGAATGAAATTATACCCTTATCTCACACCATATGCAAAAAATCAATTTAAAATGGATTAAAGATTTAAATAGAAGACCTGAAACTATAAAACTACTAGAAGAACACTTAGGAAAAAACTTTTAAAAATTAATTTTATTGATACATTTGAGGTATACAATATAATGACATTCATCATTGGAGATTTGCACCTTTACAAAATATATCTTAATTCTTATTTTTTCCCCTTCTCCTGCTCTCCCTTCAACCCTTCCACCCCTCCCTATTTGCAAAGACTTTGTTTTCATTTTCTCATAGTAATTACATTCCTCTCTTTCTTTCACCTACCCCTCCCACTTCCTCTTCCCCTTTGCACCTTTTCTTCCTATTTCACATTATCTATTAATTTTTGATATTGCTGTCTTGACATTGGTCCAGGCATTGGTGTTTTTGATATAACCCCCTAAAGCACGAACAAAAGCAAAAATAGATAGGATTGCATCAAGTTACATATCCACAAAGTGAAAAAGAAAAGGTACAGAATGGGAGAAAATAATTTGCAAACTGCATCTGGCAAAGGGTTACATCTAAAATATATAAAAAACTCAAGTCAGTAACAGACAAAAATCAAAAAGCCCTCTAAACCCCAAACTAAAACAAAGCAATAACATCATTAAAAAGTAGCAAAGAACTGGGAATGGTTGCACTCAACTATAATCTTAGCTGTTTGGGAGCTTGAGGCAGGAGGATCCCAAATTTGAGGCTAGACTGGGCAGCTTGGTGAGATACTGTCTCAAAATAAAAAGGTCTGGGGATGTAGTTCAATGCTTTCTGGGTTCAGCCTCCCACCCCGCAGGTGGCAAAACTCCTGAATGAACATTCCACCAAAGTAGACATACAAATGGCAACAGGTTTATGAAAAGGTGCCCAGCACCCCTAATCATCAGAGAATTGCACATGAAAACCACAATGAGGTATCATCTCATGCAGTTAGAATGGCTTTTATAAGAAAGACAAAGGATAACAGTATTGATGAAGAAGTGGGAAAAAGGGACCTTTGTTTCCTGTTGATGGAAATGTGAATGAACACAGCCATTATAACAGCATGGAGATTCCTCAGAAAATTAAATAGAGTTACCATCTGATGCCGTAATCCTAGTCCTGCATATACGTCCAAAGGAAATGAAATGAGCCTTACAGAGATTGCTGCACTCCATGTTCATTGCAGTGTTATTCTCAGCAGTCAGGATGTGAGGTATGTGTTGTTGGACAAACAGATAACGAAAATGAGTGGAATTGTTATGTCCTAATTGTCCCTCCCAAATCCGTGTGCTGAAGCTTAATTGCTAATGTGATAGTATTAAGAGGCAGGGCTTTTAGGCTGTGATTAAGTCACAGAGATGGAGCTCTTGAGGATGGGATTAGGGGCCTTAGAAAAGGTCCGGAGAGAGTGGGCTCTCTCTCCTAGGCTCTTGCATCGTGTGAAGATGTGGTGTTTGCTCCCCCACCCCCACCCCCCGCCATGTGAGCATGCAGCAAGTGGCCCCTCCTTACACACTGCACCTGCCAGCACCTCAGTCTTGGACTTCCAGCCTCCACAGCTGTGAGGGGAAAAAGGAGTTCTTCATAAATAACTGCATCAGGTGTTGTGTTATAGCAGTACAAATGGACTGAGGCGGGAACATCATTCCCTCTTAAAAAAAGAAGTGAACTCTGCCTTTACAACATGGCTGAACCTGGAGTATGCTAAGTGAAGTAAGCCAGAAACAGCTAGACAAATCCTTTATGGTCACACTTATATGTAGAATCTAAATAGAGAAGCAGGGGCTGAGGGCAGGAGATGGAGAGATATTGGTCAAAGGATACAGACTTCCAAGCACGAGATGAGTAGGTTCTGGGGAGTCTGATGTGCAGCACAGTGACGGTAGTTGGCAATGGCATGTTGTGTACTTGTGGTTGCTAAGAGAGCAGGTCTTAAGTGTTCTTACCATGCACATGCATGTGAAAAGTAACTGTGAGGCACAGGATGTTAATTGGCTCGATTGTGGTAATCATTTTGCAATGTCTACATGTATAAAAATGTCACGGAGTATGCCTTTTTGTCAGTTATACTTCCGTAAAGCTGAGAAATTGCATTGATTTCCCAGGCCCCTAATCATAACATCCTATGGTATAATTTGGCCTACTCTACATAACACAAGTGCAGACAGATTTGTAAGTTATAAGTAGCGATACAGTGGACCCTTGACTTACAAACTCAATGCATTCTCAAGGGCTGTTTATAACTCAGTTTGGTTAATTGAAGGCTCAGGCTCCTCTCTACAGCCTTCAAAGTCTCTCTCCTGTACACAGGCAGATCTCAGTGTCCTTAGAGAGACACTGGCCCAGGATTTCTTAATGAACCCCCCACAGGAAAGGATGTTGTCATGTTGCTTCCAGAGCTCTTTAAGGGTTAAATCTGTATCTGAGACCATCTGAAAGCACAAGTGGCCAGCATTCAAGTCATAACTCAGGACTTTGGTCGTAAGTTAAAACTAAGTTCCAGTTCCAACCCAAGTTGTTCATATGTATGTCAGGCTGGTTGTAACTTGAGGTTTCACTGTATCTTCACTGCCACTTTTAATCTTTTACTTGATTTTGCATTTCTTGGCAGAGGCACAAGGAACCCAGAGAGGAAGCACTAAGTTCCTTACCCCTGGATCACAGCAGGGAGAGGGATGCTGCCATGTGGCTGTCATTTGGCCAAAACACAAAGATTCTGGCCAGTCATTGGGCCTGGGCCTTGAGTCCAAGCCTATAGCTTAGCTTTTAACATTTTAGTGTGAAATATGTGGAACATAGGGAAGAGCTGAGAGACCTGTCAGTGACCAGCCATATCAGCCACCCTGTTGAGTATGTTGTGTCTTTTCCATCTGCCCATCAGCACCTGTGTGGCTTTGTTTTGTTTTGGGGGGTGGGTACATTTCAGAGTAAGTTGTAGCCATCAGTTCATCCTTAAGCACTTAACTGTACATGTCACCAACTAGATTTGGTATTTGGGGGAGGTAAAACTTACCCCATGAAATGCATAAGTGTCCCCCGCACAGCTCAGCTGGAGGGTCTGCAGCACAAACTGCTCAAACTGGGGACATCAGCTGCACTGCAGGGCATGCTCAGGTGCCCTTCTGCGGGGCACAGACTGTATACCCACACCTGGGGCAGCCTTGGCTGCTGGGCGTGGCAAGGAAGGCTGGGCTCCTTGATGGCTTGGGTGTGGGATGTTGGCAGTGGATGTGAAGGTGGTGGCGGGGTTGGGATTACTGGGTCCCCAGGCCTTGGTCCTCTCCAAGTGTCCTTAGTACCTACCTGGGGAGATTAGTGGGCCAGTCAGTTGACTGAATTTGAGATATCCCTCTCTGACCCCAATCCCGGGACTTGGAGCCAGCTCTTCCTCTCCAAGCTTCAGCTTCCTCCTTCGGGAGATGGTGTGCTGCAGGCTGAACCTCAGGGGTGGCCTCCCAGCAGGGAGGGGTGTGGCAAGATTGGTCATTTCCTTGTGCCTCAGTGTCCTTGCTTGCCAAGTCTTACATGTACAAGCTCTCAGGGGAGTGGTCATGCACATGCTGCCCTCTGTGGGACTTTAGTTGCCATTGTGCGAGTGTTTTATAATGGGAATGGTGATTTCCTCCCATAGATAAATGCAGTTGGGCCATAAAGCGACTGTCCCAGATGGTGCTCTCTGGGCTTGTCCCCCTGGGTTGCTGAGTGATGGAGAGACTCCTGGTTTTATTGCAGAGCCACCTCAGTGGTGATCCTCTGCAGATTTTGAGCCACGCAGAGGGCACTGTGTGGCCTCAGATGCTGTGGTGAAATGAGCAGGGGTGGTTGGTACCCACTTTCCTGGGGTGCCACAGGTCCAGCTTCTTCTTTTATTTCCCCTTAGATTCTTTTATTGGTACATTTTAGGTATACAGTACATTTACATTTATCATTGGGTACTTGTACCTTTACATGATGTATCTTGGTTCTTATTTTTTCCCTATTTCCTGCCCTCCCTTCCCTATTTACAAAGACTTTGTTTCCATTTTTTGCTTTTCTCATAATTTTTCCTGTCCCTTCTTTCCTTTCCCCTACCCCTCCCACTTCCCCTACCCCTTTGGACCTTTTCTTCCTATTTCACATTATCAGTTAT
>NW_004624752.1:3181901-3201602 GCF_000247695.1 Heterocephalus glaber | reverse complement strand
GATGTCTTTCCATTTTCTTATATCCTCTTTGATCTCTTTTTTCAGAGTGCTATAGTTTTCAGTGTAGAGGTCTTTTGCTTCCTTTGTCAGATTGATTCCTAGATATTTCATTTTTTTGGATGCTCTCATGAAAGGAATTGTTTCCTTAATTTCTCTCTCAGTGAGTCTGTTATTTGTGAACAAGAAGGTTATTGTTTTTTGAGTGTTGACCTGTATCCAGCTACTCTACTGAGTCTGTCAATTAAGTCTAGAAGTCTTTTGGATCTTCTGTGTAGAGTATCATATTGTCAGGAAATAGTGACAGTTTAACTTCTTCGTTTCCTATCTTTACTCTTTTTATTTCTTTCTCTTGTCTAATTGCTGTGGCTAATGTTTCCAGAACTATATTGAATAGGAGTGGTGATAGTGGACATCCTTGTCTTGTTCCTGATTTTAGCGGGAAGGTTTTCAGTTTTTGACCATTTAGTATGATGTTGGCTGTTGGTTTTTCATAGATAGCCTTAATCAGGTTGAGATAAAGACCTTCTAGTCCAGTTTTCTATAGGGCTTTTATCATGAATGGGTGTTGGATTTTGTTGAATGCTTTTTCTGCATCAATTGAGATGATCATATGGTTTTTGTCTTTGGCTCTGTTAATATAGTGTATTGCATTTGTTGATTTACGTATGTTGGACCATCCTTGCATCCTTGGGATAAATCTGACTTGGTCAGGGTGTATGATCTTCTTGATGACCCTCTGTATTCTGTTTGGCAGTATCTTGTTGAGGAGTTTTGCATCTATGTTCATTAGGGTAATTGGCCTGTAGTTCACTTTTTGGGTTGAGTCTTTCCCTGGTTTTGGAATCAAAGTCACAGTTGCTTCCAGGAATGAATTTGGGAGTATTGCTTTCCTTTCAATTTCAATGAAGAGTTTAAAGAATAATGGCATTAGTCTTTCTCTAAATGTCTTGTAGAATTCAGCAGTGAAGCCATCAGGACCTGGGCTTTTCTTTGTTGGTAAATTTTTAGTTACATTTTCAATTTCACTGATTGTAATTAGGAGTGTTTAGAATTTTTATTTCTTCTTCAACTTTGACAGTTTGTATGTATCTAGGAATCTGTCCATTTCTTCTGTGTTTTCCATTTTATTAGAGTACAGGTTCTCGAAGTAGGTATTGATGATCTTCTGGATTTCTGCTGGATCTGTTGTGACTTCGCCTTTTTCATTCCTAATTCCATGAATTTGAGCCTTTTCTTTCCTTTTTTTTGATAAGATTGGCTAAGGGTTTATCAATTTGATTTATTCTTTCAAAAAACCAACTCTTTGATTCATTGATTTTTTTGTATTGTTCTCTTAGTCTCCATTTCATTGATTTTTACTCTGATCTTTATAATTTCCTCTCTTGTAAGAGCTTTGGGTTTGTTATTCTCTTCTTTTTCTAGGAGCTTGAGGTTCTGCATTAGGTTGTTTGAGTTCTCTCTGTTTTCCTAACATGGGTATTTGCTGCTATGAATTTCCTTTCTAGAACTGCTTTCATCGTGTCCCATAGATTCCTGTCCATAGATTTCCTGTGTCCCATAGATCATTTACTTCTACAAGTAAATGATACTGTCATTATCATTTACTTGTAGAAACTGTGTAATTTCTTCTTTAATTTCCTCTGACCCATTGGTTGTTCAGGAGAGTGTTACTCAATTTCCATCTGTTTGTGGGTGTTTTGCGGTTTCTCATGCTATTGATCTCCAATTTTATTGCACTATGGTCTGATAATAAACAGGGGGTAACTTCAGTTCTTTTGCATTTACTTAAACATGCCCAATGAGCTAGCATGTGGTCTGTTTTGGTGAATGACCCGTGTGCAGCCGAAAAGAATGTATATTCTGATTTTGTGGGGTGGAACACTCCGTAGACATCTGTTAAGTCCATTTTTCAGAAGCTTCGTTCAGTTCTAGAATTTTGTTGTTGATTTTTTGTCTAAATGATCTATTTGTGACAGTGGGGTATTGAGGTCCCCCACTACAATTATATTAGTGCCTATTTGGTTTTTCATGTCCATTAGTATTTGTTTTGTGTAGTTGTGGGCATTCGTATTTGGTGCATATATATTTAGGATTGTCATCTCTTCCTCTTGGATTGTTCTCTTCACGAGTATGTAGTGACCATCTTTGTCTCTCTTAATTAGTTTTGGTTTGAAATCTACTTTGTCTACAAATAAGATTGCTACCCCTGCTTTTTTCTGGGTTCCTGTCACATGGAGAACTGTTTTCCATCCTTTTACTTTCAGTCTATGAATGTCTTTTGGAATTAGGTGTGTTTCTTGTATACAGCATATTGTTGGATTTTGCTTCTTAATCCATTCTGCCTATTTCTTTTGACTGGTGAATTGAGGCCATTAACATCGAGAGTTATCATTCATAGATATTGACTCATTCTTGTCATGATGTTTTACTGTTGTTGGCTCTTTTATTTTTTTATTTTTCCCCCTTTCCCTTTAGTTTCTTACCTTGCTTGGTGGCTTCCCTCTGTTGGGCCTCATGGAGTTGTGGCCTTCGTTGTCCTTTTCTAGAGTATTGTTTAGAATTGTTTGGAGTGCTGGTTTGGTGTTCATGAAATTTCTCAGGTGTTCTTTGTTGTGGAAGTATCTTATTTCTCCATTGATTTTGAAAGATAATTTTGCAGGATACAACAGTCTTGGTTGGAAATTCTTTTCTTTTAGTGCTTGAAATACTTGACTCCAGGCTCTCCTTGAGTTGAGGGTTTGTGTTGAGAAGTCTGCTGTGATTCTGAGGGGCTTTCCTTATTATGTGATTTGTTTCTTTTCTCTAACTGCTTGTAAGATTTTGTTCTTCTGTTGCATTTCTGGGATCTTGACTATTATATGTCTGGGTGTAGCTTTTTTTTTTGATCAAGGCTAGTTGGAGTTCTATATGCCTCACCTATCTGTATGTCTAATTCTCTACCTCTGTCTGGGAAGTTTTCTGTTACTTCTGTGAACAGGTTTTTTTTTTATGTCATTTGTACTTCTGCTTTTTTGTGGACTTCTATCAGTCTTATGTTATTCTTCTTTGCATCATCTAGCAGCTGCTGGATTGATTTTTCGTGGTCTCTTACTATTTTTAAGAAATCTCTGTTTTCATGGTCACATGAAATCCTGTCTTCTATATCTGATATTCTGTGTTCCCATTCGCTCAATCTGCTGTGAATACTTTCAGTGGAGTTTTTAATCTTCTGGATATCTGTTTGAGTCAGTTTCATGGATTCTGTTTCTTTCCTATATTGGGTGATCATGGTTTCCACTTCTTTCTTATGCTGGGCATTTATGGCTTCCAGCCTGGTTCTGAGCTCATCTATTTTTTTTTTATCTGTTTCTGTTCTAGAGCCTCTAATCATGTCTTTCACTCAGCTCATCATCTCTGTAGTTATCTGGGAAATTATTTTTGTTTCGTATTTTTCTAGAGCCTCATTCATCTGTTTTCTTACTTCCTGTGCTATCAGTTCAGGGTGTGCAGGTGGTTCATTATCATATTTTTCTACCTCGTTTCTCCCAAAATTTGCCTTTGGTGAGCTGGAAGTCTGTTTGTATCCTGCCAAGGTGTTTTCTCATTTTTAATTCTGTTGTTGGTGCTGTTTTTTGCTTTAATTCATGGGCTGATACTCCAATATTTCTTATTTTGTGTATCTTTATTACTGGTGTTTAGAGCCCCTGTGGAGTAATTGGTTCTCAGAGATATCTTCCAGGTATATCTGGACTTTTTAGGCTTTGAGTTTCTAATGACTCTTAGGCAGTCTCATTTTCAGTATACCAGGGAGGACAACTGATTAGATCAATCACAACACCTTAGCCCAATTGATACAGTCAGCATCAAACACAGCTTAGAAAATGACAATTGGTGGTAGCAGTTAATCTGTCACCTTTTAACTCCGTGAGGTAGATCAAAATCTAGGGCCAGCCCAAAATATGTTTGTAGTAAGTAAACCCTTCAATATGGCAAATTTACCCTTCTGGATAAGGATTTAGCAGAGGTTGGGGAGAAAGGGGTAGAGAGATAGAGGGAGAGGGGAAGGTTAGAGGTGAGGCTAGAGGACTCAGGAAGATCATGCAAATTGGATCTCTTGGAGACAGGAGAAGAAGACAGAAAGAACAGAGACAAGTACAGAACAAACTGACAACAATAGGGAAGCTAGCAGTTGTACTCACCTTCCTGTAAAAGTGACAGTCATGAGGACAGAGAGAAAAAATTCAGAATGGGACAGGAACAGGAACAAAGAGGGAGAGAAATATAGAGCCAGAAGGTATAGAGAGAGAGAGAAAAAGAAAAGAAAAAATACATATAAAACAAAACAAACAAAAAAAGGTCTCCCTGAGGATATGTCTCTGCTGTCCTGGTAGGCAATGTGGGCAGCAGTGTGTGGATCTAAGTCGATTAGTCTCAGCAAGCCAGCTGTAGTCTACTGAGATTCAGGCTGATATCTGGCTGCAAGGTCCAAGTTGAGGTCCCTGACCTCCTGCAGGATTAAACTCTGCAGGGTTCTATTGCAGGTTCCAGCTGTCCTCCCCTCTATGTGATTCTGGGTTTCTGTGGGAGGTGCTGATCCCACTAGCTTACCAACCACAGTGGTCCAGTGTGCTTTTATTGAAGTTTTTCTTCACTTTCCTAGTGGGCTTCAGTTTTCATTGAGGAGCGTCAGAAGGAACTTCTCTGTTGTTCACTTCTGCTCTATCTTCTGGGGCTCATAACCATGCCCTTTATGTTCCCCCTGGAGCCTCTGCTGTGTGGATTCAGATGCCGCGCAGTCTCTGGTGGGCCTTGGGCTGCTGGCCTTCGATCGACTGGGGTTTCTGGCGGGGTGCGGCAAGATAATCAACTTGTTAAGAGGAAAGGTTTATTTTGGCTCATAGTAGTGGGGAGTGCATGGTATAGCAAAGCTGCTCACCTCATGACTGCCAGAAAGTGAGGTCCAGCTTCTTTCTGTTAATGAAAGTGAACTGTGCCTCATTTGCAGCCATTCACCTGTGAGAATAACTCTATGGCGGCCACACCTAACACTACCCCATGCTCTCACATTATCAGTAGGTACATCCACTTGCCATTCGTCACGCAGACAAGTGCCATTCAGTTGCTGTGTGGGGCCTGGAAGTTTGGGATGGTGTCAGACAGTCTGAAGCCAGGTGTTTGTTTGTGGGGTGATTCAGTGTGACAGGTTCTCACCTCATTATTGGCTATCACTTGCGGAACAGTGTGGTCACTGTGTTGTGGATAGTCAGGGGTGTGGTGGATGCTGGGCCCTGCACTCTGCTCCCAGGCAGTTTCCTCCTCCAGTTACTCTGTGTCTTCCCAGTAGGGCTTCGGCTGTGAGTCATCCCCTTCCCAACACGTCAGCAATGCTCCCTACTGTGTAGACCATGGAGCATCTATTGCTTGCTGCCTCCTTCTCTGCTGACCCCCTCCTTTGGAGAAGTTGATAAACTTACCTGTGGCAACAAAGTGTGTCCCCTCTGTACCCAGCCCTGGGGCTTCCTGGGCACCTATGTGTGAGGCAGTGCAGCCACAGCACCCAGCTAGTCATCAGGTAGGCTGGCCACTAGCAGCGACATGGAGGTAGGGCCGGAGTGAGCTTTGGAGGTGGTCAGGTATGAGAACTGGGGGAGCTGGCAGGTGGGTAGGTGGGTGGAATGGACAGTCCAGGAATACAGCTCATCTGGAATCGACCAGGCTGAGCTGCAGCCAGGGAAGTCCTGGATGGAGTTGGGCTGCCATGGATACTTCTCTCTGGCCACAGCAGGCTTTGTAGCTGTAACCACACCTGATCATGAAACAGCCTCCGTGCCTGTTGTAGGCATCACAGCAATGGTGGCCTGAATACGGCGCAGCTGCTCTGTTGGTCTAGGCAGTTTCCCAGGCTCATGGCCCACGGTAACTCCTAAGTGGAGTGCAGCTCTCCTCCTTCCCAGCAGGCCTGCCCCATGGGGTACCAAAGACCCTTCCTACAGCCAGACCCTGGTTCTGGATGCTTCAGCCCTAGAGTCTGGGAAGATAGCCCCACCAGGGCTACTGTGTAACAGCCCAGCTGCTGCTCCTGTCTGACTTCTGCATTGTCTGCAGGAGGTTTCCCAGGTCCGGAGAGACTGACTTTGCTGAGAAGGAATGGCTTTCATTGTTGATTAGTGGAGAAAAGAATTTAACAATGGAGATTGAGGTTTTTAATTAATTGTTTCCAGCTTAATACCCAACTTTCTCTCATCTTAGCAGATTAGATTCCATCTTTCTGTGTGCCTCAGACTGAAGGATGTCTGCTCTCAGGCACATGGTTGTATCTGACGTTATTTTCAGTCTTGTACATGTATTCTCAATAAGCCTTTTGTTCCATTGAGAAGATTAAGGGCAGTATTTGGTTGGAAAAATTTTAATGAAGCACCTAACAGAGCTATTATTCATTTTTGAAACAAGTTGCCCTGGTTACCATAGTGATATTAAACCTTTTATTAAATATTTTCCCTTTCAGTCTTGAGTAGATTTTTGTTAAATGCTGATGGGGGAGCTGCGGATCCATGAATCTGGTGTCTGGAAAGAATTTTCTAGCTCTGTTGAGTTAAATCATTCAAGGAATTTATGTTATGGGAACATAAAGCTTATAAATCTAGTTTATCATATCTATCATTTAATTGTTCATGCAAGCCAGCTCTTCATGTAGCGATTTACAGTAATCTCAGTGAAATAACAGTTTTGTGTCACAGAATGAATAATGCATGCGAAGAAATTGTTGAGCTCCTTAAAATCATTATGCTCAAAATATTAGGCTCTTTTATTTGAAAGTGATAGAATGATGATCATGTAGTACTTGCAGGCTGGGGACTTGAGAGCCGGTTGCTCTTGTTTGTGTTGGGTCCTCAGCTCTTGGGAAGGAAGTGGTGGCCAGACGCCTCCGGGAGGACCGAGGACCTTGTCGCAATCCTCCTGCAGGCAGCAGCCAGCCAGAGAGCTAGCAGTGCCAAGGCCCTGCAGGAGGGCTGGGGAGTTGGTTTCGGGAGAAGAATCGATGCTTTTTAGACATCCTTCTGTCTGGGACAAGAAGTGGGTATCTTGCTGTTAGAGTTTTGACAGGCAAAAACTGTGGAGTTTGCTGCTGTGAATCTGGAAGGCAGCGGTGTGCCAGGTGCTTTTCTGACTCTTTTCCTGTTACGTATCTCTCGCAGCCACACATATGCGCCGTGGTGTGGTCGTTGTTGTTTTTAAATGATGAGGTTAGTAGGCAGCAGCTACTGAGTTTTCAAAGAACGATGCAGGGAGTTAGGCTTGTTAGCAGCGTTTATCCATTCGTAAGAGTGTTTCTTCTTGTTGGGTGTGGTGACACAGCTCATCGCCAGCACTTTAGATCTCTGAACAGCCTCACTGCTGGAACTGTGCAGGTCCAAGGAGACAGCTCCCTGGGTCCTGGGGTTCCAGGGGGCAAGAGAGGAGCAGCTCCTTGCCTAGAAGTGGGAGGCTCTGTGTCTCAGGAAACAGAGTTTTCTGGAATGGGAGTGTCATTGATCATTGTCAGAAGGTCTGCGCTGCCTTTGCCTTCTCTCATGCTTTAAAAAACTGTGTTATGAAAAATTTCACACACAGAGGTCAGAGAACAGTGCTGTGGAGCCAGGACACCTGTCCCCGAGATGTGACAGCGATCAGGATGCTGCCACGGTCGCCTCCTCTGTTCCTTTTTTTCCTTTTCCTTTTCCTTTGCTGGAGTATTTCAAAGCAAATCCCAGACATCATGTCATTTCACCTTTCTGTACTTCAGTATGCATTCCAAAAAATCCCCTAAACCTCCTGCTATTTTCAGAACATGGTCCTGACGAGAGCCCCAGGCTGGGCATCTCCCTAGTGGGAATGTGTGTGATGTTGCCATCCGGGCTGGACCTTGGTGGCCCCAGCCTCCTGGCCGCCAGTGACTCTCATGGTCTGCGGCTAATTGGGCCTGCGCTGAGGACTTTGCAGTGGAGGAAAGCAGTACTGCAGGGAGCCCGCCCTCACTGTTGGAGATGCAGGTCTGGGTGGCCGACCTGGAGGCGTTTGTCTACTCTGTGGCTTTAGTTAGATGCCTCGAGTTGCACATGTGACATGTGCCCCCATGAGAGACCAGGAGGCAGGACAGACACACTGGCAGGGGGAGGCAGAGAGGCAGCTCCTCTCTTAGGAGCTGCGCCTCACACTCAGTGGGCATGGTCCACACTCCACTAGGCTCTGGTGGGGACACTGGAGAGGACCTAAGGTCCTGCCTGAAGTGGCTGGTATTGCTTCCTCCATCCGCATTACCAGGCTCCTCCCCACCCACTGTGTGCACATGACCACTGACCACAGGAAGGTGTGTGGTGTTTTGGGTTTTTTCTCTGGATCTTAGGTTGTGCTTGCCAGGCTTGCTGATAGTGCCTGAGGCCAGAGCCTTTCCCAAATTAGGACTTTTGGGTCCTTTTTTACAAGATGTACAAACTCAACCTGCACCAGAGGCTACCAGGCTTGGTGGTTCTCTTTGTTTGGAGGTGAGTGCCCCTTACTCATTCTGGAGAGAGAAAATGGGGCTTGAAATGAAAAACAGTTTCAGTTTCAAATGGATGTTTATGTATAAAACACCTGAAAAAATACATAAAGGCCCAATCTGGTGGCAGCTGGAGACATAGTCAAAATATTATAGTAGGCTGTGTGTGTGTGTGTGTGTATGCACACGTGTGCGCACACATGTGTAGAGGGATCCATACAGAAAACACCCAAAGGGAGTACCCCAAACATTTCCAGAGCAGTAGACATTCTTCCTGGGTGACAGTCCCAATTTGGAGTTGGGGAGATGAGCGAGCATTTGGGAGAGGGAACTTAACAATGTTGCTTTGAAACCTGCTCTGTAGGAGCAACTTTTGCTCCAGGAGTATCTTTGAAGCATTTCATTTGTATTCATTTCTGCGGTTATGTTTATTTCCCCAAATGGTGTAGTGGAGGGGCTTTCAGAAGAGCCTGTGAAGTATCCTTGTGGCGTGTGGAGTTCGCCCCCAAGTCGGTATAACTCTCCTGCCAGAAGGTTTCCATCAGGGACCGAGGAACAAGGAGGAAGGCTGGTGCTAGGAAGGCAGCGTGTATAGAGCCAGCTGGAGTTGACTGTGGGCCCATAAATTGGCTGGTGACTAACTGCAGTGAGATTTTAAAGCAGATTGCATGCGAATGTTAAGTGATGCCTCATTGAGGCAGCTACTTTGGCGCAGTCATGGGGTTCTCTGAGTCAGGAGGGAGGCTCAGGCCACAGGGGGCCGGCAAGCAGTGTACAGCCTCTCTCAGCACCTCAGACAGAAACCTGGTGGTGCTCTGTGGTACAACTATTTATCACCTTGCTCGGTAACAAGGGCTTTCGATTGGCATTGCTGAAGCTGTATGATGATGTTTATGCTGTTACTGTATATTACTTTTTTATTGCATACTATTTCTGTTGCAAATAGTCATAAATATGGTTACAGTTTTGACTGCATTATGACATGTTGCTCTAAGTAGTCTCGTGTACACTTTAGGTTGTAGAGCTGAGCAGTTTGAGTTCTTTCTTTGATGTCTCTGCTGGTGTATGTCAGCCTGCAGTAACAGCACCTCATTACTTCCTTCCTGGACTCAGGCCCTTACCATGTGGCTTCTTAACTCTTCTAGCGTTGCACTCCTGGAAGGGTCCCTGGGGGAGCCTTAACCAGTGCAGCCTCTCTTGTTGCCCCATTCTCTGAACTTTGTGGGGTATGCAGGGCTCCTCAGGTCCTAGAATTGCCACTGGACACACCACTGAACCTCGCCTGTGGCGTGGGGCCAGGTGGGCCATCTCACACTATGGATGAGGGAACCAGGCGCTGATTTATGGAGTGCTGTGGGGAGCGCCTGGCTGTGGTGAAGATTATTCCAGAGCAGGTAGTTCTTTCCTCTGTGGAGATGCAGTCTGCCTGCCAGGTTGTCCCCACAGGCCTGGCTCAGCTGCTGGAGCAATTGCCTTTCCCCACTTGGCGGGGCTCTGGGTGGTAGGTTGTGCTGTCAGTGTTCTGCCCCCCACTACCAGGGCAGCCCTAACTTGATACTGAGGCTTTAGCCAGCAGACTTCCTCCGTCTTTCCTTCTGAGGCCTGGGCCTTGGATCCCGTTACTTTTTGGAACTACTACCGCCTGTTCTTGGTCCTCATCACATCTACTGTTGACTAAGACACAGACTCTGTCGTCTTTGTTAGAGAACAGCAAAGTCAGGTCACCTCTGCTCAGCTAGAAAGTTGACCCAGATTTGTCCACTGTCTTACCTTATTTCAGCCTGCAAGCATTGCTGGGGAAGGCTGGGCAGCAGGCCGCTGACAGAGAAAACCAGAAATATAGGTCATGCTGTCTGATTCTAGTTTGTTTGTTGTCTCTGCTTCTTGCTGGTGGAACGGTCTTGGACTGGTTTGGGAACTTGGGGGGAGGGGTGGGTTTCAACTTGCTCTGTAACTGTCACCTGGCCCCATAGCTTCTCTAGTTTGGTTATTAGCACTCTCTACACCATGAGGCCAGGGATTGGTGGATGTGCCCTCCGTCTTCATTGAAGTTATGCTTGTTGATCGCATGTATGGCTAGGTTGGTTTGGATGAACTTGGGTAAGGGCCTTAGCTGTGGCCACCATCTCGGGAACATCTGGTGGAGCCATCCCCCCAGGAGCAACTGCTGCCCTTCCCTCCTTGGTTATGTCTGTAGTCTGACCGCTGTGCAGTAGAGCACGATGCGTGGCAGATGTGTCCCTACCTCCTAGCTCACAGGGCCATCAGGCCCAGAGATGAGTGAAGGCAGCAAGAGGGTAGGAGGCAAGTGTGATGGTGAGGAATGCCCAGGAGGGCCCTGTCTGCCTTCTCAGGAGACAGCTGCTGTTGCTGAGGGGCCAGGCACGGTCACTGTGAAGTGTCTTGTCTTGTGGGCTTGGTTTTTGCCAGTGTGGTGACTGTGTAGATGTGTGCATGTGTGCATGCATGTGGTTGAGAAATTCACACGTGCATGTGGTATGCAGAGCTTTTATAGGAGGAGATAAAAACTTGGCCTCAAAATTTTGGAGATAAAGTATTATCCCATTAAAAAACTATACCTGTTGCACACACTAGGATGGTTGTAATAAAAAAAGATAGGCACTGACAAGTGTTGATGAGGATGTGCAGAAATTAGAAGTCTCGTGTATCCCCAGTGCAAATGTGAAATGGTACAGCCATGTGGAAGGCAGTCTGATCCATTGTTGGCAGTGAAACCCAGAGCTGCCATATGACCCACCAGTTGCACTCTGGGGTATATACCCAAGAGAACTGAAAACGTGTCCATGTGAAAGCTGTACCTCAGTGTTCATAGTGTCGTTAGAGTAATAGCTAAAAAATGGAAGCAGCCCAGATGTCTATTAGGGGTGGGTGGAGAGATGAGATGCAGCCTGCCCTTCCAGACCATGGTCTGTTGGGCAGACCATGAGGAATGAAGTGTTCACACATCCTTCGCCATAGATGAGTCAGAAAATGCTGTGCGAGTGAAATAGTTCGCTCACGACTCTGTGTGCTGTGACTCCTGTTTATATGAAATGTCCAGAATAAGCAAATCCATAGCAACAGAAAGTGGACTAGTAGTTGCTAAGGCCTGGGGAATGAGGGAAGTGGTGGGTGATTGCTAACAGGTCTTCAGTTTCTGTTCTAGGTGATGACTACATTCAGGAACTAGGTAGTGGGGATGGTTGTACAGCTCTGTGAATATATTGGAAGCACTGACTTGCACACTCTTGAGTTGTGTGGCCTGTGAATTATGCCTGTGCCGAGGGCATCTCTTAGGGCTCAGCGGGGGCTTTGCCCTCAGGTTCCAGTCTTCTGGGTGGTGAGGAAAGCCATCACACTGTAAGGCTGGACAGGTGGATGGGTTCCTATGAGGTATTACCTCATGGCTCAGAGGTGGGGTGGGTGAATGTCTCCATGGGGCTCTCTTCTGTGTCACTGCAGGTCACAGAGCACCTCTGGTTTCCCCACTCTTCTTCAGAGATGCTGTCCAGTGTGAGAGGCTATGCCTGGCTTAGGCAAGTGCCTGCTGCTGCCCAGGTGGGCCCTGAGGGAAGGTGGAATGATGGCCTAAGACAGCACCAGCCCAGGCTGTTTTCGAACCACCATGCCCTGGTTGAATCCAGGACTCTGTCCTGGGATCTCTGTCCTGTTAGGCAAAGGGCGGGAGTCTCATGAGTGTCCCTCTGTGGCCTGGGATCTAGTCCAGTAGTTAGAAGTCTGCAGTTTATCTTTAGAGGGGAAGAGATGCCTCTCACACGCATTAGAAATGGAGTTTCGGACATCCTCCTGGCCTCTGTAGCTCCTTGCTGATGGTGATGGCATGGGGGTTGGCTGGGAGGGGCACACGGCTTGGGGGAAGTAGCAGCTGGGATCTGGCCCCTTATAGGTGCACACACTTACCGTCTTCCTGCCTGAATGTAGTACTGAGCTACTGGGGTCTTCTCAGAGGCCCTCACTTTGTGCATCTGGTATTTGCCAAAGACAGGGTTTCCTGCTTGGGTGAGCAGGTCCTAAGGGATTCCTGTGTCACTGTGCTGGGACTCTGGTGGCCCTGTGGGTTGTTAGCAGCTGACTGTGCTTCCTGCTTGTGCTTTGTGTGCTCAGCCATTTCCATTGCACGCTGGCGTGTGCTGCTGGCCTGGCCTGCTGTGAGCAGGGAGAGGGAATGTCCATTGTGTCACTCTGGCAGCTGGGGCTGCCGTGTCTGTTTCCTGTCGCTGGGCTGGCCCTTTCTGTGATACTCAGCCCTTGTTGCTCATTTCTCTGAGGCTCAGCAGAAGGTCATGAGTTGTGTGTGGTTGGGAGCCTTAGTGACATTTGTATGATCTCTGTTGTGCAAGGTCCTGGCTTCTTCATGTGTTAGGAACGTGCTGCTGAAAATGGCCTTATGAGTTAAAGGCCGAGGGGCCAGCTCATGTTGCCCTGGCTCTGCTAGGCCCCTGCATGGGCCCCGACCATTCGCTGGCATCCTTGGTCAGCATTCCCTCACCCCAGAGCCTGGCAGGTCTCACTCTCATCCCTGTGCTCTCTGCTCCCCGCTCGTGCCTCTGTTCATGCTCATCCCATCCAGCCCCGGCTCTGCTCCTGGATGTGCCCGGGAGAACTGCCTCGAGGTCATCTCCCATCCTCGCAGCCTGCCTGTTCTAGAGCTCCGAGTCACTAGTGCTATCTGTATCTCGGCCAGCTGACATCCACCCCTGGTGCGGTGCCCAGCAGCCCATGTGCCTGGTACTGGAACCCCCTGTGCTGCTCCTTTTGGTGAGGAGATCTCCTTGTGGCCTCTTTTTGCTGGGGGCAACACTTTGAAGGGCCACTAAAGACCATGGCCTTAGCAGGTGGGTGTCTGAAGAAGACTGGAGGTGATGAGGGATGACTTGGCTCTTCCTGAGCATCCTTTTGTTTCCAGAGCTCTTGGACCTCTCTTGACCTTTGTCTTTATTTCCATCTCTGCCCTTGGAGTCTCTCCTGCTCCTTCTGCTCCTTCTATAACCCACTTCACCTTTCTAACTGCTTGGAACAGTAAACCCGGGACAATAAGGGCACCTTTGGATCTGAGCAAAGACCCAGTAGTGGCAAAAGCAGGTAAGGGGGCATGAAGATGCCTATTTCCAGAATGCACCAATTCTTAACATGAGAGGGTGGCACAAGAAGTTATGAGCATGTGACCAATGTCTGTTGTAGGCTGTGCACTTGTCGGGCTATGCCTATACTGTGCCATGTGGTCACTGTTACCTAATGTCAGGGTCTTTCTCCAGCTAGAGCAGAGGATCCCTATGCCACGCCTCATTTGAAGGCTTTAGGGTTTCACTTGACACAGACTGGAATGTCTCCCAGAGCCTAATGTGTTCAGAGGTGAGACCTATGGAAGGTGACTGAATCATGGCAGCATTGTACTTATCAGTGGATTCATCTGTTAATGAATTCCTGGCTGAATATGGTTTTAGGAGGTGGGCCTGACTGGAGGTGGTGACTGGGTTGTGACCTGGAAGGGTGTATTCTTGTTCCCAGCTCTTCCCTTCTTCTTCTCTGTCTCTGCTTCCTGGCTGCCATGGGGTGACCAGCTGTCCTCTGCCATGTCCTTCTACCATGTTGTTTCTGCCTTAGAACCAGCCATCCAGGAACTGAACCCACTGAAACCATGAGCCAAGTGAACCTTCCCTCCTTTAAATTGTGGGTATTTTGTTCCAGTGATAGGAAAGTGACTAATACAGAAAATCTAATGAAGATGGTTTGAGACACATAAGTGTACTGTGTCATTTCTCCCAAGTCTTATTTTTACTCCCCATTTTACAAAAATGGGTCTTTTGGAGGTCACCAAAGATAGTACAGTTATGCAGTTGTGCTTGCGAGGTGAATGGGAGCCAAGAAGGCTGTTAATTCAGTTTCTTGTTTTATGGATGAATAAACTGACCCTTGAGAAATTCAGGGATTCAACAGATCCTCACTGAGCATTCACTGGAGACCGAGTAGCAGATGGAGGTGACCCGGGGTGCTTGGGCTCAATGCCGGCTGGCTGAGGCAGTTCTAGAGGCACTTCTGCTCTCTCTCTGCCGAGGGAGGGCTGTTCTCTCTGCCCTTGGAGGTATTCTGCACCAGGGAGCAGGTCTGGACAGCTCCCCTTCATGGACTTCTGTGATCTCTTGCTCTGGAGGGTCCCCACACTTCTGACTGTCCCGAGGCGGCTCCATCCTCTCCCACTTCCACACCTGTGTGCCTCCACGTGCATTTCTCAGCTTTGCTTGGCTTGGAGTCCTCTATATTTTCGAGCTCCTGGGCTCTCCCCAGTCTCCCATCTTCTACAGCCTGCTTCTTTGTCCTCTTTCTCGGAAATATGGCAGGTGTGGTGGAAAGATCATGAGCTTTGCTTGAGTGTCAGGCCACTGAGTCTCCTTCCTTCATCTGTAAAGTGGGCGTGAGAATTGCCCTTGGGGTGAGAAACCCTCATGCCTGCCACAGACACTGCTGTACAGGCTGAGCATAGACCTTTCTTCTCTGTCCTCTCCCTGGCTCTCTCCTCCTCCTCTTCCACTAAGCTAGCTGCCCTCCTCTCTTCCTGTTTCAGTTGGATGTCACTGATCTCTCTTACCAGGGGGTCTCTTTATAAGATTCTGCCTCTTTGTCTCCATCTCATCACTGTGAAAGCCCTTCTGCTCTTGCTTTTTCCCAGCGCCCTGCGTTGATTGAACACCGGTTCTTTCCCTCTGCCTCAGACAGGCCTGCCCTGGTTCCGATCTTCTCCATCCTTGCTGGACCTGGAGGCAGCTTCCAGGCCAGTCTCCTATTCCCTCTGACCCATGATGTGTTCCCTGCCTCAGCAGCAGGTGAGCCACAATGAAAAACACTTTCTCTACCATCTTAACAGCTCCCTGTTGCTTCCAGGACAGAGACCAGACTACTGATATTTAATGCCCTTCATCAGTGGACTCCTAAGTGCTTGTTCCTCCTTCTGTTCCAACCACACATAGAAATCCACTGTTCCCGGACTCTTCCTTCTTAATCTCTACTGGATACTTGTGAATAGTAAGCATCAAAATATGTGCTAAAACATACATTGCTCTGATGACACAATAGATAGCAACACTGTAACCATTATAATAGTGATAAAAGCAGCAAGAGTTAGTATGTTTCTCTTTGGCTGGAATGTGTCTTTCTACCTGTTTTCTCTATCCGGAAGCCTTTTGCCACCCAGAGTGGCTTAGCAGTTCCCTGGACCCAGACTGGGCAGTCTGAGTGCTGAAAGTGCTGGTGTGCCTTACTGTCCTGGCATGATTATTATTGTGCCCAGGGTGTCTTTTAGCTCCATGTCTTACGGCCGTGCCTTTCCTTTGTACATAACGCAGGTGTGAAAGGCGACCTTCCCAGGGCAGGCTTACCTGGAGCCTTTACTTCTCACCCATTGCAGAGACAGGAGAAGGGGATGGTTTCATTACAGATCTTGTTGTACTTTCATCCTCAGTGCCTTGTCTGCAGCGATCCACCAGGAATGAGGAGTGTAGGGCTTGTGAGATGCAGTCCCTGTGCTCCTGGAGCTTGTGATCAGGGTACAGGCAGCCCAGAGTCAGGTCCAGCTGATGCTAGTGTAAACGGAAGTGTGCAGAAGGCATTGGGTCCATGCAGAGAAGGGGGAGTAGTTGCTTCATGGCATGGGCCAGCCTGGAGCCACGGTGGGACTCAGGGGTCAGTTCTGGATTAGGAGTAGAAACAAGGGCAAGGACAGTGTGTTCTAGACAACACATTCTGATGGTGCCTGATAAAGTGATCCCGGCTGTGCCATGTGGGTTGTAGGCCAGCAGGTGGGGTGATGGTCAGTGCTTGGCTCTCCCAGGTCTTCTGTTGCTATTTGAGCCTTCCTTCAGTGCATTGCAAGTGGAATTATATGCAAGGGACTGTGGGATTATGTTGTTTTGCCTTTGTAATTACATTGTATACTTATCTAAAATTAATTGAGCTTATCACAGACAAGACTGTCTTCAGCCTCTGCGCGTCAGTCTCCTGTCTTGTGGATTCCACAAGCTCATGTGGCACCTAGGCATAGGCTTGGTGGCCTTTGGAGCCACAGAAGGACAGTGGTCAGAGGGGGCCCCTGGAAGTGCTGGGAAACAGTGCTTTTCTTCCCATTACCTCTGAAGGCTTTGTCCGGGCTTCTGCAGGTGACGATGTGTGGGGGAGCACTTTGAGGTGACCAGATGCAGGAAGGTGGGGATGGCGCCTGGTGCCTAAGCCCGTGCGCCACTGCGGTGAAAGCTGTGTTAGGAGCCAGCGTGGTGCCCTTCTCATCTGCTTCTCAGATCACAGCGTCAGGAAAGTGCTTGCTGGAGCCCATCAGGGCGTGGAGGAAACTGCTACCAGGTGCTGCCGTCAGCAGACTGCTAACCTGGGGGTGGGTGGCATTGAGCGCTAGGTTCTGTGTGCTCTCTCTCTGTACACACACACACACACACACACACACACACACAAAATGTAAATACAGCATATTTTAATGCTGAAATATACAAGGCTCAGGTCTGTCTTTAACGGTTCCTGCTGAAAAGTAAAAAATGTGAACCTCAAACTTTTAATTTGTCTGAAAGGATTTAGATTTTTAACATGAATTAGCAGTAGCCTTTCCTTTAATTAAATGCCATGCAACATTGGTTGTGGGATCAATGTATCGAAGGGAAAACCAGTGTAATTAGACCTTGTGAAGTAGCTAACAGGTGATTAGAGCTCTCTTCTGAGGGTGGGGCAGGGCTGGCTTCAGGGGGTGCGGATTAGTTGTGCTTGGCTTTTCCCTGCTGTAGACTTTGAGAGGCCAAAGTTTTCCCTTAAACATTTTAGGTGTAACAGAGCCCTACTGGTGAACGTCCAGTGTGTATTCAAAATGGACACTAAAACCACAGGAAATTATTCACTCCAGCAACAAATGGATATTACTCTAATCAGTTCCATGTTATTAGACATTTAGATCATATCTTTTGAAAATATATAAATAATGCTGCAATTACCATCTTTCTGCATGAACATTTGTTTGAATTTTGGTTAATTCCCTGGGCCAGATTCCCAGAAATGAAATCACTGGCCCCCAGGGTGAGAGGCTAGGATGTGAGTGGTAGATGCCTCTCCCTGTGAGGTCTGGTGCAGGACTGCCTCCAGCCCTCTTTCTGGCTTGGTTAAGGCTGAAGTGCTCATCCAGCTTCTGTGCCTGCCTGGAGCCCCATGCGAAGGCGCCCTTGGCATCACTGGATTCCGATGTGCTCTTTGCCTTAGGCCGACCTATAGCCCTCATCACCTAACAACAGCAACAACAAGACATCTACTTCTGAGACCTTTGGAAGGTTTAGTTGGTGTAATGAAAACTTTGGGGTCTCGAGGAGGCTGTGGGGGTGCAGCTCCCTCCTCCTGCTCAGAGCTCTGTGGGCCTCCTCAGTTCTGATCAGAGTTGTGTGCCGAAGCCCACGATCATTATACCCTCCTTTCTCCCAATCTGCCTCCCCGTGAGGTGCTTGGGGTTGTAGGTATCCTTATCTGGGCTTATCCCTATCTGGTGTAGCTCAGTGGTAGAGTGTGTGTGTAGCATGCGTAAGACCCTGGTTTTGATACCTGGCGCCCTGCCCCCAAATCCTTACCTAAGACTCTTTAAAAGATCTTTATTGAGGTGTAATTTACATAACATTTAGTCCACCATGTAAAGTTTACAATTCATTGAGTTTTAGTATGTTTGAGTTGTGCAGTTATGACTAAAGACAATTTTAGAACGTTTTCAACATCTCAGAAAGAAACCATGGACCCATTGGCAGTCGTTTTCATTCCCACTCTGCTTCCTCCCTCCCTAGCTAGCCACTGTTCTGCTTTCTGTCTTTGTGGGTCCCCCGATTCCGGGCATTTTTTTTTTTCTGATCTGTTTTTAATTGAAGCAAACCATTTATTGATACATTTTAGATATACATAATGATAACATTCATCATAGGGAATTTGTATCTGTACATGATATATCTTGCTTTTTCCCCATTCCTTTCCCCTCTCTTTGACCCGTCCTCCCTTCCTTATCTACAGAAGCTTTCTTTCCATTTTTTTCCTTCCATTCTTTTTTTCCTTGTCCCTTCTTTCTTGCCCCCTCCTCCTTTGTTCCCCTTCTCATTTTCTTTTTTTTTGGTACCGGGGATTGAACTCTGGACCTTGCGCTTTCGAGGCAGGTACAGCGCCGGGCATTTCTTATAAATGGAAGCATCCATAGATGGCCCTTTGAGCCTGGCTTCTCTCACCTGGCCTAATGTTTTCAAGGTTCATCCATGTGGTAACATGCATCTTTCATTGTATTTTTGGTCGAACAATACTCCATTGTGCTTTCGTTTGGATAAATATCTTCCAAGGCTCCCTGTATTGAAGGCTTAGTCCCAGTCTGTGACTCTGTTGGAAGGTGATGGAACCATTAAAAGGCAGAGACTAGTGGGAATCTTGTGGTCATTGAGGTTGTGCTATGGAGTGGGACGTCGGGACTCCAGCCTCTCTTCTCTTCCCTGTCTTCCTTCTCATTCCAGCCCTAGGTGAACGGTTTTACCACAGGTGGCCACCGTGGCATGCTGCCTCACCACAAGGCTCCAAAGCAAGGGCCAAGCGGGCATGGGCTAACACCTCTGAAACTCTGAGCCAGAGCCCACCTTTTCTTTTTATCAGCTGGTTGCCTGGTGTGGAGTTGCTGGGCTGTGCGGTAAGACACAGATCTTGAGGACTCTCCAGACTGCCCCAGGGACTACACAGTTTTTTATTCTCACATGTGAGGTTTCCAATTTTTTTTATTCTCACATGTGAGGTTCCAGTTTTCCTACATTTGAAAAGCACGAAGTGGCATCTGCTTCTGGGAGTCATTTCTTTGATGCCCAATGATTTTTCATGTCTTTTACCTGTTTACTGGCTATCTGTATATCTTCTTTGAAGAAACACCTATTCATAGACTTTGCTCACATTTAATTAGATTATTTGTCTTTCGATAATTGATAATCATACGTCTATTTTTTTGATGCCGGAATGAACCCTCATGCATACCCAGCACATATTCTACCACTGAGCGACATCCGCAGTCCTTACCCGACTCTTTTTTTTTTTTCCATTAAGTTTATTTGTACACTTTAGGTATACAGTGCAGTTACATTCATCATTGGGAATTGTACCTTTACATGATGTATCTTGGTTCTTATTTTTTCCCC
>NW_004624752.1:3160961-3178858 GCF_000247695.1 Heterocephalus glaber | reverse complement strand
TATTTTTGATCCAGGCTAGTTGGAGTCCTATATGCCTCACTTATCTGTCTGTGAAGTTCTTTTCCCCTGCTTGGGAAGTTTTCTGCCATCACTTCTGTGAAGAGTTTTTTTATGTCATCTGCACTCTCTCCTGTTTCTGCACTGACTCTGATGAGTCTTATGTTATTCTTTTTGTATTATCTAGAAGCTGCTAGATTGGTTTCTCGTGGTCCCTTACAATTTTAAAGAAATTTTTCTTTTCCTGATCGCTAATTGCAATCTTATCTTCTATATCTGAAAAGCTGTCTTCACAGCTCATTCTGCTGTAAGCTTTCAGTGAAGTTTTTCATCTCCTGGTAATCTGTTTGCATCTGTTTTATGGATTCCATTAGTTTCCTATGTTGGAATTCCTTCATGTTCTTCAGCTCCTCTGTTTTTTTATCTGTGTTCTCTATACCCAAGACTTTTGATGCTTAGTACCATTCATGTTTTTAGTTGGTTGGTGTGAGGATCAGGCTTGAGCTAGTGCTGCAGGGAGGCTGACTTTAGGCTGGCAGGTTCCATTTCCTGTGGCACTTGCCGTCTGTCCCCTGGCCATGAGCCATGTGAATCTAAGGTAGAACTGAGCTGGACCTGAGCACTGTGTCATAGATTCATGGTAAGGTAGGTATGGCAGGCACAACATTGATGTTCTTGGGAGATCTTCCCCATGGATTGGGGGAGGAGTCACTGCTGCAGAAGGCCGGTTGGACAGAGAGGAATATTGGGTGGAGGGACACTTTCAGGGCTTCTTGGAAGGGTGGCCTCAAATGTCCCAGATGGAGGGCAAGGAGGAGAACATACAGTTTGGAGAGAGAGGGCCGAGGAGCTGTTTCTTCGGACTGCTGATTGAACTGCCTGCACTGGTAAGATTTCCCCTGCACGCTGGAGGGATGGGATCAGTGCTGTGTGTGTGCAGGCTAATGAGTAGATATGTGGACAGACTCAGGGAGCTTCAGTGGCTGTGCCTAGCGGTGGGGACACCAGGGCGTCAGGTGGGCCTACGTGGGAGGCCTCTCTCAGTGGCTCTGGAAATGCCCTTCCCTTGTAGACCTGCCATGCGGGTCATGCCCACCTCTGAGTCTGAACCACGGAAGACTGTGGCTGGGCCAATGTGCATCTCTCCTCTTGTTTCAGAGTTTTTCCTGGAGTTTATTGCTATGCAAGTTTCTAAAAAGTCAATTAAAACTAGCTGAAAGGGGACCAGTGCTAGGGGAAAAATAGCTTTAAATGATGGTTGATTCTCATTCTGTTATTCTTGCCTCTCCAAAAGAAAGGTGGTATTAATTATGAGTTCTTTGCATTTACCATTTCATGACAGATTTCTGGTTCAGTCTCAAATGTGATATTTTGCATCCAATTAGAATGGATGAGTTCCGCTTGCTGTGTGGATTAGGTTCACGGAGCGTGCTGAATAATTGCATCTGTCAGGTTGCAGAATCGTGCTCGTACATGTGTATAGTATGTTGCAGTTTACAACATGTTCCCGTGTGTTGTCTCTGTGACTTCTGAGAGGCAGGTATTCTGATTGGCCAGCTTGTCAGTGGAGGGGAGCAAAGCTTGGGAGAAATGAGGGCCATCCACAGCCACACAGTTTGGTGCTGGCCAGGTGGGGCTGGACCCAGGCCCACTGAACCCAGTCTATATTCCTTTGCCTTCTCTGGTCAGTGTGTCTTCTCTGGTGAGGCCAAACTCTAGTTTACTGCCAAGTAAAGTCCTCCTGGTGTGAGTGAGCTTGAAATTGTAGTTTTGATAAAAACTTGCAAGTTTTATTTTTTTAGAAAGTGAATCAACTATTGTTGAAGAAAGAAATGTTCTTATTCATTTTCTGCATATTTACCTTTTTCTTGTTTCAGTTTTCTCTCTTAGAGCACTAGTGATTTTATCGTGTGATGCCAAATTTAGAGACAGGAAGGCTGCTTTGGGCTGCCATCACAGAGTGCCAAAGATTGAGTGATTTCTAAAGAGGATGGGTGTAGGTGTGGTGTGCATGTCTGCATTCCCAGCTGTGTGGGAGGTTGAGGCAGGAGGGTTGTAGGTTTGAGGACACCCAGGCAACTTAGTGAGATCCTGTCTCAAAATAAAGAACAAAGGGCTGGGGATGCCGCTCAGGGTTAACATGCCTGCCTGGCATATATCAGGCCCTGGGTTCAAATGCCAGGACACAAAAAGTGAACCAAAACAGAACAGAAAGGCAGTTCTGGAGGCTGGGAAGTCCAAAATCAAGTGCTTGCACCTGGCCTCAATGCACCCTCACATGTGTAAGGTGGGAGGGCAACAGGAGATGAGTGCTGTGTGTTCACATGGCAGAGGAGCTGGAGGAGCATGCCCACTCCCAGGTGCCCTGTCTCGATGGCATCAGTGCACCTGGAAGGCGATGCTCTTGACCTGAGTGTCTCCCCACAGTCCTGCCTCCGGCAGTGCTTCATCAGCGGTTCAGTATCCAACACATGACGTTTTGGAGGAGACAGAAAACTTAAAATCACAACAAAAGCCAAATCAAGCTTTAAACATGAAGACTTAGGTAGTTGAAATAAAAGAGTAGAAAATGATATGCCGTGCAAACAGTAGTCATAAGAGAACTAATTATAATTACATCAGAAAAGTGGACTGCAAGACAGTGAATTTTCTTAGAGACAAAGGGATGTTTCCTGATGGTAAAAGGATCAGTTCATTAAGTAAATATGGGAGGCCCAAATGTGTATGCACTTCACACTGCTGCCTGCTGCACAGAGCAAACATGAACCAAGAGAGAAATAGGTTTACAACCACAGACAAATTTTGAAATCCTTCCCTGAGCAATTGATAGAAAAAGTAAAGTAAAAATTATTAAAGATATGGACAATTTTAACAACACTCAACCGTTTCCAGCTGATTTGTAGAATGCCATATCTATGGACTGAAAGTGCACGTGCTTTTCAGGGATGCAGTGCACATTCACCGAGTAGACCACCTGCTGGGCAGGAACAGTTCATAGAGAAGGCAACAGATTGAAGCGACACTAAGTTCATCTGGCCAAATGCTTTAAATCAGATATCAGTGACAATAAAATACTAGGAAATACTCACATATTTTGAAATTTCTTTGTATACTTCCAAATAACTCACATGTCAGAGAAATCACAAAGAAAATTAGAAAATGTTTTGAACTCCATGATAATGACGGCACATACCAAAATTATGTGATGAGCTAAAATAGTACTTTTTGGGGAAATTTAACAGCTTGAAATGCCTTTCAGAAAAGAGAAGAAGTTTCAAATTAATGATCAAAATTTCTACCTTAAGAAACTAACCAAAACCAAGTAAAAGAAGGGAAATAACTTAAAGGTGAAAATCAACAGAAAAAAGAGAAGACACAAATGACCAGTTTAAAAAATGAAAGAGGGTACACTACCACAGATCCAGTGGACACTAAAAAGATAGTAAGGCAAGTTATTTCCGAGTTTATGCCAATCCATTCTAGAACCTACATGAAAAGGACACAGTCTTTGAAAGATACAACTTAATAAAACTGATACAAGAAGAAACAGAAAACTTTAATATTCCTTATTGATTTTAGAAATAAAATTTGCAATAAAAAAGCCTTCACACAAGGAAAATGTCAGGGTGAGATAGCTTTCATTACTGTGAGCTCTACCAAACACTGAAAGAAGAAGTAATACCAGTCCTCTAAGAACTCTTTTAGAAGGGAAGAAGAGAAAATACTTCTCCAGTTATTTTTTTAAGGTAGCATAATCCTAAAAGAATCAGACACCAATATTTGTGATGACTACAGACAAAAGTTGTTTTAAAATGTTGCCAAATTGACTTTCGCTTTAACCCAAGAAGGATTAACTGACAAAGGAGTAGCTCTTCTGTTGTAAACAGCTAGAAAACTGGACCAAGTATGTGAAACAACTATGCTTAGATATTGGACAACAGCCAGTTACAGGGCTGTGGCCTGAGAGAAGGGCCATAAACAAGGGAAACGTTGCTATCACTCAGGTTGTGTTTGGAAGCAGTTTCTGGGCTGCTGCACAGTTAGAGGGAAACTGAATGAACTTGGCTTCTTGCTAAGTTGAGGAATTGGGGAAGGGAGTTTGGGAGGTTGGGGAAGAGGGAGTTATACGAAGAGCCCTAGATGCCTGCCGAGGCTGCCATCCAGTCCTTGGCTGAGTACCTACCCATCTGCCTAGGAGTAGAGCAAGATTCCATGAACTGGGGAAAATCACAAGAAAGCAGTACATGGAACAGTTTGCAGAGCTGTGGGGACTGAGTGCCGAAGAGAGTGAGCACTTGTGGGAGGCTTGCAAATGAGCTGAGTGAGAACCTGGAAGAAAAAGTTTCTTTCCCACTATGCTCTCCAGCAACCTCTACTGGCAAGGATAGCATCACACCAGCTGGCAAAAGAGAAACATTTGCAAGACTTGGCTCTGTTATTATAGAGGTGATCTGTTGATACTTGAAGCATCTAGCATTCAACAAAAAGGTAACCAGCCTGCAATAAAACAGGAACACATGATCCATAATCAGAAAGAAGATAAGCCAGTCATTAGAAACAGACTCACAAATTGGTACCACCACCACCACCACCACCAGCACCAGCACCAGCACTATGAACAGCTCAGTAAAAGATAGATATCAATAAAAAACGAGTACACTTCACAAACGGTTAGATGTGGCTGATAACATGGAAATCTGTTCAAGGCACATTTGTTGGTCATCACAAAATTACTAACTCAAATCACTATGCGATACCAACTAATAAAAAATGAGAAAGATCAACAACACTAAATTTTGACCAGGTTGTGTAGCACTTGAAACTTTGGTACATTGCTGATGGGTAGAGTAAAATGGTACGGTTTTGAAGAAGCTTTTTTCTTTTACATATAAGCACCCATCCACCCTCTGATCCATCTGTTCCACTCATTATTTGCCTAAGAGAAATGAAAACATCCATAAGAATGTTTGAAGCAGCTTCTTCATGGGGAAATCTTGTAACCATCCAAGATCTGTATGAATGGGTGGATACGTAAGCAAATTGTGTTATGTTCACAGAATAAAATACTGTTTCTTCTAGTAATGAATAAACTACTGGTACCTGCAACATGTGTGAGTTTTAGAGACACATATTGATCAAAAGAAGTGTGCAGGAAAGTATTACTGCATGTAATGTTCATATGAATTGCAAGAACAGGCAAAACTCATCTGTAATGACAGGTGCCAGCAGGTATCAGAAGGTTATTAGTTTAGGGCGTGGGCACAGAATTACTAGAAAAGAGTGATAGAAATGTCTAGATTTTGTTGGAGGGGCTATGTTAATATTTTTGTATACAAATTATACTTAAAATATTATTACTACCCCAAACAACCAACCAGCCAGCTGACCAGCCAACCCTCCAATCAGCCAACTGGCCAGCTAAATGGCCAACAGGCCAACTAACCAACCAACTAACCAACCAACCCGCCAGCCAGCCAGCCAACCAACCAGCCAGTTGGCCAACCAGACTGTAGGCTGTCCTTCGGTCTGTCCATCCAGCTAACTAGGCAGCTGGGTAGTCAACTATTTATTCATTATCCATCAATCCCTCTGTCCATCTGTCTATCCATCCATCCAACCATCTAGCCATCTATCAATACAGTGAGCTAACCCGGCCCACCTCTTAACAGCAAGTCAGCTTCAGCACCCTATGATCCTGTCCTCTTCCCAAAGCCCTGACTATGAATGCACAATGCTCTTGGGGGGACATTCTTGATATAAACCATAACAGTGAACTTGGCTATTTTTTCTCTTTCACATTTCTTTAAATGAAGCCTGATAGTGTTTTCATGTGGTACTTCATGGTTCTTGTGAAGCCTGTGGCATTATCTGTTTCTCTTCTTGCGAGTAGAAAACTTGCTAATTTTGGAAAGTTCTTGTACCTGGCTGTCCTGCTTAGTAGCTCAGACGTCTGTTTCTTGCCTGCTGGGGCACTATATGGTTGCTGAGACCCTGAGTTTTCTGTCTGATCATGGCACTCAGAGGAAGGAAGTGAAGGTTGCCTCCACTCTTCCCAGGAGCAAGAGTGTTTCCTGATGCCCCAGAGAATGCTGCCTGCTCAGTGGCTCAGGTGTCCCTGGTTCACTGTGTCTCAGCCACTCTGAGGCCTGCTTAGCTCCGCGTAGGGCACCACTCAGGCACACCTTTGGCGTGGGGTGAGATGGGCTTCGTTTTCCCCCAGGCTGCAGGGGTGTGTGCTATCACTCTGCACAATTGCAGTTCTGCCAGAAAGGGGTGAATGGGCCCTGGGTGAAAGTCTGTCCTGGGCATCTGTCACAGTGGCTTTTCTCCATCAATCTAATTGAGCACATGATGCAGTGACAAGATTTTCTATGTTGGACCATCCCTTCACCCTTGGAGGAAATCCTGCTTGTGTGTACTGTTCTTTGGCTGTCCTGCTGTGTTTTGATCTGCTAAGATTGGAGTTTAGATCTCTCTGTGTTCGTTAAGTGAGAGTATCTGTTACAAAGTTCTTTTAAGAATCAGAGTTAACACAGTGGAGAGACCCTGGTGTTGAAGGTAACTGAGTTCCGGTGTGGCCTTGGTCAAGTCCCTCAGCCTCCCTTAGACTGTTTCTCATTTGCACAGCAGTGCTCACAGCCCCGATGAACTCAAGCTGTTCTCAGGATCAAATAAGATCATACACGTGACAGTGCTCTTTAAACACTAAAGTTTAAACAAAGATAGAACTGTGTCTCCTGCTGTATATTCAAGATTTTGGACTTTTTGAGAGTTCCTTTTAATGAGGAGATGGGTTCAGAGGACATTAATAAGCCAATTTTCTTTGCTCTTTTTTTTTTTTTCTGAAACCATAATCAGAAAACCAGAGCTGTGCAGAGGGAGAGGGAGAGGCCCCGGGAACATGATTGGTAAACATTACCTTATTGGTGTTCAGATATTAGGTTCCTGCTTTTCATAATATCCTCAGGGAGCTGGAGCTGGGGAAGATTTGATATTTTTCTGAGATTGCTGTAAAATGCAAGTTATTGCTGATACCATTGCCCAATTATTCTGTACTTACTTTACTTAGACTTCAGTAATTGGAAAAAGATTAGATGTCAGGACTTTGTATTTTGTTGATTATATTACCAAAGTCTTCTCTTTAATCATTTCTTTTATTCTTAGTATTAATCATTTGCTCAGAGCTGTTAGGAGAAGAACCTAATGGTGGATTCTCACTTAGTGAAGGAAATCATTTGGTTCAGGGGTGCTGGGCGAGTGTAGATGCACCTGCGTGGGGCCCAGGTTCTGCAGCTGCCCACAGCGTGTGGACGGGTCTTAGCGGGCACAGAGGCCAGGTAGAATGGGGAGCCCCTTACCCTTGCCCCACACCCCCTGTTGTGCCCTGACCTGCCTCCATCTCTGGCCAGCCCCTCTGCTCCTACCTCTTCCCGCCTGTTGGCTTTGGGAAAGCACTTCTCATGCGCTGTTCTGCCCCGAAGCCATGTTGTCGTGGCTGCACCCAACATGACTACATCCTTAGTTAATGGTGTGTAGAGCCCAGCTTATCTCAGAAAGCAACTGCTTCTCAAGCTTCCAGAGAAAACCACGGCCTATAGGTGTTGAACAGTAAATGGGCGAGTGAGACGGGGTGAAGGTGAGAAGCGGAAGCCAGTTTAGGTGGCTGGGCTGGGGACACACAGAGAAAAGTCCTTTGGGGGGAAGGAGGCTGTGCCCTGGGCTTCACCGTTGAAGGGAAGGTGGGGCCTCACTGTCCCTGGCTCCAGGACACCCGGGCATTTTGCAAATCTCTGAGATTTCCATGCGAGCAGATAACATTTAGCTTTGTTTGAACAGAGTGGTGACGTACCTTCTCTCATATATTGAGAGTGGTCAGCTGGTTTTAGTAGTGCATACCTGTCATCCCAGCGCTTGGGTGGCTGAGGCAGGAGGATCCTTGTGAGTTCCAGGCCAGCCCGAACTAGATAGTGAGACTTTGCCTCAAAAGATCCCCCTCCTCCCAAAAAATCAGTCTTTGAAATATTTATCCTTCAGGGTTATTCTGGATCCTCCCACTCCCCATGACATTGGTGGAGTATGTTGGGGTGCTGGGGAAGATGCTAACCTTTTGTAAACTCTGTTTTCATTGTTCCTTTTTCTTGTTCACAGAGGAGTTGCGGAAGCTGAGCTGGTCTGGAATCCCTAAGCCAGTTCGTCCGATGACCTGGAAACTTCTCTCAGTAAGTCTCTTGCTCAGTGTGCTGCCTTCCTTCCATGAGGACAGCTGCCCAGCTGCTGAAGGTGGCCGCCAGCTGTGCCTCATGCTGCTTGTCATGGTCACATGTGGCCAAGATGTCGTCGTCCACTCTTTGCTTAATTTTATGATTGATTTGACGAGGCTGACAGAAAGTGAGGATCAGCAATACTTTTTTTTGGTACTGGGGATTGAACTCGGGTCCTTGCGTTTGCGCAGCAGGCGGCAAGACCACTGAGCTAAATCCCCGGCCCAGCAATACTTTTTGATAGCTGTATTCTTATCTGGTTTTTAGTATTTAAAAAATCATTATAGGATGGCAAACCTATGATGTAGGAAGTGTAGCACAGAAGATTGTTCTGCTCTGAGAAGTTGGAAATGTGTGATTCCTCAAGGGGTATGTATGTATGTGTGTATGTTATTAGTAAAACTGCCAGCTGAGAGAGAGAGAGAGAGAGAGAGAGAGAGAGAGAGAGAGAGAGAGAATATCTGAGAATATCTAGCAGTGAGAAGTAGTTTATCTCTGTGATGGAGCATGGAGCCCGCCCCTCAGGCCTTGCAAGGGGCTGCCTCCCTGGATGCCCTTCTGGAAGAGTTGAGTGGGTGTGCTGGTCACCCGCATGACCTCCTGTACTTAATTAACCCCAGCCTAATATTGAAAAGGAGTTCAGCACTCAGAAAATTTCAGAATAGTTTACAGACAGCTTTCTTCTCTTTTCCTTTTTTATTGTTTTTGGAGTTAAGTCAACAGAGAACTCTGAATTGTCTACTCTAAATTGGGTCTGACTGCAGTGTTTAAGAGACTCTTTCCTGCTAATGAGTCTTAATAAATCTGCAGCTTAGTACCTCGTAATCCTAAATGCAGATGCAGCTCTGAACAGTGAATATTTATTGATTAAATATTCTCTTGCAATTAAAATTATACCTGCTGTGATTGCTTGTATTTTTGTTTTGTGTTTTTTATTTTAAACATTTATATCCAGTTATCCTAATGTCCTCTGAGAGAGGGAACAAGCTCTTCAGATTGGTTTGTAGAAAGTTTTGATGAAAATACCTTAAAGATCCTTTTTTGTATCTTTATGTTTATTGGGGATGTGCTGCATCTGGGTGGAAAGTCTTATGTGAGAGGTTTTGTGCTGTTCTTTTCTTTTACTTGCCAATCTGTGTAGGTAATAGTTGTGATGCCAGGAAGTGCCTGTAAAGGGGCACTGAGGAGCAGAGGGAGACAGTGACAGCCATGCCCTGTTCATCAGTGGGGATGGGAGAGTGGGAGATGTGGGAGTCTGTGCACAGGAGCCCTGGCAGTGCCAGCTAGAGAAACCCAGGCTGCTCAGGTGCGTCTGTTTAGCTGTCACTGATCACAGGGGGACTTTGCTCAGGAGACTGAAGAATAGACCCTCGGCTGCCCCTCCATAGGAGGGTACCATTCTTTCCCAGCATCTCTGAGGGACTGTGGTGTTCCCTGGGGGAGGGCTGGGAGGTCACAAGACCAGAGACAAGCTGTCACATTCAGATCCCAGCAGGAGGGGCGGGCATGGGGAACCAAGGGAGTAGGAGGACCAGGAGGAGGCCAGGCCACAGTCACTCCCCAGACTTGGAGATCGCCTGGCTGGGCTTGGTTCTGAAGACTGGCACTGGGAGTGGTAAAGCTGTTCCTCGAAGGCAGAGCCGTGGGGGCCCCTGGTGGTTCACACAGTCATCCTGTGGAGAGTCCTGGGCCCCTGGTTTTGGTGCTGCAAAATGGGTGGGGGTAAGAAGACCGAGTCCAGCCCCTGCCTCCCTGCCTGCAGAGCAGAGAGGAGAGCGCCTGCCATTCCCTCATACCCCTCACTGCATAGAAGGGGGCCTTTTGCTCAGGCTGTTCCTGTACCCCTTGGCTCTGCTCGCCCTGTGCCCGCCCCTTTACCTGGTGCGAATACTCTCTGGGAGCCAGACCAGGCGCACGTGTGGATTTCTGCAGAAGCAGAGCACTTTCTGCTGGGTGTCAATTGGTGGCTCTTACCCAGTGGTTCTGGCCCCATGGCTGCTCCCAGGCACAGTCCCCTACATGTGCTTTCTGTCGTCAAGGGTGCAGGGAGCATGCAAGTGGTGTCAGTCATTAGCCTCTGATTCAGCAAGGGTTTCTCCCGATGCCTTGGCCAGGGTCTTTGCAAGTCTGAGGGTCCCCAGGACCTGTTGAAGAATGGTGGGCAGAGTCCAGCAGTTGTCCCTGCCTCTGGGCTGGCAGCCTGCTCGACTGCCCTGGGAGCAGTCCCAGGTCTGGTCCTGGCAGGTTAGAATCTGAGTTGGATGTGGGTGTCAGGTGGGTGCTAGTTCTGGGGTGCTATGAGCAGGGGCTGGATGGGGTGCCTGCCCTGTGGAGGGAGGGGCAGGGTGGGAGCCGCAAGGATGTGAGAGTTCTTGACTGGGGCTTTTCCAGCTTGAGCGGGAAGTGCTCAGCTGTAGGCTTCTGGAAGGTCTGGTCCAGGGCTGGAGGCTGTTGTTCTAAGACCCTTGAGCCCCACACAAGACAGGACCAGGGCAGGCACAAGCTGGCTGGGAAGCTGGTCACTGGCAGTCATGTACCCCATGATGGCAGAGCACCAGGGGGCTGAGGTACCTGGTGGGGGCTGGGCTGGGGAGTGGAGGGGTGCAGGATAGGCTGGAAGCCTGGTTAGGTTGTCTGGGTGACTCAGTGAATAGGAAGTCAGCTCTGCCCATCCCAGGACTGAGAGGTGGAGAGGCACACAGGGCTGAGTGGAGCTCATCATGGTGACAGGTAACCAAAGCTGCCTCAGTTCAAGTCCTGGCGCACAAGAACTTTTCCCATCACATTGGGATTCATCAAAGCTTCATTGGGGTTCAGGGAGGCACCTTACTTTCCTACATGGGCCTGCCATTTCTGAAGAAACACCAGACGTCCTCTATCCTGAACATGCCATTAAGCCACCAGTAATGCTACTTAACATTTAAATTCCACACAACCAGTTTAATACCTTTTAAAAAAAATTAGTGCTGTAGAAAACCATATTTTTGGCTCTCTTTTTAGTAACTATTTCGGCAACAACAAAAACTAATTAAACAGGCCTCGGATGTAGCTTAGCGGCACTGTGGCTGCCTGGCAAGTGCAAGGTCCTGAGTTTGATTCCCCAGTAGCGGGGAAAAAAATTCTAATGAAACATTTCACATTTAGGCTAGTTAGTATCATGATGAGGAGTGATAAACGCAACTCCAGGTTCACCTCCCCCTCTTCCAGTACTTTGAGGTGGGTTTGCACACGAGCACAGTGGGAGGGAACAGTCAGGTTTTGTGTCACTGGGACAATTTAGATATAAGTATATGCATGCATTGTTTTACATTTATGATTAGTGTTTTTATAGCATGCTAATACAGCAATTAAGCTTTCTGTAGTTCTGTCATTTAAAATTCATCGCATACTTGAATATATTTCATTTGCATAATTTCTAGTCTTGCTTAATTATCGAAAGGCCTCAACTTGTATATGTGTGTTTTCCTTTAGGAACGGGAATGTCAGGAATGTATGTGGGGCTTTTTATTGATTATGTTTCCATGATGACGTACTTGCCTTTTAGGATTTGGGCTGCAGTGAGCTAAGTTAAAATTTGGGGAACAGGAAACATTTCTAAGAGTGCTTACTCTGTTGTCCCATTTGCGCACCAGGGTCTGCACACTCCCTCTGACACCCGGAGGCCTCACTGTCCTGCATGGCAATTGGGCCCTGACCTGGCACACTAGCACTGCTCTCTGGCTGCTGCACATGGCACATGCCTGCTATCTGCCAGGCTGCTTTGGGCTGGCCCGGCCTGGACATGCTTACTGCCCACTCCACACTGTCTCTCCTTTCTTCCTCTATCTTCCTCAACATCAAAACCAAACTAAACCAGGAAAGCGTGATAGTAACCAGGCTTGCTGGTCAGAGTTAGCTTGGGGATGTTCTAAGGCCTCAGGAGAGAGCTGTAGGCCAACGGGAGAAGCTTCCACTGTGGTGGGAGGAGACAAAGAGAAAGTCAGTGAAGCTGATGGAAGGTGATAGGCTCTGTAGGAGGCACCTGGGGCAGGGTGCTGCTCAGTGGACGGTCTGAAGGGCCTCAGGGTCAGGCAGCCTTTGAGGTGGGACTTGCAGGAGAAGGGGGCCTCGAGAGTTCCTGGGGGCACAGTCCAGTTTCTGTCTGTGAAGAGATCTTGTCTGTTCCAGGCCAGTGTGTGTTGTCAGTGTGTCTCGGACCAGATAGAGTCCCTGCCCTGATGAGGTGGCACAGATGATGGAGGGGGATGGCACAAAAGCAGTGACAGCGTGGGAGGGTGGGTGCTAAAGAGCGAAGCGTGATGGTGGGGGCGGAGAGTGGCCTGTAGCCTGGTCCTCGTGCAGCCCAGGGGTCTGTACTGTGGTCTTTGTGAGGTACCCTCCGTGCCCCGATTCCTGGTGCCAAGTGGAGAGCTGGGAATGAGCTCTGTTGTCTGTGGGTGTCCCACGCCGTGCCCAGGTGGCTGTGGTCACTGGGGACTGTGGATGCCCTGGTGGGCCCTGCTCGGCGGCAGCACCACAGATTGGCTGTTGCTGTTGCGGTTGCTCAGCACCGGTAGGGTAGCCTCTCCCTTATCCAGTGGAGTAGCCCCGCTCTGGCCCGCCTCAGCAGTGTTTGGCCGCCTGCCTCATTTTGTCAGCTGGGCCGCTCTGTGGTGGGTGCAGCTTTCCAGCGTAGTGTAATTAACAAGTGCTCCTTGGTGACATCGCAGTGGGTGAGGGTAGAGGGCACTGGCGTGTGATGTGGCTGCTGGGTGTCAGCTGCTACCCCTCTCTCAGGGCCCCTTGGGAGAAGGCGTCAGGAGCCTTGGAGGCCCTATGCAGTGTGATCGCAATATAAGATTAGGGTTTAGTTTTTAAAACTTATTACAACAAAGAATACTTTGCTAGAATCCCCCTCAAAATACTGCCCTCCCCTCTTTGAGCACACTCGTCTCCTCGTTCTTCCACTCTGAAGCAGTTTGGAAGTCTCTCATGAGTGTCTTTAGGAGGTCTGATCACGAATATGGCCAGCTCTGCTGCGGAGTGCCATCCAGCAGAAAGGCAGGCTCATAAGAGTGTTACATTCACTGGCTCTGGTAATATACGACTTCGGGCTCTTCCTCAGAGTCAAAAGACCACAAAAAGAAAACATTTTGAACTGATTTAGGACATCAGGACAGCCATGACAACACAACTACAGACACCCATGGAAGAGGACTCTAGAACTGCTGCAGAAAGTGGCAAGAATGATGGATAAGTGTGTTTGAAGCGAGAGGGAGGATTTTGAGAGGGATTGATAGCAGTGTATCTTTTACCGTCATAATTTCAAATAAATATTCACCGTGTTTTTCAATCACACCTGCTAGGTATACCTTTGAGCTAACAGTTCACTTGTAGGAATCTGATGTCAGGAAATAACACACACTGCTAGCTGACAATTTTAAAGAGTCAGAATATTTTGAAGTAGGAGACAAGCTGCATATCCTTATACATAAGCCCCCATGATGGGAGGCCATGCAGCCTTCAGGATTCATGTGTTAGAGCAGGGCTTGGCTCACTATTTCTGTGAGGGTCTAGGTAGTAAATACTCCAGCCGCTGGGTCCTGTGGTCTCATCTGTAACTGTGCAGGCTGTTGCTGTGGTAGAAAAGTAAACACTGATGGTATGAAAACACATGGGCTTGGTGTGTTCCAACAAAATTTTATCTGCACAAATAGTGGGCCGTAGTTTGCTGATCCCTGCTGTGGAACTGTAGTTAGTGACACTGGTGACTTGCTCATGATTTTAAATGAAATAAGTCAGAATGGAATGTGGGATGAAGGAAACTTTCCTGAAAAGTACATGGGAAGGGCTAATTGTAAAAATTAACAAAATCAGGCTCTGTCAGCAGGAACTTCTCTTCATCAGAAGACGTCATTGACACCATGGGGAGGTGGAGGGGACGCTTCCCACAGGGCTTGCTGGCAGGCTGTGGGACCTGGGCCTAGGGGTGCGGAAGGAGCCAGGCAGCTTCATAGAAAGGGGCAGCACCTGAATGCACTGCACAGATCCAGTCATGCTATGGCACTCATTGCTCCCCTGGGAAATGCCAGTTCACACTGCAAGCTGCCAGAGACGGCTGCAAACTCGTTGAATAGCCAATGTGGGAAAGTGTGATCGTCCCCTGTGTTGGCAAGAATGGAGAGAAGTGGAAATTCTTGCACACTTCTGATGGGAGTATAATCATCTGGACAGTTGTTTAGCAACCTCTTTTAAAGGCCTGTGTGCCTAGCTGTTCCACTCCTACATGTGTAATTGACAAAGATGCATGTCTTGTGTCATAAAATGTAGGTACAAAGATGTTTAAAGCAAAAGCTGGAAACTAGAGTGGATTCTGTACATGAAGGTGTTAGGGGACAGTGAAAATATATTACTGATTCCGGTTATCGCCTGAATCATTTTTCCACGGGTCACGTGTGTTAAGGGAAACAATTCCACTTCTGTGAGGTGGAGGTCAGGGAGGGCATGGGGAGCCTCCTGAGAGTCTGTCTTTTCCTCAGGTGGTATTTGTACAGGTATGTTCAGTTGCCGAGCTCACTCATTTTGGGGGTCTGCCTTTCTATATGCATGTTATATGGTTAGGTGCCACATAGTGATGTTTTGAGTGCATGTAGGACAGTGGCCACATAGGGGTGTATTGCCTTGTGACATTGTGGCCATCTTAGTTTGTGCAAGCATAAGCTATGAAGTTCACGTGACAGCAGACTCACCTAAGGGTACATTTCTCAGAGCATGATACACGACTGCACTTCGGTTCTTGTGTTTGTCATATACAGTGGCTGCTGATGGGAATGCCCTAGGGAAACTAAGAGGCATATCATTGTATAACTGAAGACCTAGCTGGATTCTAGCTGTGTCTTTATTGTCAAGGCCTGGCAACACTGAGCTCTGCTTTTCTTAATTTTTTTTGTATCAGGAATCAAACTCAGGGCATTGTGCTTGCCAGGCAGGGGCAGCACCGCTGAGCTACATCCCCAGCCCAGCTCTGTTTTTCTTGGTGGACTTGCAGCTCATGGTTCTGCCTCGTGGTTACATCATGCCTGCCTCAGCTCCAGACTGTCCACATTTATTTCAGTTCATAAAAGCAGAGAAAAGTTCCAGGCTGGGTTGTTATGCCTGCATTGGGTCCCTCTCTACCCCCAAGCCTCTCTGACACTGTGCTCAGTGGGATGGTGGTATTGTGTAGTTCTTCCCAGTCTAGACCTGTCCTGAAGAAAGGAAGAGTTTGAAAACCTGTGGGACGAAATAGGGAGAAAATCTTTCTTATGCAGGACACAGGAAACACTGGACTTCAGGAAAATTTAAAACTTGAGTGTTTAAAGTATGAAAAGGAAGTTACGGACTGGGAGGATATCATCATAAAATATGTATATTTTAAAGAGAGCCTTGTATTTAGAATGTATGCTGAGCCCAACAACCCAGTGAGAAGACAGACACTGTGTCTAAAGGTGGGCTGAAGGCTGGGATAGATACTTCACCCAAGAAGAGATGCATTGGCCATGTGAAGACATTCCTGTCATTAATCATTAGTGGAATGGATCAAAACCACACCCAGCAGAATGACTAGCATTTAAAAGAGTCTCATTGCTAAGTGTTGGAGGAGAATTAGGACTTCTCATAGTGTTGCTCTTTGAAATGGAATCTGGCAGTTTCTTAGAAAATGAAACATCACCCTGCATTTTGATCCATTAACTGCACTCCTAGGTACAGTGATACCTTGGTTCACGAACTTAATTTGTTCTACAATTCTGGAACTGTTGGCCACATTCATTTTCCTGCAGGAAAGATGGCTGCAGTCAGTGTTGGTGAACCTTTTAGAGCTTTCAGTGATAACAAACAGCCTGCTGCGGCATGTGTGCTATAGGTTCGCTACCACTGGCTGCGACTGTGTTTGCCACCTGATGCAGAGTTCACAAACAGAAACAAAATTTTGCCAAACACTTCAGTTTGTGAACCAAAGTGTTTGCAAACAAAAGTGTTTGGAAACTGAGGTATGGTTGTAATTGACCATGAGAAATCAAAATGCATGTTTCCAAAAATCTTACACAAGACATCAATAATAACCTTTATTCATAATAGCCCCCAGCTGGAAGCAGCCTGTATGCTTACCAGCAGGTGAGTGGCTTAACTGGTACATCCTTGCAGCCCAATGCTGCTTGGAAGGCAGAAGGAAATAGGGGCCTGGTTCATGCAGCAGCTTGGCTGAATCTCGGAAGATGGTGTGCACAAAATCCTGAGCGAGTCTCAGACAGACCTGCCATCCATGGGGAGGAGGTGGCACCACACCATGCCAGGGTGAGTGGGCACTGGCAAGCACGCAGGGCCTGGGGGTGCCCCATACCTTCCTGGAGCAGCGGTCACACAGCTGATACCCTCATCAGTAGTCATGGAAATGTACCTAAAATGGGCTCATTTTGTTTTATAAATTACACATCAATAGTGTTAATTTAAAAAGTAGAAACAGAAAAAACCTCATAAAACACCAGGCATTCTGAGCTCCTCGTGGCCTTCAGGACTGCCATCCCTTTTTGGATCCATGTCCACCCTCGTATAAATTGGATCTGCAGCTTCCAGAAGCCTAGGAGGTTTTGCAAAGTAGGTGTGGATTTGCCTAAGTGGCAGCTTTGTGCACATGGATATATGTGTGAGCACACCCTTGTGTGTGGTGCAAGTGTGAGGCCATACATACTCCTGTTCTTTTATGGTCTATAAGGTGTTGGGAGAAGGGGTTGCTGCATTTTCCAGCCACACCGTAGGAGATCTCAAGTCCCAGCTGACCCTCACCAGCTGTAATGTGGACCCTGCTAGACAGGGGCTGCGGATGCCCTGGACCTGGACCCACCTGATATTTATGCTCTTCTGTGTATGGGATTTCAGTGCACCAAGCTCATTTCAGATGTGAGCCCCTCCCCTTATTTTCTGTTTTGCATTTCTTTAGTGCATATTTGCCATGCATAGTGATTACATTCCTTTTCTCATGTTTTTTCTTTTACCTTCTTTCCTTTCCCCTGCATAGTGATTACATTCCTCGTGGGGAGTTGGTGCCCAGATGGAACCCAGCTTAATTCTTTCTTCCTCCCCTCCCTCCCTGTCCCCCTCCCTCCATCTCTTCCTCCCCTTTCTTTTCTTTTTGTCTGTGTGTAAAAAATTAACCTCAACCCTCTATTTCCATACATGAAAATAACTTGAAGGGATCTGTGAACCTAAATTTGAAAGACTAAAACTATAAAACCTTAAGAAGAAATTATAAGGAAAAATGTTCATGAATTTAGGGTAGGCAAGAACTTTCTAGGATATAGAAAACATGATGTATAAAAGAAAAAAATTGATGAAGGAGATTCCATCAAAATTTAGAACTTTAGATGACATTGTTAAGAAAATGAAAAGTAGTCCTTAAACAGACTATATTTATAATACATATAACCTATGACCAGAATATATAAAGAACTCTTACAGCTCATTCATTAATAGACAACCCAATTAAAAAGTAGACACAAGAAGATGATAAATAGCCAGGACAGCACAGGGAAAGGTGTGCAACACTAGAATCAGAAAAATACTAATCAGTACAATAACAAGATTGAATTATACACTCATTAGAGAGATGAAGTTAAAAGTTTT
>NW_004624752.1:3102575-3159746 GCF_000247695.1 Heterocephalus glaber | reverse complement strand
CTCTCTCCTGTTTCTTCATTGACTCCGATGAGTCTTATGTTATTTTTTTGTATTGTCTAGCAGCTGCTAGATTGATATCTCATGGTCCCTTACAATTTTAAAGAAATTTTTCTTTTCCTGATCGCTAATTGCAATCTTATCTTTTATGTCTGAAATTTTGTCCTCACATTGGCTCATTGTGCTGTGTAAAGCTTTCAGTGAAATTTTTCATCTCCTGGTAATCTGTTTGCATCTGTTTTATGGATTCCATTAGTTTCCTATGTTGGGATTCCATCATGTTCCTCAGCTCCTCTATTTTTTTTTTTATCTTTGTCCTCTCTAGATTTATTAATCATGTCTTGTACTATGGACACAATCTCAGCTGTTATCTGAGAAATTATTTCTGATTTCATTTTTTCCAGATACTCTTTTGTTGCCAGTTCAGGGAGTCCAGGTGGTTGAATATCAGAGTATTCCATCTCGTTTCCCTTTGGGGCTGCTTTAGGTGATCTGGAAGTCTGGTTTTGAGACTTTTTTATGAGTGTTCTCATTTTGATGTGGGTGGTGGTGGTGGTGCTGCTGCCCGTGTGACTCACCCCCTCTGTGCTGGGGAGTGGTGGTACGGAGGCCTGGAAGCCTCCTCCTGGCTGCTGGGAGCGGCTCACCTCCTCTGTGCTGGGAGTGGTGGTCCTCTTTTCTTTAGACAAGATCTGTCTCATATTTCCTATTATTTGTCATTCATTTTCCTTTGTTTATATTTTAGGTTTCTCATGTAAGAGAAACCATGTGATATTTAAGTGTCTGTGTCCAATTTATTTCATTTAACATAGATGTGAGCCTTTTTATTTCCCACTTCTAATCATGGCCCTGTGAGTGAGCAGTAACCATATATGCATATTTATTTGCTTTCCTTTTCTCCTAGGGTTACCTTCCTGCTAATGTTGAACGAAGACCAGCCACCCTCCAGAGAAAACAGAAAGAATATTTTGCTTTTATTGAGCACTATTATGATTCTAGGAATGACGAAGTTCACCAAGACACATACAGACAGGTGGGAGTCCTTTTTCTTTTCCGTATATCTCTTGAAGTACTTTGATTTGGTGATGGTGTAGAAGGAAGTATTTCATCTAGCATGTCTGTGATTGCTTCACAGATTTTTATTTTCTAATGAGTAAATATATCTGAAAATCAATAATGATAAATTTCCTCTAATGATAATACCTGGCATTCCTTGTACAAAAGTGAAAAGGGTATTTGAAATTGGAAGTATAAAATAGATGCCTGAGATCTGATTAGCAGGATAACCACCTCAGGGTGCTTGCTGTTGGGCTGCCTGAGGATTAAGGATTGTTCGTGCAGGGCAGGAGCCAGCTGGCGCCTGACAGGGAGGTCCCATGGGGCTGGAAGGCATTGTGCTCCCTGGTATGGTGAGGGGGCTTAGAGATGAGTGCTAATAGGTAAAAGGTGTTTTATTCACCTTAGTTTGGCATGACACAACTCAGTCCATAGCTAAAGGTGTTGCCAGTTTGTCATTTTGCTAGTTAGTTTGATAAAAAATGGGTATAATTACATTTTCTTGAGCACTCAGTCGACAGATGATGTTCATAATGGGAAAAGCACTTAAAATTGATTTACCATTCACAGCACATCCAGAATTTGCTGTTAGAATAGCTCTTTGAGGACTTTATAATTCTTATTCTCTGTATAGTATGTGAAAGTTCAGAGTGGTAGTTCTTAACTGGTTTCATTGTCTTGTGTCTGCAATCAGTTCCTGGTTTTCCTGAGGCATGTCAGTGGTGAATGTTTCTCTTTGCAAGCTCTGCTTCTACATGGAGGAGCTTTGCCAAGTTTCTCTATCCTAGATGTGGGATATCCCCTTGTATCTGTCACTTAGGTATAGATCTGTTGGGAAGGTCCAAAGACAGGCCTTAACTTCTGATTCATAGTCAAAGGTTCTTTAGGGTAAGTGGATTCTTTGGAAAGTGTCTTTCTATTAGTAGGATGCCATTGGGGCCGGAAGCCTAGTGACTTGCGGAGGAGAGCAGCTGCAGGAAGCCAGGCCAGAGCCACTCCAGCCCCTCCAGGTGGCCCTGCCTCTGCTGCTGCCCACTTTCCAGCTGGTCCTTCTGCCTCACACTGGGGGCTCTTTGGCCACATTGGGCCACCACCTGGGAACCCCAGGGAACTGATTGGGTGCAGATTGTGTTTGGATTTGGGTAAGGAAATATTAGCTCACTGTTTTATTTTTCCACTTCACTGGTTTTTTGAAATGGATAAATTTGGTATTGTTTTGAACATGTTTTTGATGTATTTTTATTCAAGGAAAAGACAAAGGATGGCACCAGTGTTTACCAGCAGGATTTGCCAGGCTGTGTCTGTTATGAGCTGCTGAAAGGAAAGTTAATTACAGACAGGTTGCACCCATCTTTACTTAGTTACTGCGATAGGTAATAAAAAGATCCCATATTATTTTGAATTCCCAATATATTTTTAAATTAACATAAATGAAAAAAATGTGATATCAGGAGTGGTAGGTTTTCCTGTCTGCCTGATTCTTCTGCACTGGGCAAACGTTCCTTTTGGAGTGGCTCCCGGGCTTTTTCTCTGTGGCCGTTTCGGCCGGAGCCATGGTGTCCTGCTCCAGTGGGGCAGCAGAGGGGTGGTGGCCTTACTGTGTCCCCCAGGTGCCTTGTCCTTTATCCATCAGAAGACGTCCTGTCAAGGCCACATGGAGTTGTGCAGAGTTAAAGATTCCTCTGGTGTGTCTTTCCCTCTGGGTCATTCCGCAGACCACTGTGGCCTTTGTCCCACTCACCCAGGCCTGTGTCCAGTGGGGGTGGGCCAGGGGAGGGAGAGGTCACAGTTCTGTTCATCCAGCTCTGTACAGTTTCTCTTCTCTTGTGATGGCAGGGAGTGGAGTGTGATGGCTGCTCTGTGCTGGCCATGTAGTGAGCTTGTTGCCCTTGGTCTTGAGTAGGATGGGCCTTGCTGGGCCTGCTGGCCCTGGCATACAGAGGCAGGTGAGACCCAGTTCCTGGCCTGCAGGAGTTCGTGGTGCTTGTCTGGGGACAGTGTGCACCCACAGGATGTCACTGCAGGGAGCCATGTGGTGCTGCTAGCCCTCCAGAAGGCCCCGCTAGACCCCTTGTCCCCTGCCTGTGGCTGAGCTCCTGCTTGTGGCCACCTGGTGTCTTCTGACCTTACCAGGCTGGATGGTGCTGCTGCCCGCACAGTCCTGTGCACACCGTCGATGCACGTGTGTCTGGTTCCTTAGGCTGCAGGTCCACAGCCATCCTCGATCTGCACCAGTCGTATATCGTTAAGGAGACTGAGCCTGAGCCTGAGTGGTTAACCTATGGCCACAGGCCAGCATAAGCAGAGTGAGGCCGTCACCCCAGTCTCCGGGATGTTAGGCTCCTCTGTGAGCTGGTCAAGGGAGACCTGAAGTGAAACGCAACTGCAGAGTCCCTCTTGGTTTTAGGTGTGTCTTTCCTCAGTCTGGTGTGCTGCTGTCATCCTGGAGAATGGGAGCGATGGCAGTTGCTGGTGTAGGATGTTCTCATGGATGGGATGTGCGCGCTAGCCTGTGAGGCCAGCTGTGCTCTCTCTGTCCCTTCTTGGTTTCTTCATGAACCCGAGAGTGCCCTCCTCTGCAGTGTTGGGAGTGTTGTTACAACTCATGTCACATGGTGGCCAGGCAGAAACCGGCTGACACCAGCAGAGACTTTCAAATGCTTCCTTTGAAAAGTGTCGTAGACTCCCCAAGGACCTTGTGAAGTAGAAGAAAATGTGGCCTGTGTTCCAAGAAGGCGCTGTCACAGCTGAAACTCTGCGCACTATTGATGTACTTGAATTGCTCTCTGTGTCAGAGGCTGAAAATCAATGTTTACTAATTGCTATGGATTATGTTACTAAATAGCTGAGGGCTTGCTCTGCTCCTAATCATACAGCAACCCATGCTTGTTTGGGAAAGTGTCAGGCAAATCTGTCACCCTCAGACTGGAAAGCCCTGGTCTGATGGTATGTGCTTCTGGACACCTCCTCTCGAGCAGGACTTGGTAACGGGTCCTTGGAGAGAGCATAGGAAGGAGTAGAGTAGGCTCAGCACTAAGTGCTGCTCTTTGAATCGTGGCGCTTGTAGTGATATTTGTTCATCCTTTTCATTAAATGTTTCCTTCTTCTGCATTTCCAGATCCACATAGACATCCCTCGGATGAGCCCCGAAGCATTAATACTCCAGCCCAAGGTGACGGAGGTAAGAGGAGGAGCCATGACCGGAAGTTCAAGCTGTGTCTCTCTCTGTTGTGAGGGACCATGCTCACAGTACCAGCAAGACAGTGGGTACCCTGGAGGGGCTGGACCCAGAAACTAGTGCAGGGTGGCCAGTATCTGGACAGTTTCCCTTAGTGGACATAATTGCTCATAGGATTTGCTAATGGTTCTTAAAATATTTTTATGTAATATTGTTAGATACAAAAGAATATATATAATGTATATGTGTGTCTAAACTCATGATCACCCCAGCTTTAGGAACTGGAACCCCGCCAGTGTGGGCCAACATGCTCGCACAAACTTGAACCTGACTCCTGGTGTTGACTCCACAGACCCTCCCCAGGAGATGGGCGGCCCTTCCCTGGGTCTCATGTGTGTGGCTCCACAGCTTCTTACCGAGGGAGTGTTGTGTCTCTGACTATTGCATCCTTTGGAGCTGTATCATTTATGCAATCAGTCTCCGCCGCTTGATCTCTCTCTCTTATTCTTCAGCTACCTGTTATATCCAGTTGTATACTAGTTTGCAGTTTCAGTATCCCCACACTTTCTTCAGCCTTTCTCCTGCTGATGGGCACTTGGACTGTTTTGCACATGTTGTTAGGAGTGGTGTTGTGGGCACTGCCGTGTCCATTTCCGCAGGTGCCCCTGCCAGGCTTTGTCTGAGACATTTCAGAGGAGCACAGTTGTGGCCCTGGCCAAGTGCCTGTTCAGCTCTCAGTGATGCCAGCATGCTTCCCAGAGGGCTCTGTGTGTGAGGCTCACCTGCGGAGAATTCCTACCCTTGCTAAGTCTTGCTGTTGCCAGGCGTCACTATTTTTGTTTCTCTGATAGATATTCTTATTGTGCTCATAGTTTTCACATTTCCATTTTTTTTGGTAGAATTAAGCACCTCTTTGTATATTTACAGGCATCTTCTGTGTTTCCTGTCCTGGGAAATGTGTGTTCTTCTGCATCACCTGCTCTATATGTTTGGGATTATAATTGTCACTTTGTATGGTGCAAATATCTTTTTCTGTTCTGTGGCTTGTATCTCACTTTCTACTTGGTAGGTTTGATGAGAGAAGTTCTTAATTTTAGTGTGGTTGAACTTAATCAGTCTTTTTTGGTTAACACCAATGTGCTGTACTTAAGCAATTTTCTCCTTCATGCACCTCATAAAGTGTCCTTCTGTACTTTCATCTGAAAGTTTGGCTTTCACATCTCTGTATTTAATCTCTCTGTACTTGACAGCTGTGTCTTTAAGACTAGGTCAGTCCTGGTGTGATCTGTGGACTCTGGCTCTTCTGTCCACATTCCCAGTGTCATTTCTGGTTTTTATTTTTTCAGTTTTTTCACTTCTGTTTTAGATTGTTGTCACGTTCCCGCAGAGCTGTTTTGGGTTCTCTGTTCTGTCCTAGTATGCAGTTGTCTTCTCTTGGGACACCTTGTTAACTAACACAGCTTTGTAATGTCTTACGGTTTGGGGGAGGCTGGGGAGCTCACACCCCCTTTTCTTCCTCCTCAGAATCACTTGCATAGCCCCACTCTTTGCTCTTTCCTATAAATCTCAGAGTCAGATCACTGAAGTTTTTTTGTTTTGTTTTGTTTTGTTTTTAAGGTCAGTTTGATTTATACCTAAAATTAAATAGGCTCTCTAGATCCTCTTGAGGAAATTGACATCTTTATGAAATTTAACTTTCATTTTTATGAACTTGCTGGTTTCCCATTCTTTTAGGCCATTTTTATGCCTTGGAGTGAAGTTTTTAATACTGTGTATAAAGGATCTTGTCTATGCTTTCTTATATTTATTCCTGATTCCTTACTTTTTGTTGCTAAAGTAAGTGGCATTCTTTAGAGTGGATTTTCTTATTGCTTGAATTATTTTGTTTTGCATCCTGATTCCTATGGTAAGTACACTTTTAAACAATGATGTCTCTTGTCTGTGCAGTAAATCTGTTTAAAAACATTCTAAGATTGTTAATGCAGAAGTTCGATGGATTGTGGAGCACAAGAGGCGATTGCTGTCCTGTGGACGCAGTCCCTGAGAGAGGCCTCTCTGCAGCTGCCCTTTCCAGCACTGTGCTCGCTGTGTCTGGAGATGAGAGAATACTTGCAGAGCATGACCTTCTTTGTACTTCATTTTTAAAATGGTTTATGTTTGTGCGTTTCTTCTCTTCTCCTTGTCACCTTTCTTAGAGTGCTGACCTGAGCCTCTTGGTCTCAGAGTGTGGCTCTGGAGTCACTGTCAGTTTGTGCCAGCAGGGCCTGGGTCCTGTGGGTAGGGAGCACCTCCCCTCAAGGCGTGGGTTGGGTGCTCCGCATCCCAGCAGGGCTGGGTGCCCTCAAGGCAGATGGGCCTCTGGGCAGAGGCGGGGCTGGTGCTGGCTGAGGAGTGTGGGAAGTGGGTCCCCAGAGCATGGCTGGGCCTGGGATACGATGTTGAGCAGGGGCCTCACATGCAGACTTGGCAGCATGGGGAGTCACAGTTTCTCCCACTGTAGAGGTTAGACTCGGGTGCATCTGCAAGGTGGAGGCACACCTGTAACAGTTGTGGTGTCACACGGCAGGGCTCTCTTACCATCTCCTGGACGACTTCTCTGCAGGTGAACTGGTTACTCCTCTGTGCTTGGCTTTAACCTCATGGTCCAGGTTGGCTGCTTAGCCGTCCTCATCACTGCATTCTACTGGCTGGGAATTACAGGGGACACAGGAGGAGGGCACGCTCCCCCTTGAGGGTCAGGTCAGTTGCCTGTACACAGCTGCTCGTGTCCTGTCGCTCACCTTCCTGACGTCATGGTGCCCAGCTGTGTGGGAACCAGGAGATGCACCTTGGTTTTGTTGGTCACACATTCTGCTGGTGTTTGGCCTCACGTGCTCAGGGCAGATTTCTGCCACAGCGTTCTTCACTCACTGTGTGTCCATGCCGTTTATTTACTCAGGACTGATGGCCGGCTCTGCTCTGATCATTTCTTCCTTCTTTCTCTCTCTTCATCTTTCCTCTTTCTCGATTTCTTTTTTGGTACCGGGGATTGAACTCGGGTCCTTGAGCTTGCGCAGCAGACGGCGAAACCACTGAGCTAAATCCCCGGCCCCCTCTTTCTCTGTTTCTATTTTCTTCTTCTTCTTATTTTTTTTTTGAGACAGGGTCTCACTATGTAGTTCAGGCTGGCCTTAAACTCCTTGGAATTCTCTTGCCTCAGCCTCTTGAGTGCTGAGACTGCACCTGGCTTCTTTACTTCTTTTTCCCTCCCTCTGTCCTCTTTTCAGCTTTACTGAAGTTTAATGAACAGACAATAAACTCCTGTTTTAAAGGTACTTAGGTTTGTTTTGATGCCTGTGTACAGGAGTGCTCACTCGTGGCATTTGGGCCTGTCCAATGGATATGTTAATCATCTGCACAGGGACTTTTCCTCCATTGTTATCTGGTTACCTACCCTCTGGTTATCTGCTTTTTAGAGCAGTTTCACAAATTACAGAAATAAGAGGCCTTTTCCAATTAGCCACCAGGGAGTGGTGTCCCATTACGTCTGAACAGACAGAGGGAATAATGAAACCCACAGGCCTGTGAAGCCAGGATCTTCACTCTCGCTCAGAACTGGTGCAGTTTCTCACGGCCTTAAGGGAATGGTGTTTTCCAGGTGCAGACGCTGATGGGGACGAGCCCCTTTTCACTGCATTCTTCCCATTGACCCCGGATTTGAGTGAGCCGGTCCCTTGCTGGGGAGCAGGCAGGCCCCACAGCACTGGCTCCAGGGGCCTTGTGGGGGAGTGGGACTGGTTCTGAGGATGCTGGGTGGTCTGTGTCTGCAGCTCTGTCCCTTGTGGACCTCCTCACCTTGAGAACACCAGGGCCTCACGAGGTTCCTGGATATTAAATTAATTATAAATACATTTTCTTTATCCATTCATCTGTTAATGGGCCTATAGGCTATTCCCAAGATTTAGCTATTATGAGTTGCACTGCTATAGACATGGATGTGGCTAGGCATGGTGGCACATGCCTGTATCCCAGCACTCAGGTGTCTGAGGCAGGAGGATTGCCATGAGTTTGAGGCCAGCCTGGGCGATTTCAGTGAGACCCTGCCTCAAAAAACAAAACAAAACCAAAAACCAAGGAACAAAAACCGTGGGTGTGCATGGATCACTGTAATATGATGTTGTTAACTCTTCCTGGAGGATATCTAGAAGAGGTATAGCTGGGTCAAATATAATCTCTAGTTTTAGTTTTCTGAGGAATCCCCATACTGATGTCCACAGTGGTCAAACTACATTCCCACCACAGTATAGAAGGGTTTCTTTTCCCTCACATCCTCGCCAGCATTTGTTTTCTGAGTTTATGATGGGAACCATTCTTTCTGGAGAAAGAGGGAATCTCAGTGTTGTTGTGATCTGCATGTTGAGGGAAATTTTGAATGTTGCACCTGGAACTCTTTCCTGGGTAAGGAAGGTGCCTTGCTCTTGGTTTTGAAGTCATAAATGCTTGTTGAGATTTATCAAGGCCTTTTTCCTCCCATCATTTAAGGTCATGTTTTTGCTTCCTTAGTCTATTAATGTGATGAATTCTTTTTTTTTTTTTTGGTACCAAGGATCGAACTTGGGTCCTTGTGCTTGTGCAGCAGGCGGCAAAACCACTGAGCTAAATCCCCGGCCCAATGTGATGAATTTTATTGGTATGGGTTTCTAGTATTGAGCCAGCTGCACGTTCTGGAAGTAAATCCAAATTGGTCATGATGGTTATATTTTTTAATGCATTACAAAATTAAGTTTGTTAACATCTAATGTGGCATAACTGCCAGAAATAGAAGGCAAGTTTCTTTTTATTTCAAAAAATGCCTCCTAACCATTTATTGAATCTTCGATTGCACTCTAGTACGTCATGCTATCAGTTGTGTTGAATATCTGTCCTGTAATTGTGACACTGTGATGCTTTGCTTGAAAGGATAGCTTCTTTCCAGTACTTAATTTTGAGCATAATGAAACCTCTGTGTTTCTCTACCTACTGTGACCCCTGATGAAAGCACAAAATGTGGGATGCAAATGAGCGTATTTGAATAATTGCGTATTTGACATACCGGATGGGGCAGTATAGCTGGTTCAGGAGAGTTGTGTGCACTAATAGTGTTGTTAATATACAGTCCTTGTTGGCTTGGTATACTCAGTGTGTGTTTTATGTGATGTGTGGTTGCCTTTTAATCCACATTCTAGATTTGTTATGTACTTCTGTTTTGGTTCCATTCATTATGTGTCGTAATCCGGAGAGGAGTGTTCCCTGAATTGAGTCTCCCATCTGCAGTTGTGAATCACACCTTCTCAGAGCCACAATGCTGCTGGGGTGTAAGGGGTATGAATCCCTCAGGTCTCTCAGTGTAACTCTGTTTTGCTGCTCCCCTCAGAAATTATCTCCGTGGCACTTTATATGCTGTGAAGTGGTATTGCTCATGCATATGGTAGAGTTACGATGTTTTCACATTTCTAAAATCAGATTTTTTTGTAAGTAATCACGGACGCAGCAGTGTTTTCGGTTTCAGTGAATCTCACTTGTTAGTATGCAGAGCATCTCGGCTGGGGACAGCTGGGGTTCGGTTCTGCCATGGAGGCCTGCGGAGGGTGTTTGATAAGATGTACGAAGACAGCAAAGACGGAACGCGCCCTGAGCAGGCACCTTGCCAGCCCTCAGGCCTCCGGTGGCAAGGCTGCTTGCCTTTTGGTTTAAGAATCTGTGTGTGGGTTGGTGTGCTCAGGTTTCTGAAGTACGCAGGCAAACCAGGAGTGCCTTTTGCCTTTGTTTTCTCTGGCTCTGGGGGAAACAAGTCACAATGGCCACTTTTATCATTGTTGAATATGAACTGATTTGTGGAAGAGATACTTCGGGAAGAGTTTACAGCTTGGACTACTTTTAGCAAATCTGATTCTCACGAGGACATGGGTATTAAGAATGCGAACAGAACTTTAATAGCTGGTCATACCCTGTGAGTATTCAGTGCTGGAGCCATTTCAGATCAGTCTGTTTCCATTAAATGCATCTGCAGACATGGTAGATCTTGGCATTGTGGTGGACGATGCATCCTCCCCTGACAGCATGCTCCAGTAACTGTGAGCTGATGGAATGTGATGGATCTTACCTCGCTTGCTCTCCCCTGGCTGACTCAGGCCTACTCAGTATCCCCTGCAGGGTGCACATTGTTTTTGCCTTTCCTGCACAACGGCTAGCAAAATACCTGGATTTTTGGCATCCAGACTTGTGGGACTTGTGCCCACTCCACCGAGAATGCCAGTGGGCACCCAGCAGGTACATGGGTGACACCAGGACTGAGTGTTCTCTGTCCTCAGCAGTGCACACCTGGAGTCTGTTGTGGAGGTGGATGTGCAAGAAGCCAGAGATCAGACAGAGTTGCATATTAAATTATCCCCCCTACTATATTCTTACTGCTTCAAAGAATCTCAGAAGTCAGCTGGAGGGGGTGCTTGGGGACTCTTGAATCTGGACATCACCCCAGGTGTGAATTCCTAACATTCACGGTTCTGTGGACTCCCTGTTTCCTGGCCTGCTGGCTTGGGAGCTGCTTGCCTGCCAGCCTGTGGGAAGAAGAATGTCCCAAGTCCTGGTGCCTCAGGCCCCGCCTTCCCAGTGTCTGTGTGTCCCTCCACCTGGCCACATCCCCCTCGTTGTGCAGATGCTGCCCTGGTGATGTTAGAGGAAGCCCTGTGAGAGGGCACTCACCTGAGCGAGGGGGTTGGCTCTGTGGAGATCTGCAGGCAGGAGCAGTGCTGCTGTGTTTGGTGGAGATGAGAAAGCCTGACCGGCAGCTCCCGTTACTGAGCTTGCTGGCCTGCCTTGTGCCTTGGCCCCGAGCATCCCCTGCTCTTGTGTGCCCTGGCCTCCTGTCTGGGTTTGGGCTTGACCCTGCTAGCTGATTTTGACTCTGATTTTGGTGAGCTTTTGGCTTTTGCTGCTTGGCCTTGCTGGGTATCTGGCTCAGCTCTGATCTCTGGATTCCTGCTCTGAGCTCAAATCTGGAGGAGCCCAGTGACCTGAGGGGGTTCGGAGGGGCTAGGCCCTGTCCCAGGGTGCAGGAGACCTAGGGGACCCCACTGACTAAAATGGCCTGTTACTCTGAGCCTTCCTGAGCAGGCCAGAGGAGCAGTGCTCTCCCTTTCCCTCCCTCTGTGTGTTGGGGCTGTGACTGTTTGCAGGCCTCAGTGCAGGAGTCGGGAGACTGTGCCTTTACAGAGTTCTCCAAATGGCATTTTTAATTTTAATTTTATTAGCACATGTTTGCAATACATGATGACATTCATCATGGGGAGCTGGCACGTGCACATAACACACCTTCATTCTTCTTATGCCCCTTCTCCTTTTTCTCTCCCTCTCCCTCTGTCTCGTAGTCCCCTTCCCATGTGCAAAAGATCCATCTCCCTGCTTCCTATTATCTTTTATTTTGCTTTTAAACTTACATATAATTTGAGTTTCTCGATATTTAATCTTCTGTGTCTGATTTATTTCACTTAACATTATGGTCTCAAGATACATTCATTTTCCTTAGACGACTCCAGTTTATCTTTCTTTGTGGCAGCATAGTGCTCCACTATGTGCCCAAACCACACAGTGGTATTTTCTCTATCCATTCATCTGGTGATGGACTTAAGGGACATGTACAAGATTTGGATGTTCCGAGTTGTGCTGCTCTGAACATACGTACCTGAGTTTGTAACAGCAGTGTCATTTTGGGTTGTGGCCATCCCTGTAGCAGTGGGAGTGAGCAGTGGCACCAGTGGGGAGCAAGGCCAGAAGGCCAGGGGCCGTGCAGGGTCTGTGGCTCCAGGCTCTGAGAGGGCCCTGTGCGTCTGGGGCAAGTGTTCCTGGAAGCACAGTGCATAATTTGTGCCCCTTTCAACTGTCCCTTCAGTATACTTTGAAAATGCTTGTTTGGAAAAAAGTGATACGAAACTGGTCATTTCTGTTTTTCTTACCTGTCTGAGCAGAAGCTTAGAAGTGGCTCAGTGCATTCTTTGAAGAGTAACTGTGTAGTCATGTGGTGCAGGGCACAGTAGTCCCACGGCACCTGTCGCTCTGTGTTGGGGCCAGGTCCTCTTTCCTCATAGCATCTAGCAATGAGAGCTCATTAGATGACAGACACAGAGGAGATGGCTGGGGAGGAGATAGGAGAGAACACCAGAACTCAGGTCTGCCAGGCATTGCCAGGAATGGAGCCAGATGGCCCCGGTTGGCACCAAGGAACCAAGTCTGGCGATGGAGGAAGAAGGATGGGATCCAGCAGGCACTAGTACTTTCTGTCCAGAGAGATGACCATGAGTGCAGGCTCCCACAGTGACCAGGACACTCTCAGCACTCCTCCGGTCATCTGAAGAAATGCTGATGGTTTTCCGTGCAGTCTGCTGAAGGCACAGCAGCGACTGAGGTGGACGATCCCCTTCCCCAGTACGGGCAGAGCTGCAGGCTGGGGTGGCCTGTTGTGGCAGAGGAGTGGCTGATTTAGGTAGAGTGGTACAGGAAGCTGTCTCTAAGCAGATGGCTTTTGAACTGAGGTCCTGTGCTGAAAGTTAGGGGCACCACAGGAAATTTGGGAGGAGGGGGCTCCAAGTGGCAAGAACAGCAAGTGCAAATGGCCTTGGTGTAGGAACAGAATGACTGGGTGTGGTGGAGAGACCCGGGAGGTGGCAGTAAGGTGGAGAGGGAGGAAGGGTGCATACATCAGGCCCAGGAGTTGTGCTCAGCAGTTTGTGTTTCATGCAGTGTCTGGGGATCTCTGGGAGACTAGAGGTGTGACCTGATGTGTTCTGTGCTGTCACAGCACCCTGTGCTGCTCAGGAGGTGCAGAGCATAGGAGTCGTAGCAGGGAGGCCCCCTGGAGATGGGACTGGGCACCCTGGGCTGGTGGCTGGGCTGGTGCAGGGAGCTGGGGAGGGCGCCCTGTGGAGGCTGCAGGTCTCCCCTGATCCTCCAGGGGCTGAGCTTGGGGTGGTGGCTGGAGCACACCCATGCCACCCTCCCAGAATGGTCTTAGCTGCCTACCTGGTAAGATGTCTTGGTGTTTTGTGCTTGAGCTACGTGTCCCCTTATTTACCTATAAGTGGGATTACAGTTTTAAAACATACACTTTTCAGGTTGTCAAGAGAGAATGAGTTGAGTCAAATCCAAATAATTTGCACCAACTGAAAGCTTTCCTTAGTTACTAAGAAACCTGAGTCTGCCCAGGGCCCGCTTCCAGCCTTATGCTTTGAGCATGACACCATACCCACACCATACCCACACCATGCACACCTTCATGCATATACACCCCAGCCCTGCTGCCTGGCTGCTCCCTGCCGTACCTTGGGCGTGGCAGATGAGTTGGGGTAGTTTTTGCTCTTCTGTCTTCCTTACTCTCCTTGGTGACGTCACATGAGAGGAATGCTTGGATCCCAAGCAGGGCAGGGGTGGTTGTGCGTAGCCTCCAAGACTCCCACTCAGTCTTGCTGCCAGGGTGGAAGCCTGGCTGTGCCGCCCAAGGCTCTGTAACTTTGGGGAAATTGCTCAACTTCCCTTAGTGAGCCCATGCACTTCCCTGCAGAACTTGAGGCTGTCCCACCAGAGGGGCGGCTCGTGGGCACCTGCCTGGGGACCAAGGTGTGGAGCACTGGTGCCTCCCTGCCAATTGCCAAGTTTCTATACACGAGAAACCCTTAAAGGGTACTGTGTTATTAAATGATTTTAATCTTTGAACTTGTTTAAATAGTTAGTTTTCTCTAGAAAGCTGTTGACCTAAATGAAAAATGTGTGTGTATGTATGTGCCTGAATGTATTACTCACTCAGCAAATATGTATCAGAGGCCTCTGGCCTTATAGGTGGTGGTTTCTTTGTTAGTCATTTAAAGAAGGCAGTGGGTCGGCGGATGGGATTCTAGTGTGGGTGCTGGGAGAGGTCCGGGTGAAGAGGCTCCCAGCCTGGGCTCCAGGTCTCTCTTTGTACATCAGATGTCTCCATTGCAAGATTTGCTTTTGTGAGGTGTGGCCGAGCCATCAGACCTGGCCTTGGCCTGTGAGGAGCTGCACACTCAGGCAGGAGCCAGCAACAAGTGTCACAGAGTAGGAAGTAGGCTCTTCCAAGAAGAGGCCGGGGAGGGAGCAGATGGCTGCAGAAATGAGCCTTGAAGGCCAGAGAGGTCAGCTCAGTGCACAGGATGGGGCCCTCCAGGCAATGAGATCCGAGGTCTCACAGTCTGCAGGAAGGGTGCTGTCACCCGGTGTGGTCAGCATGTGGGTGCTGGCCTGGGGATGACCTTGGTGGAGGGCCTGATCTAGGGGGCATGGGAGCTGCAGCCTGGCCCCGAGGCTCCATTGGTGGCAGGAATAGAGCAAGTGGAGAAGTCTTTAAGCCATGAGGGGGTGTGGGCTTATACACATGTTCGGGTTGGGTGGTGGGACTGTGTTGCATCTCTGTAAAATCCTTCTTGTAGACAAAGGTGGAGGTGCACCGGGGTGGGCGGGGGAGTTGCTGAGTGACACTGAGGAAGAAGATCAACTGGATGTGAGCATTGTGGGAGGGAGAGCAGGCTGGGGTCCTCCCCATCCCTCGCTCTGTCATCTGAGTCTCTGTCTGTCTTCTTGGATGGTGAGGACTTCCCAGGGGCTTAAAGAACTCTGTTTACCTCTCGGGGGAAATTCAGAGGATGCACACATACATTCATCCCTCCCTCCCTCCCTCTCTCTTTGTCTCCCTCTGTGTGTCTCATCCATCTGCCCTTCCATCCATCTGTCCATCTATCCATCCTCCATCCTTCATCCTTTCCTCTGCCTGCACCCACCTGGTCTCCCAGGCATTTCTGAGGAAATGTTCAGAGCTGGGTGCTATGCACTGCCCCATCGAGCCTTGGATGGCCACCTGCAGTCATGACTGGTGGGCCTGGAGAAATGGGGAGGTCTCTTGTGGAAGGACAGAGTTGAGGGGGCTGGTGAAATACTGCACAGTGCTTAGGAGTCAATGAAAAGTTCAGATCATTGGACTTTTACAAAGAAACTGAAGTGGATGTTTGCTTGCAGTATTTGCATTTTCATATTAAAGACTATGAAAAACATTAATAGTAGGTATTTTAAGTAAAAGAGTAGATGGATTTTAAAGTCTCCACTTGTTTACCCTTTTCTACCACCTGTTCCATTTTCTTTCAGATTTTTGAAAGGATCCTATTTATATGGGCCATTCGTCATCCTGCCAGTGGATATGTTCAGGGGATAAATGACCTGGTCACTCCTTTCTTTGTGGTCTTCATTTGTGAATACATAGGTAAGATCATGCCATCATAGCTTTCGGCAAATACTGGACACGAGCTTTGGTGAACTTGCTGTGTCACTCTGCATACCTATACCTGTAATGACAATTGCCATTAAGTTCAGTGATATTAAGGATGAGAAATGGTAGAGAATAAGAGTTCTGCTTTTGATGCCATTTTAAAAAACATCTTTAAATGTACATGCTTAACTACTGATAAGATATCATCCCCATTGTCAATATCTTCTTTTTATAACATTAGGAAGAGAAATGAATATGTTTGGGAATTTGGTTTATTTTTAATGGCCATCGAAGCACTGGCTTTAATGGTTTGGATTTAAGTTGATAAAGTTAAGGCAATAAGACTCTTACTGAATATTTTTCCTACAAGGTAAAAACTAAATCTTTGTTGCTGTGGCATTTCATCTCTTTTCTACTTTTGATATGCTGATAACATTTTGTTTCATGGGAATATTAATTACACGCAAAATAATTAGCTTCGCAGAGATTTACTTGGGCTGTGCCGTTTCTCTCGAATAGTGCATATTTTTCTTTCATTTATGTTAGAACAGCAAAAACTAATATAACTTCTCCTATTTTAAACATGTTGTAAATTCTTTTTTTGTTTTTTCTGATATCGGGGATCGAACTCAGGACCTTTCACTTGCCAGGCAGGCGCGGCACCACTGAGCTACATTTCCCCCTGTAAATTCTTAAAAAATGGGAAAAGTGATGTGTGTGTGCTTTTTAATTCATCTGTGAAATCCAAGTAAACACACAGGAGGGGCTCTGCCCTCCGTTGAAGCATTTATGTTGAAAACCGACTTGAAAGCATCTTCCTGTGACCCCTCCTGGCTTAGCCTTGCTTGTTTCTGAGAGAATGGCTTGAGCCATTTTAGTCTCCCGCCTGCCTGATTATCCTGGTGGCCTGAGAGGCAGGTTCATTTGAGGGCAGGTCATCCTCAGAGAGGAGAACATACCTGTTTAGTGAGTTTTATTGAGACCCCTCACACTCTGTTTCCATGTATGATTTCATAGGAGGTCTTCTCATTGCTAAGCAACTAATGAGACCCCTTGACGCTCCCTCCCTAATCATCGCTTAAGCAGGGAGAGGCCGCTCCTCAGCGCCTGCACTCTGCTTCTCACTCCCTCGTTTGACAGATAATGAAAATGTTCCTAATGATCCGGGAACAGTAGGACCTCTGTCAGTAGCCCTCAGAGTTGTTAATTGAAAGAAGAAGTTCAACTGAGATGTGATTAGAGAATTGATATTCCATGTTAAATAGACCATTTAATTAATGTGGTAAATAAGTTTGTCTTAACTACTTTACCACCAACTTATGTTGTAAGACCCAAGCGATTCTTAATGCATTTCCCTGATTATTAGCAAGACAGGATGAAGGGACATGACCATGACGTTAATTGTCCAGGAGAAAGAACATGCGGGAGAAATGGAGTGTGTGCTCTGCAAATGGAAGCTTCAGCTCATCTCTGAGAGGCTCTCCCTGCAGACCTGCTGCACACACGTGCGAGTGTGTATCTGTGTACACACACACACACACACACACACACACGAACACACCTGCCATTGACTTGGGTGTACAGTGTCGCTTTGGAACATCTGTGTAAAATGTACCTTTTATTAGTGGACATTTGAAAAATTTGGGATCTGGATTTCAAATATGATTGTTGGATTTGTAGTACTTTTCCAGTCTTGCTTCCCAGGATCCAGAATGTTTGTTATTATGGCCCAGGCCAATCTCTCATTATGCTGTAAGGCCTGACGTCTCTGTAAAGTGTGTGGTGCACCACCTTGCTCCCTTCCAGGGTGGAAGTTTTGTCCGTCTGCAGACTCCAGGCTGCACCCCACGGTGCTGGCCTTCCCGCAGGGAGATCCCACCTTGTCTGAGTGCCTGCTGACCCTCTGCTGTGCTGGGGACAGAGATAAATGAGGAACGGCTGGTTCCTGGCCCCTTGGAGCTCATCGTATTGGGAAGACAGATTTTAGATGAGTGATTAAAAAGTTTAATTAAAGTAATTAGCATTCATGTTATCAAGAGGCGGCATAGCTGAGGTGGTCAGAGGAGGCTCCCTGAGCCGGTGACATTTCAGCAGGGCTCACAGGAGCTTGGGGATGTGGGGAGCAGCAGAGAAGCCCATCTGGAACTAAAGTGCCCATGAGGCAGCGATGAGTGCTGGCTGGGGGAGGGCTGGATGAGGGTGCTGGGGAGCCACAGGGGGAACCTAGATCCAGTCTCAGGGTGCACCTGAGACTGAGGAATGTGTACTCAGGTCCCAGTTTTCCTGCATTCACTTTGGTTGTGGCCTCAGGGAGCCTGGTAAATCACCGGGTGAAGGCTTCCTGAGGGCCTGTGTGGATCGCTGAACCCCTGGTGTGCTTGGTCTTGAAGCAGGTGACCCTCAGGTACTGTGCTTACAGAAGATCTGCACAGATGTTTTTTTTTCTTCAGAGGTAAAACCTGGCAATAAGGTTCTGCAGTTCGGATGACCGAGTGCTTTGGCAGCACTGTGGCATCAGCCCCAGGCTGTCAGGTGACGGTCCAGATGCTTGCAGGGTAGGTGGCGTGGGTCTCAGTCTGAATGGTCACTGCCTCCTGACATGCTTGTGTGGTTACTGCGTTTTCTTTCTTCAAAGTTGTAATGTGGCAAACAATTGCAGTTAATTGGAGGTGTAAGAGAGCCCCTGGGCCTGGGATTCTGCCAGGGCTTCTCAGGCAGTGACCTCAGTCTGATTGCAATGTCCAAGCAGGGTTGGGGCTTTTCCTGGGAGTATGAATGTGCTGTGTGCTCGGGAAAGCAAAGACTTCGCCTGCTGTGTGCTCCTCCTGCTTCTCCTGGGAGGAGAAGAATCCTGGAGCACAGCGCCTGGGACTGTGATCTTCTAGGTGGAAAGCAGCAGCCTGCCACATCTGAGCAGAGCTGCTTCTGTCTGGGTCTCAGTGGGTGCCTGCCAGCACTTAGAAGCCTCTCCACAATATCCTCTTTGAGTTGAAACAGGATGTGGGAGGTGATCCATTATTTGAAGAGGACCTTGCCTTCTCAAACTAGATGACCTGTTTCCTGGCAAGAAGGGGTTGCTGATCTTCGGCAGGAGGCTGTCCAGGGTGATCAGAGTCAGAGAAACAAGGAGGAGAGAGAGCATTTCTCGGAGAACACAGAAGCTGGATTTTCCCTGCTCTGTCACTCTCTGTTGGGTCACTGGTTCCTTGACCCGCTGGACATTCTTATGTGTATAATGCTGTGCACAGAATAGAAGCTCTGTGTACTCTGGTACTAAGTGGAATCCTGAAAAATGTTTCTATTTATCATGCAATAAAAAGAAAAAAACATCAGCTTTTAAATCTAAGGGAAATACTGAGTGTAGAGCTATTGGAAGGTATAGGCAAGTATGAAGGAGAAGCTTGAAATGTTTGATTGTCCCACTGTTGAAAATATTTATCTGTGCCTCTCTCCTTCTTTGCTTAAGATTTTCTTTCCAGGGAGGATGAGAAAGGGTTCTCCACTTCCGCCCCTTGCAGGAGAGGCGTGCTTGCTGTGCCCTGGAAATTCCTTGCACCTGCCCTACCTCCCTTCAGTTCTGAGCTGGCTGGTGGGACAGGGCCAGGGCCTGGGCTGCTTTTGCAGATCCTGGCTGGAGGCAGAGTTACCTGCACTTCTGTTCTCTGGTCCTGTGGGGGCATGTCTAGTGTTGGGTAGGGAGGAAGGCGGATGTGCAGCCTTCAGCCTAAGCTGTTTTTCCACTGGTCCCTTGTTCTGCGGGTCTGGGCACAGCCCGTCCAGGGGTTACCTCAGGTTCTGGGGCTAACACAGCCATGAGGAGGCTTGCTTGAGCCCACTGTCACTTGTGGATTAGCCGATGTCATCTTCCCTCTGAGTCTTTTCTCTGTGCATTGCGCATGTTCTCAGTGCGATATTATGCAGTCAGAAGCATATTATGTATTTTGTTTCAGGCTTTTTCTTATAAAATAAAGTTTTCCCTATATTATTAAGAAATCTTTGTATAGATCATTTCTACCTCCTGCACATAATATTGTGCTGAGATGATGTTGGGTAATTCATGAAACAGTTCTCCAGTTGTTCATTTTTCCCCCTTTTCCACCCCTAGGCATGGTATAATTTTTAAGTAAAGCCTATATTTTTCAAATAGTGCCTATCATATTCCTTTTAGGAATGTTTAATTTGTTTTAAAATTAAGAAACATTATTCAGTCTCCTTGAATTGCACAATTGAAATCAAGAATGGTTTTTTAATTTAAATAAATACTTTCAGCATAGAGAAAAACAAAGAAGTATTATCCCCCCCCCCCATACATCTTTGCTGTTTAAATTTAGAAACAGTTTTGACAGGGCCCTTTGGAGTAATTGTATGTTAACTGGGCTACAGGAGAGGAATGATGATGACTGTGTTTTGTAAGATGAAGAGTATTTTACAACTGTCATCGTCAGCGTGTTTCAGCTTAGACTGATGTGATTTTGTATGTCATTTTCTCTTAAATTACACTTGGAAGCAAATATGGAAAGGGACCAGAATAAACACTGCAGTTACTTAAGAACATTAAGAATTTTTATCTTTATATTCCTATTTATAAGTTGGAATTTTAGAAGTTTAGGTTCTTAATTAAAGCGTGTTAGTTTTGCTAGAGAGCATTTCAGCAGGCAACTCCTGGAGCATAGAAGTCAGTTTGCACAAGGGTCTGGCGGACATAGGAGAGAAACACTGCAGAGAGTTTACTGGGGCTGAATTTTACCACCAGATCAGAGGATAAACAGGGCTTTACAGGGCAGGGAGAGGAAGAGCTATTGCCGGTTTCTCATTGGTAAGTTAGTTTTATAAATGGTTTGCTCTAACTTTTCCTTGTTTGCATTTAAGTTTTACCGCATTGTACTTTGGTTTTTGCTTGTGTTGTAAACCCAGGCTACACTTAGAACATCTGCTCCTCCTCCTGAGTGCGTCTCGCAGCGCAGTGCTTGTGTGGCCCACAGTTCCTCTCAGGAGGCCTGGGAGGTAAAGGCCAGCGTGCCTGGCCAGGTGGGTTCTGTAGCTGTTTTGTTCCACAGGGGCAGTGGGTGGGAGCCCTGGGAAGGCCAGCGGGATAGGCAAGAAGAGAACAGGTGCTTGTCGTCGGGTAGCCCCAGCTCATTTGTGTTCCATGTGCCCCGCATAGATACTTTGAAAATGATCAGAGTAATGGACTCACTGTGGGCAGATTGGAAAATTCACTGGCAGTGAGACTGCACATGCCAGAGACTGTCTCTGGAATGCTTGGCGACCTTCCCTTGCCTTTTTGTTGATAGCTATTGTGTTATGCACACACATTTCAGTATTGTTTTCTTTTTACTATCTAAGCATTTATCCAAAGCCAATACTTTAAAAAATGTCGTTTTATAAAGAAGTGACATACTACTTCCAACAGTGGGTGGACAGGCGGCCAACAAGGAAGTGGAAAATTGAACATCACTGGAAACCAAGCCGATCTGACAGACACATGCAGAGCACGACTCCCAGTAGCACAGAAGGTGCGCTCTTCTCCAGAGCACAGGGAGCGGTTGCTAGGACCAACGTAAGCCAGGCCCCTGCGTAGGCCTTGGGAAAATCATGCCTGACACGTTCTTCCATGACACTTGGATTAGGTTAGAAGTCTGCAGCCATCTGGAGAAGTTGACGCATGTGCAGAGATTTTAAACAGACCACACATCACCAAAGGGCCAAAAAGAGAAATCACAAGGGGAATTAGGAATTACCGTGAGGCAAAGAGCGTACAAGCATGGCAGTGGGGTGCCCCTGGAGCGGTCTTGGACAGAAACTTACGGTTGCTCGGACTGAGCTAAAAGAAGAAGGTCGCATACTGTTCACTGCTACTGCCAGAAACTGCAAAAAGAAGAGCAAAGTAGAGCCAGAGCAAACAGAAGGGAGGACATATTGACAACTACAACAGAAATAAATGAAATGGAGACTAGAACAGCAGAGGGAATCAACAAAACTAAAGATAGTTTTTTGAAAGTATCAACACAATTGACAAATTTTTATGTAGACTGACCAAGTTCCAGGGGGATGGGAAACAGCCAAGTTACTAAAATCATGAATAATTTTGGGAACATGTGGCATGAAGGGAATTCTATGCATAATCCTACAAATTATGTAATGTAGACGAAATGGAGAAATTCCTAGAAAAATACAGATACCGAAGCTGACTGTGCTGATGAATTTTGTGTCAACTTAGACAGGCTGTGGTGCCCAGTTGCTTGGTCAATGCCGGTCCAGTGTTGCTGCGAAGGTGATTTCATGTAGGAGTGACACTTATATCATAGACTCTGAGTCAGTCAGATTGCCTCCACAGTGCAAACCGGCCTCCTCGTCTCATCAGTTGAAGGCCCTGACAGCAAAGATTGGTTTCCTGAAGAAGCAGGACTTCAAGACTGCAGGAAAGGAGCACTGTCTGCATTTCTAGCCTATCTGCCTGCCCTACAGATTTCAGATTTTCCAGTTCTTAGAACTATATGAGCCAATTCCTTTAAATAAATCTCTTACTTCATGTACACACCATATTCAGATATATGTATGATTGAATTAGTAATCTAAAAATTTCCACAAAGAAATCCTAGACAGGATGACTTCACTTGTGAATTTTACTTTTAATAAAGAATTCATAATACTTGTTCACAAAACTCTTCTAAAAATAGAGAAGAAACCCTTTCCAGCTAATTGGATAGGCCATTATTGCCATTATATGAAAACCAAAAACATCACTACTGACCAGTGTCACTTATGAAGATAGATATAAAAGTTCTCAACAAAATACTAACAGAACTGAATGCACCACTATACATAAAAGGGGGGGCGTGTCATTGCAAATGGAATTTATTTCATGAATGCAAGGGTGTTTCAACACATGAAAGCCAGTGTCATATACTTTATTAACAAAGGACAAAAACCATATGATTATTTCATTTAATACAAATAAAACATTTGACAAAAACCCAGCACCTTTTGATGATGAGCACATCCAACAAACTAAGAACAGGAGGAGACCCAAATAAAGGCTTCCATGAAAATCCTATGACTTACACCATGCTTAGTGGGAAAGAGTGGGGGCGTCCCCCTGAGATCAAGAAAAGAGGAGGTTATCTGCTCTCTCCAATTGTACTTACAGTTGTGTTAGTTGTAGTCAGAGCAGTTAAGACAGAACATGAAACAAAACCCACAGTGTTTTCAGAATGAAAGCGAGGAAGTGAAAGTGAACTGTTTATAGATGCTGTACCTTATGTGTAAAAAATCTGCAAGAATCCACAAAAAACTATGATATTTGATAAATTCATTGAGGCTGTAGAAGTCCAAGATAAAATGTCAGTTATAGTCTATATGCTTGCAGTGAATAATTAGAAAATGAAATGAAAATAGTTTTGTTAAAATCAAAATGAATAACATGCTTAGGTATAAACTTAGCACATGAGATGCAAGACTTGTACTCTAACAACTACAAAGCATTGTTGGAAGAAATTAAGGAAGATGTATATGAATGGGAAGACATTTATGTCATATTTATGGGTTAGAAGACTTAATATTGTTCAGATGGCAGTGCTTCCTAAATTGATCTAAAGATTTAGCACAATCTGTCTGAAGGAACTAGCTGGCTTTGGGGCAGTAATTGACGAGGTTATCTTAAAATTCATATGGAAACTCAAGATACTTAGGATAGCCAGACCAGTGTGGGGTGTGGAGAGAAAGAAGTTTGATGACTTGCATGCTCTGATATCAAAACGTACTGTAAAACTATAATAATTAAGACATTATCATATTGCCATTTGGATGTAGATCAATTGAATATAAATGAGAGTCTAAAAATAAACCTTCACACTTATGGTCAATTGATTTTAACAAGTATTCCAAGGGAATTCAGTGAGGGAAATTGTCTTTTTTAACAAATGTTCCTAGGTTAGCCAGATATCAGCAGGCAAAAGAATAAAGTTCTGTTCCTGCTTCTTACAGTAATAAAAATGAAGTGAATTATAGATCTACATTGTAAGATCATTACGACTAATGCCGTAAAACTCTTGTAAGAAAATGTAGGAGTAAGTCTCCATGACTTTGGGTCAGGCCATGGTTTCCTAGATACAATGCCAAAAGCAAAAATGACAAAAGAAAAAGAAATAGGTAAAGTGGACTTTGTCAAATGAGAACTTTCAGAGGTAAGTGATATTCCCAGGCACCCCACTGAATGGGAGAAAATGTTTGTAAATTATATCTGAAAAGAGACTTGTCTTGTATATAAAATAACTCTTAAACCCAATGAGACAATCTGATTTATAAGTGCAAAATGTTTCAATAGACATTTCTCCAAAGAAGATGTACAAATGGCCAATAAACACATGAAAAGGTGGCCAGCATCATTAATCATCAGGGAATACAAATCAAAACCACACTGAGATACCACTTAATACCCACTAGGAGAGCACTATGAAAAAGATAGACGATAAACACACAGCTGTCAGAGGTGTGGAGATATTAGAATGTGGGAGTATGAGCATTGCCTGTTAAGGGATATAGGATTTCCTTTGGGGGAACAAAATATTCTAAAATTAGATTGTGCTAGTGGTTGCCATCACTAGTGAATATACTAAAAATCACTTTAAGTGACTGAATTGTGTGGTATATGAATTATATCCCAATAAAAATAATTTTAAAAAGAACTCCATTATTCTGGTTTGAGGAGAAATCATAAAGTTTTAATTTTCTGCTGACCAACATTTGCGTTGTTTCTACTTGTTCACTGTTATTGATAGCACACGCAGCATCTTGATTGCATTTTGGATTTTCGCAGTATTAGAAGAAGCATTACCGAATTAAGAGCTATGAGTATTTTTGAGTTGATAATGCTTGCTAGGTTATTTTCCACAAAGAGTGTTAAATATATATTCCCACGAGCCATGTACAAGATTTGCCATCTCCCCTGTCTTTGGTGTCTTCTAACATGAATTATTAATAGGTCCCTGATGGACTCAGGACAGGACATCCATCTGTGTGTGTGCTTACAGATACACTTCATTCATTTGTAGACCCTGTAGTGTTTACATGTGAGACTGTTCCAATATGGCCTAGAGCTCAACTATGTTAAGTAACTCAGTGAATTAGTTGAAGTCCAGGAGCAGTTAATACCCTCTCTAGTATTGACATTAGAGTTTTCAACCTAAACATGCCTTATTCAGTAGGCCTAATTAGAAACCGAGCAAGAACAAGGGCACATACCTCTGTGTGTGTGTGTGTGTGTGTGTGTGTGTGTGTATGTGTGTCTGTGTGTCTGTGTGTCTGTGTGTCTGTGTATGCCCGCAGTCCTTTGCAGGGTGTTATGGTTGAGGTCTGGATGTCCCCCCAAAGCCTCATTTTGGCTAGAGGTGGCTGAATCTGTAATGTGTGATGGTGGGATGAAGGGCATATGATTACTAAATCACTACACGTGACTGAGTGGTTTAGCACTGCTCTAATCTGGATAGTCTGGATGGAATAAAAGGCAGAAAGACATGGTGAAGTCTCTCTCTCGTTGTCTTTGCCACCTTGTGTGCACCATGTTGTTTTTCCTCTGCAATGCCTGTTTGTCATCCCGGCCTTGGAGTCGGCCGATTATGGACTGAAACCTCTATGAACTGTAAGCCAAATAAACCTCTTCCCCTTCAACTTTGGGTGTTGGGTGTTTTGTCTTAGCAACGAGAGAAAAGTAACTAACACACAGGGAGTGTGCTAGTGTGACAGAAGCAAATGCCTGCCTGACAGTCCCTCTGGACTTGGCTTGGGGTGACCCCACCACAGGACTGGACCCCGGCCCTTGGGCTGGAAGGCAGCAGAAGAGTGGTCACTGTGAGCAGTTCTTGGACACACGGCCTGTAAAATGTATCATGTATGTCTCTGATAGACTTTCATGCAGAGGAGGCTGCTTGGATTTCTTACAGACAGTGAAGTAAAACCTATGTGATTGCAAGCTACTCAGAAAAAATCCCTTTCTTCCTTGGCCTTTGACCTTGTTCCTGGAACTTTACTTTCCATAGTCTTGATCCCTGGGTCTGCTTCCCTCTTCTAGGCAGAGCACACAAGTCCAGCCTTTGTCTGCATCCCTGGAGGTGAAGGCCTCTGTGTGTCACATTGTGCCCAGCACTGTCTGAGTACTTGCAGTGTTGTGTGCACATGGTAATGGTTGGTTTGGGTTTGCTTTCAAAGTGAAATTGTGGGTTGTTGAAACCACCCTCAAAGTCTCGTAAGTCGGTAGGACCTGGGGCCTCTGATACTTGGATCTGAGAATTTTGAGCTTCTCCTCACATATAAATCCTGGCTTCCCTATTATCTTTGCAAGGAAAGCCCATGCAATATTTAGTGTGGTAGGATTATGGGGCCAGAGAAGGGGCGTGGCTTCCTTCCCTTCCACGAATTCACTAGGCTAAGCCTGTAATTCAACCTGTCTGTGTGCATACTGTTATTTCTCCCTGGCAGCCAGCAGAGGTAGATGCTGCTGCCTTAGATTAGAAGGAAGGGTATGGAGGGACTGAGTGGCTTATTGAGGGCCTCTGGCTGGAGACCCAGATCTGGTCGCTCCTGTTCACCCTCGACTATGGACAGGGTCTAAGGGGTTCTCAGAGGTGCCACAGGCTCCACTAGCCATGTGATTTCCAGGCTCACAGCTGATGGCTATGTTGTCAGGATTGGTTTCTCTAGTTTACAGTGTTCCTTAGTGATACACTGTCAGAGTTATGCCTCATTTCAGTGTGGTCCTCCAAATACCGAGATTTTTATCCTCTTTAACTTGGACTCTTGTGCAGCCTTTAAAACTTCTTTCTTCAGAGAGCAGATTCTCTTCTGGTCCATGGAACACAGTTTTACATTTCCCCTAATTCTTTCCTCTTAAGTGAGTCTCTCTTCATTTCTGTTTTAAATTGTTGTCACTGCTGAAGTGGTTCCTGCTCAGAGGAAACAAATACACATTAGAGGTGTGCCCCACTTTCACGCTACTCACATAGATGCCACAGAATTTGATATGCAGAAGCTTCGGTAATTCAGTCCAGGGCCTTTGGAAGCTTTTGAGTAAATACATCAAGTAGCCTGCATCCCAGTGTGGGGACAAGTGGCTCGGTCATCCAGTGCCGCTTCAGCTCTGGTGTGATGACGTGTCATGAAGGCCGGGGCTCCTGCTTAAGAAAGATGCCTGACCCTGTTCTTGGCTTATAGGGTTAGGAATTGTATGGATCCTATTCCCTAGACCTGAGGCCTGCATGATAGGGAAAACCACACATGGAAGTGTGGTCAGGAGCAACCCAACAAAGCTTACTTTTGAGGTGGAGACGTATTTATTACTGATTATTGCATATTATTATTTTTATTCATAGAAATTCCATTGGGTGTAAAAAAGTTGATGGCATTTAGTTATGAAATTCTTATAGTCTGTGTGCTGTCACTTTCTTGGCATTTCCAGTTCATTGTTGCAGGCTGAGGAGACAGATCTCTGCTTGTTCACTGATTAATTGTTAAGGAAAGCCTCACTGTGCTGTTACGAGGTGAGGCATCTTCTCTGGTGTAGGCATTTTTGGGTTTTTAGAAGGTGTAAGTGCTGTGCTCCTCAGACTGACACTGAGTTGCAATTATTAATGAGTTCACTGTGTCAGACGCTGTGCTAAGTGCTTAATTACATATCACATGGGATCCTTGAGAGCCTCCTGGCCATGTCACCTCTGTGAGAGGAACAGCCACCCCTTCCTGGCTGCCGGTGGTTTGCAGGTTTCTGCCTGGAGCTCCAGCCCTGTCCCCGCAGCCCAAGCCCTGTCCCCACGGCTGCCCCTGGAAGAGGAGGTGAGGCGAGGCTGGCGGGGGCTCTGTCTGGGCCTATGTGCCTTCCCAAGTGAGGGTGTGTGCAGGGTTTCTGCACAGTGCTGTTTTCCTTAGGTTTTCTCCTTGCACTTGCTTCGCAGAAGGAACCAGGGTGTCTCCCTCTTGCTGTTCCATTCTTTCTTCCCACAGTTGTTGGCTGCCACCACGAAACCTTGGCGGTGGCCATGGGAGGGTGCCTGTGCCGTTGCCAGCTGGGCCTTTTCCTGGTCCTGCAGGCTGTGGAGGGCGTGGCTGGGGTGGCTGTGTGTTGGCCCTGTTGTCCTGTATGTAGGGAGGAAATCCTGGCAGGCAGGTAGTTGGTGAACACTGTGTGTCTTCCCTCCAGACATGGTGTGTGTTTTGCTTGTGCGCTGCCGGCCATGTGTGCCCACCTCGGGCCTGTTTGTGACCATCACCAGTCCTAGTGAGTCACTTTCTTTTCAGAACCATTTTCTCCAAAAAAAAGTAATTAAGTGTGTCATAGTTGCAGCGTGTATCCTGAGCAGGGTGGGGGGACAGTCAAGTCCCCCAGCTCCCAGCCTGCCCCGAGGTGCAAGTGGCAGTTTTCCTTCTTCAGTGAGAGAAGTTCCTCCGCGTCAGGATTTTCAGGGAACCTGGCACTAGTGGAAGCACAGAGAGACTAATGTAGACAACGCACAGGTTCTGTTCTCCGGTGAGGCATGTTTGTTTTTTGGTTGGTTTTGTTTGTTTGCTTGTTTGTTTTTTGAGGCAAGATCTCATTAGATAGTTCAGGCTGTCCTTGAACTCACTGTGTAGCCCAGGCTGGGCTTGAACTTGTGGTGAGCCTCCTGCCTCAGCCTTCTGAGTGCTGGGGTTACAGGTGTGCACCACCAGGCCTAGCTAGGTGGGGCTTATTTGGCTGAATGTGGTGGCAGATGGTGGGAGGTGCTCAGCTTGCCCTCTTGAGCCCCTAATGTTCGCTTCTGCTCAAGGGTGCCATTTAATTTGGACGGCAGAGGCCTGGGGAACTGGCATGCCCACGTGTGCTCCAGAGTGGCTCTGCCCAGCAGCACTCTGTGCCTTTTCTGTATTTGTTCTTATTTGCTTTTTCCAAATTTTTACTTTTGGTGACTACATAGTAATTGTGAATATTACTGAGAATACAGTGTGATCTTTTAATACATGTGTATCATGTGCATTGATCAGATTAGTGTACTTAGCATCTCCATCTCTTTATCATTTATGTTTAGAAGCTTTGAGCTCCTTTTTTCTAGCTTTTAAAAAAATAAATAATAGCTGTGCTCACCCCACTGTGCTGTGGAACACCAGGACTTAGTCCTTATATCAGTGTTTAGTACCTGTTAACCAACCTCCCTGTATCTTCCTCCTGCCTGGGGCCCAGTGTCCAGACATCTCTATTCTACATTTAGATAGATTTTTTTTTTTAAAAGCATCTATACATGAGAGAAAGAGTGATACAGTATTTGTCTGTCTTTGTCGACTTAATTCGCTTAAATATAATGTCCTCTAGATCCAATTCACGTTTCTGCAAGTGATAGGATTTCGTTCTTTTTGATGGCTGGATAATATTCCATTGTGTATATGTCTCCATTTATTCATCAGTGAGCACTTGGGCTGGATTCTGTCTCTTAGCTTTGGTGAATCTGGCTTCCTCCAAGCAGTGTATGTGTTTTCTGCCTAAGAGCTATCAGCTATTGAGGGATCGCCTTGCTATTGTGACTTTATTTCCTTTGGATACATCCCCAGACATGCAATTTCTGGATCATGCGGTAGATCTATCTTTAGGAACCTCCATAATGCCTAGTGGCTGCACTCCCAGCAGTAGCACTTAAGAGGTCCCCTTTCTCTGTAATCTCACTAGCATTTGTATTTTTTGGTCTTTTAGATAACAGCCATTCCAACTGGGGTGAAATGATATTTTATTATGGTTTGCATTTGCATTTCCCTGATGGCTAATGATGTTAAGCTTTTTTTCACACGTGTATTTCATGGACATGCATTTGTAGTTTGTATTTCTTCTTTCGAGAAATGTTTATTCAGATCATTTGCCCCTTTCTAAATTGGATTATTTTGCTGGGTTTTTTAAAATATATTCTGGATAATACTCTCTTGTTGAACAAATGGCTTGCACGTATTTTCTCCTGTTCTGAGGCTCTTCACTCTGTTGTTCTCTTTGCTGTGCAGAAGCTTCTTGGTGTGATACAATCCCGTTTGTTTTTGTTGCCTGTGCTTTGGGGTCTCATGCAAGAAAGCGTCGCCTACCTATGCTGACATCTCACAGTGTTTCCCTTGTATTGTCTTCTAGTAGTTTTATAGTTTCAGGCTTTCAACTTAGGTTGTTGATCCATTTTGTTGAGTTTTGCACAGGTTGCGAGCTGGCCTTGAGTTTTGTTCCTCTGCCTGTGGATGCTCACCTTCCTGCGCATCACTCATAATGAGACTGTGCTCCTTCCTGTGTTCATGTTGGTGTCTGTGTTGAGAGAGGTGGCTGTAACCGCGAGTTGTCTCAGTGACCAGCGCTGTGCTCTCATGCTGTGTTCTCTGCCTGCGCTGTCTGGCATGCATGTTGCCCACTGGCCATGTAGCTCCTGAGTTAGGGAGCCAGGACTGCCATGACTTTTTATTTATTTATTTATTTATCTTATACTGTATTTTATTTTTTTTGTTTTTTGGTACCGGGGATTGAACTCGGGTCCTCGCACTTGTGCAGCAGGCGGCGAAACCACTGAGCTAAATCCGCAGCTGCCATGACTTCATGTGACTTGAGGAACTGAATTTTTACTTGTTTGATTTTTAACTCCTTTCAATTTACATGGGTGGTGTGGCTCCCATCTTGTGAAGCACAGTTCTTGAGAGCTTATGCTGGCTGCTGAGCGACAGGACCCAAAAGTGGACAGTGAAGGTCTGTTCAACCTGTGTCCTCCCCAGCAGGGCTTCTCCAGGGGCTGCAAGGCTCCCCTGTCCTCTTCAGCACAGCTGGTGAAGGGAGAGGGTAGCGAGGGAGCAAGTAGTTCTTCTCTGTACAGCCATTTAGTTCTGTGGTTGGAGATATGGTGATTTCATTACCTCTTTTCTGTTAGCTGGGATTGTGTTTAAGGTGGGGTTTCCCAGAGTCTCAGAGCATGAAGGTTTTCAAAGTCAGCATCCACCGGTGAGGCAGAGCTGGGCCCTGCTCTAGCCCATCCAGTAGGGAAGGTAGCAATACATTTTGAAAGTGACCTTTCAGTAAAGTATCTTGGATGTCAGCCAGGCAGAGTAGAGAGAGGAAAACATTGATGCTTTCTCTCCTATAGTTTCATAGCCAGAGGATTGGGACAAATTGTGTTTATTTCAGCAATCAGATTCTATGCAAAGCCCAAGGTTTTCAGATATCACAGTGAGACAAGATGGGAATTGTTGTTATAGAAGGGAATGAAAATAATTCTGAAGTTTACTTAGTTTTTTGCATAAATTTGGATTAAAGCCAAATCCTCTTCCCCAGGCCGGTCACATTCACCGTGTTGGTGTTTGAAAGTTCAGAGAGAAATACCCTGAAGCTTCAGAAAGTTCTTGGAAAACAACCAGTCATTAAGCAGATTACAAGCACACAATGTGGGTCACTTCTCTCTCCCGAGTTGCATCTGGCCTCCACCTCCTGAGTCTGGCAGCAACCTGCCCCTGGGCTGGAACCTGCATCGCTGTGGTCACCCAACAGGCAGTAGCCACTCCCAAGTTTAGCTCTGAATTCCCCACAGCTCCTTGCACAGGCTGGCTGGGGAGCTTTCCTTTCAAAGCAAGAGTCCTCCAGAAGCAATTCAGGACAGACAGGCAGCGCCTCAGACAGTACTGATGCATCTTTTTAATAAACGCTTACCTACTTGGGCCTTGGGGCCAGGGTGGGCATCCAGATCTCCCCTTGATGACCTCCATTACCAGACAGTGTGTGCAGGCCTACAGGCCAGCAGAGGAGGGGGATGGACACTGCTAATTATCTTCCTGTCGGATTCCGGACAAGGGCTGTTAGTTAGCGACTCTACAATAGATCCCCAACAAAAGGATAGAATGCAAGACATGCCCTTGCTGGAGCACGTGTGTGTGTGTGTGTGTGTGTGTGTGTGTGTGTGTGCGCGCGCACGCCAGCCGAGCAGAAAGTTCGTCTTGAGTATTTACTGACCCGACAGGAGAATGTATTATTCTCTCTGCTCCACATGAGCTGCTCAGACCTGGCCAGAAGAATTTTTTAAGTTCTAAACTCAAAACAAAGTAAAAACAAAATTAATGATCCAAAAGCAAATGTAAACATTCTTTATAAACAAATTAGCCCAGATTCGGGGACTGTTTTAAAATTTCTTTGAATTCTACAAATGTAGGGTCATTCTTACGACTGAGACTTTACATCTCACATGATGTTCGGCTTGTTTGGTGGGGCACACACAGGGCCCTCAGATGGCTCGTGGAAAGGGTGGAGGGCTCTGCTCAGGCTCCTGGTGGCTCTGTGTGTCTTGTGTGTAGAAGGAGGGGACTGAGTCCCTGGATACCAGCAGGGTCCATTTGACCCAAGGTTAGTCTTGGAGTTTCCTGTTTGAATGTTTCAAACCATCTCTAAGGATTGCTGTTTCATGCCTTTTTTCGTTTTTAAATTTTCTTGCTATGTTTTCCAGGCTTGTCTTTAATCAATAGGCTCTAATGATCCTCTTGCCTCAGCCTACTGAGTGCAAGGACTAACACCATTCCTAGCTGCTTCATCACTTTTATTGTTCCTCAAAGAACAAAAGCATTTATGCTTGAAAAATATAGTGAAATCCTTTTTCACTTGCAATCACCCTACCAATCCCTTGGACTTTTAAACAATAAATTTAGGACATATTATTAGATCTTAATGCTATTTATTTTTTTATATCTGGAAATAGTTTCATATTTTATCCTTATAGGTATTATTTTATCACTATTCATTGATTATTCACAATCTTAGTAAAGAGACTAAGACAATAAGAGAATAGAAGGTAGGAGGTGTATCAAGAATCGTAATAGTGAAATAAACCACTTATTTCAATATGAGCTTTGAGGTTCTTCTTGTGTTGCCAAATGATCACGGTATCTTTCAAGAAGATATAAAAGAAATCTGGAGATAACATTTTTGAAGTCCTTTTTAAAGGCTTTTGTTGAACAGAGTAAAGAGTTTAGAATTTCTTATTTTCCACCTGTAATGGCAGTGAGGGGAAAATTGGCAGAGGAAGACATTTCACCAATATTAAATGGATCAGGAGATGAATGCAGACTGGCTGAGAGCAACTCTCCTGATGCTAATGATGTTGGTGACATTGATCATATAAGCAAATTCACAAACTTTTTGGGCTCAGTTGAAGGTATCTTAGATGAAGTTTCTCAAACTCAAGCATCACTGAGTGGACAATGTTCTAGGGACTGGAAGGGACTATGCTTTGTTGTCAGTCATTTAACAGAGAGGGCTGTGAGCTTTCTTTCCATCACTGTAAAGAAATAATTGAGAGGATTAACTTATAAAAGGAAAAGCCTTCCATTGGCTCACAATCCTGGAGGCTCCCTTGTTCTATTCATGATTGATTGGCCCTGTTGCTTTGGGCCTGTGATGAATAAGCAGTAAGCATGCTGTGGTGAGAGGGGTGTGGCAGGAGCAAAGCCAGTATATCCTAAGACAAGGAACGAAAGAGGAACAGGAAGGGGTGGGGTCTGCAGTCACCTTCTGTCCCTCCCCCACCTCACTTCTCAAAGGTTCCCCCATTACTGATGCTGCCATCTGGGGGACCAGGCCTTGAGCACCTGAACATTTTGGGGACAGTCAGCATCCACACTAGAACAGGCTTTAATCACAGCATTTGATGACAAGCATGCAGGCCATCCCCTTGTGTTAAAAGACATGTGCTGGTATTGTTTTATCCTTTATGATGTTTGGGAATCAAACTTGATACATTTTATAAAAAGATGAATGCTGAAGGCAGGTCTTTATTCAAGAGGTGATTGGGAGGAAATAGATGTAGAAATGAAAATATCCAAATGGCTTGATCATTCTAATTTGTGTTCATGAATCTAAAAGTGAAAAATCCTTTACAATTGTGGAGTAAAGAAGATAGCTGTCTTAAAATTATAAGCCATGAAAATTTTCAAAAGTATTATGTTTCAACATTGCAGATACAGGAAAAAGAACTAAATAAGCTGAAACCTATTAGAGATGTATGTGCAATTTAGAATCATGATTGCATTTCCTCAGCATAAGTGCAAGAAGTACCCAGAGTCGTGACAAACTAGGATGGAATTTTAAACCTGGCTTGAGGATTTACACTATGGATGTGATCCAGCTTCAGTCATGATGGTTGATGAGGAATTCCTGTGTTTCAGTTTGTGGGGACTGGCTGCATGACCCCCATGGCTACTGACTGTGTGCTTGCTCAAGTTTCTTTTATGAAATAGCATAGTGTATATAGCGCATATAACCTAAGGATGTCCCCCGATATACTTTAATCTCAAGATGACTCATAATATCTAACATAGTGTCAGTTTGACCTACATAATTGTTATACTGCACTGTTTAGGGAATAATGACAAGAAAAGTCACTATTTTTCTTGTAATGTTTTTGATCTGTGGTTTATAGAATCCATGAAGGTGGGACCCATGGATATGGAAGGCTGATTGTTTTCGCATACAAAGGATGTTCCCCATATGTGGAAAATATAGAGAAATTGAGTTTACTACATTTACAGTATTAAAATTTCTAATGAAGTTATTTTTTGCCCTTGTTTTATTAATAATTGGGTAAATTATTTCTAGAAGGACTTAAACTGTATAAAAATAAAAAAATCCTCTTGGATTCAGATGCCAAATGGTCATTCTTTTCTCTGGTTTGTGTGGGCTCATGGAGCTGCCAGTGGGGGTCCTCCCAGTGGTCACCTTGTTCCATGTATCCAAGAGGTCCAGGGAAGGCTGGACATGCTGACTGCCATCAGTAAAGGTGGGCTTTCTGGCACTGCCCCTAGTTGTGATGGGACTGTTAGCACCCCTGATGAGCCCGTGGTTCTTGTATTCTAGGACAGTGGGTGGCAGAGGCTTGGATCATCTTCCTGAGCTCGTGCTGCCCAAGGGTTTGCCACCCATGGAGGTTGGCCCTGGGCTCTGGGGTGGAGGCAGGCTTCCCATGGGCCTGTGTGAAGTTGGTTTAGTGATGTGTGGAGCTGTCAGCCCAGATCTGGTGGGGAGGGCCGTTTTCCTCTTCTGCTGACTCTCAGGAAGACACAGGAGGCCTTGAATTCTCAAGCTCCTCAGGGGCACTGCTCCTTGTGCAGGTGATGTGACCATGTTCCATGTGGATCTGCTTAAGATTTAAAGGTGGAAACAGGCCTCAGGAAGTCAGAAACATGGCTGAGGCCATTAGCCTTTGAGCAGGTTGGACTACAGCCTAGAGGAAGACACAGCTCCTTGGCCGTTGCTTTGTTTATTTGGAGACTTAGCAGGGCACCCTGCATGCTGCTCACACTTGGTATTCATAATGGAGCCATCTTTTTCTTTTTCTTTTGTCTTTGTTTTGAGGAGACAGATAGGTGAAAATAGAGACATCTTATTGACTCCCCAAAGCCCCAGCCGTCACTGCTGCCGTTTGTTTCTCCGGGGAAGTTTCGGTGACTCTTGTGGGTAACGAGAAACGGCTACTTTGGTCACACCCTTTCAGCTGCTTAGCTCTGCCGTTAATGGCAGATGTCTAAGGTTTTTGCTTCAGTAATAACAACTGAATAGTATTCAGGAAGGGTTGGAACTGCATTAATATTCAGGAGCCTTTTTGGATCCAGAAAATGCCCGAGAAACCCTTCAGAATGTAGTATCTACAGCACATGTCAATTAGGAGGAGGGATGAGGGGCGCTTGGCTCGCTGTCCTCGGAGGCCTCCTCAGATCCGTCCCAGGAAGTGCTTCTCTCGCCTCATGCAGAGTGCTGGCCTCCCAGAGGGATGCGCTCCGAGAAACTGGGCTTTCCATTACTGTGCCCTTCTAAGTAGACCGGTGTCCCCAGTAGAAAGGAAAATCAGTTTAATTACTCATGAAACTTTTCCTTAAGGGTGAATGAATTATGAGGAAAACATGAAGTATCTGTCCGTCATCAGTAAGTTTATTTCAGGGCTGAGGAATGGGGGAAATTAATTCGCTCTGAAGACAAGGTGTCGGGTGAGCGCAGAGGGAGTGCACACAGAGGCGCCTTCACCGCCCCCCCCCGCCCGCCCCGCACTGCCGGGTGGGACCACAGGAGGAGGAGCTGGAGGACCCGTGGTGGCAGGAAGACAGCCCTGAACCGAAGCCAGAGGCAGCACAGGTGTCAGAGCAGAAGAGTTATGAGGGAGGAGAGCGCTAATTGCAATTACTATAATTATGAGGAGAGAGATGCACTCTGGGGGGAGCGGCATGCTTCACTTCTGGCTGGTGCTTCCCTCCCAGCTGCCCTGTGGTACCCGTCTCGCTGTCATCAATGAGTCTCACTTCCCACTGGAGGCCACGAGGGAAGGGTGCTGGACTGGCGTCTGCCCGAGCAGTCATTAGCCGCCGAGCTCTTCTCTGCATGCTGCAACCTGGCAAGATGTCTTCCCTGGTAGAGTGGAAGTTGGAAACCAAGGCAGGGAGGGAAATGGTCCTTTAGCTGAGACCTGAAATGTTCAAGTGTGAAGGGCATAAGTACAAATGGTGGAATGCTGTGGTGTTTGCCTGGGGTGGAGCAGCAGGGATGGTGATTTGGAAAGGAATAAATCAGCGTTTCCAGTCTCCTAACTGGTGTGTCCTGTCTGACAGAACTGTCTGTCTCCCATGAATGTGTGTTGCTCTGAGGTTTTTAGTATATTCACTGAGAGGTGTGCTCATCACCACTCTTAATTCTTGAGCCATTTTCATCTCTGATTAAGAGATGCCCTTTAGCAGTCCCTCCCTGTCACCTCTTTCCCCAACCCCTAGCAAGCACTCTTTCCATACTTTTCTGTGTGGATTTGCCTATCCTGGACATTTCGCGTGCATGGACTCATGTAATATGTGGCCATTTGGGATTGGCTTCTTTCATTTATAATTTCTGAGATCCGCTGTGCTGCAGAATGGATCAGCACTTCCTTCTTCTTTTTTCTTTTTTTTTGGTACTGGGGATCAAACTCGGGACCTTGTGCTTGCAAGGCAGGCGGTGATGCACTTCCTTCTTTTTATGAGTGAAAATATTGCGTGTGTACCACAGCTTGTTTATCCATTCATCTGTGGGTGGATGTCGGGCTGTGTCAACTTGTTGACTACTGTGAACAGAGTTGCCATGAGCGTTCGTGTACAGGTTTTTAGGCGGTTGTGTTTTTACTTTTCTTGAGGATGTGCTTAGCAATGGAATTGCTGGCCAGATGGGAATTCTGAATTCTGTGTTTAAACTTTAGAGGAATTAACTAGCCTGTTTTCCAAATGGCCTGTGCCACTTTATAGTCCCACTGGCAATGTGCGGGGGTTCTGATTTTTCCACATCCTTGTTTGTCTTTTTGATTTTCTCCATACTTGTGAGTGTAAAGTTATATTTTATTGTGGTTTTGATTTTTATTTCATGGTGGCTAATGATGTTGAGTATCTTTCATGTGTGTATTTTTGCTTTTTAGGTGGCAGTTTTATTCAATACTGATTGGATTCATTTAAAAATCTTTCAAACTTTCTATTCCTTTCACTACCATTAAACTCTATGCACTCCTTTTTAAAAGAATATGCTTTTCACTCCAATTTAAAAAATCTATTATAAATTGCTTAGAATTGGTCTCAAATTTTGTAAAATGAAAAAAGTTTCTTTTTCATTATTTCTTTTTTTCCATTTTTTGGATTGTTCCATCTCACTCCCTGGATTTCCCTCAGTGATCTGGGAGTCTGGGTTTACATCTTGTTTAAGTGTCTTCTCATCTCTATTTTTTTGTTATTGTTGATTTTTAGTTTAATTTGCTACTTGTAAATTGCTTATTGCAAGTATCTTTATTGCTAGTATTTAGAGCCCTTAGGGAATGGCTACTTCTTGGATTGTCTTACTGGTATAGTTGGCCTTTGGGTTTTAAGTCTGTAATGGCCTTTAAGTGATCTCAGTCTTGGTATACCAGTACAGACAAGTGACTAAAGCAATCACGTCACCTTGGCCAAAGTAATACAATTGGTGATAGCATCAAGTACAGCTTAGAAAATGACAAATTGTGGTAGCTATTATTCTGACACCTTTAACTGCATAAACCACATTTGTGGTTGTATATCAAAAGCAAGGACCAACCAGAAATATGTTTACAGTTAGTAAGCCCTTCAATATGGTGGCTTTACCCTCCAGGAAGAAGACTTAGAAGAGTTGATGGTGGAGGGGGAATAGAGAGAAGGAGAGGTTAGAAGTAGGGGCTAGAGGACACAGGAGGATCACACAAACTTTGGGAAACTGGTGAACACAGGAGGAGAATAAAGAAAGAAGGACCAGAAATAAGAACAGAGCAAACTAACAGCAACAGGAAAACTAGAAACTGTATTCACACTTTTTTTAACAATAAGAACTATCAAGAAGATAACAGAATAGGGCAAATACAGGAACAAGAAAGAAGAGAAATGAAGAAAAGAGAAATAAGAGAAAAGAAAAAAAGGAGAGAGAGAGAGAAAAAGAAAGAAAGAAGTCCCCTTTAAGGCGTGACTCTGCTATTGCTGGTGTATAATGTGGGCAGCAGCGTGCAGAGCCAAGTCAATTAATCTCAGCAAACCAGCTGTGATCCAGTGATATTCAGACTGGTTTCTGGCTGGGAGGCCAGAATTGAGCTCCATGACCTCCTGTGGGTTAGAGCTCTACAAGGTTCTACTGCAGGTTTGAGCCGCCCTTCCCCCATAGCAGGTCCAGGTTTGGTAGGAGGTGCTGGTCCCAGCAACTCACCAATTGCTGTAGTCAGCTCTGTCTTCACTCTCCCTGTGGGCTTTAGTTTTCAAAAACAAGCTTTGGAGAGGCCCTCTCTGTGCTACTCAACACTGCGCCATCTTTCTGAGCTCATAGTAATGGCTCTCTGGCCCCATGTTGTCTCTGCCTCACAGATCCGGATCTGAGGGGTGCCCTGGCCCTCCTATTTTCTGCACCTTTTTTCCATTTTTTATTGGAGGAAGAAGATGGGTATGAAGATATATTATTTTAAAAAGCTGAAAATGTAGGTTGGGTTTTCTTTCAAGATGGAGAATTAAAATGGCATAGTGTAGGTTATTTCAGTTTCGGTCTTGTGCCTGAGAAATTAAAGAAAAATTCAGAAATGAGAAACTACCTCTCCTGACTTTTTGTCTTCCTGCTTTCAGCAGCTGAGTGACTTCCAGATCTGTGGTGGCCACAACCTTAGTTCTTGGAAGGTAAAATGGAATTGTCTTCTGGACTCCTTGGCATTTTAATTCAGTTTAGCAGACTTGAAAAACTCTGGACAGCAGTAGGGTTTTGGATCATCAGACCATTAAGACATGACCCTTGCTCTTAGGTAAACTCCAGGAGGCTTGAGCAGTATTTATGGTACGCATTCATTCAGCAGTTCTTGCAAGGAGCTGGAGGAGCAAGCTGAGGGCAGTTGTGACTGTGATGGCGTTGCCAAACTGACTGCCACTGACATTTACTTAGCACGTGTTTCATGCTAGGAGTGTTTAAAGAGCTTTCCTTGTCCCCATGTCACTCATTCAGGAACCTGTTGCTGTATTACTCATTCATGAAGACGATGCCATTCTCCCCTCACCTTCTAAACTAGGGCAGGAGAGCGCAGGGAGTGCAGTCCAGACCTTGAAACTACTGTGTCAGAGTGAGATCCCAGGCAGCGTCCTGCTGTGTTTGTCTTTATGGGGAAAGATAAGCCCAGCAGCTGCACATGGCCAGAGCTCTGTCCATGAGAGCACTTAGTGTGCCCGCCATAAGGGCCGCATGTGTGTGCTGATTTGACAGCAGGCCCCAAATTTGAAAGGGTCTGTTGGCCACATCAGCTGACAGTCCTTAGATCACGCATCTCAGGGCGCATCACTGTTTGGATGTGACTTCTGGACCCTTCCCAGTCACTCTGTATGAGCTTAGAAATGTTACATTTGTCAGGCTGGCTGATGTCAGTGGTCCTCAGAGTGCAGTCATTGCTCTTAGTTGGAAAAGTGCAGCTGCGGCCCCTAGCAGCCTATCCTGGCACCATAAAGAGGGATCGTGGGATCTCTGAAGACATTTACTCCTCTGCAGGCGGGGAAGCAAGGGCCCTGGGCCTGGCTGGGGTGTCTGGTGGGACAGAGACAGCCCCAGCCTGCAAGTGCCGCAGCCAACACTGCCATCCTTATTTCAGTGATTTAAGTTTTGGCATGTTTCAGGGCCTGGTGGAAGGCGCCTTGTTCACCTTGCCTGTCTGTCTTTCTCTGTGTGCGTGTCCTGGTTTTCTTCAAATGCTGGCTCCAGCCCTGGTGAGTGTGTTGTCTTTGTCTCACCGGGCACGAGTGGTAGGCTGAGGGCTTCTGCCTAAGCAGCCTAGCTGCAGATGGGGAGAGCTGCCTGATCCCCACATCTGCCTTCTTGACAGCCTACCTGTCCTTTCTGGAAAGCCAGCTTTTCATTGTGTCATAACTTAGGGGACCTGTTTGGTGAGCTCTTTCTCTCAAGAGAGATATAGAAAAATTGCCAGGGCTTTTAGAGTCCTGCTCTCCTGAAAAATTCGCCTTTTTATGCCAGCTGTGAATAAGGGAAAGATGCTCTCAGAACAATTGCATAAATGAGGTGTTCTGAGGGATGGCGTGTTGTCTAGGAAACATGCTTTTGGAGGGCCGCGAGGATGAAGGGCTGAGCATTAGAGATGAACAAGAGAGATTGACAAAACAAAGCAAACACAAAACAAACCCGTGTGCCTTCACATAAAACATTTTAGGTGAGGAGCGAACACAAGAAATCAAAGCTGCTTAAACAGTTGAGATTTTCATTTTAGCTCTGAAATTGACAAGTAGGATGGCAGCCCCACTCTTCTTCCCTTGGGTTGGGACATTGTGAAAGCAGCAGCTCCAGTTGCTTCATGAACTCTTGAGCGCTTACCAAGGAAGAGCCATTTTTGTATATGATCATGCTTTTGTGCACAAGACCCCACATTCTTGGTAATGCTCCTCAAAACTTCCTGTGGCCTGGGCTTCCATGGATTCTCCACCCAGAGCCATGGTCCCACGAGGGCTTTGCTCATGCCCTGCTAAGCCATAGCCCCCAGCCTGAGGGCATCTTTGCAGGCTATCTCCATGAGCTCTGCGATGGTGGCCTCTGCTCTTCTCAGCTTGGGAAACATTTGATGCAGGCCTGGGGTCAGGAGCTACAACTCTGTAAAAAGACAGACATGATAGTACAAAGCTAGCCAATTACTGTTAAGAGCCCTGTGAGACAGGCCCAGGCTGCTTGTTTCTCCATGGAGTCAGGTGCCTCTTGTAGACCCTACCAAACTACAACATGCATGCGTGTGTGTTACTGTAACCAGCAAGCCACAGGAGAGCCCTGACACGCAGGTGTGGGTCATGCAGATTCAACTGTGTGCTTGTCCTTGGCCTCCACTGTGGCCACTGCCCTTCCCTGGCACTGTACCTGCCATGGTGTGGGCGTGGGGCCAGCTGGGCATGGGCTTCTTGAGATGTTCTCAGATGGACCCGGGAAGTTCCCAGAAGTATTTATTTGGTGATAGATCAGAGTCATTTCCTTGAAGCATCTGAATTGGTCTCTGGCTGGTAAATTTGTACAGTGTCATCCATCTGCTTACCAGACATCTCTGACTGAAGAAACTTACTCTTTTGGGAAGGGCAAATAAAAGAAATCATTAAAATGTATGTTAAATTAGAAAGTGGCAGTTGTGAAGAAGAAAGATAGAATGGAGAAGACGCAAAGAAAGTGTTGTATTTTCCATAGCTGGGCTCTGCGTGGCCTCCAACACAGAGCGGTGAGCAGGCCCAGTGGACAGCTGTGGAGAAGCCAGCCAGAGCAGACTGGGAGGTAACCCTTACCTGGTAAAACTGAGGACCCCGCACAGGGTCCTGTGGCTGCAGCATTCCTGGCAGGGAGTCTGTGCTCCATACCGTTTGGCAGCCAAGGCCTGAGTGTGGCACATTTGGGAACAGGCTGAGAATTTGTTGGAGGGAGAAGCTGGCTGGACTTATGGAGACCAGTAGGCTGTTGTCTTTGTTATACTGGCGGGAGGTGATTGAGAGTAGCTTGGAACAAGGGGCTTGCCATGGAGCTGGTGATGAGTGGTCATGGCACAGCTGATTTGCTGATGGATGAGGAGGTGTGAGACAGAGAAGTCAAGCTGACTCTATGGGGTTTGTTTCTGGCAGGTGGGTAGGTTGCCATTCCCGAAGAGGGCTCCTGTGTGGGAGGGATGTCAGGAGCTCAATCTTGGATAGGTGCCATTTGCCCTTCAGTGTGCTTTGCAGTGTGGCTGTTGTGTGGATGTGTGGACAAACACGGGAGCTGTTGATTTATGCTTGCCATTCAGGGCTGTGTGTCTGCAGCGAAGTACAGGGCTCTGCTCAGGGTGGGCGGCTGGGGGCTTTGTGGCCTGCTGTCTCCTTCCTGCTGGAGGTCAAAGCCAGCCGTCATCCTGGTAGCTTCCTGTTCCTGCTTTCTGGCATGGACCCAGTGACATCCCATCAGAGAGAATTCTGAGAACCCACCAGGGATCATGGGAGCTTGTGTGGTGATGTAGTCGCTGTTGATACGTGTGCATGCAGGATGAGCATGGACCCATGCTGGCAGAGTTGAGGGGAGGGCGCTTTGTGGAGCCTTCACCTCCTAGATGCTGGTATACGAAAAAGCCAGGGTGCAGGGACAACAAAACCATGGAAAACCACATGCAACAGCCCTGATTTTTCTCTCTGGGTTGGAAATGGAGTTTTAATCCTGTTGGTCTTCTCTAGAGAAATCCCTTCAAGTGCTTCTCTTTTATATTCTTTGCAAGTGTCCAGACCTAGGTTTGTCCTGAGATGAGTGTGGGAGCTTGCATCTGTACGAGTGTGTGCATGTTTGTGGGTGAAAACCCCCTCCCAGTTCATCTGTTTGTATGCATCACCTCAGCCCCACCTCCCATTTACCTCTCAGCTATGGACTCAGCATCCGCAAAACCGAGACAGCCCCTCTAGCCTTCCTTCTCCTTGGGAGGCTAATGATTGAGTATATGTGAGTGCTGTGAAGTCTTTGAAATAAAACCACAAAGTACATGTGTATTATTATTATTATAGCACTAATGGTATTTATATTTAAATCATTATTATTGCAATAATAATACAGCAGTTTGCCAATAAAACACAAAACCACTTCAGAAGAACATTCTAAAATGATAGCATTTTCTGGGGCTGAGCTGCAGTGTCTAATTTTGGGCCTTTACAATTGGTTGTGTGATTCATGTATTATGTATTTCCAAAGGATAATGAAGGGTGTGCGGTTTTGCCCAGAGCAGCAAGTATTGAAAATATACAGTCAGTCCAGTTGTACTGAAGGAGCGATCAGGAGTGGATTGGCAGGGGTGTATTTCCTGCAAGATGAAGGTGTCTCCACCTTCAATGCTGCCTTTGAGTCTTCACAGCCTGATCTTGTGATAATGCGTCATTAGGGACGAGTCCTTGGTTTGTTGTCCAGCTGCCGCGAGGCGGGAAGTGGACATGCGTCTTGGCAGTGATGGATGGTTTTTTTCTTTTAGACCCATACAAAATTCATAAAGCTGATTTATAGCTAATGGAATTTGGGCTGCTCGAAGCAGAAGGCTCAAGTGTGGAGCTTTATTTTGAAGGAAATATCTTTATTTTTGGTGCTCTGTCCTTTAGTCCCCGAACGGGTGACAGCGCAGGCTGTGCTGCCAGGAGAGGTGAGGAAACGATGCCACCTGTCTCTTCTCATCTGCCTGGAAATCACCTTTAGCGTGTTGGAGCTAGAGCAGTTGTTGCATTAAGGGCAGAAGTCGGCCAGAGGAGGCTGCTGTCACCACTTGTGAGATCAGGATGTGTTCTGCTGAGCCCCACAGCCTAGGGCGGGGGTGTCCACACTGGAAGCGAGGTGGCCCTGCAGGCTTCTCAGGCACATCTTTACTGCGGCTGCTGCTGACTGCTCACCCTGCGTGCGCTCGCCCTCTGCGGTTGTCACGTTCCTCTGCATGGCTGAAAGCTTTTTTCTTCGGTAGCCCCAGAACCTGGAGCTGTCCCCTTCCCCATTGTCATCTCCGACACCTCTGTCTGGGGCTCTCATGCTCTGCTGCCTGGCTCTTGGTTCTCTCGGGGTGTCGTCTTGGCCCTCCAGCCCCTTCCTTGTGCGTGGTCTGCTCTGGCATGCTGGTGGCTGCGCCATTCTGCATACTTAGACCTCTCCAAGTACCTCCTAAAGCTGTGCCAGAGGTTCCATGTTCTGTGTTTCTCTGGGGACAGGAGGCTCATGGATGTCATGTTTGGCCCTGCCCCGGGGTTCCCAGACCACTCAAGGAGCCTGTGTCTGGGAGCAAGATGACAGAGGGGCATGCAGGGCAGTTAGAGGTCTGGGGTGCGTGGCCTGCAGCCTAGCAGTGACCGCAAGGGACCAGGCTGGTGACTGGAGGGAGAGCTGTAGGGGACAGTGGCCCAGAGAGCCCCGTGAGCCAGCTGAGCCTTGTGGCTCCCGAGGGAAGGAGCTGTGTAAGATGAGTGGTGCAGCTTGTCTTAGGAACTCGACACCTGTCTAGAACACGTCCTGGTCATTTCCCTCTCTGCGCCTCTCGCTAGCCTCCTCCCCCGATCCCCTTCCCCATCTCGGAACGTCTCCCTTCTTGGTTCCTACCCTCGCTCCCTTATTTTATTAATTTACTTATTTACATTTTAGGGTTCTCATATGAGAGAGAACTTGCCGTATTTAACTTTCTGTGTTTGACTTCTTTCACTTAGTACTGTGGTCTCTAGTCCGACTCATTGTTCTGCACATGACATGGTTGTATTCTGCTTTATGGCTGGATAATATTCTGTGGTGAATATGTTCCACATTTTCTTTATCCATTCATCTGTTGATAGACATCTAGGCTACTTCCAGAGCTTAGCTATGGTGAATTATGCGTCTGTGGGTGTCACTATAGTATGATGTCTTTGATTCTTCCAGGACTTTACTCAGGACAGGTATGGGTCAAATGGAATTCCTATTTTCAGTCTTTTAGGAGTCTCTATACTAGTTTCCACAGTGGTTGTGCTTAGATAGGTATGTTTTTAAAACTATATGCCTGTCAGTTATTCCAGGCCCAAGTGAGCGGGCTTCCTTCTTCATGAAGCCTTTGAAACCCTCTTTCTCTGAGCAGGGTGGGCTCTCCCCTTCCCTGGAAGCAGCGCCCCTGACCCTGTATCTTCATGAGGCTAAGGGAAGCTGGTTTTCCATCTGGTCCTCAGCCAGTATATCTGGGTGCTGTGATGACTATGCTGTCACTGTGACTCCCGTGTTGGGCAGGACCCTGCAGTTCTCACAGGCCTACACGCGATCACATCACTTAGTGACCACAGTGCTCATTTTTGCAAAGAAGGAAGGGGGCAGGCCACCCCTGCCACCCAGTGAGTCCTCCAGGCTTATAGACTCCCTCAAATGAAACCCAGGCAGCAGGGCTGTGGGAAGCTGAACTGTGTGCACTGTTGTCACCAGCAGCCTGCTTGGTGGCCCCCAGGTCATGATCAGTGGAGCAAGTACAGGATTGTGGTCAGTGAGTAGAGTCTTCCTTTCGTCCTCATGCGTTGTGCTTTCATCTTTCCTTGCTCAGCTTGGAGTTGGGTTGCTCCCTGCAGTCCCTCTATCAGCTCCTGTCCTGAGTGCCCGGCGGGTGCCTGAGACACAGCCTACTGCAGCGCAGGTCAGGTGGTGTCACCAGGCCCCGGCATTGATAAGCGCTGACGGCTCTATTCAGGCTGATTCGGGCCAGAGTGAATGGGTCACCTGCTCATTAGGGGTCTAATGGGAATAACTGCACAATTTAATACAGTGACTTTTGGCATAAATTAGCAAAATGTTAAATGCAATTGAGATGAAAATGATTGAATCCTAGTGCAGGATAAGTAGATCATATCAGAATATCCAAGGAGGAATTTCTGATCAGCTTTGGGAGCGAAGGGGTTACCCCTGTGGTATTTTATTGAACCACAAAATGTTATTTATAACCCGTGTCAGGAGCAATTAAATTGATTGATGATTAAGAAAGTTTAATAGTTGAATAATAAGATGCGGTTCTTGACAGCTATTTTTTCTCATTCTGGGAGCATATTTTATGAGTCTAATAACGGTGTTAAGGATGGGCTGTATAATAAGTTGTGGTGTAATTATTTGGTGGTAATATAATATTCAGTCTAATGTTACATGGTATGTTACTTATAAAAAATTAAAATACTAATTATAGTTTTTTGATTTATTATTGAAGTGGTTTGTTAATTTTGACTTACCCAAAGCAGGGTTAATTAGTACATATTGATATATTTGATTAAAAGTACACTAATGTTGAATTGAATAAGAAAGGCCAAATAAAATAAATTATTTTCCATTGCCCAAGTGTGGTACCCTAATTTCAGCTCTCTTTCATGTTGATATGCAGAGTTGCTTCACATGGACCAGAAGGTCAGTGACTTCTGGTGGCTCCTCGGGGTCCTGTGCCTTTGGAGGTTGTGTCTGCACCTGAGATCAGCCTGTGTTGCTTTCCCTCCTTGCCTGCACTTGTGGTCACAGTTGTCTTCGTGAACCATTTCTTATTTTTGTGGGAACACATACATATAGTGGCAAAATTCTTTTTGAAATGAGCAGAGATGTTACAAAGTAGGAAACACCAGTGACTAATAAACTAAAAAGACAGTCTAGCTTCACAGTAATGAAAATGCAAATTGAACCAATAACAAAGTTCTATTTTAGTCTGTCAGACAGCGCAGATTAAAAAGATGGTAGAGCTTTTCAGGTGGGGTGAGACTGACACTCCAGTCTCCGGTGAGACAGCCCTTCTGGAAAGCAGCTGGGTGCTTGCTGTAGTGCGTGAGCATGCCCTGTCCCGGAGGCGGGAAGGCGTGGGAAGTCCAGAGAGCATGTTGTGGACATGGGTACTCCAGACACACCCAGTGTCCGTCCACAGAGGAGCTGACGCCCCTCTGGTGCACGGTTTCCATGTAGCCTTAAACAGACTTCATGAATAATCCTTCAAAATGTAAAAATGAACAGGATACACTTAAACCACAGGAAAGTAAACCTCATACTGGACCTCAATTCTGGTTTGTTAAAAAGAGTGTGTATGTTGGAGTATCATAGACTGACCTATTTTTCCAAAGTTCGTATGTTGAAGTCCTAACCTCTGATACTTCAGAGTGTTGGAGAGAGTGTCTTTGCAGAGGTGATAGAGGGAATAGAAGGCCACGCCCCTGTGGCCTGACTCACTGTGACTGGTGTCCTTCTGTGACAGGGAGATCAAGTTGCAGACGGAGGGAAGACTGGAGGGAGAAGTGGGCCATTCTAGGCCCAGAGGAGAGGCCATCCTCCCCGACCTAGCCTTCTGGTCTGCAGGACTGGGAGGTGATGCGTTTATGTTGGTTAAGCTTCTTTCTCTAAGGTGTTTTGTCAGCGGAGTAGCTGAGGAAACTACAAACCATTCCAAGGTATTAGTCATGTCTGCCTACTGCATGGGAGGATGCCTTACTCTTCTTTTTTTTATACATTTCTGTACCCTCCAAATTATGTGCAAGAATTGTGTATTACAATGAAACATTGCTCAGAAGGTTGCACCCAATCTGTATAAAGTGCTGGAATAAGGAGGCAGATGCCCCTTCACCTGCTGATGTGGACTTGCTCACCCCTAAGTTGAAGGATTAGGCTGGGTGAGGCATGTTTCCCCCACTTGGTACTGACAGAGGCCTGGGGGAGTATGCAGGAGCAAGGTCCCCTCACCCAGGCAGGGGTGATGCACATGGGCCACTGTGGGCCCCGGGCCATGGTATGTGAGTAGGGGGACTCCAACCTTCGCTGACACTGCCTCTCTGTCTGTGGATTGTAAACACAGCTGATCCACTGGATGCTGCTTTTCCTGGCATCTTAAATTTGAGCTTTTTCTGAGCAGGATCAGATGATCTCAGTTCCGAAGGATGCTTGGAAGTTGGGCAGATTGAGAGGGAAGCAAGCATGGAAAAGGCATGGCCCCAGCTGGCACCTGGCAGTGCTGGAGGACACAGGTGGGTAGAGGGCAGCTGGGAGGCCTCTGGTCCTCACCCTGTGATGTTGGGGTCTACTTCCCACCAGCTCTTGTGCCCTAGTTGAGTCGCCAAATGCAAGGGTCTGAGTGCTGCAGAGAGCACACCCTCCCCTTCTGGGCATATAGCTCGAGAGGTGTATGGTAAGACAGCACCTTGCTCAAGCTTGCATGGATCCCAGAATGAGGACGACTTGGCCTGCTGAGCTTGGGGGACCTCCAGCACAGGATGGGGGTGCTAGGCTGCCCTGCAGAGGTGGCAAGAGGCTCAGCCTGGGCTCTCCTGCAAAAGGAGGAAGAGCTTATTCCTTACCACCCAGGAGGAGACAGAGTGTACCCTTTACTGATGCCTGGTGCCCAGCTTGTCTCTGCCAAGGAGGTGGTAGCCATGGGCCAGTGAGGCCCAGAAAGGGCTTTCTACAATTGCTCAGGTGGATGTTTGCTGAAGGTGAGGCCTGAGTATGAGGGATGTTGCAGGAGGAGGCACAGGACAGTTCCTCTGACTGGCTGCAGAGCCCACACTCCTGTGCCCTGCATTTGGTGGGATTGGGGGCTGCTGTGTAGGTAGGGCTCAGGCCTCTGAGGAGGGACCAGTCTGGTTAGGAGCTCTTGTGGTAGACAAGACTTATCAAGGAGCCTGAGGACTACAGTTTCTTTATGTTTCTGTATGATGGCCTCCTTGGTTGGTCATGGTCTTGTGGAGTTTTATAGACCTCGAGTCCTTTATCAGTGGATTAAGATTTGTGGCTGAGAGCTATGAGCTGGCTGCCCAGTTCTCCAAGGGTTTATAGACCTGATCACCCCAGCCCCACACTGACCTTGGCCTTTCCCTGGTCCCACTGTTCCAGTGTCCTGATCCTGTCTGTCCCATGGCTGCATGGCCATCCTGTCCTTACACCTGGTGAGGCAGGGTCCCTGCATGTGTCTGTAGAGCCCCTCTTCCTGCCCATGCTGCTCTGGCTACCAGGATGTCATCACACTGTGCTGTTCACTCATCCGGCCCACCTGTCTTCACTCAGAGTCCCCATCTCTACTTAGCACAAGGATTAGCTCTTCATGACCAACACTTTACAGCAGGGGTCTCCCCAGCCCCTGTGGCAAACATCAGGATTCTTCCGGAGCCTGCGGGAACAGGCCTGTGTGTTGCAATGAGGACACTAGGATTTATCTCTGCTGTGAAGTACCATTCTGTCCTTGCTTCATCTGTTGACCCCCTGGGTGCTGTGACCTGCCTGTGTCATCACAGCTCAGGTGTTGCAGAAGAACTTAATCCCAGCCCAGCAGTGCTGAGGGGTGGACCTTTAAGAGGTGATGAAGTCATAAGGAGGCACTGGCATTAATCCATCCCTTCCCTTCCTGTCAGTCCTGTGCTCACTTGTGTTTCTGCCCACTGCCATGGGCAGCAAGACGGCGCTCACCAGTGTGGCCTTCAGCTTTGGGCACTGCAGCCTCTAGGACTGCAAGCAGTAGCACAGGCAGGCAGGCCTTGGCGGGAAAGGCTCACCTCTGCCCTACTGGCCATGGGCCTCTCTTCCCTCTGCCTCTGCTGGTCTTTGGCTCAGCTCTGGCACTCATGGTTGCATTTGGCACTGATTCTGCCTGGGGTAGAGCTGGCTAAGGCCACCACACCTCCTCTCTCTCTGAGCAGAGTACCACCAACCAGTGGACTCTCACCAGGAAGTTTTTTCCTCGTACGTTTTGTTTGCTGGTCATTTTGCTCATCAGCCTGGCCTCTCGTTTTCTGGAATCTACTCATCTGATGACCCTTGTCAGCATGCTTTGGTAGTCATTGGCTCCTGGGCCCTTTGGTCCAGGCATTTCAGTGCTGTCCTGGGACCTTGGAAAGCTCCATTTTCATCAGCAGGCTCCTTCCCAGACATGGATCTGATTTCTTGTACTGAAGGATGGTGTCAAAGACTAAAGTTGGTTTCCCCTGAGCATCTGGGCGACGGCAGTCACACGGTTCAGGGGGCCACTGGTGAGGAAACAGGAGGGGCCTGGGGCCTGTGCTGTTGCCCCTGGTTAGCAGTTTCTTTTCACCTGCCTCTAACTGGAAATCTGGCCAGCCTGTTTTTCCTTTCCTTCAGCGCTGCCGTGTTATATATTGTCATGTTGAACCTCAGGTGTGAGTCCCTGTTGGACTCAATTTAGAAATCTGTTTTTTCTTTCGATCTCTTTGACCAGTGGCATAGGACCCTCCAGTTGACCTGACATGTACAGGTCCAGGCTCTTCTCTCTGTCCGTACCATCTGAGTATGAAGAGACATCTAACCAGTATCTGTTTGCTCAAGACAAAAACCAGAAACCTATGTCTAGGACTCCTCGCTAGAAGAGAACTTCATACTGTAGGTGGGAAATACAGACATGGCTGAGTATTTCTTATCTAAAATGTTTAGGTGCTGAATATTGGATTTCAGGGTTTCTTTTTCTTTTTTCTTTGGCAATGAGAATTGAACCTAGGACCTTTGCACTGAACTACATTCCCAGCTTTTGAGACAGGGTTTCGCTAAGTTACCCAGGCTGGGCTCAAACAAGATTCTCTTGCCTCAGCCTCCCAAAGTGCTGGGATTGCAGTCGTGTGTCTCCATGCCCAGCCAGGATTTTGAAGTATTTGCTTAGACTTTATAGTTTGAGCACCCTTGATCTGAAAATTTGAAATCTGAAATGATCTGAAACTTGAAACAGTTTGAATGCCAACATAACGCTCAACAAATTTTGGACTTCAGAGCGTCTTGAATTTTGGTTTTTTTTTTTAATCTCTCTTGGTTCTTATTTTTCCCCCTTCCCCTGCCCTCCCTTCAACCCCTCCATCCCTCCCTATTTACAAAGACTTTGTTTCCATTTTTTCATCTTCTGCTATTAATTGAATTTTGAGCTTTGGTTCAGGAATACTCAGCCTGTTTAGATCTCCAAGGCTTTGGGGCCCTTACCCTCTCTTTCTTGATAAGCAGCATTAGTAACAACAGTTCACTTTTTATCTTTGGCAGCTTGAGCTCTGATTTCTGAACTGCTTTTTAGTAAACAGGTGTTCTTTATACCAATATGTTAGGACAATTTCATGTGTTAGAAACCAGCTAAGAATTTCAGAAAATATGGCAAGGGAAGGTCAGGAATTCCCCTTTCTTTTTAAGTTTTCCTTATGGATAGTTGCAATGGACTTGACTAGGTTCTCCCAACTCTTTAGACCCCAGCCGCTTAGGTCGTGGTGTGTGTCCGTATCATTTTATACTCACATTATTACAGTTAGCCCTTGTGCGACTGGGATGCTGTGTGGCTGGTCCTTGGAGCTGCTCCTCACCTGGAACAAGTGCAGAGACTTCAGCAGTCTTTACTCCCAGTCTCAAGCTCGCAACCAGATTCCTGCATAGCTTAAAACTTTTCATGCCCATAGCCCAATTTTGCATTCTGTTATCACAATATAAACATGATGAAGAAACTCAGAAGTCATTTCTCCAGGTAATTGAGTCGACAGAGACCATGTTTTTTTATTTATAATTTTTTATTAGTACATGTTTGCAGTACATAGTGATTACATTCATTGAGAGGAGTTGGTACATAATACACCTTAATTCTTTTTATTTCCTCCTCCCCTTTTCTCCTTCCCCTCTCCCTCCATCTCTAGATTCCTTTCCCATTTGTTTCCTGTTGTCTTTTATTTTGCTCTGAGACCACGATTCTTTACCCAGCCTCTCCATTGCTGGCTGTTGTAGGACCTCTGGAACCCAAGGTTCTGGCAGGTGTGGGTAGGCCTTCCATAGACACCTAGGGACTTGTTTAGTTTGTGCGCATGCAGGGCCACAGTGGGGATGATAAACATCGTTGGTGTCCTTCCTGATGACAGCTGCACGTGTGAGCTGTTCCTTGCCTATGGGAGTTGCTGGTCAGACAGTATTGCTTTGGGCAGATTTACCTGGGCCATGTTAATTTTAGTAGCTTAGTTTCTTGGATGTTTTCTCACAGTGCCTATTGGTTCCTGCAGATTGTGGGAGCTGCACTTGGTTGAACATGCCCTTTCTGAGCCTCTTTGGAGGTGCTTAGCTGGGTTGACATGAGGTGGCCTCAGCCCAGAGGAGAGTACTTTCTGGTAGGAGATGCAGATGTCTGTAAGATCCTGGCTAAGGAGAGTCTACGTCTGTGGGGGGGAAAAAGCTTGACTATAGCAGAAAATACAGAATGCAAATTAGCCCTCATTAATGCTGAGATGTTTTTACCTTCTAGCATGTGGAGATGAAAGGGGGATCAGCGAGGTGGACAGTCCCCCAAACTGCTGGCTCTCCTGCGAAAGCACATACTCATTTAACCAATATTTGTCAGGAGCCTTGGAACATTCTTACTTTTCCACCTGCCAGTTTCATTTGAGGAGTTTTTCTTAAGGAAATCATCCTCAATGTGGATCACATCCCTTCTGCAGGAAAGATATTTATTGGGGCCTTGCTTATGACAGCGAAATGGGGCCAGTGTCCCAGAGTGGACATGGGGCTGAGTAAACTGAGACACTGCCAGCTCTTTAGATGCTTATGTAGCACCCTAAGAAGAGTGCCTTATAAAATAGAAAATCCCTATTCCAAATGTCACATTTCAACAGGGTGCACATTCACCATGTGACTGTAGTCATTGAAAAGCTGGATAAAACTTACACATGTTGGAATGTAATCATCCTAACAGTATCCTGGTTGTGTTTTAGGTGATTGGTTTTTCATTTACTTAGCATTTTGAGTTCCTGAGATTTTCTTTGGTAACTATGAATTTTAAGAAAGTGCCTGCTCATCTTATCCCAGCAGGAACTTACTCACTCCCTGGAGATAACCTCTGGCCTCTTATAGCACCTGCCAGGAGTCTTCCAGGCTCGGTGATTGGATTGTGGGTGCTCTCTTGTTGCCAGTCCAGGTCTGTTGGGTCCCTGGAAAAACCATTCATTCCTTTGCCTGCCTTACCCTCAGTGCATCCTGTACCCATTGCTCAGGAAAATGGAAACATTGGTGAGCATAAACCCAAGGGTCAGGCCACATTGGAAGCCTGTGAGGCCTGTGGCTGCCTGTGCTCTCCCTCTCTGAATTCAGAGAAAAGGGGCCCGCACTGGTGGCAGTTCAGTGGGCGACAGGGACTGGCTCACGCATTCCCCAGCTCAGGTCCCACAACCTGCAGTGGGCCTTTGGGCCAAGCAGGCCCGTCTGCATCTGGGGCTGTGCAGCTGCCTCCACTTCTGAGCTGTGATCTAGAGGATGCAATGCCTTGGCCCTCTAGGGTCTGGAGCTTCTTCAGACAGTGCCTCAGCAGTAGAGAGAGAGGTGCCAGCCCAGGGTACCTGCCTGGCTGAAGGAGCCCATGATCACTGGCTCCCATGAGCTGGTCTGCCCCTGTTACTTGGTCCTGGATCCCATAGGAGCTAAACATGTGGTTTGTGGAGAGATGTCCACTTGTGATGCCAGAACATCAGGACTTGAGAGTGGGTGACCAGTGGCTGGTTAGCCTGAGGGTTGGGCCCCTTTGGCTGTCAGCTGCACCCGGCCCCCCCTCGATGTTCTGGCAGGTACAATGTAGTTGGGGTGCACTTGATCAGAGCCTTGGTTCTTTGGTCTCACCCTGTGTGAGGGGCTGGGCTAGTGAGCCTGAAGCATACTTTATGTGAAACATCTGTAGGGCAGGAGTGGGCAGTGGGCAGAGCTGTTCATAAGCGAGACATCTGTCCCTCGGAAAGGAGGTTACTTGTGGGTAACTTGTGGGTTACTCGTTTCCTTGGTCTTGCCTTTTGAGGATGGAGGGGCCCTCTCCCACTACTGCTGACCTGCAGAATTGGTAGCAGCCATGAGCCACTAGGCTGTTGGACAAGTAGGAAGGGAAGGCTTTATGCTTTTTGTTTTTTTTTTCCGGTACCAGGGATCGAACTCAGGACTTTGGCGCTTGTGAGGCAGGTGTGGTACCACTGAGCTAAATCCCTAGCCTGAGGTTTTGGCTTCATGTTTTAAAGGTAGGCAGGCCCATGTATGCTTTTCAGGGCACACATTTCTCTTTGTTGATAAATTGAAGAGCCATACCGATTGATTAAATTATTTCAGATGGACGTGTATTAAAAAAAAAAAGTTGAAGGAATCAGTCCTATTTTGTTTTGGTTTTGTGCTGTAATCCATAGACTGTCCAATTTTTGCTTCGATAGAGTGGCCTCTTATCCGTTCTTTGATTATATCCCGTCCAGTTGGGACAGTTGCAATGTAAGCAGTTTCTACTTCATTTTATGGCCCATTTGCTGGCTGTAATGGAGAGGTCTGCACGTGTTGGCCGTGTCTGTGCCTGGTGGATGGTGTCAAGGGCATGGTGGGGCTGCAGCAGCCTGGCCATGGGCTGGGTTGCCAGCTGAACGGCCGCAGGAGCCTTTCCCACAGCTGCGCTGAATGCTGCAGGCCTTGGCCACCAGCCTGTGTCAGTCTTGGTTCATGAAGCCAGGTGCTGGCTAGTACATGCTGCCGGCTGCCCTCCCCATAAATGTGATGAGGGGGGCCCACCTGGGCTGCAAGGGGCCCCAAGACAGGGGCAGCACATTGGGTTGATGTTTCTGACTCACTCAAGACCAATACTTGATGAAAAAGGGGCTTCCTCTTTGGTAAATGGCCCCAGAAGAGCGTTCCTGCAGGAACATTGGTGCTGGAGAGCCTGTTGGTTAGAGCAGTGGGCTCTTACTGAGAACTGGGGCTGGCAGGCCTGCCTCTGCCATGTGGCAGGGTGCTCACAGCTAGACTGTGCACCCCGTGGGGCCAGGCCTAGGGCTCTTCTTTCCTGGGGAATGGTGCGGCACCCCCCCGTCTTGGTACCTGATGCACTGTCTGGACTCACAGGGTCTGTGAACTTCAAGGGACTTTGGTAGGTTCTGTGATTGTTCTGCATGGTCTCTTGCCAGGGCATTGACCTGCGTGGTGGTTCAGATTCCCTATTTGTCATGGCTCATATCAATAGGGACCATTTTAACCTTTGCAGTTCTGGCCAGTTCATTGGTGAACTGGTATGTCTTAGTATTGAATTGACTTAACAACCAGTGATATTGATCATTGCTTCATGATTTTAACTGTTTTCCTTTTATATCTAATTTTTAAGTATTTTCTTCATTTTTCATTTGGTCCACTTAGATATGTTTCTGACCAAGATAATTCTTTGTAGATTATTTGTATGAATCCTTGGCCTGTAATCAGTTACTTGTTTTAAGTGTTTCACTTATAGTTATTTAAACATTCTTATGTGATAACACAGACCAGTTTTCCCCTTTGGCCTGGGCATTTTCTGACCAGCTAGGATTCTGTCTGATGAATCTGCATAGCGAGGTTCCCTGAGGTTGACATCGAGTTCTCGTTTTCACAGGATGAAATGGGCGAAATTTCTCTTGTCACTTTTTGTCACAGGGAACTATTTCCAACATGGCGTGAGTGTCACCCTTCCTCCTTGTGGTTAACCGAGGCCTTCAAGGGCGAGCAGAGCCACCTCTAGGTCTATCTTTCTTTTCCTTTGGCTCCTATATTTATGATTGGAATGAGAGAACATTTTGCTGATTGATTTAAATACCTGCTTATCCATTGAGGGATTATTTTTGGCTTAATTAGATAAAGGGAGTAAATCAGTTTAATGGATTGATTTATGATCAGTTTGTGTCTTCAGCTTATCACGAGTCAAGGCTTACTGACTATATAATTCCTGCCCATAGCCTTTGCGAGGTGGGTGTCTGCAGAATCTTCTAATTGGAAATGGAGCACCGCAAAGGAGGTCTTAGCCCAAAGTCCTAGGCTCCATTCCTCATTAGGAAGTAATGAGGGACGAATCCTTTAATCTGGTGTGTACAGGAGGAAAGCTTCCGCCCTGTGAGTTGAGGAGATGAAGGCAGGGCCCGCCTCACCTCAGGTGACACCCATGGCCCAGAGCTGAGACCTGGGGGGAGGTCTGATGGGGAGGTTGTGCCTGCCTTGCAGTGGCCCTCCAGAAGTGCAGGCTTGGGGCGAAAGCTTGCTCTATCAGGACAGTTGGGACCCCAGGGGGCCTCGAGGATCAAATGTGCACTCTGTCCCCGAGAAACCACAACTGTAGCTTTCAGAAGCAAGCTCAGCTTTTTCATAACTGCAACCCTTAAGTATTAAAACAGTTTTGCCTTCTCCTGGGAGGACGCTGACTTTTGTTTAAGAAGCTGTGAAGGTGAGCTGTGGGCTGTGCTGGATAGAGGGCTTTGCTTCCTTCAGCGTGGGAGACTGTTGTTTTTAGCCTTGCTGTGTCATGAGCAGAAGCAAACTTGGCTTGGTTTGTTGTTTTAATTCAGCAGCTGCTCGACTGTTTCTTCTAACCAGAGAGATCGGCATTAATTTTTCTTTTTCATTCTTCGGCAAACATCTTGGCATGGCCTCTCTTGAGTTCCAGGTCTAGTCCTGTATGTCATTGGCCCTTCCTTCTAGACCAGTGATGGTGAATCTTTTAGAGCCCCCAATGATGCGGGCAGCCTGCTGTAGCCTGTGTGCCGTGTGCAGTGCGCTACCACCACCCTAGACGGTCAGACTTTTGGAGCAAGCCGCCCCTCACTCAGCACACATTTATGGAGCACCTGCAGTGTCCCAGGCACTTGTGTCAGCACAGGTGCAGTGAAGAATAAGGGGGACAGGGCCTTCCATGGTGGGGGACAACAGCAGGCAGGGGAAGACCCACATGGGGGGAGAGCTGGTGATGTGTCAGGGGCGCTGGCAGGCCGTGTTCACGGCCCCTGCAGTGCAGGTTGGGGACATTCGGAGCTGTCTCTCCTGGCCTGAGGAGTGGCCACCCTGGGAAAAATTGTGTTCCCTTCTCTCTGGCACTCCCCAGGTCTTGAACCCCTCGGGCCTGGCTCCTGACACTGGCACATCATGGTGCCCCCCCAACTCCTGTAATGCACAGATGTCTTCAACAGTACCCTCCTTGCCCAGGGAAGCGCAGCCTGGAGCCAGGCGCTAGGCATCCTCACCCATAGCTTTCCCTGCCCTGCCTCTCCCTGCTGCCTCCTGTCTCCCTGAACTCAGCCCGTGTGCCTGTGCCATCTCCTGGGCACTTCTGTCACTGTCCCTGAGTACTCTCCAGGCGGTGGGGTCCTTATCCGCAGATGTCCTGCAGCGGTCAGTGAGTGCCGGAGTAGAGGAGTCCATCAGCGGGTGAGTGAATGATGCATCCGCTCTTCTAGATTTTAAAGGTGTGCTTTAAAAATTTTTTTTTTATTTTTAAGGGTGTTTTTATTTCATCATTTTCCCTTTTCTCTCTACCCCACCGTTTTGTTTCCTGCTCATAAAAGTGCTGAGCACTTATTAATAGAATGAACCACTGGTTCAACAAATGGCCTTTCTGTTCACAAAAACTTCTACTCACAGCACTTTAATTAAAAGATCAAGTCCAGTAAAATTAAAGAACGTTCTGAGGTAAAAAAATTTTTTTTTTTTTTTTTTGGTACCGGGGATCGAACTCGGGACTTTGCGATTGTGAGGCAGGCTCTGGAACCACTGAGCTAAATCACCGGCTATTTTTGGTTTTTAAAGGAACTCAAGATGGGTTGATCACAATGAGTGTGATGGTAGGTCCAGGAAATATATGTCACTCTGTACCTCGTTACCCAGTCCAGCATTGTTATTGTCCCGAGTGTGAGCAAGAGAGCCCTT
>NW_004624752.1:3082826-3102475 GCF_000247695.1 Heterocephalus glaber | reverse complement strand
TTTGGTACCGGGGATCGAACTCGGGACTTTGCGATTGTGAGGCAGGCTCTGGAACCACTGAGCTAAATCACCGGCCCAGTAAAAAAATTTGGGGAGGCAAAGATGTCATTATCACAATGAGTGTGATGGTAGGTCCAGGAAATATATGTCACTCTGTACCTCGTTACCCAGTCCAGCATTGTTATTGTCCCGAGTGTGAGCAAGAGAGCCCTTTCCACGTGGAATCTGACCCCGGTTTCCATACACAGTAGCAGGCAGACTGCTCCACCCATTGCCACCCTGTGCCCAAGCGCGTGGTGTGTTTCTGTGTGGTTGGGGCCCTGACCAAAGTTGCCTGGGAGACTGCTGGACAGGAAGCAGAGCCGTGCTCCCAGTAGGGACAGAGGGTTGGTCCTTCTCACCTGGGTACCCTCTCCCGGTTGGGCTGTTGGTATGGGACATGGCCCAGGCACATTGCCCTTGCGTGTATGTGGTCACCACCTGCTGATGCCCACCCACTGACCACGTGCTCTGCTGTCCGTTGCAAGCAGGCAGCCCCACTTGACAGCTGCAGGGCAGAGCTGGGAACTCTGGCTGTGGTTTAGTCTACAGCCTTGACGAGCAGATTATTTATACTAGAATTTAACTTTCCTCCCGCTAAACCAATTTGATCATTGTGTTAGTTGTTTTTTGCTGAACCAAAGAGTTTTGTGAATTTATGGTCTTGTGTTGTGACGCTGCTCTCACCAAAGCAGAACTTTTTTCTCTGTGTTGGAACCCAAGCCTACGTAATTAAGTGCTTAAAATCTCCATCACCGAAGTGTCAAGGTTTGAAATTTAAAACTCCCAAGTTGGGAAATGTGAAGATTAGACCCATAGAGCGATTCCAGCTTCCATATAAAGAACAGAATATTTTTGATTACCAGTTAAGCTCCTAATTACGTGGAGAGGTTTATTGCAGGGTTTGTGCAGCACAGGTGATTAGTGTAGTCATAACAACAGCCGCAGCTCCCTCCCCACCACGCTCACTCTGACAGGTGCCGGCTCTCTACCTGCTGCCCTGTGTTCTGCGCCCTTGGCGTTGGTGTCCTGGTGTCCTCTGCCATGAGGGGACTGTTCATGCGAGAATGCACGGATTGCCCCTTCCCAGCCTCTAGCTCCTCCGCTTGGGATAACGTGAGGCTGGAGCTTGACTTGGTGCTCTGGGCCCTCCCTGATCATTGTAAAGTGGGGTTCCAGTGCTTGGGCACCCTGGCCATTTTACTCGGGGTAACCCTGTAGGCAGGGGAGGCCTGTGAGAGAGCCCTGGAATCAGGTCCACCTGTGGGGCTGGCTCTTCTGCTGAGTAAAGGTGAGGCTTGTGCGGTGCAGGCGACCGAGGGGCTGCTTACACCCGTGGAAGCATACTCCCAAGAGTTCTGGCTGCACCAGGCAAGCTCAGGCAGTGACCACAGGGCCTCCTCCTCCACCAACCCAGAGGCCTCTGTGCTGCACCCTGCTGCCAGGGGCAGTGGGAGCTAGGGGAGGAGTCCCTTAGACACAGAGCACGTCACCTCCCTGTCACTTCCTTGCTGGTCCGTCTCTGGGGGATTTCTGGCAGAACAGAACGGGCGTGTACATACAGGCTTCCTGTGCAAACTCAGAAAAGCTGCAGGTGGCAGCGTCTTTACTGCCCGGGCAGCTGTCCTCCACACACAGTCCTCACCGCCCATATGTTCTTGATTTGGGGCCCATCAGCTTCCCTGTTCCTTTGTTTTCTGGACATGGAAAGTTGGACAGAAAATTTCTGCTCTTTGTTTCCCTCAAATAGATTTTGTATGTCAAAGTAGCAATTAGGTGCCCGGAATGTTTTCTCCCTTCCAGGCTTGATCGACTGTGTTCCTTTATTGTTCCCTATGTCCCTCCACCTGTCCACCCGCCTGCTGACCCCTGAGTGTCCGTCCCTCTGTCCACCCATCCTTGTAGACTGGTGAGGTACTCCGAGCCCATGCCAGTGTGGGAGTCGTGCTCGTTGTGCAGTGCTGTCCTGCCTGAGAGCATGGACCGTGCCCCTGCCCACCAACGCCAGCCACACTCCTCATCCTGACCACGCTGACCCCCAGAGTGCTCCACATGGTTCGCAAGTCTTTCACAAAGAAAGCATCTTAGCCCTTGGGAGTTTTTGCTCCAGAACTGGTGTGTGTGGGTGTGTGTGTGTGTGCGCGTGAACAGGCAGGCCTTGGCTGACCATTCTTGTGGTTTAGACACCCTTTTCCCTTTTCCAAAAATAATAACTGTTCCTTGGGAACATTTACCTTTGTTTCTACTCTGTACCCTTCAGCAGAAAATAAAGAGTAGAACGGGTGTCCAGGGTTCCCTCTTTGTGGCACCCTTGTGCACCATGTTCTCTGGGTGCCTGTGTTTACTGAGGCGAAGTGGTGGAGCTTTTAAATAGAGTTGTTGGTAAAAAGGGAATTATTTTACAAATTGAAGTTTTTACTTAACATAGCAGGACGGCATTTTCAAAGAAGGTTATTTAAATCATCCCCCAAAGCTTTTCTACAATGTAAGATGGCAAGTGAGATTATCTTTGTTTTTGTTTTTTTGGTACCGGGGATCGAACTCAGGACCTTGCGCTTTCAAGGCAGGCGCCGGAACCACTGAGCTAAATCCCCGGCCCCAAGTGAGATTGTCTTTAATTAAATGTTTCTATATCCTGTGCCTTCACATTTTCTGGTGGACCACTTGGGACTGCTGATCTTCTGCCCTGGGCTGCTGAATGACTTCTCTGCTTTTTCCAGATGCCCTGGGTTAGGCTGTGGGCTTTGAACCCCTCTGCCCCTCTCAGGGCCCATACTCTGCTCATCTTGGTGTCCTCAGGAGATAGGGATAGGGGCTAGCTTCTGCAGGAAGGTGTTGTGGGTACTGTAGGAGGAGGGGGCTGGGCGCCCCAGAACAGTGGCACATATGCCAGTGTTGATGTTAGCTTAGAATGAAAGGACAAAAACCAGAATCCAGTCAAATTTTAGAAGAAATGAGTTGGTTTAGTTTCTATTATTTTTAGTAATGTGCTTAGCATAAATGTCACCGTAGAAGGTCCCCGAGTGTGAGACATAGAAAGTTAAGATGGTCCATTTTAAGATAAAGTCTTTAATTCTGAGTGGAAAGCTACTAGTAGACAAACTTGCCAGCTTACTGAGGACATGACTGAGGTCAGGCACCTGAATGTCCCTGAACAAAGGAGGAAGGGGTAGATAGTCGATAAAGTATGGCTTCACTGTGCTGACTCTGATTGGAAAACTACTGGAAGTTACCCACCTGTGGCTTAATCGTTTGCCTTTAAACCCACAAAACGCTTGCAGAGGGAGTGGGCCAAGGGTATAGCCTAAAACATTTAGGTAACATCCAGGAAGACTGTACACCCCATAGCACTCAGCCAATGAGGAAACTGGGGGAGGGGACCTGTGTGCTAGGGGATAGACTGCTCCCTGTAACTGCTTTTGCCTGCCTGCCGGGGAGGCTGGCACCCACCCATGCAAGACTGGGAGATAAAGTCGTGCCTTCCCTGCATTCCCGGCCCTTAGTCTGTCCAGTGTGCATGATCAAGGGTGAGGGGCCTTATTCCTCACATAGAGGTAGCCCGTCCCTCTTGTGGCTCCAGCCTAGTCAGTCCCACCCAGCTGGGAGAAGACTGAGGCTGTGTACACTTCTAACCCTAGCCGTGGTTCAGGGGTGCTTTCTGCTCATGTCATGGCCACCTCCAGGCGGCTTGTGGCGCGGAGTGTTGCTGTGGCTCAGGTGAGAAACATCTAAGGCCACCCCCCGGTCCCTGAGGGACGCCCTGCCTGAGAGCTCCTGCCCAGCGCTGCGGCCTCTGGGGCCCATCTGGCCCATCGTACCTCTTCAGTTTTCACCTGTACATTTATAGTTTCCCCTCTGAATTATGTCACTTCATCTAAACTCTGGGCATACTAGTCAGCCTTTTGTTTTTGTGACCAAATATCTAATACCCGAGAAAAATAACTTAGAAGAGGAAATACTTATTATGGCCCACAATTTCAGAGTTTTCAGTGTGCGCTTGGCTGCCTTTGGGGTGGAAATACCATGGAAATACCATGGTAGAGGAAAGCTGCCCACCTCACAGCAGCCAGGAAGCAGAGCATGTTGGAAAGAGCCGGAAAACTCCTATCCTCCAAAGTCGCCCCAGCGACCTTCCTCCTGCGGCAAGGCCCCGCCTCCCCCAGCCTACTCAGCTGTGAGCTCATCAGTGGGTCGATCCACTGTCTGTGGGCCAGTCCTTGATGAGTTCAGTGCTTTCACAGTGCAGTTGCATCTGTAGCCCCGCTGTGACCCCCACTGCAATGGAGACCAGACCCCCAATCTTGAGTCTTGGGAGGACCTTCTTATTTAGACCGCAGGATTATTTGGAATTCTTCAGTGTCTGTGTTTTCCTTTCTCACTTGTGATCTTAGTGGAAAAACCATTCTCATTGATACTGATGGGGTAATTTCCCCTGCCCATTTAGGTGGTGTTTAGTTAGGGAGCTAAATTCTACTACATATGCCCTGACCCAGGTCCTGTCTGGCCCTGGCTCCATGAGGCTCTTCTGGTGGCTCTGTGCTCTTTCTTCCTTCCTGGGCAGCAGGGTGCTTGGCCGAAAGTGTATCTTTGGAGTCTATGGTCTTGCGTTAAAGTCTGTCCTGTGTTGGCCATTTTGGTGTCTTGATCCACACCCCCGTACACATATGTGCCTCTCTCTGTCCTCAGGATGGGGCATCAGATTGGTTTCCAGCAGTTGGAAGAGGAGTGCAGCCTGCTGATCTTGCCTGGATTTTGTCCAGGACATGCCTCCGGGGCCATCAGTGTTCTGTTCTCTGTGGGGCCCTGTGTGATAATCGCCTCTGGGTGGCCTTGCCAGCCAGGGGATCTGCTGCCACATTCTGGGGTCTTCTGAAGTATGCTGTGCCCCTCTTGATGGTTCCCCCATTACCGGTGGATGCTGTCTTGGGCCTGCTCAGGGGATATTTATCTCGTTCTAGCAGGAAGGGTAATTCTGATTCTCTTGGCGTTTGGAAGACAAATCGGCACAGGGGTTCTCTGAGTTAAATGCCATTACTTCATTACATTGAAGAATAACAAATGGCCCATTGTGAGAAATGACACATAGAATAGGGTGCCGACATTTCCATGGATAAAATAATAAGCCAGCTAAACAGACGAAGAAAAATCGAGGCTTCTGCCATCCCACACAGTGTCTGTTTTCTCTGTGTCCAGGCTAAGAGCCCAGCTGCTTCTGTGGCCGAGGCAAGGCTCAGGGGTTGGAGGCTCTGTCTCCCTATTTACCTTCTACCGTAGCTGAGGAAAGAGTTCTGTGCTTGGAAGGCCCTTGAAAGAGAGAATATGTCCATGGAAAACATCTCGAAAGACTTGCTCTGATTATGGTTGCTGGTTCCATTCCCTGAGATTACAAAATAAAATCAGCTGTGCTCTAGACTGGTGGGATGAAGATTGGTCCTGCTGAAGCCATTTTCCCAGGAAGGTGGCTGCTGGCACCTGTGTCTGTGCCCTTCACCTTGCAGATTCATCAGTAGGGAGACAATGGTGGGGTCACACTAGGGCCTGTGACAAGCCTGTCCTGTTCCCTCCCACCGCTGCCTGTGCACACTGGCAAGCATTTGGAGACCTGGTATTTGCATTTGTGATAGCTTGGCCACTCTGGGGAATTCTGGAGACAGCATTCAGAGAGGGTGTGCTCAGGCCAAGTGCTGCACTCCTGGCCAGCAGGGTTCCCAGGCCTGGCACTGTGCCGGCCTGGGCCACAGTGGGCAGAGCTGTCCCCATGTGCTAGATAGAGTGTGAGTCATTGGAGGGTATGAGCTCAGGCCACGAAGAGGGGCAAGGGAGGAGCCATGGCCAGCCAGGCATGCCTGTTGTCTGAATCCTGCATCCGAGGGAAGGGCCAGGTCATGGGCATGTGTGTGTCTGCTTTCTGGGCCAGCCCTTGGGCAGTGAGTATGTGCACTGGGTTAGGGATGAGGGTCCAGTACATTGTGGGTGACAGCATCCTGTACAGTTCAGTCTGAGGACTAACTGACCCTTCTTCCACCTTCCTGCCACTGGACCATTCTGGCACCTGAACGTTTCTTTTTCCCTGAATGCACAGCTTCTTGAGGGGATCAGCTGTCCCGCCTGCCCCTGTGAGTTGATTGTAGAGCGGTTCTCATGAAGGATACCTGCCACCTGCTGTGCACCTCACCCACAGTGGTGTCAACCTGGGGGGCACAGAAAAAGTGTGCCCCATCCTTACAGTGCAGTGTTGTTCAGCCATAGAAGGATGAAGAATCAATGCACAAGCTAGTGTGTGTACCCTGAAAACTGTGCTGGTGAGAGGAAGCCAACTCTGCAGCCACACGGTGTAGGAGCCCATCTCTGTGAAATGTCCAGCACTGGCAGGTCCCTGGAGATGGAGTTAAGTTGGTGGCTGCCAGGGTTCCTGGGGAGGGAGGATTGAGGCTGACTGCTGACAGCCCAAGGTCTCTTACCCAGGTGATGGATGTGCCCTTGAATTAGGTGACGACTTCATCCTAACTCTGTGAGTAGACTAAGGACTACTGAGTTTTATACTTTAAAGGGTAGATTTTATCACCCTTTAGTTGTTTCTCAATTTAAAAATCCCCCCAAACCAAACTAAGCCTAAACCTGACCTGTGGAGTGAAGAAAGGAGCATGTGAGGGCCATTGCTGCCTGTGTCCCTTCTAGACACCCTCTCACTGCCCCAGAGAAGTGTGTGCCGGATGGGCTGGTAGGCCAGGTGAGTGAGTGGGATGTGTGGCCGAGACCTACATTGCTGCAGGGCTGAGCCGCACTGGATACGTGTCCACAGCTGTCACCGTCCTGTCTGCCTGAGGGGAAGGTGGAAATGCAGCCTTTATCATCCTGATTTCTGTGGTCAGCCATGGACCCGGGAGGTGGTGTGCTTGTCCACAGTGAGAGCTAGGGACCCTGCAGGGTGCTCTGCGTCCTCGTGGGGAGCAGTTATGGGTGCGAGCTCTCAGGCTGCTCAGCACGTCCTGTGCTTGGTCATTGTTTCCATGCATGTCCTGGTCCATCAGGGCACACGGCATTGGCACCAGAACTGTGACTGAGAGCAAATGAGCGGGCACATATGCAACCCAGAGAAGGGTGCCTGGCATCTGGTAATTTCCCAATAAATATTAGCAGTTATTATTGTCATTAGCATTATTGTGAATTTTTTCCCTGCTTAAAATTTTCTAAATTCATTCTGGATTAAAATGTTTCTTTCCTAAAAGAACATTTTCCTTGCAAAGATGCATGTGCATTTGCAAATATAACAAAAGTGAGAAAATTAAAAAATAGACATAATTTTAAAAAACATTTATGAGTTTTATACTGGATGATAGCAATTTTTATAAGGATCTAAAATTAGTTTGTTCAAATATCTGATAAGCCATTTCAATTAGGCATCTGTTTTGCATTTTAAGAATTTTTAAGTTATATTTTCTCATCAGGCTTTTATAGGTTCAGAAGGAAATTGTTTACAGCACTACTGTCAATGTTTTCTTTGAAGCACATCTGTGTTCCTGCTTTCTGGGGTATTTGATCACTACTTACAAGTATTTACTTAGTGTAGTTTTGGAAACTTTAACCTTGGAACATGTTTTTAGGGGGATTATTGCCAAACAAATACATAAATATATTAGAAGCAGGGTTTAGAAAATCTGATGGAGAAACTTTGGGATTTCCATTAGGAATTAAGTAATACATTTAGGTTCTTCCTTATTGGAATGTAAAATGCCTGAGAAGCAATAATTTACAATATATTAAATATGTTAATTAATCAGAGAGGATTCAGAATATTAATTATCTGTAACTAATTAGGTAATAAAATTGAGAAGCATTAAGTGATGAGGTGTAAGACTGCATGAGCCATTTAGTGAGTGCCGTGAAAGATGGGGTGGAGGTAGAGCAGACAGCAGCCTCCACCCTGCCGTGTTTATTTTGTGTGGTTAATTGCACCTTATCCTTTCCATGCTTGGTCCAGTAGAGGAGGAAGATGTGGACAGGCTCAACATCTCCCGAGTGCCTGCAGAGGTGGTGCGCAACGTGGAGGCTGACACCTACTGGTGCATGAGCAAGCTGCTGGACGGCATCCAGGTGAGCCACGCCCCGCGGGCTCAGGAAGCCCCAGAGAGCGGGTCCCAGGCCTGAGGCACCTTTGTGGAAGAGGATGCAGGGCCCTGCACCCTCCTCTCAGCCCTGCTGTTTCTGAGCCCGGGAGCTCCGGCATCTGCGTGGGACAGTGCAGCTCCTGTGGCTGGTGAGATGGGAGATGTGTCCTGTGTGCCCCTTTTTGGGATGGTCATGGTGTCCCACTGAGGTTTGCAGTGGGAAGGTGGGCTCAAAGTCTGATACCACAGCTCTTGGTTGTCCCTCACCTGCTGCCCACAGACTCTAACATCAGCACCTGAGGGTGGCTGCTCATGGGTGTAGGTTATTTGGAGGAACCTGCCCCTTAGAGGATCGGGTTGAGGCTGGAGCAGCCCTTGGTCCTACCAGCCTTGGTGGCAGGGCCATTAGCACTTGGGAGACTGCAGCTGAGCCCAGTCGGAAACCCAAGTGAGTGTAGTCCTGTGCGTCATGGCCAGGGTGCTGGGGGTATCCATGGCTGGGATTTTCACAGAAAGGCCTCAGTGACAAGGGCTGCTTTTGTGGAAATGGGTTGGGGGAAGAATTCTACTCAGTGCCCGGGGTGGCCCTACTGGGTGACTTAGGAACGAGGACTAGAGCTGGCAAATGTCACAGGATCAGTGGCTGAGATTAGTAATTGCCCTCGAGTGCAGGGTGGAATGTGTCAGGTCCTATTATGCCCACACGCCTTTCCTTGATAGCTGCTTTGTGTTGGGCACTGTGCTCTGTGTCTGGGAGGGAGTGGGAAGGGAATTTGAGGACGCCCCCGGAGCTCCCTGTAGGACAAGGCAGACACTTTAGTATAGCACGAGCTCCCACATGTTGGGTATAGGGAACACCGGTAAAGGACAGTGGATGCCCACACAGGAGGGAGAGCCCAGAGGAGGGTTTGGTTGATGGGAGTTCTCTGAAGTTCCCTCTGGGAAGCCCCATGCAGAGGGCCCCTCCTCCCAGCTTTATAGATTCCTCCAGTCTGCCAAGGCGAGGGTGGGATTGGTGCACTGTCCTCACTGCCCTGCCTGGTGCTCCTGGCTGAAGAGGTCTCAGCTTCTGAAAGGGACAGAACAAGGCTTTTATAAAATGTAGCTTAAAGATTCAGACTCTGAGGTTTAATTTGAATAAATTAACCAAACTCTTTGTATTGAGGAAAGCTGGGTTTGCATTGCTTTTGATAAGTTAGGCGATGACAAGGAGAAATTGGAATCCCTTTGTGTTGTTGAAGAGTAGAAACCTCATATCTGTTACTAATCCAGACGTCATCATGACTTATTTTGTTTCTTGTCAAGAAAAATGTGCCTGCTGGAGACATATTTTGGCCCAGCCTCAATTCATCACTTCCCTCCTTTTGTTAATGTTTTCATATTTTTTATTCTTTCCCCCAGAACCCAACCCCCCCCCCCCTCCCAAGAAGAGGGATTGAATCGTAATGTAAAACTTTATAAATTTCCAGTGTCACTCCTCTGATCGTGAGTGATGGAACTTAGGCCATGTAAATACAGGATTATCTGGCTTCTGTTTGTAAATAAGATCAGCTGTACAACAAAATCGATGCTGGCTTTTCATTTTTCACCTGAGCCTGTGTCTGACGACCTCATTTATTGACAGGCCTGATGGGCGGAAGCAGGGTGCTCTTAGGGTGTTGGGTTTACAGTGCTGTGTTTACGGTGCGTCACAGCCCCGGGTGGCCGTCTGTCTTTCTGTCACGTGGTTTCGATTGATTCTGAATGATCCTTGTGAAAGCTGCAGCTGAGGGTACCAGTCCCTCCATCTGGCCATGTGGGAGCTCGACTGTTGTTCCTGTGGCCGAGGCCACCCCAGGCAACCCCAGTGAACCGCTCTGCTCACCAGGGGTGCCATCATTTTATTTTCTTAGATGCGAGCTGCTTTGAAATCCAGCCTCACCTTGGCTGGAGAGAGTCAGCCCTTTGAGGACCCTGGTGCTGCCGTCCTCAATTCCCGGCTACCTCGGTCTCTTTGTCTCTTTCCTATGTCTGGTCTCCCTCCCTCACATTCAGTCTCCTGAACGGAATGGTCTTCTTAAGCCCTCATTTCATCCCGTCATTGCCTCCATGGAAAGCCCTCTGGAAAACCTTTCTTGGTTTTAAATGCAGGCCCTCTGCCTGGCCTTCGCCAGTGTCCCCGCATTTCTCTGAGTCAGCTGTATTCTCCGAAGGGTGCCTACGGCCCATACCTTTGCCAGAGACAAAGTGCGGTGTCACTGTAGCCACACTGCAAGCCCATGACTCTTCTTCTCAGGGACTGCAGAGGGACCCTGTGGCCCACGGGTGTCACGTGTGGCAGTAGGATGCTGAGGTTGGAGATGGGAAGCTGGCTGCATCTCCTGTGTGACGATGCCTCTTAATGTGGGTACTGTGCCCTGGACAGACTCAAGGCTGCACCCAAGCACCAACTGGAGCTGAGATGGAGCTGCCTTCCCAAGATCCCACCTGCAGTGGATCCTCACCCTTGGTTCTTTACGTTGTTTCATGGCCCCTCTGGGCTGAAGTGGTGTAGAGTGAGCTCTACCTCACAGGGGAAGTTCTGTACACACAGACCACTTCTGTCTGTTTTCTTAACCTCTGACATCTGGACAGTGGTAGATGTGTTTTGGGTTGACCGTGGAGCTTCAGTTTGAGTCTGTTTTCCATTAGGTTTTATAAATTCCTTGGTTAATTCCATCAATTAGGCCTGAGTGTTGGGAGCTCCTGGGAGTTCCTGGGAGCTCCTGCTGTACAGGTGCTGGGGCCCTCAGAGGACTGTGGTGTGTGTGACCCACCTGCCTTGCTGCAGGTCGGGGGGGCGGGGGAGGGCGTGCAGTCAGGTGGGCGGGGCAGGGAGAGAGTATGGCTAATGGTGACCAGTACCAGGCCATGGTGAACAGAAAACCCTAAAAATGGATCACTGGACCCCTTGAGATGAGGGGAGTTCTCCAGGAAGGAAGAGGATGACCCCGCTGGTTGGGGGGTAAGTTGTGGTCAGTGTTTAGGAGATGTGCTGTAGGAGCAAAGTCTCACCTGGGAAACCAAAGCAAAGCTGTTCTGAGCAGAGAAGAGCTTTATAGAGTGAGTAGGATGGGAGCGCCCCGGAGAGGACTGAAGCTGCAGCTGTCATCAGCAGACAAGTGCTAAGCCAGCAACAGGAAGGGACCACAGAGCGAGTGGATATAAAATGTTAAAGGAAAAGAGCAGCTTAAAATTGAGAGTAAGACTGAAGATTTTGGGATTTACCTCAGTGGCACCGCGCCTGTCTTGCAAGCTCAAGGTCCTGAGTTCAATCCCCAGTCCCCCCCCACCCCCACCCCCCAAAAGACTGAAGATTTTAGCAAGAGCTAAACAGCTCCTCATCATACTTATAGTCACTGGAATTTACAAGTCCTCAGACATAGGAGAGAATGGAGTTAGCACAGCATGCAGCTCTGAGAAAATTGCTCAGTGGGCAGCACAGATACTGGAAGTAAGACAGAAGTAAGACATGGAAGTGGGAGGGAGAACACCGGTTCCTGGCTGGAGGAAAGCCAGGATTTATAAAGATAGAGCTGAGAATTTTAAGATATTGTTACTTACATTCAGTGAACAAGTGTGGAGAAGATGAGACAGAACAAAATCACAGGGAGACCAGAAGGCGAAAGCACCAAATCAGGAGGAGAGAGAGTCTCCGAGGAAGGATAGGCTGGTGACCCCAGAAGAGAAGATATGGGAGTGGATGAAAGCAGATTGCAGCAGCACCCTCAGATGGCCAAGAGAGAGGAACAGTGTCTTCAGTGCTCTGAAGAAAAGTAACCCCCAAGCCACATTGGATTTAGTAACATCTGCCAGCTGTGAGCGGCTTCTGACACCCTCCTGAAAGGTGATGATGTGAGAAGGAAGACGGGAGCTGGGGAATGGGAACCACAGTCGTGGTTAAGTAGTCGGGTGGTTCCTGTGCAGCCGTGGCATGGCTGTGTGGCCCCTTAGACGGAATGGAAAGGCAGAAGCACTGGTAGGGACGGAGGCACTGCAGAGTGAAGAGTGCTTGGCAGCCCAGTGTGTACATGTACAGAAGTACACCAGGCTGGGAGAGCAGGAAGGGTGCAGATGGAGACAGGGTGACCTGGAGGCAAGGTCAGAGCCACGCCCTTTTCCAAGTGTGCCCTTCCCTCCCAGCAGCCCACAAGATGCCTCCCACATTCTGGCTCTGCTTGCCTGCTTCTCAGTGATTAGCAGGTCAAGCAGATGAGGATTTTCAAGAGTGGGAGCATTTGCAGTGTAGTTAATAGTTTGGGCTGGTGGGTGTGTCTTAGAGCTCCAGGTTTGGCCTGCAGAGAACACTGCTTTTCTAACACACTTCATGATCGAGGTTCCCAAGGAGCTGTGAGGACCTTGGTCTGAGTAGGGACCAGCAGCTAGGGGAGCATCTCTGCTGTGCCAGGCTCTGTGCCACGCTCTGTGGACTGACCAGGATTGCATGGGGATTGCAGTGTAGCTGCGAAGCCAGGTCTGTGATTGTACCCTTCCCTCATTTGTGATGGACAGTGCCCTGTTTGCTTCAGAAATACTCTTTTTCTTCTCCTTTGGTGCTGGGAGGAAAGGATCAACACCTTCATTTCCAGGTCTCAGTCTTATAGGAGAGACTTCATAGAGTGATGCTGGGAAGCCACTGGTGGCTCCTGTGAGCAAGTATGTGAGGTCATTGGCACCACCTCTCCAACCTAGCAGAGGAATGTGAGCTGTGTTTGGGCCAGGAAGGGCAGACTCTAGGACCCTGATGAGCCGAAACTCGATGGTAGTAGGAAAGGCAGGTGTGCTGGATGCAAGAGGGCGTGCTGAGCAGCCATGCAGAGTGGTGCCATAGTGGGGTGCAGGTGGCAGTGGGAGCATGCTGCCTCCTTGGGGCTGCTGGGAAAGATCTGGATACTTTTGGGTAGCTGTTATAACTGGGGGATACCACTGGCATTGTTTGACAGTGTCGGGCTACTAAATGTCCAGCAGTGCCTGGACTGTGCTGTCCAGGAAGAATCTTGATAGCACACAGGAAGGAACACTATAAAGAAAGATGCTGGGCTAATAGCTAGCACATCTGGGCTAGAATTTCCCCACCTGTGCAATGTTGTTAATGATTCCACTTGGTTTTATTTTGAGAGGTGAATTGAGTGGTGAGAAAAATACTTTATTTTGTGGTAAAGCAAGCACCCTTGCTCTGACATAGCACACCATGTGTGGTTGCTGGTTTCTGTGGGGCAGGAGGGATCCAAGCTGGCTGGGGTACATGGGGGCCTGTGGGGTACAGGAGTCCTGATCTTGAGTGTCCCTTGCTACATCCTTAAGCTTTAACAGGGAGTGGTCAGTGCTGGGAACAGGATGTCGGGTTCCCTTCCTCAGTCCAGGGTGGCTTTGATGTTCAGCATCCTTGGGGTTCAGGTAAGTTTCCTTTGGAGAGATGATTGGTATCCTTGTCCTTCCTCTTGTTCTTGGTTGTTCCCCTGCCCACACTCCTAAGTGCCACTCTGTGTGACTTGTTCTCTAGGCTGTGTGAGCTCATAGTGCCAAGCCGACTGGATGTGGGTTCCCAGGGCTGTGACTCCCTGGAGCCATGTGAAGGTCAGGCCTTCCTGGGCTCCCCACCAGTTGGCAGAGCAGATTGATGCTTGGTGCCCAAAGGAGAGGTCTGCTTCTTTCCAGGTGCACCAGGAGGGTCCAGCATGAGATTCAATGTTTAAAAGTAACTTGGCCATTATTTCTTCAGTAGCTTCATGTGTTGTATCTTTCTAATGCTGCATGGTATTAGCAGCTGCCTTTTGGGGATGATTTTTGGTGTATATGAGCCAGTTCTGTTGAACGTTTCTTTAAAAAAGATTTCACTGAAAGGGGACACTGGTGCCAGGACCGATGGGGCTGGAAGCTGCCACCTCACTGGTGTTTCAACCCTTTCCTGTCCCTGGGGTCTAGGGTTGGAGTACCTTTGGAAGTTTCTGGCTGGTGAGGCCGTGGTAGGCTTTCAGGGGATTATTCTTGTGCTCTGGCCAGTCATTTCATTTCACTAACAACACTCACGCCAAGGTTGTCGGTTAGCCATTACTTCCTGAATTACGACTTCCATATTTGCCTACCCTGAAGTCATACTATTACTCTTAGATTCATTACTTAGCAGGACAGCTTCTTTTGAGTAGAAAAGAACCATTGCCTTTTATAATCAGTGATTTACATTTTTTTTTCCTTGGGGAAGAATTCCTCAATCTCAGAACTGGTGGGAGCCTGCAGTGGAAGGAGTGGGCGGCGGGGGGTGGGGAGCAGCCCTATTACCTTGACACTTGTTGAAAAGGGCTGGAAACTAGCAGGTCCAGGACAGAGGCCGGGTGGCTTTGTCCTGGTGGGGTGGGATGTACAAGCAGGGCTGGGTGAGTTAATTGACAACAATACTAGGGAAGCATTAAGAGCCAGGCGAGGAAACCAGGGCCTATTTGGGGACAAGTTCCAGTTCTTAGTTTGTGCTCCAGGAAGGTGAGCAGCTGAAGGCAGAAGAGTGGAATCTCCATGATGAGTGCAGGCAGCTGGAACCCAGGTGGTTGGGAGGGTGTCTTAGGCACCTCAGGAGTAACTCAGATGCCTATACCCTAGGTGGTCTGTACCTCAGATGTTATTGTCTGCCAGATGGCTCAAAGGCAGAACAAAGAAGGGGCTGGCTGTTGCTTAGAAAGGAGGCAGGGAGCCACTCACCAGGCCAGTTGTGAGTTGGTGTCTGTGTGCATTGAGGATACAGTGCCCATCCAGGACTAGCAGGCAGCCCTTGGGGCGAGAGCCTAAGTGTCTCAGTAACAGCCAAGTCACGCTGTGTGTGTCCAAGAGACATAGGGATGTGGTTTTAGAGCCCAGGTTGATAAAATCAAGCATTCATCAACATTTTAGAAAGGTTTATTAAACAGACAAGAATGTGTTAGTTACTGGGCTGTAAGAGAAGATTCATTAAGAATGAGTCATTGAGCAGCAAGCAATTTAAAAGTGAAAATTTAAAAAAATTAATTTAAAATAGCATTGAAAAACATAAAAATTCACATTGTTGCCTGAATGAATATTTTATTCCTTTTAATTGCCTAGTTCTCCATTGTCTGCCTCAGCATTTGTTCACCCGTCCTCCTGACAGTGGGCACCAAGGTGTTTCCAGAGTTGGCCCTGAGGAATGACGCTTCTGTGATATTTCTGTGTGTGTCTGCTTGCCGATGAGTTCCATTTCTTTTGGGCATACTGGGTGCAGATTGGCTGGGTCACATGTAGAGGGACATTTGGTTTGTGTAAGAGCCAGGCCTTTTCACCAAAGTGGTTGTCTGGTTTCATTCACCTGTCAGCCGTGGTATAAATTCTGGCCCTTCCACATCAAAATGCAATTTCACCAACATTGGATTGCCTGTATGTTCTTTGTTTATACTGTGTAGTGATCCTGTGTAGTGATCAAGATTTATATTTTGAGAATACTTTCAGTCTGTGGCTTGTCAGTTCATTTTCTTGACAGTGTCTTCTGATAAGTAGAACCCTTTAGTTTTAATAAAAGCCAAAAATTATTTTCTTTTGTGATAATTGCTTTCTGTATCCTCATTAAAAGTCCTTTGTTTGCTCCCATGATGCCAAGATATTCTCTTATACTTTTCTTCTAGAAGCTCTATAATTTTACTTTAGGTCTATACTCTAGCTTGACCTAATTCCTGTGTGCACCATGAGGAAGATATTGGGGTTTATTTTTTGTGTGTAGTCTAGTGAACACAACACCATTTGTTGAAAACAACATTGTTTGGCTTTCTTAATAGACTGGTTTGCACCTTTGCTGAAACTTAAATGCCTGTATAAGTGTGCATCTATTTCTGGATTCTGTTTTGTCTTGTTGGGCTACCACTGAATTTTTATGCCAGTTCATTCTGTCTTAATTACTGTAGTGTTTCTTGGAGTAGAATGAGGTAAATTTTCCAGTTTTATCCTTTAAAAAAATTCCATTGAAATGTTTTGGTCCTTTCCATTTTCATATAAAGTTTATTGTTAGAGTGGCATTTCCTACCAAAAAATAAAAAATAAAAAAAGCCTACTGGGATTTTCAGGGGAATAATGTTGTATCTATTGTTAATTTCCCTAAAATTGACAATATTGACAGTATTAAGTCTTGTAACTCATTAGCATAGTGTATTTCTTTATTTGTTCTTTAATTTATCCTCACAAACAGTAGCTTTCAGTGTATGGATTGTGTTCATATTTTGTTAAATTTGTTCCTCATATTTTGGGGTTTTAATGCTACTTTACATAGTATAGATTTGTTATTTTTTCTTTACTATTGGTATACACAAAAACACCTGGATTTCATAAACCAGCATAGATTTCCAGCTACTGTTGCTGCATATCAAATCATCACTCCAAAATTTCCTGAGGTAAAGCAACTATTTTTTTGCTCTCTTAGGTCGTGTAGGTCAGCATTTCTGTCAGGCCAGGACATGGCTTGCTTTTCCATGCACCACAATGTCTGGAGCCTCAGATGGGAAGACCTGAAGGCTGTCATCACAGTGGATGCCTGGGGCTGGAGTCACCTGAGTCTCGTTTTGTGTGGGGTCTGGTGGCCGGAGTTGATGATGGAAGACTAAGATTTTAGATGGCACTGTTGTTTACTCGCTGCCTTTTCATGTGGGCTGGGACAGTTCTACTTCTCACATGGTGGCTCAAGGGTCAGAGTAGCTTCTAGCAGACAAGGGGGGAGTTGCATTTTCCATGGCCGAGCCTCACAAGTCCCATATTGTGCTTCTCCTGTGGCTGTGGGTCTGCTATGCTGTCTGATTGATGCAGTCACTTTTTACCCAGATTCCCAGGGAGGGAAATGGATTCCACCTTTTGATGTGAGGGTGGTGAGATCTCATCACAGATGAGCCTGTGGAAGAGCAGATGTTGTCATGGCCACACTTGGAAAGTATACTATGCCACATGCTGGTTCTTCACTCATTCTAGGAGCTTCTGGTGGGTGCCTTAGGTTGTCATTATCACAAAGGGGAAACGAGGAGGGTTTTACTTTTTTCTTTTCAATGTACTGGCTTTTATTTACTTATTCTGCTGTATTGGCTTGTGAAGGACCAGAAGGGCAATGTTGAATTTTGAGGACAGATATTATTGGAGAAAGCAATGCATTCAGGCTCCCACCATAAGCATGATGTTAACCACTGACCTTCTGTAGGTCCCCTTTGTAGAGGTGTTGCTGGCAGTGTAAGGTGAATGGGTAAGGGGTCTGTATATTTAATAGCACCCTGGCTTTTTGAAAAGTTTTTATATTTGAGGAATACTTTGTATATTATAGAAGTAGAAGATGAGGATCAAATTCTTAAGACTTGGTGGATGAAGAACAGGCAGACAGATCATAGTTTGTCAACATATTTAAAAAACTATGAATCCTTATTTTGATAGATGCTTTTTTTCACCTATTGAAATGCTGATGTGATTTTTTTCTTATTTTGTGTTAACGTACTGAAGGACATTGATTAATTATGAATGTTAAACCAAACCTGCATTCCTGAGATAAACCCTACCTTGTCCCGAGATAAACTCCACTTTGTCATTATCATAAAATATAAACCTTTTATATATTTCTGAATTATCTCTGATGTATTTTTAATGATTTTTACATCTCTATTCAGGAAGATCACTGGTCTTTAGTTTTGTTTTCCTGATGTCCTTTTTTGTTTTGGCATTAGGGAGATGGTGGCTGTATAAAATGCTTCTATAAATTCTGAAAGTGTTTGTGTAAGATTGGTACTGTTTATTCTTTAAATGGTAGATACAATCCAATGGTGAAGACATTTCAGCCTGGAATTTTCTTTGTGAGAAAATATGAATTTACTTTCCACCAAGTTTAGGGTTATCCAGATTTTGTTTCTTCTCTTGTCAGTTTGTAGTTAAAAATTTTTTTTTTTACCATTCTAAACAGATTGTCTAATTTATTGATGTATTCCTACTCACTGTATTTTTTTTTTTTAACTATTCTTTAAAAATCAGTAGGAACTTATTGTAACAAAGTCTTCCATTCCTTATATTGCTGATGAGGAGTCTTGTTTTGATCTCCTTCAGATGGTCTCTCTCGGTGAATGTTTCCTGGGCCCTTGAAAAAGAATTGTGTTCTGCTGTGCTAAGGGGGAGTTTCTGTCTAGCTTCTTCTACATGTTATTAATTTTTTAATCTACTTTTTCTATCAGTCACAGAGTGAAAACTTGTAAAATTTTCAAATATGACTACTGATGTGTCTCTTCTTTTAGTTTGTCAGGTTTCTGTCACAGAATTTGAATCTTGGTCAGTACACATGTGAGGTTATCATGCTGTCTTGTTGAGTCTGTGTGCTCGTTATTTTTTTATTTTTTACTTTTATTTTGGTACTGGGGATTGAACTCAGGTCCTGGCACCTGTGCAGCAGGTGATGAAACCACTGGGCTAAATCCCAGGCCCTGTGCTCGTTATTTATTGATCTGACATATTCCTGTTGGCTTCTGACCATACCCGCAACTTGAGGTACAGTTTCTCAGATGCTAACCAAGCCTTCCCCTCCTCTTCCCATCCTCCTTTTCAGATTTAATCTGTTTGTACCTTATTTTAAATGAGTTTCTTTTTTTTTTATTTTTGGTACTGGGGATCGAACTCCAGACCTTGCGCTTGCAAGGCAGGCGCCGGAACCACTGAGTTAAATCCCCGGGCCAATGCCTTTCTTATATGTAGCATGTACTTGGTACTTGCTTTCTTATCCTTTTAGTGTGTATTTAGTTCATTTCTGTTCATACTATGTGTTTAGTGTAATTCTTTATGTGGTTTGCGTTTAGGTTGCCATTTTGCTGTTTATTTTCTATTGTTTTAATTTCTTCTTATTTCCATTTTCTTTTCTACCTTCTTTTGGATGAATTAAGTATGCTTTTTTTTTGCTTAAATTCTTTTATTGGTACATTTTAGGTATGCAGTACGTTTACATTTATCATTGGGTGCTTGTACCTGTACATGATGTAGCTTGGTTCTTATTTTTTCCCCATTACCTGTGTGCCCTTCACCCGTCCACCCTTCCCTATTTACATAGACTTCGTTTCCATTTTATTTTCTTTTTCTCATAATTATTCCTTTCCATTCTTTCCCCATCTCCTCCCACCACCCCTACCCCTTTGGACCTTTTCCTCTTTCAAAGTATCAATTATTAGGGCCGGGGATTTAGCTCAGTGGTTTCACTGCCTGCCTTGCAAGTGCAAGGACCTGAGTTTGATCCCCGGTACCAAAAAAAAGAGAAAAAACCCCAGAAAAAAACCCCCAAAGTATCAATTATTAGTTATTAATCCTTTTAATCCTTATTTACACGCTCCGTTTCTCACATTAGAGAATCTATTTTGTATTTACACACGTGTGTCCTATTTATTTCACTTAAGAGTATGCCCTCAATATGCATCCATTTAGCTATAAATGTCTCTAGTTTCTCGTTCTTTATGGCTGAGTAGTACTCCATTTTATAAAAAAAACCCC
>NW_004624752.1:2963295-3079321 GCF_000247695.1 Heterocephalus glaber | reverse complement strand
CATGTCCCTTAATATTTGTTTTGTATAGTTGGGGGCATTCGTATTTGGTGCATATATATTTAGGATTGTCATCTCCTCCTCTTGGATTGTTCCCTTCACAAGGATGTAATGACCATCTTTGTCTCTCTTAATTAGTTTTGGTTTGAAATCTACTTTGCCTGCAAATAAGAACCCCTGCTTTTTCTGGGTTCCTGTCATGTGGAGAGCCATTTTCTATCCTTTTACTTTGAATCTATGAGTTTCTTTTTGAGTTAGGTGTGTTTCTCGTATACAGCATATTGCTGGATTTTGCTTCTTAATCCATTCTGTCAGCCTACTTCTTTTGATTGGTGAATTGAGGCCATTAACATTGATAGTTATAATTGATAGATATTGACTCATCCTTGTCATGATGTTTTACTGTTCCTGGCTCTCATTTCTTTTTCCCCCTTCCCCTTTAGTTTCTTACCTTGCCTGGTGGCTTCCCTCTGTTGAGCCTCATGGAGCCGTGACTTTCGTTGCCTTTTTCTAGGATATTGCTTAGAATTGTATGGAGTGCTGGTTTGGTGTTCATGAAATTTCTCAGGTGTTCTTTGTCATGGAAGTATCTAATTTCCCCATCGAATTTGAAAGATAATTTTGCAGGATACAACAGTCTAGGTTGGAAGTTATTTTCTTTTAGGGCTCAAAATACTTGACTCCAGGCTCTCCTTGAGTTGAGGGTTTGTGTTGAGAAGTCTGCCGTGATCCTGATGGGCTTTCATTTATAGGTGATTTGTTTCTTTTCTCTAACTGCCTGTAGGATTTTGTTCTTCTATTGGGTTTCTGGGATCTGGACTATTATATGTCTAGGTGTAGATTTTTTTTGATCGTGGCTGGGTGGAGTTCTATATGCCTCACTTATCTGTATGTCCAATTCTACACCTCTGTCTGGGAAGTGTTCTACTATTACTTCTGTGAACAGTTTTTTTATGTCAACTGTATTTTCTCTTGTTTTTTTGTGGACTCCTGTCAGTCTTATGTTATTCTTCTTTGCATCATCTAGCAGCTGCTGAATTGATTTCTCATAGTCCCTTACTATTTTTAAGAAATTTCTGTTTTCATGGTCCTTCACCACAATCCTGTCTTCTATATCTGATATTCTATCTTCAGATTCTTTTAATTTGCTCTGCATGCTTTCAGTGGAGTTTTTAATCTTCTGAATATCTGTTTGAATCTGTTTCATGGATTCCATTTCTTTCTTATGCTGGGCATTCATGGCTTCTAGCGTGTTTCTGAGCTCATCTATTTTTTTTTTTATCAGTTTCTGTTCCAGAGCCTCTAATCATGTCTTTCATTCTGCTCACCATCTCTATAGCTATCTGGGAGATTATTTCTGTTTTGAGTTTTTCTAGAGCCTCATTCATCTGTTTTGTTACTTCCTGTGCTGTCAGTTCAGGGTGTCCAGGTGGTTGATTATCAGACTTTTCCACCTCATTTCCCCCAGAATTTGCCTTTTGTGGGGTGGAAGTCTGAGTTTGTTACTTGCTTAAGTGTTTTCTCATTTTTGTTTTTGGTACTGTCCTTGGTTTAGTTCCTGGGTTGATATTTTGAAGTTGCTTATTGTAAGTATCTTTGTTGATGTATTTAGAACCCTTATGGAATGATTGCTTCTCAGAGGTGTCTTCCAGATATAGCTGGTCTTTAGGTTTTGCGTCACTAAAGGCTCTGAGGCTATCTCATTTTCATTATACCAGGAAGGACAACTGATTAGATCAATCACAACACCTTAGCCCAAGTGATACAATCAGCAACACCATAGCATCAAATACATCTTAGAGAATGACAATTTGTGGTAGTTATTAATCTATCACCTTTAAAAATGAAGGGCCTCCTTCAGGGTTTGTCTCTGCTGTCACAATAGACAGTGTGCGCAGCATTGTGCAGTTATAAGTCAATGAGTCTCAGCAAGCTAGTCCCAGACCCATGAGATTCCAGCAGATTTCTGGCTGCAAGTCCTAAGTTGAGCTCCCTGTCCTACTGCAGGGTTGCACTCTGCAAGGTTCTATTGCAGGTTTCAGCTGCCTTTCCCCTGAAGAAAGTCCAGGTTCCAATGGGAGCTGGTGGTCTGGTGTGCCTTTATTGCAGAGATTCTCTTCACTTTTCCAGTGGGCTTGTTTTCATCAGGGAGCCTGAGCGAGGCCCTGTCTCTGTTGTTCACTTCTGCAGCTCAGGACAACGGCTTTTATGTCCCCCTGTGCCTCTGCAGTGTGAAACAAAGTAGCTGCACAGCCAAAACGCCAGAGGCAGGGTGGGTGGGGGCTGTTGTTGGAGGTGCCAGGGCAGCCAAGCTGGCAGCTGGTGGGTGTGCCCGGGGGGGGGTTGTCTTCACCCTATCTTGGTCGCAAGCTGGTGGAGCAAGCCGTAGGAAGCAGGTCCCAGTCAGCCTGCGACTGCTCGGCCCCACTCGGTCCTGCTCCGCCAAGCTCGAATTAAGTATTTTTAAAGAAATTAATAGTTGGGGCCGGGGATTTAGCTGAGTGGTTTCGCTGCCTGCTGTACAAGTGCAAGGACCCGAGTTCGATCCCTGGTACCAACAACAAAAAAAGAAATTAATAGTCTCTTTTTTATAGTAGTTTCAGGGTATAGAAAAAGTGAGCAAAAGTTAAAGAGTTTCCCTGTATTCCTTCTCCTCCTAATCCAGTTTCTCCTCTTCTGGACATTACATACACATTAGCTGGTGTATTGTTATGATGGGTAAGCCAATAGTGAGATATTATTACTGACTCCAACCCATACTTTAATTAGGGTCACTCTTGGTACTATACATTTTGTGCATTTTGACAAATGTCTAATGACACGGGTCCATTATTACAGTGTCACGCAGAGTGTTTCATGGCACAACTCCCCTGTGTGCCACCTGTTTACCCCTCCCTCCACCTAAGCCCTGGCAACCAAGGATCTTTTTATTGTCCCTGTGGCTTTGCATTTTCCAGAATGTTACTCAGGTAGAATCATATGGTGGGTAACCTGTGTGGCTGGGTTCTCTCACTTAGTCTGTTCATTTTCTCTTTGGTTTATTGGCTGTCTTTCTGCTGTTTTTCACTGTTTGTTCTGCTCCTTTCACTGTGCATCTGTATTTTATCCTAGACCACCTTCAAGTGCTGTCTACCACTTGATGCTAGTGAGTAGGTTGGCCTGTCTCAAAACAAGTGTCTGGCATTTCTCTCCATCTTTGAAGTAGTTTGCAGTGGGAGGCGCTGGCTACTCCATAGCAGGTGGCAGCTTGTAGTCTTACCTCTGTCCTACAACCAGTACCAGCTGTGGACCTTGGGGACAGGGGGGTTGAGTTCATACTCAAGGTGGGTGCTGCTATAGGTTCTTCTAGATACATTCACTCGTGTAGTACCCTCAGAGCCCTTCAGAGGAGCCTCTCCACTCTGCATTTTACAGATGAGAAAACAGGAGATCAAAGAAATTCAGCTAGCAGGTGGAAAGTGAGGAGTTAAACACTGGCTCCATATACTTTTATGACACCTCTCTGCTCTGGTGCTATCTCTGAGAGGCGTGCCACAGGGCCCTGTCCTTGGCCTTGTCCTTCCTTCCTCTTCTCAGAGACTGTAATGAAGACATCGAGGGTATTGGTAACCAATGCTTCTCAGCTTGGAGGGACAGCTAATGTGATAGATGACATAATCAAGATTCAGAATGAGTTCAGCTGCCTGGAATGCCAGCTGAGAACCATCAAATGAGCACAGTAATAGGAGTAAATATAAAATCCTATGTTCAAGTTCAAAAAACCAACCAGTATAGGTCACAAGGAAGCAGCTTAGACAGTTTGGGTTGGCTGCATCTTCATGGGAAGCTCTTGTCATTATTTTGCCTAGATTACAGCAGTTGTCTCCTAACTGCTGTCCTTTATCCCCTTCGGTCTCATTCTCTGATTCCTCCCCTGAGCAGCTTGGAACATCTTTTTGATTGCAAACCTTGTTGCTATGGCGGCTCCCCATCCCACTCCCTTCCTCACTGGGTGGCTGGCACAGGTCTCATCTTGCATGGCCCTGAGCCTTAGCACCACCTCCTCTTGCCTTAGCCTCTTCACTGCCTGGCCTCCCACCTTTCCTGGAGCGTGCACGGCCCCTAGGGCTGCAGGCTCTGCTGCACTGTGTGCCCTCCTTTCTGCCAGTTTTGCTCAGAGCTTTCCTCTTCGCTCGGCTCAGCCACACAGCCTCCACGAGGTCTCCCAGGTCAAGCCTCTCAGTGCTGTGTGGCAGGGTGCCCAGGTCACAGTCAGCACCCACCCTGCCTTCGCATGATAAGGGCCATGAACATTTGCCCAGCTACCTGGCTGCCACCTCTGTGAATAGGAGGCCCCCTTTGTGTTTCCCACCATCTGTGTCAGGAGACCCCAAGCTCCACCCCAGGTTTGGTGACCTGCAGGCTGTAGCTCAGAATTACGCTCACAGTTGTGATTTATTGCTTACCAGGATGCAAAGCAGAATTGACTGTGGGAGAAGGCATATGGGGTGGAGTCCCGGTGCAACCCCCTGCATCCTGTCCCAGTGATTCCTCCAGCTGTGAGCTGGGACAGCATCCCTGAAGCCCTGAAGACTCCGTGCCCATGTGTCACCAGGGGCTGATTCCGTGGACACCCCTACCTGGTGTGCCCCCGAATTCTAGCCACTCTGCTGTTGGGCACCATGATCCACGCTCAGTCAGGAGTGGGGAGCTCCTGTGTCCAAGTTTCTAGAGACCAGCCAAGGCCTGACCTTGCACACAGGCCTCTGAGGGCAGCAGTCAGGCTGCTGTTCTTAGCTTTTCTTCATAGCACCGATGCTCAGGATTTATTTTTTGGCACACAGGCTTTTGGTATGTGTTGAATGAATAGAGCAACAGTTGGATGTGGTTCTGCCTTAAATGGGTTGGTGCACTGGTTACACAAATTAGATTGCTGTATCTGAAAGTGGAAATTGTGTGGAGCATGGCAGTAGCCTTCACAGCTCCCTGTCCTTGCACAGTCAGAGCCCACACAGGGCACTGGGCCCAGGGCTGTGGGCTGCTCCACCTTGTAAGAGCCAAAGCCAGTGGAAGCCTTGGACCATTCTTTGCAAGAAGGACTTTATGAGTTATGTCAGAGGCAGGTCTGGGCGTGAATGACAAGGCAGATTTGGTGTTTGCACAGGGAAGAAACTTTCCTGCCAGAGTAAGGTTGGTGGGGAAGGGTGTGGCACTGTGGGTCTAGCAGATACATGTGGTGGGCCCTTCTGGCTGAACTCATGGGGGTGTTTGCTTTTGCTCTTCTCAAGAAGCTCTCTCGGAAAGCTCTGGTTCTCCTGAAGAGTGGAGCAGTGCTGCTGCTGCGCTGGGGCCAGGTGCTGTGGGGCAGGTGGGAGCAGGCATCCTCTCTGGCTTCTTCTAGAGTCCAGCTGCCTATACACAGTAGTTCCCCCAAGGTCCCTGAATTCCACAGACTTCCTTCTTCCCCACACCTGAGCACTTTGTAAATTGCATCCTTTTCTAAAGACCCAAAATAAAAACCTCCATTGGAGATGTGCCTGCTTACTTTTTATGAAGGAAATAATATTAATATCTTACGATTAATATTTCTGTAAGTGCACAACATTCTTGCCTCATGCCTGTTTTGCTGCCCATCTGTGGATCTGCACAACAGTTGCTTTCTGAGTGCAGGCAGGTGGGGCGGGGATCCTCCTACCTGGAGGTGTTGGGGAGGCCCGTGGGCTGCAGGGCTTCCCTCTCACCTCTCCCCATGGGAGTCCTTAGCTCCAGTGTCTGCTCCCAGGATTGCCCTCAGAGGTGTCCCAGATATGGATCAGGGCCTTCTGCCCACTGTGGACTCCTCACTGGGCACAGGCACAGTGCCTCTGCAGTGGCCTCCACCGTGGCAAGTTTGCCCTTGTGGTTCCCACTGTCTCCTGTGTTGGCGTGGTCGGAAGGCTGGTCTTCCCGCCCTAGCCTGCATCCAGGAGCCCACCAGCATTGGCAGGTCTTTTCAAAATGTGGGTATTTTATCCCCCTGCCTTTTAAAATAGACTTTTGGGTGTTATCCTTTTCTCATTGTTTGAATCTCTGAGAACCCATCTTCCCTCCCTGGGTTTTTGGCAAATTGAGAAATAAAACAAAATAGTGGGAGATGGAGGCCAAAGAATAACATTTATTTCTGCTAAATGAGAGGCTTGAAATTCTATCATGGTTTTGGAGCCAAGTAAACCGGTTGACTGAATCCGAGGATTGTCCAGTCTCCTCCATTCCACCCTGGCCAGTGCAGCACCTGGCAGGTCACCCTCCTGCTCAGCAGAGCCTTCTGGCAAGACTGACTCTAAGATATTCGGGGAGGTAGGAGTGCTGAGCCCACTGGCTGCCACTCTCTGGGTTTAGGAATCACAGTGGTTCTGGGGTGGGTATTTCTGGGGATACAGTACAGGTACTGACTGAGCTCCCTCTACTTAGAAGAAGGCCTAGGTCTGGGGAGAGGTCCTAGCCCTCCATGCCCAGCCTCTTCAGCCTGGTGTTTGCATAAAGTCCCTGGCCAGTGGAGGACATGCACAGTGCTTAGCCCAGCCCCCTGGAGCCCCCTGCTCCTACAGGTATTGTCCTGGGACCCCAGGGAAGGGTGAGCTGTTGGAATGTGCTCCTGATGGCACTAAATGTGCAGAACAGAGCATTAATGGACTAATCTGCAAGATCTTTCTCTACCTGAGGCTGCAAACTGCTCTCTCGTTTATTTCTCAACCTAATTCTATCCAGCTGTACTGTTCAACCTGGCTTATCAGAAATTCCTTCATCAGGCTAAGTGGCAGTCTGTAAACACCCAGCAATGCAGAATGCTCCAGATTTGAATATAAACCTCCTTCTGTCACTAGTTGCCTTGGAGAAATGAAATCTTACAGGCTAACTTTTCCAAGTTGAGGTCCAAAGATGGTGACATTCAAAGGAATTGAAGTCCAGAATCTAAATTTCTTATGCCTCCTGAAGTCCAGAGCCATGACAGCTCACATTTTTCCCTTGACTGCCACTACCACCGTCATAGCCAGCTGGTGCTCAGGCCTCACTGGGATGAGCAAGGCCCCTTCAGGGAACAGATGCCCAGAATGTTAGATGTCTGGTCTCTGACAGCCCTAACTTCTGAGAGTTCAACTTTTAGGAGGACCCACAGCTTATCAGAGAACTCAGCAAAGCTAGAAAACAACCGTGCCCGGGCCTCTGGGCAGTCCTCCTGGTGACATTGCATTCCAAGAGGCCCTACATCCTGTCATCAGGCTAACAGAGGGCCTGGCATCACTCTGAGTGAGGTCAGCAGATGCCACTCTGCTTGGTTTTTTTCCCTTGCAGAGATGTCCATTTGGAATCCAGAGCATGTCATTTGAAATCCACCTGGGAGAGCTCTCAGCAGGAGGGTGGGGACGATTCTGCTCATTTTCCGTGTCTGGGGAAAAACATCCACAGTGCCTTGCAGGTGTTTTTAGTTTTGTGCCAAAGTGGCTGCTGCTCCTGCCTTTGTTAGGAAGTGGGTGTGCATGGTGTGTGCACGTGTGTGGTGTGTGTGCATGTGTACGTGTGTGTATGAGAGAGTAAGCAAGAGCACTGTGTCAGATGCCACTGCTGTGCTTACTTTCCACACTTGACTTTGGCCTTGGAAACTGCTGCTGGCCCGCTGTCATCCTCGGCTCCATGTGTGTCTCCCAGAGACTGGGAAGAGTCTTCTCCTGGAGTCAGGAGCTAGGGTGCTGGAGCTCTCTTACCTTGTCCCATGGGCCTCCTGGGGGCTGATCCCTCTGTACTGGCTCCATCGTTCTTCTTCCATTAAAGCCTAGGATGTGTTCCCAAGAACACAGGGGATGTCTGCATGGTGGGCACTTCTAGAAGCCCCTCCAGGATGCCTGTCTCCGGTGTTTTCCAATCCTGTACCTGTGGATGAGGAGCCTGGAGTCTGAATCAGTCCCTCTGCTTCTGACCTGGGTTCTGACTGCCTGTGGAAGGTGGGCAGCTGCTCTCTGCCTGCAACCCTGTGGAGCCAGCAGACACTTGATGCCTGGGTTGTGCAGGTAGCAGGGTCACCCTGTCTGCAAGGCTACAAAGGCCATATGATGTAATGGCGCACTCACCCAGCTGTGCCAGGCCTGCCTGGTAAGCTGCAGTTGCCCGTGCCCAGGACTTCCACACCAAGGCCATGTTGCCTGTGGCCTTACTGAGTCCAAGGCCTGGTTCCTCCTGGCCAAGGCTGAGAATAAAGCTGCTGCTGTACTGATCTGCCCAGAGGCTGTCTGCTCACTAGGCACTTCAGAGCCTAAGCCTGGACTTCACTAGAAGCCTAGGTTCAACCCTGTCAGTTTGTGGCTCCTGGTCTTTTTCTTTTTACTTCTTAGTGGTTTGTAGAAGCTTCAGTAAAGTACATCCTCTAAACCTTCTACATTAGTTGTTTTTTTTTGGTACCAGGGGTCAAACTTGGGACCTTGCACTTGCAAAGCAGGCAGCGGAACCACTGAGCTAAATCCCTGGCCCCTTCTATATTAGTTTTTATTGCTGCCATAAGAAATTACCATAGACCTGGTGGTTAAAAGAAGATAGATTTATTGTCTCAGTTCTGGAGGTCAGAAGTTTGACTCGGGTCTCTCGGGGCTGAAATCAAGGTGTCTGCAGGCCGTGTTCCTCCTGGAGGCTCAGAGGAGCATGCGCCTCCCTGCCTGTCCAGCTCTAAAGGTGACTGTGCTCCCAGGCTCCGGGCCTCTCAGAGCCAGCAGTGGCTGTTGAGTCCTTGCCACTGACTCTCCTGTCTGCTCCTCGTGTAAGGACCCTGTGATTACCGTGCACCATGGAGGGTCAGGGTGAGGCCCTCTTACTTTTGCTCATGTGCAGCTTTTGTTTCCCCTGCACACAGTGATGAATGGGCTGCAGGCTAGGCCCAGGCGTCTTTGCGGTGGCTGTCACCGTGTGGATGTGAGCCCCAAGCTCCTCCCAGGCCAGAGCTGCATCTGTGCATCCCCACTGTGGGATGAGGTGGGGTCAGTGTCCTTTCTGTGTGCCCCCACCAGCTGCTCCTGAGTGCTGCTGTCTTGGGTGGCGACAACAGCCCTTGTAGCGGTGCTGTTTGCTGAGCGTCTGCTGTGTCTTGAATCCGCTTCCACACAGCACCACTCACAGGATTTCCTAGAAGCTTCAGAGCTGTTCTACAAGGCAGGGGTGTTAGTCTCATCACCCAGAGAGGTTATCCTACTTGCCTAGGTCACGCAGCCTCTGTTACACAGATAACAGAGCTGAGGTTTCTGTTCTAGGTCCATCTGATTTGAAACACCCCCCACCTTCCCACACAGGTTCTCCTGTCTCAGCCTTAGGAACTCATTAGTCTGAGAGTGGTCACATGTGCAGCTGAGTTTTCCACATTCAGTGTTGTCAGCCCTATGTGTTGTCATTCAGACTGTCACATGGCACTGACTCTCCTGGCAGGGCTGAGCGCTTGCTGTCCACGTGCCCCAAGAGGGGGTCATTTGAACAGACAGTTCTGCTCAACAAACTGGACACACGGTGCCTGTTCAATTTAAATGTAAATACCTTACATTTACATATGGAAATGCACCAGGAAGCACTCCTCTTGGTGTGTGCACTTGCGGGCTGACATCAGAAGTGTGGACTTTCCTTCCTGAGTGTGAGTGTGACCGGATGGAGCAGCGCCTCGGTGGTGTCTGATGGAGCCCCGTGCATTCCCTTATTCCACTCTTAAAAACACAATCTCACAGTTTGCAGAATCACGTGACTGTGAAACTTACTGTTGCAAAGTTATTTTGGTCACCTTTTTCTTCTTTGGAAAACACTCTTTACTTTGTATGCATGTGGTACACATTGTTATTTCTTCCTTAGGATAACTACACCTTTGCCCAACCTGGAATTCAAATGAAAGTGAAGATGTTGGAGGAACTGGTGAGCCGGATTGATGGTAAGTGGCTCTGGGCACAGGGAGAGGGCTGGTGGGGGCCCACGGAGGCAGCTTGGGCCTCGGAGGATGCTGTCCCCGTGGGCTGATGGTGCCCAGGCTGCTCACACTTGTGTGTCCCCCGATTCAGCCATAGAGTGCAGATCACTCCTTCTACCCCTACCCCTCCGTGTCATCATCAGGATGCAGCAGAAGCCTGGCAGAAGGGTAACTAATACAGGCAACTCTCACTCCTTGTTAAGCTCAGGGACTGTCATCATCTGGATGACAGTGGTTGTTTATGGCTGTCCTTTGGCACTCTCTTCACTGTGTGCATCATTTCACTATCAAGGAGGTTAGACTAATTTCTCCATGGAATCCAATTAATTACCAAGTCTGGAAATAACATCTTTAATATTATAGAAAAATTATAGTGTGTGCTTGGGCAATTTTAGATTATGCTTTCATATTTAAGTGGGGGCTCTGAAATACTTTTTACCTTCATCCTTAAAATAATTCCCCCTGTGATATGCTGACTGTCATATTGCAATAGTGGAGTTTAATTAAATGAAAGTTGAGAGATAATGCTTGCCCATTCCTGGCAGAGTCTCCTGGTGGTTTGTTAAATTAATGAACAGAGCATTAACGAAGTGATGCCAAGCAGAACCGGGCGTCTATTTGTGACACCCACCGGTCAGCGATGAGCTGCTGAGGAGAGACTCACTCTTTCATAGAGTCCCAGGTGAGCCAGCAAATCATTTCACTGAATGCACAGAGAAACAGTACTTTGTTTAAAACTTAGATATGGCAGCCTGCCTTCTGAGGTCGAGCAGCTTCCCAGCCTGCCCTTGCCCTGCCTGGCCTTGTAGAAGACTGTCACCGGAGTCTGCACCGGAAAGGCACTTGGTGTGGGCAGACACTGAATGACATTACCAAATGGAGCCATACAAATGATAAACTCCATTCTGTTCCTTGATTGAAGCTGGTTTTCAGCTCTGTGTCTAATGGTTATTGCCGAATTTCCATATTAGGTATTTGTCTTGCACAGTTCTTCCAATGATACTTTATCGGATTCAGCATTATATTTAGCTACTTCTCCATCTATCTACTCAAAATACTGATTTTTTTTTTTTTTGCCTCTGTCAGTGCATTTACCTTCATTCACTCTGCACGCAAACTGAGATCTAACTTGGCTGTAGTTGGATTTTTTTTTCCCTGCCAACAATTTCACAAGCATTCCCTGGTCTCATTTAGTTCTTTGAAATATGATTTGCAATAGATGTGAATTACTTGTTCTTCACAGGTTCTTCTTTTCCTCTTGTGCCCCTTTGAAGGCATATTTTATATTTTCCTGGAGGTCAGAAAGTTGTGGCTAGTGCTCATTTGCTCCATTGCTGCAGTTGGGGAAATACTTGAATTGATTTTCTCTGGTCCTGAGGTTTGGAAGAAGCGCATCACAGATTTCCTGGGTGATTGTTTAAAGGAGTGGCAACAAGCATCAAAGGAACCCGGTGCGAGTCTGTGCTCTTCAGTAAAACATCTTTTTATTTCCTGTGCAGCTTCTGTAGGGCATTTTTATCCTGTGCCCTTTTGCTCAGAGGATCGGCTCTTCATAGCAGAGAAGATCCTCTTGGAAGCAGGCTAACCGGTGCAGCATCTTTGTTCCTGTTCTTCCCATGAATGCTTACAGAATTTCCATGATGGCTTCAGTGTAAGGATGCCGGCCTTCCAAGGAGGAAGCGTACACCAAGCAGAAAGCGTACACTGTTTGCAGAGTTCAGCCTGGCTGGGACCTGTCTTCCCTGTGCACTACCGGGAGCAACATTTCCTATGACTCATCACCACCTCTGGGAGAAAGAATTTGTGGGTTTGGAACTTTTTCAGGGACTGTAAAGATTTTATTAAGGCAAGATGTATTAAGAAGAAGAAATTGCTTTTGAAAAAACCCACTGCTTCTTTTCTCCATTTCCAGGGAAGGTCAGCATTTATTTCTGAAATGTTTCACTTTGATACAGGGGACACCTTCATGGACTCACTGATGAAGAAAGGTAAGGATCTGTGGCAGATCCAGTTGAGATGGTGAGGAAGGAGCTAAACTGCCCTGCAAAAGCAAGTTGAAGAACTCTGGAGTTGTGGCAGCACTGCTGTGGGCCAGAGGTCAGAAGGGAATGGAGAGGTCCTGGAGCAGAAGGAGACCAGAGGGCAGTGAGAGGGAAGATGGAGGCATCTGGCCACCTTGTTGTCCTGTTGTTAGGAGGAGCTGGAGAATGTGCAGGCAGCATGTGGAGCATCCTGAGCAGCGCCTGTCTGGCACTCTGGAGATTAGTGGAGATATTGTGTGGACCTGCAGGTGTGGTGTGGGAAGAGAGAGGGTGATGTCGGTCACAGAAGCCATGTGAAGCGGGTGGGCAGCAGTCCTTGGAACAGCACTGTTGGGAATAGTGACCCACCTCAGAGAGGGATCCGCTTGCTGACAAGCTCAGGGACCCCCAGCGTCTTGAGGCGGAAGCTGTCTTCCTATTGAATGAGATCTGGCATCTTGAGTCACTTACTTTGGAATTAAAGGAAGAGGTGATGGTAGGAGGGACACCTCTTTCCAGGAGTGGCAGGCTGGATAATTCCCCCCACTGGAGACAACTAAAAGGTTAGATAGTTTAAAATTTTTTTTAAGCCATCAAACAAGCAAAACAAAAAAAGAAAGAAAAATTTCTTAAAAGCACTAAACATTTGTTAAAAAAATCATGGACTTCCTGGACCAGTAGCCTAGCTGCTATTGCTCCATGATTATTTCTTGATCCAGAAGAAATCATCCCAGGGTGAGCCACAGGTTTGGCATTCTCATGGAGGGATGGGTTGAACCCTGACTCCCTCAGAATCAGGAATCCAACACATGCCTGTCCACTGCCTGGGACCATACAGTCCTAACACTGGCCTTCAGTCTCACAAATGCTGTCTTTGGAAGTGCAGTGACCTTATACACTCAAGGATGAGCCTGCATTCAGGACTCTTCAAGTGAGAGTAAACAGAGAGCAGAAGTAGGTCTTCTAAACCTTTGTAAGCTAAGCCTTTGTACAAAGGCTTCTGAGCCTTTGTAATCCTTAGGTGCATGTCATAAACTGCTATCCTAATTAAATGTGAAAAATAAAAAGTTTGACAATGCCTGCAGGGAATATATTGTACAGTTTTGTATAAGAGACTTGAGAAATGACCAAGTAGGACTTCTGGAGTTGAAAAACACAATAAGCAAAAATAAAAGCTCAGTGGACAGGCTTAACAAATTAGATATATCTAAAGAGAAAATTAGTGAAGTGGAAGATGGTCAAGAAGGAAATAGCCCTAGAACAAACCAAAGAATTACGAATATGAAATACAGCAAGTAGGAGATATAGACGGTGTGGTTAGAAAGCCTGTTGTATTTTTATTTGGGATCACAGAAGGAAAGGAGAGAGATTGAGTAAGAATGTGAAGAGATTCTGACAGATGTTTCCAGAACTACATCAGTTCACAAATTCAAGAGGCCAGTGAGTAACAGAGAAAACTGTGCAGACACACCATAGTGAATCGAATTAAGCCATACATCAAGAGAAATTCTGAAGCAGTTTGAGAAGAAAAACACTTTTCTAAGAATGCGTATTCATTGAGAACTGACTTCTCAACAGAAGTACAAGAGGATATCTTCAATATACTGAAAAGTAGAACTGTTGCTATGCAGTAAAGATACGCTTCAGGAATGAATTTGAAATTCCAGGAGTCCCTCTGAATCTGGATGGTTTCACACAGTTTCAAGGAAACTATAAATCGAGAAGAAAGCCCATGAAACCATGCAGGGACCACCTGCCCCTGCAGTCGAGCCAGCGGCCGGCAGTTGCTGAGAGCCCTGGGCCCCGTGAGGGCAGCTAGCACAGATCCTCTGGGAGAGGCTGGTGCTGGAAATTTGTGGGAGAAGTGACAGGGCCAGATTAAAGCTCCGGCAGAAAGACAAAATCCCTGCCAGGACTAGAGGAGACTGATCAGGTCTGAAAGCTGGTTCCTGGGCTGCAGTAAAGGATTTGGGATTTCCTGGACGAGGGACAGCTAGTCTTCAGCCGAATGCCATTCTGAGCAATTACAGGTCCTATAGGAACTGAGTTTTCTCCCTTACAGTGTTCTGATGAGGGCCTCATCCTGCCCAAAGCACCTTGCCTTGGCCCTGGTATGGAGGAGCAGATTTTGGTGCAAACAGCTAACTGCTGTGGGCCAGGCAGCCTCCAGCAGCCACAGCTCCACGCCTCTCGCAGGCAGGAATGAGCTTTTCCTGGGGACACCCTGGGCTGCTGGTATTGGGTGGGAGGTCAGGGAGAAGGGGTTGCTGGATACGCAGGGAGGCAGGTAGGTTTGTGGGGGTGGGGGCCAGTGGCCAGAGGAAGGAGGCTGTATCTGTGACATTTATGGTTCTATCAAAATCCCACCTGCTACTTTTTTCCTCTCCTATTTATTTGGCTTCTTGAACCTTTATCAAATGGAGTTTCTCTCTTCTCTACTGAGGAAAACCAGATGAAACCCTTGTAGCCTAGGGCGCGGTTCCAGCCCTCCCCCCTGCCCAGGGCAGACTCTTGAACTTGCCTGTCCTTGTGTGGTACATGGTGTGCCAGATGTTTCTGGAGGGCGGTACACAGAAGTGATTGTTCAGAGAAATGCATTCCAGCACCATGTGATTCTGTCAAGCCACCTCCTGTCAGCTTTGATGCTGGGTATGTGTGGTGCCAGCAGCCTCTGTCTGCACTGAGTATGGCTTGAAGCTGTGTTGTCCTGGTTGCTGGGGTGCTGCTAGGCCTGGGGTGTTGTTGTAAGAACTCTGGACTCCAGGGTACCCTGCCCAAACGGGGTGTGGAGAAAAGTGGGGCCTGTAGGGGCCTGGCCACTGACCAGGCAGCCATGTGCCTTGGGTTTGTGGAGGGTGCTGTGCCATTCCTGGTGGCACACACGCTCCAGTTCTCTGCTGAGCAGTGCCTGTCATCCCAGTGCCACTGCTCACCGCCTCATGTGCCTACCTGGGTGCCTGTCCTTCTCTTGTCTTTCTTCTCAGTGGCGGGTCCCCTCCACTGGTGGCCTCTGCGATCCCTGCCTGACTGTGCACCATTCCATTTGCTCCTCAGTGGAAGGTTTGGTTTGAATCCTGCCCCATTCGAACCCATGGCCTTGCACCCGCACTGTGTGAATATGCATGTTGCCCAGCTGTGTGTGGCTGGGTGTAAAGTCTACACCGAGGCTGTCTGCCAGGCCAGGCCCACTTAGGCTTGTGATTAAGCAGTCTTTAAATCCCAGCAGCTCAGAACAGCCTTTGTCCTTCACACAGTTGTCTCTCGTGGCTGGGCCGGGCTCTTCTGGGTTGTCTGAACCCTGGGCTTCAGGCTGATGAGCAGCTCCTGTCAGTGTGCTCAGCCAGTGCTGGGGGCAGACGGAGGACAGGCTTGGGAATCATGTGCCGGGACTAACTTTTCCAGTCGAGTGTAGTGCATAGCACAGTCTTCATCTCATCCACTGTGATATAGCGCTGCGCCCAGCTGGGCCCAGGACCTGTGTCGGTGACTCTGCCGAGGAGCATTGCAGTCACCAGCTCTGAGGGACTTCAGAGGCCAAAGAGTGAAGCTGGAGTCCATCCAATTTAATTCATTTTCACAGTTTTATGAAATATGTACATAGCAAAATCTAAGGACTTGACGTTTTTGTTCAGGGAGGATAATTATTCTAAAAAATTCTTCAAACAAGGCTCATGGCTAAATGGAATAAATGACTAAAAATTAAATATATTTTAAAGTCTATTTTGTTTTATATTAGAGTGGGGCATGTGTCAAACAGCTCTACAGAAAGTATAATTAGAATGTCATCCACTCTGTACTATCCTGTCTGTTATTCAAATGTTCAGTGCATTTGTAGGCTCAAGGAAGCTATGTTCATTCTGAAGTTATTGATCTACGATACTTGTATTAACTGGCTATCTGTCCCTTATTAAAAGATTTTGGTACATAAAATCAATAATTCATACTGATTGTTTAGTAATTTACTGCTGCAATGATAAATATAAGTTAACACTCCAACTGAGTGATAGAATTTCAGTGTATAAAGCACATGATGAGACTTTTGCTCCATATCACCTCTGGGATGCTTATGTATATTTGAAGGTGAAATTTCACATTTTTGCAGTGAGTCCTAATGACATCTGTATACATTGTGCCTTCATTATACCTCTCATCTTGTCTTGAGTAAATCTGTCTTGGTTACTTTTCTCATTGCTGAGACAAATATCCCATACTCAAAGTTAAAGGAGGAAGGTTTATTTCACCGCACAGTGTAGAGAGGTTTCAGTCTGTAGTTGGCTGGTTCCAAGGCAGGGCAGCATGGCAGAGGGGCATCGCAGGGGAGAAATAGTGCACGGCAGGCAGAAGACAGCAAAGAGCACCAGCCGAAGCAGTTCCGAGCAATCAAGGCTGCCTGCGTATTTCATCCCGGGTACTCACCCTTTGGGTGGTACCATCCACACCCAGGGTAGGGCACTCTTAATCCCAGCATCATATGCTGAATCCCAGTGTCACACACTCTCGATCCATCCATCTCTGAAAAACTCCACCTATGACAGCTAGGCTTTGGGGGGGACATCTAGACACAAGCCGTAACACATCTCATGTGAACTTGCACTCACATGGCGCTGATGGCCCCTTTGTCATAACTGTGAGAGTAGAGTGGCTTCTGGTTCTGGCTTGAGGCCTGGGGCCAGTGTCCCGCTTTGGGCCACCCTGCCTCATGCTCAGTGCCCTGTGTCTTGTGTGTGTAAAGATGATGGCTATGTAAGTGAAATGTTTGCTACATTTTGTGATTAATGAAACCACAGAGAACTGACTTTGGTGTTAAAGGGATATTTGAACATATTTGCCTCTGAAGGTGTCCCTCTACTCCAGTCCACTCTTGCTTCTCTGTGAAGAACTTCTTCACAGGTTAGCACCTTGTTCCCTTTGTGTGTTGCTGGCTTTGAGATGGATGCTGGTGGGCATTTCTGTGGGCACAGGGATCTGGCTTTGGAGGGGTGGGCTGGGTAGGAACTCCCAGAGCCCTCTTGCTGAGTCTGCAACCCGGTTCTGGTGGCCTCTGCCCTTGACGTGCTCAGAGGAAGCAGAAGGCTGAGGAGCCCTGGTGGGCCAGGGCCCGGAGAAACCTGGTCACTGATGTGCCAGTCTCACCTGACGTCCTCAAGGACTGTGAGCCTACCAGTGTTTCGTGCCAGGACCACGCTGGCTCCTGGGCTGCTCGGGGAATGAGGTGACCAGCAAAAATGTGCGGACCAGTTTTCTTGCCCCAACCATAGATATAGGGTGACTCCTTTTCCCATCTGAGCTTCCAGCCTTACAGAATCTTGAAGGGCCCAGATGCCAGATTGAGCCAATAAAAATACAGAATGCCCAAGTAAATCTGAATTTCAGGTAAACAGTGAACTTACTTTTCAGTTTTAGTGTAAAATGCCCTGGGAAAACTCAGATTTCACTGGGCCTCCTGTATTTTGTCTGGAGACCCTTTTAAGCATGAGATCCACATTAGGCAATGTTGGACTGAAACCCAAACCTAAACTTCAGGCTTCTCTTTCCTCCTAGGAGAATACAGGCCCAGGTGTAATGGATTATGTGAAGTTGGTCTGTACACACCCCACCCCGCGTATACACACACCCCTGTTTATACACCCGTCCCTATGCGCTCGCTCTCTCTCTCTCTCTCTCTCTCTCTCTCTCTCTCTCTCTCTCTCTCTCTCTCACACATCCTGGTTTGCCTTGGGCATGGCCACTGGCTTTTTCATGTTCCCATACCTTGATGCTTGCTGCCTGTTCCTGCTGTGGGGCTCACTGGAATTGATCCTCAATTACTCCTGGTCTCCCTGAAACCCTTGCTCAATAGGGAGCACTTGCATGTCTGCTGTCCCCAGCTAGCTGGGCTGGTGACTTAGTGAGGGAGAGTTATGTGCAAAGTCCTTAGACTTTAAGCCTTGTGTGACATTAGCTACTGTTATCATTACCTAGGGAGCTGCAGCAGGTGGGCTGTGGGGAGCTTTAGGATGCATTCTGCTGGCTTGGCTGGATCCTGGGGAGCAGCCTCTCTCAGCCCCAGCACTGTCAGTAGGGGTCAAAGCCAGGGGGACTGAGGGTGGCAGTGACCACTAGCATCACTAATCTTTGACACTTTCACCCCTAAGGAGGAAAATGCTGGAATTCATTACCTCTGTGTCTTAAACGGCTTTATCTACTTGCACGTTTTCCCTTTATCAGGTTTTTAATTCAGGTTAAATGTGATTTTAATGAAATTTCTCCAGAAACTGTTGTGACTACATTGTAAAGTTAAAATTGACTTACTTTTTCAAGATAGACCTCAGTTACAGCTAGTAAACTAGGTTCAGCTTTATTACCACCCAAGTGAATATATCTTTAGTACCCCTAGAAGGTAAGCAGTTGGAGAGCAGGATCAGAGGTTGGGGAATATGCAGTGTGGCTGCTCCCTTTGGACGGGTCCTAGTTGGGTCCTGAACTGGCTGGCTGGAGATGGCAGGGATATTTCCTTTGGGCGAACGGACCTGATGACTGGCAGAGCACCATGTGAATGAGGCTGAGGAAGCCCCTGAGTCCCGACTAGGGCTGTGAGCTCGGGCCCAGGGCTCCCCAGTACCGCCGGCCCCCAGCCCTCCACCTTGACCAAGGTCACTGCTGCAGCAGACAGGTGGTGCTGCCGGCCATGTTGGTACCCTCTAGACCGAAAGCCCCGCTCGGTGTCTGTGGCATCCGCTGGGGACCCAGACAGGCGCTCACTCTTGGGGGGTGTCATGGTTTCCTGTTTGCCGTGAGAATACTCAGCAGTGGCACTTGTGGCTTCAGTGTGTCACTCGAGATTGCAGATTATGGTCTTGAACTTATGCCCAAAGTTTGCCCTGAAATAGCTCACTTTTATTATTTTCACATTGCTCTAGTATATCGATGGACTTTGCAAACAAAAGACATTGTTCAGTTTATTATATTCTGCTTTTGGTGGTATTTCCATTTACAAAATACAGTAATTCTCGATTGCTGAAAATTAAATGAACACTGGCAACAAGCTGGGCTTCATTTTTCCTAAACAGTAAACAGGTTAAGTTAGTTTAATGCACTTTAAACTGAAAATCTAAGTGGATGTTTTGTTGCATTTTTCTGAAGAGGGATGCGTTATATAGTTCAAAAATCTCAAAGAAATAGAGTTAGCTTAGTGGAATAGCACTTATTAGGCATATGTTCCTGGGCTCCATGTATGAAGAATCTCCAAGCTCTGAACCTGGATCATCACCACCTGTTGGTGGTGATGATCACAGTGGCTGCCTGCTAAGTGCTACTCTCAGATGTTCTCTGCCTGTCAGGTGGTCTAGCAGGGACCCCATTCTAAGAGCCCCGTCCCAGTGGGAAGTGGCACGTGGGGCACACCTGTAATCCCAGCTACTTGGGAGGCTAAGGCAGGGGAATCGCCAAGTCTGAGGCTAGCCTAGGTCTGCTAAAGCAAGACCATGCTCAAAATTTAAAAAAAAAAATTGGTGGAGGGGTTGCGGAGGATGTAGCTCAATGTTCACTGTATTCATAGCTGACACTGAAAAATTAAAAACAAGAACAGTCCTGCCCACTCTGGTCTCACTCCCCTGTAGGTTGTGTCCAGTTCTCCTGTCCTGGGCTAGCACTGAACATGGGAGCGTTCCCTGACCCCTTTCCCCCTTGGAAGTTCCAGAAGCATCCTGCCCAGCTATGCCCATGGCCCTGATTTCTGTGAGAGACCAGTCTGCAGCTGTGCCCAGCGTCGTGTCTACCACTAAGACCCTCTTCTCCACCCATGCTTCCCCTTGGGGATTCCTCACCAGCTTCTTGTGTTTGTGCCCTCACCTTGTGACTCTGAGAAGTGGGAGGGGTCAGAAAGCCCAGAGTGGCCTCCAGAAATCCAGAGCCTGCATTTCCTCCTCCTGCACCCAGCTCATGTGGCTGAATTGCCTGGTGAGGTGTCCGCTGCAGAGAGCGCTTGAATCAGGCCTGTAGCCACAGCTGTGGCTTCAGTGCAGCTTAGGGAAGAAGCTCACAAAGGGGTCAGGGGTGTGCCCCATTTCCTGTTTACTGTCCTAGTCCCTAGGGTTTATGTTGCCATGTGAGTTCTCCCTGTCAGTTCCGTTTCCACGACTCTTGAGTTCTACCTGACTGCCCTTCAGCTCACTGGCTGTGTGGACCAGCCCCATGGCTTTTGCCACTGCTGTGTCACTTCTAAATGTCACTTCTGTACTCCTGCATGGGTAGTAGAGGTTATAGCAGTGCCCCTGGCTAGGTCAGAGCCTATCTTGCCCACTCTTTCTCATGTACAGCTGAGAATTGTCAGGTCTCAAAGTCAGTATCCGCTGCTGCCTGACCGAGCTGCCCACTCTCCTGCCCCTTTACTGTGGCCCTCTTGGATTCACTGGTGTCTGCCCCAGAACTGCCATTATGCTGGGCATAGAGAAGGTGTGTTCTGCTTGAAGGAGCCTTGATCTACAGGAAATCTTCAAGTGCGTCAACCCCAGAGTTGTAGGACAATGAGAGGGCCCTTACAGCCAACCCCTCCTCTATTTCCAGGCCCAGAGTATGTCTTGGGCCAGGCGCCTAGGGCCATGACCTGGTCTCTGGGATGGCCCTCTAACTCTTTGTGTTTCCTTATGCTTGTTTTCAGGATGTTCCTTTGGAATGAGTAGGGAGGGATTTATTTTTCTTAAAACCAAGAAGCAGCCTTTACCCCACTTTTAGCCTGGGATATCCCAAGATCATCTTGGGGCACCTGTCCTTCAGACAGGCTCACACTTCAATCTGGTACAAGACAGAAGGGTTGCTTCCCCTTTAAGACCTCGTGCTAATGGGGAGTTGGCCTGTGACCTCCAAGGAGAGGATGTCCTGTCCTCCGTTAGGAGGCAGAACATTAACAGTTGGGCTCTGAGGGTTCTTCCAGTCTGCACTCAGCACAGTCATAGAAGACTTGCTGTTTGGAGTGGGGACCCGAGTCCATCTGCCCACCCCACCTCTACCACTCACTCCACGGGCCTGGGAAGCCATGGTGCTCCAGTTAGGATGAGCTGGGGATGGGCAGGGCAGGTCTCCCTGTTTCACTTTTTCAGCTGCCCCATGCAGGGCATGGAGCCACATGAGAGGCACTCTCGGGGATGCCAGCCACCACTTCTTCGCCACTTTGCTCACTCCCTTCCCGGAACCACTGTGCAGTGCAGGGAACAGGACTAAGGCAGAGTGTGATTAGTGTTTTTCTCCAGCTGCTGTGGTGTGCCATGGTTGCCACCAGGAAGTGGTGATGGCCGTCTGGCGAGTACTGAACTGAGTGTGCATGAAGCCTTGTGGGCAGATGAGATGCCGTCCTCCTTGATGATGATGGTTTTGAGACTCTCCATGCCAGATTGATGTTGGGGTTTATTGCCACACGGAGACTAGTTAAGTAAGTTATAAGTAGAGCCTCCCAAACAAAGTGGTTTTCTTTGACCTTAGGAGCAAAACACTGCCCTGGTTTTGAGTGTATGCTATCAGATCTGGTTTTGAAATGATTCCCAGAGTTGTTTCTGTTTGTCATTGCAAGCTGCTGGAGCAAGTGTATGTTTTATCTTCCTCACCAGGAAGAAATGGTGTCCTCCTTAACTGAGGGATAGGAGACAGCACTTTTGGGCCAGGGCTCCCCAGGATGAAGATGCTTGTTATTATGGAGGTTGTTTCCTACCCATAAGCCATCAGTACTTTAATAATGACACTGGTCCCATAAACTGGAGGCCATGTCTTTTCATCTCTGTCCCTGGCAGAGTGGCGAACTCCTGACAGCTCCCTGGCTCCTACGTACCCTGGACTGTGGGTCCTGGTGGGTTTACCCCTCAGGGCACAGGGCTTTCCCACACTCACCACCCAGACCTTACTGTGGGGTCCTTGTCACTTGTCATTGTGGGGTTCAGTCCTCGGTCTTTCCATCCCGAGCCCCTCTGAGGTGACAGGGTGGGGTGGGTGGGAGCTGTGCCAGGCTGTGGGGAGCAGTTTCCTGAGGGGCACAGCTAAGGTGAAGGTATGGAGGCCTTGGCACTGTTGGGGTAGGAGGGATTGGGGTGGCCACGGAGATGGTGGCACCTTGCCCAGGCCTCCCCTGAGCCCCTAGAAGTCTGTGAGGAGAAAGACTCGCCTGATGCCCGGCTAGGTCTGGAGGGCACCCCTGGCCCTGGCCTCCTCCTACTCGGGCTGTGAAAGGTGAAGGGCTGCTTGAGCACGCCTTGGGTGCCACTTGCCACAGCTGAGCTTGTTGAAGGACGGGCGGATAAGAGGCCCGCCTCGGAGCCTGATGAAGCCTCGGCCCCACTGCCTCTTGGCCTGAGCCAGAGTTGCACCTCAGGTGGTCACTAAGCCCTTCTCCACCTGCTGGTCCCTGGACTGCTCATCTCCAGAGCTGATGCGCAGTCCTGGCCAGACAGAGGACACAGGCTGCACCCTTTCCTGGTGTACCCAGGCGTCTGGAGCCCAGCCTGTGGCAATTTCTCTTGTCCTGTGTCTGGGCCTGGGCTACACAGACTTGGGAGTTCCATAGCAAAGGATTTGTGAGCTGAGACCCAATGCCGTCAGCTCTATGGTGTGTCCATAAGCTGTCCTGGTCCAGAGGACAAGGACCTGCCCTGGTCAGAGGACCCGGCAGTCTTAGCTGGGCAGACAGTGAATATACCCTTTGTATGCTTAGCGTATGTCAGGTCCTGCACCTGGCCAGATGAGGGCGCCTGGGGACAGGCTGCTCCCACAGCCCTGCCCTGTTCCTTGTTCACTTGCACTGCAGCTGTGGGTCAGAGCTAACAGTCCCTCCCACTGGCCCACGGAGGCTGAGACTGCCCGGGTCACGTGTACAAACAGTGGTGGTGGCATCTCCTCACCAGGGCTCCCACGTGGCCCTGTGTGAGTGTGTGTGTGTGTGTGGGACTGGGGGAGCCCTCCGGCTTCTCCTGTCTGCTCTGCTAAGGAGCCCCTCCCTGGTGCTCCTTGGAGCTCACTGTGGCTGTTAGCAGAGCTGACCCTTCTGAGCTGCTCTAGGTTAGGTGGCCCTGCCTGCCCATGTGTACCCACAGCTGCAGAAAGAGCACAGCCCCCATGCTCCCCTGCTGTACCTCATGTGTGGCCCAGTGTGTCCATGGTGCCACACCTGTGAGAACAGATGGGACGCACGGTTCTTGGGCCGAGGTGAAGGCATGGAGCTGCAGTCAAGAGTCGTGTGGTGTATGCTGTCAGGATGACAGACTGCAGTTGGACCTGGGACTGCAGGTGTCAGATGTGAGCCAGGTGACTTTGAGAGCCAGGATTTGGGGGCCACACGAGGGGTGGCTGTCATGACTGCTCCTGCCACAAGCCACATGGGAAGGCAGGTTCTTCACTTAACTTGCACAAAGCATTCTGAGAACAATTAATGCTTTTAGCTCCTTGCTTAAGTGTTGTATTATAGAGGTGTGAGGATCCCTCAGCCCACGCTCTTTATACTTGGGTGCCTCCCTTCTAATTTCAAGAGAACCTGCAATTCTGCTCGAATCTGTAATTCCTGCTTGGCCTGAGTGAGTGTGTGAGGGTGCCAACTGCTCCCACGCAGAGACATAGAGCTCTAGGAGGACTCATGTCTTGCCTGGTGACCACACGCAAATCATCACTCTGGTTGACTGTTTACTGTGTGGTATCAATGTGTGCCTGCTGATTGTGGAAGCTGAAATGCACTGTCTCTGGCTACCTGTCACACCGGGGTGGCCTCTGCCAGGGAGGAAATGGGGAGCTTTGCTGTCTGGAGCAGCCTGGACCTGCAGCATGCTGGGGTTCTCAGCCATATGCTGCCTGGTATTGTCCAGCATTCTAACCTTATCAGCGTGAAAGTCCTGATTTTGACGACAGTGCTGTGTCTGTGAAGAGACTGTCCTTTGGACAAATACACGGAAATATTCTGTCTAGGAATAAAATTCACAAGTCAACCCCATAGACCCCACTTCCTCAGGCCCTGCATGAAAGCAAGCCCAGACCCTGGGCTGCATTCTGGTCCCCAGGAGTGGTGACCCGGTCTTCTCTGTGCTTCCTGATTGTGCCATGTTGGAAACATCCATGAGGCTTGAGAGGCTCCCTTCATGTGAGTTTGTCTGGTGTTCCCTGGTGAAGAGGTGCAGTGGTGCGGTGTGATAGGGTTGCAGTGCCTGTTGGGAGGGGTGTGTGCCACCTGCCAGGTCCTGGCCCCTTGGTGCAGTGGTTAAGCTAACTATCACCTTCATTGGCATGGGAGCCACCAGGGAATTAGCAAAGCACACTTCTTTGCCTGGGTGGGTCATGAGGGTGTGACCTTGGAGTCTAGCTCTGGTCCCATCTTCTCTGATGCTGTTCCTGTGCTCTGCTTCATGGCCTCCATGAACTGAGCAGCTTTGCTTCTTCATGCCTTTCTGCAGTGATGCTCCTACCTTGGAGCCAGCTGACCATGAAATGAGTCCTCTGAAACCATGAGCTAAATTAAAGTTCTTTAAGTTGTAGGTGTTGAGTATTTTCTCCCATTGATGGGAAAGCTGACTAATACACTTGGAAAGGTGGGCTTGCCAGCCTCTCCATGATAGAGCTGAAGCTTTTCTGTGTCAGTGAGTGTCTTGAGGGAGGCCCCTGAAACCCAGTGTCCTGCCCCTCCTGGGACTTCCACCCACTCAGTTGCACTGACATGGCTCTGTCTGGAGAGATGGTTCCAATGATTATGGTTGCTGAGGATAGGTGTCCACCTGCCCACTGTTCTGCCTTTGCCTGCTAGCCTGGCAGCTTGAACTTGGGATTCTTACTTTTCTGAGCAGGCCACACAGTTCGCTGTCATGGTCACTCACCAGCTTGGTGCAGGGCAGCTTCTCTGAATGCTTTCCTCTGAGGAGGAGGCAATAGTAGGTCTGGGGTGGGAAGAGCATTCCCATGACATCTGAGTGTTCCCTGCAGAATCCTGAGCATGTGAGGGGCATGTCAGGGAGGCCGGGAGGCAGGATGGAGAAACTTTTTCTAGAGGAGTTGGGGCTGAGGCCAAAGGGGGCGGAGTGGTACCCCCGGACTGTGAGGGGCCAGGAGTTGTTTGTGGGCTGGGCTGGCTGTAGAGCTCTAGAGCTTCGTGCCACAAGGTCCCTTCCTGGTGAGGGCTGACCTCCTGCTGCCCGGGCCATGCTTGGTTTCCTGGGCTGTCCCCTGGGGGTGGCAGGGTGCAGAGCAGGGGGAACAAGGACACACATGCTTTGTGTGATAGGTAAGGAGGCAGAGCCCACAGCAGTTTGCCTGGTGACAGGAACTGTGGGAGACGAGAGCTTCCCAGTGATTTGGGGCTGGATTTTCGGTGCTAGAAATGCAAAGAAATTCTTCCTGTCAGAATGGGGCAAGGGAGTCTCTCAGGTCTTTGACTGTGATGATGAATAAAACTGCCTTTGAAATTACATTCTTTGATAAAGTGAGGCCCTCTTTAAAAAATCTGCTCTACTTTTTATAGACAAACGTGAGGCATTGAGGCATTCTGGTGAGCTGGGCTGCTGGTTGCTGGGGCAGTGGAGGGGCCCACGGCGTGCAGCTTCTGGACCATGGCAGCCTGGGCTGCCTGTAAATTCTGAATCAGGATGGAAGTGAAGTCACCTTCCCCAGAAGCTCTGGCATGGGGGCTTTCTAGGGTCCCTGTCATCTACCTGCCACTCCCTAGAGATGGCTCAGGTACCTGGCAGGCACTGTGGCTGTGCTGGGCATGGTGTCAGGGGACTGGGCATCGGCCGCTGTGACTGGTCTTCCCGAGGAGCCACCTCAGGACTCCCACTGTCTGTCTCTGCAAAAAGTGGATGTTGCAGTTTGTGTTCTCCCTGTCTCTGGAGGAGGTGCCCGTAGGGACAGGGAGCTCCCCTGTGCTCCAGGTGCAGCCATGTGTCCGCTGGATGCAGTGGAGCTGAGCTGGGCTCAGCCCTAACCTTGTGACAACTCCATCCCATGTTCCTGATTGGTTCTTCTGTTGTCTTTGTCCATGCCTGGAGTGTCCAGGTTTGCCCATCTTCACTGACTGGTGCAGAACGACTTTGGGTTAAGCATTTTGGACTCAGGCTTCTTCCTCTCCTCTTTCCATCCCTCTGCCCTATTCTGTGTTCACTGACATCATTTGGTGACAGTAAGTTACGGTATGGACATGGTAGGAGTATTTATTGCACAGAAATTTGCAGATGCTACAAGCAAGGCCTCTTCCCCAGAGAGCCTCTTGCAGGAGAGCCACTGCCTTCTGTGCTTCTTGCTTTCTGGAGAGCTGCAAGGCTTCGGTGGTAGCAGATTTCACCAGACTTGGGTCAGGAATGGGTGGAATGGCTTGCTCTGCAGGTGACACATTCTAAGACCACAGTGGGTACCTAAAACTGGACAGCACCAGGTCTTTTGTACACTATCCCTTTTCCTCACTTACAGTGAGATTTATAAGTGAAACACAGTAAGGAATTAGGAACAATAAAAAATAAAATAGAATTATAACCACAGACTGTGGTGTAAGTTCTGTGAATATTTCTCTCTTTCCCCTCACTCTGCCTCCTTCTCTCCCTCTCTCCCTTTCTCCCTTTCCCCCTCTCCCTCTCTTTCAATTTCTGCAGGGTGAGTAGCATACACATTGTGGACCCACTGGGCTATGTAAGCAGGATGCCTTGAGATTTTATTGTGCTACTCAGATCAGAAATATAGAACTTACGAATTGCGTATTTCTGGGATTTTCCATTAATACTTTCAGACTGGCCAACTGAAGCCGAGGAAAGAAACCAAGGAGGAGGTGGGGGAAGCTGATGCTCTTTTTTTTCTTATTAGTAGCTCTCAAGTCATTTTCATCCTTCTGTGGGTACTGTAGATTCCCTCTTGGTAAGGTGTGAAGTCTGAGCAAGTTGCCTGCCTGTGACCTATAGTTTCTTTGTCCTTGATGAGAAGATCAGTAGGATAAACAGTCCTAGGTGCAGATACGGCTCAGTTTTATTATCTTGATTACACAATAGTGTCTGTGCAGACAAGGTGAAATGCCTCCTTCCTCTCAAAGCAAATCAGCTCCTAACTAGATCCCTGTCTTCAGCAATGGCTTATGATGAGGCAAACAGTGGAATCACAGCCTGGCTTTGGAAAGCGCTTTCTCCATGAGTGTGCTGGGGTCATGGACCTATCTGTTGGTCCATCCTTCATGACAAGTCCTGCCCCCCCCCCCATCCACTCATCCGTGTGTCAGCCATCAGTCCATCTATTCACTTGTCCATCCTCCTTCATGCAGAACTTCCCGGGTCCTGGGGCTGGGAAGGGGTCATCATGAGCTCACAGTCCTGTCATGACCCAGGTTGCCTTTGTGGTGGTGGCATCCAGCTCTCATCTGTGTCTGAGAGGGGAGCATTTCTGGAGTGCTCTGCTCCCTCAGTGTCACTGCAGAGCTGGGCTGCTCAGGGCTTTCTGCTGCTGCCGCCAGGTGATGCGTGGCTTGTCAGAGGCATTTGTGGTTTTTAGTTTTCCCTTAGGCACTGGGGATTGAACCCACAACCTTTACACCAAGGTACATCCCAGCCCTTTTTATTTTTTTAAATTTTGAGACAGGGTCTCAGTAAATTACCAAGTTGCACATTCTGGGCCCAAATTTGCAATCCTCCTGCCTTAGCCTCCCGGAGTGCTGGGGTTCCAGAGAGGTACCTCCATGCCTGGCTTGTGCTCTCTAAGCTGGGAGTTTCTTTTTTCTCTGGGTCCTTCCCCTTTGGACAGAAGGCCTTGCCTCTGTCAGGCAGGGGAATATCCCTGCTCTTCTCTCCATCACAGCCATGCCTGGGTTTCCAAACCGGCATCTTGGCCTTTCTCCTCCTCCTCAGGGCCTCTTGTGTCCCTGCACAGGGCAGACACATTTCTCCTGCCATGCCAGCTGCAGCGAGAGGATGTCGTGGGCAGACCCTAGGGTGACCTCCTCTGATCCCTGCATTCTGATGTCATGCGTCCCTGTAAACCCCTGTCCTGGATACCATGTGAAACCTGTGACTTGATACTGTCAGTAGGGTGTGGGATGTTGGGACATGAATCCCATAATCATATCCTTTAAGACTCCCATTGTAGGAAGCCTAGATGTAGTCCATGCGCATCTGAAGTAAGAGCCAGTCAGAGAAGCCTACCGGGCCAGGACCTGTAGGTGGTCTCCAGCTGGCAGCGGGCAGAAGCAGGGCCCTCAGTCACATGGCTGCAAGGATGTGGGTTCTGCCACCAGCTGGAATGAGGTTAGGAGTGGAGTCCTCCCTAGTCGGGGCTGTAAGGGAGAGAGAGCTCAGCCTTGCTGGCAGCTGCACACGACTGGGAAGTGATGGATTCATACTCTTAACCTGCTCACCTTGTGGTACTGACTATAGAGTGACAGAACACAGACATAAGGAACAAGCAGTACCGTGGACATCCATCTGTCAGTGCACCACTGGGATAGGAGGCCTGGGCCTCCCACAGGCGCTCAGAGCATTCCCAATGCACTCTTCTCCCACCGTGCGGACGGAGATGGGGCGAGCAGTATGCAGTGGAGGAGGTGAGCAGAGCCTTGCCAGCTTGCCCTCCACCTGCAGCATGTTTAATTCAAACAAAGCAGAGTCAGAGTTCAGCCATTCATTCAGACCTGATCAGGGAAACAAGCACTGAGTGCTGGGAGTCTCACTTGCTTCCCGCCCACACTGACACCGATCATAAAGCTCGGATGGGTTCTGGCTGGTGATAATGCACCTCCCCAGCTCCAGGGGATATTTCCAGGGATCAGACTCACTCAGCTGTGCAAGTCAACTAAAAAAACTCAACTAAATATGTAAAACACTGTTTTTTAACTGTGGGGTAGGAAGCAATAGAGTGATCCCTGAGAGAGGAAGGTACACCCCGAGCTCATGGTGGCCCTGGTACTTTTTCTGGGTGGACAAGCAAGGGGGAGCCCTGCATTGGGGTGAGCGGGTCTGGAGGAGCCCAGGTGCTGGAGTTCCTGGGGCTGTGCCTGGCAGAGGGGGAAGCAGCACAGAGGGCAGAGCTGCCCTGACAGGTCTCTGGCACCGACCAGGTTAAACACTTGCCTGTGTCTCTCTGCAAGCAGCCGCCAAGATGCTAAAGAACCTCTAGAAAGGATTAGAGATACGATTCCTGGAGCCCTCATGGGAGAATTGAGTTTGTTCCCAAAAGGCAGACGGGGAATTTTCTAAGTCATGGGCACAGGGTCCAGATCTCAGAGGGTTTTGTCTGGGCAGTTTGCAGCATGACAAATATTACACTGTCCCAGGATATAAAAACAAGACCCCACACAGTTAAACTATGCCCAATAAGAAGTTCAAAAATGTTTGTAGGAATACAAAAATATGAAGTACCTAACAAGGAAAACTTTCCAATATCTAGCTTTCAAAGGCATCAGCAGGCATGCAGAGAGGCAGGAAAATATAATGAGAAGAAGAATCAATCTAGACTGACCTGGAAATGGTGTGGAGGTTAGGCTTGTTGGATAATGACTTTAAAGCAGTTTAGTAATTGGATTCTATATGTTCAAATAGCTAGAGAAATAGTAAACATATTAAGTAGAGACATGGAAGATGTGAAAATGATCCAAATTGGGCTTATGGAGATGAAAACTACTATGAAATGAAATGGAAAAATACACCGTATAGGGTTACCAGCAGATGAGACTTTGGAGAAGAAAAGATTCATGAATTTGTAGGCATAGCAGTGGGAAGTGCTTAAATGCGAATGCTCTAAGCACTTCAGTTAAAAGGGAGATCTTGTCAGAGTAGTTTTAAAAAAAAGACCAAAGTATGTATTTCTTAAAAGAAATCCACTTTAAATATGAAAACACAAGACTAAAATATGTGCTTCATGTAAGAAATCTACTTCAAATATGAAAACACAAATGATTTAGAAGTAAAATGAGAGGAAGAGATATTCCATGCTAACACCAGTCTAAAGAAGGCTAGAGTTACAATATTAGTGTCAAAGTGGATTTCAGGAGAAAGAATAGAGCATATAAAAAGGTTATTTCATACGATAAAGGGATGAACTAAGCAGATGAAAATAGAGCTCTTAAATGTTAGTGCACTGAATAATAGTTTCAAACTACACAGCAAAATCTGAAAACTGCAACAAAAAATGGCCAAATAAACAATTGTAATTGGAGATAGGAATCCCTTTGCAGTAAGTGAGAGAACAAGTACACAGAAAATCAGTAGAGATATGGCAAGTTGTGCCATCAGACTTGACTTAGTTTACTGTGATAGAAAATTCTGAGAATGCATGTTCTTTTTAATTGCATGTGGGACATTAACCAAGACATCCCATTTTCTGGGGCATAGAAAAGTATCAATAAATCCTAAAGGATTCAGCAATGTGAGGTATGTTCTCTGAGCACAGTAGGGCTAAGTTAGGGAAATCCCAGTATTTCTGTACTAATTAACACACTTTTAAGTAACCCACTGCTCATAGAAGGAATCAAAATAGAAATCAGAAACTATTCTGAGGTGAATGCAACATTTCAGAATTTTTGAAATGCAAATTAAACTGAACTTAGAGGGAAGGAAGCTCATTGCATTTATTACCTAAATCTGAAAAAAACCTAGTTGTCAAATTAGTGACCTCAGCTTCTGCCATAAGAAACAGAAACTTGTCTTTTAAAACATCAGTAAACCAGGTAAATCTGTAGTCAGACTCCTCAGGAAGAAAAAGGGAAAAAATACCAATTACCAATATCCCCACACTGGGAGGGTGAGACAGGAGGATCACATGTTTGAGCTCCCCTGGGCAATTTAGCAAGATCCCATCTCTAAAAGGGCTGGGGATGTAGCACAATGTGAAGGCCCTGGGCTCATTCCTAGTACTTTGGAAGGAAGGGAGGAAGGGAGGGAGGGACAGAGGGAGGGAGGGAAGGGGTTGTGAGAGGCATCATCGTATTGTAAGGTAGAGGAAGTTAGAAGGGGACTCAACACTGATAACTTATAAAATGGGGATATTTCTCAAAAGACGTAAACCACTACAGCTACCCTAAGAAGAGATAGATAATTTGTTTATTCTCATATTTATGGATAAAGTTTTTGTTAAAAACCTTCCTACAGTGAAAACTGTAGGCACAGGTGGCTTCACTGTTAAATGAAGTTAGATTTGTTAAATGTAAAGAAAAAAATACTAATCCTACCTGAACTATTAAAATAATAAATGGGAGGACATACTTCCCAGTTCATTCCATGAGGCCAGCATTTTCCTGTTACCCAATTCAAAAGCATTAAAAGAACGGGAACTACAGACCAGTATCCTTCATGAGCATGGATGTCAAGATTCTAAACAGAAATTTTAGTAAATCAAATCTATTAGTTTTAAAAGGAATAATATATCATCATTGTGACATGTGGTTTATCCCAGAATGCAAGGTTGATTTAACTGTTGAAAAAGCAATCAATGTAGTTCATTATATTAACATATTAAAAAACAACAAACCCATGAAATCATCTCAATCTCTGCAGAAAAGCATTTGACAAAACCCAGCTTCCACTCCTAATAAAAGTTCTCAGTCAACTGGGATAGGAAGGAACTTCCTAAACTTAATAGAGGGCATCTACAAAATAAAAATAAAACTATACAAAATGACACGAATCTGAATTTTTTCCCCATCAGATCAAGAATATAGCAAAATGTTCCTGCTCCCTTCTGTTCATACACACTGGAGGTTCTGGTGAAAACAAACAAACAAATGAAAACATCCATACTTGCAGAAAGAGCATCTAGGCTGAAAAGGAAAAAGTAAAACTCTTTATTTGCAGGTGACACCAGTCATCTTTTTTGAAAATAGGATGGAATCTACAAAAAAAGGTAACCGGAACTAATAAGAGTTTAACAAGGTTTCAGGATACAAGGTCAATATACAAAAATAAATTATTTCTATATACTGGCAATGAGCAATTTTTTGAGATTAAATGAGCAATACCGTATTAATAGCATAAAAATGTCAGGTAATTAGGGAAAACATAACAAATGATGTAATAGGCCTGTACTCTGAAAGCCACAAAACACTGCTGAGAGAAATCAGAGGTCCCCCACTCGTGACCACAGATCAGAAAACACAAGATTATTCACTATCATTTCGCCCAAACTGATCACACATTCAACCCAATTCCACTTAAGGTCCCAGCATGCTTTTCTGCAGAAATTGACAAGCTGATTTTAAAGTTCATATGCAAAGCTAAAGCCCCTAGAATAGCTAAACAACTCTGAAAAAATCAACATTGGAGAACCTCCACCTGATTATGAGAATTTGTGAAGCTTCAGTAGCCAAGATCATGTATTAATGGCATTGAAACAGAAGTCAGAGGGAGAGAAAAGTTCAGAAATAGAGCGACAGTTGATTTCCAAAAGGTACCAAAGAAAATCAGTGGCAAAAGCATATATTACGTATATTTTAAACAAATGGTGCAGCTATAGCTGGATATTTGTAAGGCAGTGAAATAATTTTAGATTCATATCTTGCACCAGGTTAAAAAATTACTGCAAAATGAATAAAAGACTTATGTTATAATGAATTAAACATCTAAAGTTATAAAATTTCTACAAGAAAACCTAAAAATTCTTTGTGAACGAGTTAGTTATTGAATAATTTTTAGAATGACGCTAAAACCATGGAACCTGCGAAGAGAAATTTGACAAATAAATTGGATGTTACCTAAATTAAAATCTGCTCTTCAAATGCTGCCATCTTTCAGTCATCGTCACAGTTTTCTCATCCTCAGGATTGGGTGCGACGGCGCCTAGAAGGACTGCCCTGCAGATCCCCTCCAGCTTACCTGTGGTCCACGCTACCCCCTTCCCTGGGCCGTGCTGCCCTGTGGCGTTTGTGGCCAGGGGCGTCCTCGTCATGGTGTGGGCGGCCTGGCCAGTGCCCCTGAGCATCAGGCACCTTGGAAGCAGCCCTGCCATCCTCGTGCTTTTTAGCGACATCAGATTAGTCACTGCTTTTTCAGAGGGAAATAGCCTGTTGGAGGGGCTGTCGAGAAGCTCATGGGTACGTCTATGAAATGAGAATGATTTAATACCTCGTTGCTTCAATTCCGTGTATCTCTTGAAGAACTTAGAGTTTAGATTATGTTACTGTCAAAAAATATAACTTAATACCTCTCTAGAGATGAAAAGATTGTGTGCTGTGGTGTCAGATAGCCACTGTTTCTTACGACCTGCCAGGAGGCTTAATTTTATTGTGAGCTCATGTTTACTGAGGCTCCAAGAATGAGCAGTGGTGTCCCTGTCGCCACCACCCAGGAGTGAATGTGGTGGTCCTGGACACTTTACTGCTGCCTGCCAGTAAGCAGCTGGCTGTGCCTTCTGGCTTCCACCTTTGCTGCCACCCTTGTGTGGAGCATTTAAGCAAACAGCAGTCGCGTGGCATGGCCTCCATGTTGAAATCACTGTGGAGAAGTTGCCTTGGAGGAACACATTTGCACTTTGGCTTGGTGTCTGTTGGGATCTTGACCCTCAGGGCCGTTCAGTGGTGACGAGAGTATAGTGTGTGTGTGCCCAGCATGGTGTCCCACAATGTGATCCTGATGCCACCCGCCTGGCGTTAGAGCCAGACTCCTCAAGTTGTGGGTCAGGCCTCCACAAGACTGACCTCATCTTGGACACCAGCCATGCTTGGGGTGCCTGGGTCCCTGTGCTTCTCATGGTCCTGTGGACTAGCTGGAGGCTCAGTGGTATCCATGATTCCTGGGCTTGGATAATTCCTTGACATGGCTCACAGAACTCCAAAAGCACTGTACTCATGGCTACAATTTTATCATAAAAGGCACAGGTGCATCCTAAGAGTGCCCTGGAGCTCCTCGCTGCTCCCAGGGGTCCAGTGGTGCTTGGCTTTTCTGGGGTTCTTAGAGTTACTGGGGCTCACCCAGAGTTGACTCATGAATATAATGGAGACACTTCAAGAATTTGGTCTCCCTGCCAAGAATGGGAACAAAGGCCATCGAATTGTGAGTTATGCCTGAGCTGCTTTGAATGAGTGTGCAGTAGCCCCAGCTCCTGACCAGTGTCCTGTCCTTCGTGTTAGGTCACAAAGGTTCCTCTAAGAAGTAGCTTTGCTGGATCTCAGCTTTCCTCCTGGGCCGGAGACTGGAAGAGAGGCCTGAGTGGGGCGCTGGGTCATCTCTCTGGCCCCTTAGGCCTGTGGTTTAGCTGGGATTCTGGGATCTTGGCCCAGAAGTAGAGGCTGGGGGTTGAGATTTCTCCCTGCATGATCAGCACATTTATTTCCTAAATAAATCTCACTTTCTATTGATTTCCATTACAGTTTCCGAGGGAAAAATATTTTTTCCTGAGGGGGTGGGGTGTTGGTTACTGACCTGCAGCAGTGTCTGAGGAGAGGCTTCCTGTTGGAGCACAGGACACATGGTAATGAAAGCCAGCTGCTTCAGGGAAGCACTGCTCTGGAGCGGCTGTCTGATTCTTCTGAGCCAGATCACTCTCTGGATGCATCACTGCAGCCTTCTGGTCACCTGGGACCTTGCCGGACTCTACCCACAACCCCAGATACCCGCTTGCTTGGCTGTGGTGTCCTGGGACTGTAGGTGCTCTGGCCCAGCTTGGCCAGAAATGCCATCCCTGAGGAGTCCTCCATGGGCACCTCAGTGGCACCCAGGTCCCCAGGCCTGCTCAGTTGGCTTACTGGGATAGCAGAGAAGAGGCTGGCCTGGCAGTTTGGCAGGATGTGGATTTTCAAACTGGGGCCCTGTGCCCTCCCTGGTTCTTGGTTCAGCCCCGAATCAGGGTTGCGGGGGAGATCCCCTGTGAGGTGTGCTCAGCTCTGGTCCTCACCCTGCCTGTCGTTGGCCTGCAGGGTCCTGGTAAAACAGCCAACTTTGTACAAACTGATCCTTTGTCCCATGAAGGCAAAGAATGAAAACATGCACAGAAAGGAGGTAGTTAGGGGAAATGTCATGGGAAGTGTGAGAAGAAAATTCCCAGTGGGTAGTTGGTGGTGACCAGTAGGGGTCCTGGAAAGTGGGTGTGCCGCATGGGCTCTGTCCAGGATCTTTAGTGGATAAGCAGAGTGCTGGAATTTGCTCAGTTGTCCAGTGGTCACTGGTCACAGGTGGCTTTGTGGCTTAAAGATGACCAATTGGGACCCAGGCTCTAAACCAGTTACTCAGCATGCAGGGTTTAAAGGAAACCAAGTCTAAAAGAAAACTAACTACTCTGCATTTTTAAGTTCCTCAAAGGAAACTCAGCCCTGGGTGTAGGGAGGGATTGTATTCCATTTTGCTGGAAGAACTCCTGAGTCAAAGTCCTACTGCCTGTTTTTATTTTAACTCCTATGGGGGGCTGACCACCCCATTTTAGGCCCTGTCCCTGCTTAGCTGCCTGTTCATAAGTTAAATAGCTAACCTGCCTTATACTAGAACAGTTGGGCCTGGCCTCTGACTGGGATCAGACTCTCCCCAGCTGTTTGAAGCTGGCACACACCAAATCCAACAGTGATGGGCTGAGGCTGCCAAGATACCCTGTGTTCAGGTCCGTTGGCTCTTACTGTGTTGTTTTTCATCCTTCTAACTGGTGTGAGGACTGCAGTCGGCCCCGATCGAGGTTCTGAGTGCCCAGCCCAGCACAGGTGTGATGTGTTCCCGTCCACCCTGGCTCAGTGCCAGGTTCTGTCAGGGTCTTTGCCAGGTGTCCTGGCCTGAGTGCTGGCACCTGCTTTTTGGCGCGGAAGTCTGAGTAGTGTCTGGGTGGCTCAGCAGGGTTTGCACCATGTGAATGGATACATGGCTTTTCATTTTAGCATAAGTCCTGGGCAGTGTTTGCATATGTTGTCTTCACTTTTAATCCAGGAGAGAAGTTTCTGTGGGTTGCATGTTGCTGAGGAAGGTGCTCAGCCAGTAAGTACTGAGGTTGCCTCTCCTGCTTCTGGACAGGACCCACCCTCCCTGGTGACCTGCTGCAGTATGCCTGGCCCTGCCACACAGGGAGCTGGGAGAGAAGTCTTTTTAGCCTGAAAGCTGATAGTAATTACATCTGCCTGCTCATTCATTATGTGCACACCCTTATTTCTAGTGAAATGGAAATTTCAGTTTCAGAATTATTGCTAACCAAATTACCTTTATCAGTGAAAGAGCATCTGCTTACAATTACTTATAAAATAGAAAAAATGACTCTTTTCAGCATATACATTCATGGCTGTGATGTATATAAATTGAAAGTCATGCCTGGAGTTTAGCAGTCCATTTTTCACCATGTTCAAAACAGGAGGCAGCCCTGCCAGAAATTCATTATGCACATTAAAGGGTGGCTGGAGAGCTGATGGCAGGTCCATTTTATCACTCTTCATTACCTACTTCCAGAGAGGTCTGAGACCAGTGAAAAATGGGTTACTTCCTCGGGAGCAAGGGCGAGTTCCGGTTAACTCCAGGACAGATGTCCCATGGGCTCGCGTCCAGCCCGCCTAGCCTGGCTGGGAGTTGGGCCACCAGCAGAGTGCCCGCTACAGGTGCTGAGGCCTAGGAGGTCTAGGCCTGTGGCTGGTGTCACCACATGGTGGGCATGGACTTTGCCTGTTAGCTCCTTTCAGGAGTTCAAGACCCCAGGTCAGGCAGAAGAGAAGGCTGTGTGCTCAGGATGCTCATATCTGGCAACTTCGGTGATGTAGAGAGCTTGAAGCTCGAGGCTGGCCTGTCTTTTCTGCCTGTCCTCAAGGGTTTTGAGCTCGTGGAGAGCAGGGAGTGGGCCTGTCCTCCCTGGGGCAGCCTGGCCTATGGAGGGCCCTGGCGGGTCCCACTGTGAGGCCAGATGAATGAGCAGCCTTCTTCCCAGAAGGGATCGGCCTGTGTCCGCAGGGGCTTGTGCTGTGTCAGGTTTTCTGGGCACTCCTGGAAGTGTACTGCGCTTTGCTCTGCAGAGGAAGATGACCGTGTCCAGGTACTGGTTCCAAGAGACACAGGGTGTGGCTGTTTCGAGGTCACAGAGGGGAAGCCTGGGTCCTGTCTTAGCTCAGCTGTTACTTTGAGTGCTCCTTTGGACAGGTTGCCTCAGGTGAGGGGCAAGGGCGCCCAGGGCCTGGGTAAGAGGTGCATGGCCCCCACTCAGGAGCTGGGTACTGGCTGGCCAGTCACTGCGCTCTGGCTGGAGTGGGCTCCTTCTCCTGCATTCAGCATCATGGAGGAGGGTGGAGGGCTTGTTTTTGTACCTGCTACTTTTGGGTCTGAAACCAAGGCAGAAAGTGTTACAATTTATTTTGTTTCACTAGGTTGCTTCAGTGGCAGATGTTCCAGAAATATGTGTTTAATTTTTCAGAGTTGTTTCTGGCCAGTTTGCTCTCAAAAGACGCTGCCTGCCTCCTGGGCACACATTAGAGCTGTTTGTTTTCCAGTTCCCTGGGTGCTCACCTTCTCTGTGGGTGGGCTGCTGGCACTGTGGGTAGGGCTGGGCACCTCGGCTCTCCAGCTTGTATGTCCCAGCAGCATCTTGCTCTCCCCTGCCCCCCTGTCCCCTGTCCCCTGTCTCTTGAGAGAGGCTGGCCCTGGCATCAGGCTGCTCATTTAGAACTTGGGAGGCTGAGGCAAGAGGATCACTGTGAGTTCAAGGCCAGCCTGAACTCCATAGCAAGACCACGTAATCAAAAAAAGAGGGCTGGGGATTTAGCTCAGTGCCACCTCGCCTGCCTCTCAAGCACAAGGTTCTGAGTTGGATCCCCGGTACCAGAAAAAAAAAAGACTGCTCATTTAATGAACATGTCAGTGCTCCCTGTGGACCAGGCCCTGTTCACTTCCAGTTTCAGAGGGGACACAGTCCTGGGAACACAGTCCTGCTCTCGGGGTGGCCTCAGTCTATTGGGGAAGACCTAGCAGTGTCACACAGCCTGTGCCCTCCCTGCTCAGAGCCCAGGGAGGGGCTGATTCCTCAATGGCAGACCAAGGGGTTGGCATTCAGATAGGGGGAAGGAGTGGGTGTTCATGTGTGTCCTGAAGGTGGCACAAAGAGGTCTGTACCCTGTTGCAAACCCACATGAACCTGCACTAGTAAAGTGCAGAGTCCTCACTGCGTCTGGGTCATTAAATGAGCCTGTCCTGCCTGCCAGGTTAAGGTCCTGCTGTGGCAGTATGGATAGACGTCCAAGAAGTGGCTGCCCAGGAATGCTATGTTGGTGCTGTGACAGGAAAGGCTTTGGGTGCTGGTCCCACGCTGCTCATGCCTATCGGGCAGCTGAGGAGCTATACAGCCAGGATGGGCCTGGGGCTCACGGTAGCCAGATATTCACACAGAGCGCAGACTGGGCTACCTGCTAGGCCGCACCTGCTGGGCTACAACTGCCCACCCCCTCGCGCTCCAGTACCTGCTCCCTTTCAGGAGTTGTCCCAGTCATTCTGGCCTGCCCTTCCTGAGCAGGAGCAGCCAACTGCATATTCATGAAAGCTTGGTCCTCTTTTTTTCTGTGTTAAACAACCTTGTTCAGTAAATTCAGTCATTTTCTAAACTGCTGGTTCTCCAGTGTTCATCAGATTTGCATTTCACATAGGCCAGAGGTTCCCTCCCCAGTGAACTGGGTTGAAGCCAGGGCTGCTGTCAGTGCCCTTGAGAACTGGGCGAGATCAGGCCTGAGTAGTAGATACCTCAGGGCCCTTGGGACTTGCCATCAGTTTCATTTTGTAGGCGCAGGTAATTTTAGGCCAGAAATAATTTTGACATTATTCCCATCCTCATATTCTCTCTCACTCTTTTTTCTGTGTTGGGGAACAAACACAGGGCCTTGAACGTGCTAGGCAAGTGCTGGACCACTAAGCAGCACCCGCTGCACCTCTGCCTGTGTGGAATAATGGAAGTCATCATCATGTTGGCATGGTGTGCACCAGACATTCTAATAAAGCAAACATGACAGACTCCTGTGTACAGGTGCTGAGAATTAGGGAACAAGGGCCATAGCCGGGGACCTCTAGTGCAGGATTCCCCTCCTGGGCTCAGTACCCTGGGTGTGGCCTGCCCCTTGCTGGGCTGGGGAGCTTGTCCCTACTGGGTGGCCACCCTGCTTTCTGGGCCCAGGCCTATGGGGCCTGCTCTCTCGTTGGCAGGATCTCCTCCCAGCCACCGGGGCTTTGGACTCAGAGAGGCCTCATACACTGCTGCCCGAGTCTCTCGAGTCTGTAAGATGCAAGACAGGGTCCTCCCAGCCCCTTCCCTCCACAGGTAGGAAGCCTCATTTCTGAAATACTGTAAGGTGCCAGAGACCTGAGTAAAGCAGAGCAGTGAAGAGCAGAACATGGACACCTTTCCTGTTTATTTGCTATTTCCGGCAGGCATTGTCTTCAGGAGCAGGGAGAACCCTGTAAAGTCGTCTCAGGGTCCATTCTCAGGGCTGGCCAGTGGGGAAGTAGGCACAGAGGGAAGGGAAGGAGGGCAAAAGGCTCTTTAAAGGCAAGAGGTGTGCAGAGAGAACTCCTGGCAGCCCTGAGTGGGCCCTGATCTGAAAATCAAATCAGGATTGATGGTCTGCATCACCTAAGCTCCGCTGGCTTGTTTTTATGTGACAGTACCCATCCTTCCTGGCCCTGCACGAGCATAATGCTGGGAGCCGGAGTGTGGTCACCTGGCCACCGGAGCCTGTGCCCCCTGGAAGGCACTTGTGGGAGTGCATGGATCTGGGCCTGTCTGGGCTCTGCAGGTGTCCAGGGCTCCGCGGAGGAGGCTGAGGGAGGGGTGGAGATCTCAGGTGTGGGCTGCTGAGGTGCTGCCCACTGCACTGTGATGCGAAGAGAAGCCACACGGCCCATGTGGGCTCCTGCTTCTGGGAGCGCTGTCTGTAACACTTGGCTTTTCCAGGCCTGCCCGTCACCATCGCCATCCCCCCCTCATTGCCCATTCCCTTAAACAGGAGAGAGCCTTCCTTCCTTTAGGGAATCAGTCTCTGCTTCCTGGGGTTGTGCTTGGGCTGCGCTGGTGATGGGGTGGGGTTCTGAGGGGGCAGCGGGCCTCAGGGACAAGTGACTTGGTGCCCTGACACCTGTGGCTGTGTTTGCTGTGTGCAGAACCTGTCCACCAGCACCTGGACCAGCATGAGGTGCGCTACCTGCAGTTTGCCTTCCGCTGGATGAACAATCTGCTGATGCGGGAGCTGCCACTGCACTGCACCATCCGCCTGTGGGACACCTACCAGGTGAGCGCCCCTCCCCCTGCCAGGTGAGTGCCCTCCCACCTAAGGCCCTCTGTGCTCTGCTGCTGTGCTGCATTTGATTTCACCTTCAAAGCGTCCTCTCAATTTAGACATGGTCCTTTGCAAGCCTGTTCCTGGTCTCCATGTCATGTGACCAGATGTGGAACAGGGAAAAGGACTTTATGTTGTTCTCTTTGCCTCTGGATTTCAGCCTGTGTGGTGGCCCAGTCCCCATTGTTTAGCAGCAGTTTACATTCCGCTCCTGATCCTAGGAGGAGAGTGAATAATGCTTGTAACTCCACCACAAATTTGAGCTACTTCTGCCCCAGACTTCACACTCAGGACTCACACATTGTCCATGTTTTGAGTTACTTTTAGTGAAGATTTAAGAAATCACAGATGGATTCTTTGCAATATGGAATTTTCTACTCTCCACTAGTTTTGATGAAATTCATTCCTTGAGGAGATTGAGTTTTCTGGATCAGACTGCCTTTGTTCTCTCAAGTGTCTATTGCTTGTTCTCGCATCTTTTCACTTTGTTCAAGATTTCTCCAGAAGCTGTGCACATGCTGTAGGGTTTAGGTGCCAGCCTTTGTCGTCACTTACAAACAGCAGCACCATTGTGTGGGGTAGGAGTCTTGAGCTCTGCTTGAGAGAGAAGCTCTTAGCACCTTGCTCAGGCAGGCGCAGTCCTTTGTGGGCTTTGGAAAGGGCAGTGCCTGGGGAGACTGGTGCCAGGGTGGGGTGGCAGTGTAAATCCCAGGTACCAGGCCTCGCTCCAGCACTGGGGTCTTATGCATGGACGTCCATGAAGATGGTGGTGGGAGGCAGGAGATGCTAGAGCAGCCAGAGCCTCAGCAGTCCTTCCGATGCACCCCTCTCTGAGGAACAGTGGTCTGGATGCTGCGCTCCTTCCACAGCACAGGGTGCTACAGGCCCACCATGCTGAAGTCTCTTATTCTGAGCTTGTTTCCAAGGGGATCATCTCAAACAGCAGCCTAGAGCTTTACTCCTGACCCTGCTTGCTGGCCCTGTGCTCCGCAGTGGGTATTTTGTGGCTCTAAGTTGTGTGTTCAGACTTTTTGCAGCCTGTACAGTCTAATGCTGCTCACAGAAATGATTACTGGTCAGTGGGTTCTGCCTTCCTAAGTACTTGGCAGCTGCTGAATTTCTGCCCAGTAACATTAGCTAGGACTTGAAGCCTTACCTGGGGCTATTTGGTTAAAGTGGCCATCGGTCTAGCGATTGATCAGCTGACTGTAGGATTACAGGAAACAAAACTTAATATCCCGTAAATTGCAAACACTCTCCATATCTGTGATTGGTTAGGCCTTTCAATACCCAGGCCCCCCTTATTAAACACAGAGTTCCTTGTAATACCATCCCCATTATGAATAAATGAGGTATTAAGCCAGTTGCACTTTGAGGAGCTAGAAGACCAATTGACTCATCCATAGGCTGCACCACTTCCCTAAAACTCCTAATAGTTATTAAAACTTTGAGTACAATTATAGTCTCTTTATTGAGTTAATTTCCCTGAAATTAACTTTTGTCATGAATTGACTCATTTGTCCCATGGCCTCATTCTTGAACTGACAGTACCCTGGTCATAAACCTTTTTATATCTTAAAAATTGGGGGTATTTCCATTTTACAGGGCCAAGTAACCATGAAATTGTATGGCATCTTTTGGCAATAAAAATACATAGTTATCATAGGATAGCAATGGGATGATTATTCTCCCCTAAACTGGGGTGTTTAGTAGCTGGGCCATTACAGGTTTCAGTAAATCTTTAACCCCTTATGGGACAGCTTAACATCCTCTTGGACAAGTGTCTGTGAAAGGGTATTAAGAAGCCCCTACCCTGTCACGTATCTGGACTAGACAAATGAATGAGGTGCGCTATCATAGGATTAAGGAAGCACCAAGAGACAGCCCCTCTGGGCTTGGCAGGGCCCGCCCCAGGAGCTGGTGCTGGCACAGTGGCCCCAGCTCCCAGGAGAGCCTTGGCAGCAAAGCCACCGTCAGGGACCTCTGTGGAACACAGCTGCCAGCTTCACCCAACCCCTCCAGACCCACCCCGAACATGGAAGAATCTTGGACTTGTTCCTTTGCGATTGGGCTCAGCTGCAGCATTGAGTCACTCCTTTCTTCTGTGCATTACCCTTGCCAGTTTGGCCAGGCTCTCCATTGTGTTTGTGTTGCCGATCCGATCTGCACCCTCCTGACCCAGGCCGGTTCTCTTAAGTCTCTTGGCCTTGAGCAGCCACTGAGGGAATGGTTAGGGCGTGTGTAGGATGGTCAGGAGCCCGATGCAGTGGTGCTTGGAACTGAAGGCATGCGCATCCTGTACCTATATAGTTGTGGCCGGAGCTGCACTTGCTCCTTGGGGTCTGAGAACAGGATCTGGCACTGGCATCCTCTCGGGCCTAGGCAGGATATTGCTGTCCTGCACTGGAGGGGAGCTCAGGGAGCTCAAGCGGCCTGGTCAGGGCTCTCTCCAGCACACTTGGCTCAGTCTTGCCTGTCCTTACTGCAACCCCAGCTCCCAGGCGCTGGCTTGGAGCTACTGTCTCCTTCCCATTGGAGGCAGGACAGCCTTGGGCTGGGATGTTATGGTGGCTACCTGGACTGCAGCTGAGCAGAGTCTCTGCTGGATAGTTGCTGTATCGTAAGGTCAAGGTGCAGCCCCAAATCCAAGGACAGGAGTGCTCAGTGAGGCTGCAGCCTGAGAGCCAGGACCCTTCCCGGGTGCACCTCCAACATGGCTTCTCCTCATACAAAGGGCTCTTGTTGCTTTATGTCAGGCCAAGTGGCATTCATGAGGGGTGAGAGGAAGTGTCTTTGTAAGCAGTGGGTGAGAGCCCTATTGCCTTGCAAGGGAGAAGGTGTGCAAATGACTCTGTCATTGTGAGTCTCTCCCTAATGGGGTGACTTTCATGTCTTTACCACAGCAGAGTCAGCACCGACCTTGGACAGAGGAGCTGGGTATTGATTAACACATGTTCTCTTGTTCTTTTGTTAATTCAGAAATCAGCTGTCATTTTTAAGGTCTGGAGTCAGGGAGCAAAGCAAGAAGAACCCCTTTAGCTGGCATCTGAGAAGTGGACTAGGAGGGCCAAGCCAGGAGTACAGGCCCTGGGGACCGCTGGTGGAAACACATGCTTAGGAGATGTGTCTGTGCCTCTGCCCAGAAGCCCCGTTCCTGCCTCAGTGCAAACGTGCATTTCAAAAGGACACGTGTAGGGTGCCTGGTATGTGCCAGTGACCTAGGGCCGGGGCCCAAGGACACAAGACAGAGAAAGGCTGTCCCCGCAGCACTCGCCAGCCTGAGGCTGGGACAGCATGGATGTTGTGGCTGGGTGTTAGGTGGTAGTGGGTGCTGCAGGAAGCCTGAACTGGGAGCAAGGCAGTTCCCTGAGTGGTGCACAGGAGGAAAGGGGGTCCTAAGGTTGGGCTGTGGAGGCAGGTGAGGCGACCCTGCTCAGGCTGCCTTCCGGTGCAGGGACAGAGGTGGGTGGGGAGTGGCGAGCACAGCTGCAGCAAGGGCCTGCCACTGCCACAGGGAGTTGGGGCACCTCTTCTTGGGGTTTGGGCCAGCACCTGAGTGAGGAGCGGGGGGGGGGGGGGAGCCGGGTGAATACCTAGGCGGGAAAGCCCTGGGGTGGGGAAGCGGCTAATGTCAAACATGCCTTGGGACTGGGATTTCTTCAAGTCAGAGCAGTCCCTGGGGTGATTGAGGGATAGATTGGAGTTCATACTCATGTGAACCCATGTCCTCCACTTTGGACAGAGAGGGCCACGTGTGGCAGCAGCTGCAGACATGTGCAGGTGCGCGTGGGTCAGTGTGCACGTGTGTTTCCTTGCTGTGACACTGGAAGGATCCAGAAGCAACCAAGCCCTGTAGCAGCAGCCACTCCTCACTGAGCTGGTGTCTGGATTCTGACACCTCTGTGTAGACAGAGGAACGCGGGCTCCCTGAGCAGTGGCCGGTGCTAGGACCAAGCCTGGAGCAGGTAGGGAAGAACTCAGGCACCCAAGGTGACTCTGTGGCCAGAGCAGAATCGTCAGGCCACTGAATAAAGTGGAAGTGCATTGTACCCCAGAGGGTAAAACGTGGATTCTGAGTCCATACGGATAGAAACCAGTGGTTGAATCAGTTGATAAAGGGGGAGAAGAGACACACTGCCTGTGTAGAATAATTATTTATATAGGCCACCCTTTAATTTGGGCTGTGCAAGGAGACTTTCTTCCAAAGTGCACCGCGCGTACGCGAGCACGTGCGTGCATGTGTCTGTGTGTGTTGTGTGTGTGTGTGTGTGTGTGTGTGTGTGTAATGTTGTAGTGGAGACGCGGACAGACACTCCTCAGCTGGCAGACCAAGGTCAGCGTAAGAGTAAGCAGTTGGCAGTAGGCGCCTTAGACTGCTGTGATATGGATGGTTTTCTCTGTGGTCTTCTTCCCCAAACCCATCCCTGTGGACCAATGATAAGACGCCAGGCAAATCCCTGGAGAATTACTGTCTAGAACACAGTGACCCGCAGACCTCAGAAGTGCTGGCTCACCCAGTACAAAGACAGCATGAGAGACCCTCCCTGCCTGGAAGGGCTTGAAGAGACTTGACTGTGCATCACGTGGGACCTGGATGGAGTCCTGGGACATAGAAGGGGCATTGGGGAAAACTTACCACCCCGTCCATCTTGGCTTATCAGCTGGGTCATTTAGGAGTGACCACTGGGGAGATTGGGTGTGGAGTCTTTGGCTCTGGGGCAACCTTCATAGGCCTGGCATGATCTCTGCGCCCTGCCCTGTCCCCTCTCCTTGCTGCCCTGCTCCTTCCTGTGCCCTTGGCTCCAGATGTCCTGGAAACCCTGGACTGGCGGCTGCGCTCTGTTGAATGGGAGACTCCCCAGCCCACTCCCTTCCCTGGGGTCAGTTGGCTGCTGTTAGCTTGGGCTGTGGTGCCAGAGTTCTGGAGGCCGGAAGTCTGAGATCCAGGTATCGGCAGCCCTGCCACCTCGCTGTGTCCTCAGGTGGCCTTTCCTCTGTTTGTGTGAGCCCTTTTCCTATGAGCGCAGTAGTCCTTTTGCATCAGGGGCCCAGGCACCTGACCTCACTTAACATCAGTTACTTCTTAAACTGGAATTTCTTCACCTTGGGGATTAGGGGCTCAGCTTCTGAATTACTGGGGAGATCGTTTATTGGTAGCAGGCAACTCCTGGCTGTGGCTGGTGCCCCTGCCCTGATCCCTGGCATGGTGCTAGTCACTAGGGTGTGTAGCTGCTTCTTCCAGAATGCAGCTGCCTACCTTCTTCTTGCCCCCATATGATCTTGTGGCAGGGCAGCTTGGGAGCTCTTGTGAAGAACTTTAGACTCCAAGGGCACTGCAAGGTAAGAGGCACCAGACCTGTGCTCTCCCCATTGTCTGCTTAGAGCTGCGCTAAGCTCAGCTCCCCACCCTCACCTCATCACCATGGATTTGGTGCATGGTCCCTGTGACTGTCATCTTTGGGGAAACACTTGGTGACATTAGCGAACTGGAACTTTGCCATTGATGTGGGCTTCCACTCTACCTGCTCCCCGCCCCGGGTGTAGTCCTTGTGGCCTGCCTCTGCAGCTGGCAGAGTCCCACCCTGTGTCCTTGGGCTGTGCCTGACCTCTGGAGGTCTGGGAGGCTGAACCTCCTGTAGGGCCCATGACCCACCCATATTCCCCCGCTGGGCAGAACTGGGACAGAAGTGGGCTTTGTGTGAGAGCCTGGCTGCACGTGGCTGGGTCTACTTGCACACCGCCCAGTTCTGTTCACAGAGGTGGAGGCAGCCTTAGAGCCGAGGCACAAACTGTGTGCTCGCTGGGTCCCTCCAATCAGGGATAACCCAACCCTCTCCATGTGTCCGCTGGAGGGGAGCACATTGTTGGAGGAAGGGCAGAGGCTGGCAGCGAGTGTTCCTGAACAGGTCCCTTCCCTTCCCTGTCAACATGTTGACAGCCCAGGACAGGGTAGGTTGGAGGGGCTGGCTGCATCCAGCCTGGATGGAGGAGGCTATGTGCTGATGGCATGGCCATGCCATGGACCCCTCTTGAGAAGCATGGCTGTGACAGTGAGGGTGGAGGACAGACAGACACAGGGGAAGGTGGAGCACCGGTGGGTGGGTCCCTGGTGGGAGAGCCAGGGCCCTTGGATGCTACAGACACGTTGGGCAGTGCGAGGGAGGGATGGCTTCACTGGGTGGGAAGGCTGCAACTCAGAAGTGAAGGTACCACTGTGATTTGGATGACAGACAGCATCTGGAGCTTCTCGAGATAGGCTGGCTCTGAGGACAGAGGTACCTTCCGGAGACTTGTGTCCCTGTCCACAGGATGGTCAGGGTGGGATGAGGTTTTCCTGAATTCCTCCTCTGTTGTTTGTGGTGAGTGAGGAGCGGTGGCTGGGCTGTTGGCGCTGTGGAGTCTCTGTGTCTAGCTTGGTGCATGTCACCTCCTCTGAGATCTCCCAGTCTGCCCCGCCCAGTGTGTGTCACCAGGCTCCCACCTCCGTTGCTTTAGAGGGCTCATCGAACGTTTCCTGCGAGGATTCTGGACACGGGACATGGGACGGCTGTTATAAATGAAGGAAATCCTCTGAGGCTTTACCTTTCCTGTGTCCCAGTGAGTCTTTCCAAGAAAAGAGAAATAGCCTTTTGCCCGGTGAGCTTTGCAAGATAACTTCATTTGGCTGAAGACATGCGTTAAGCTCCTTCCTAGTGATATCCAGGAAGCTGCTTGCATTTTAGCAATGACGCTAGTACTGCTCAGACCCCAAAGCGCTCCCCACGAAGCCCGGTGGGAAGTCACGGGATGAGACGTGGAGCCTGGCTACCTGAGCTCAGGGCCTGGTCATTTCTGTGCCTTCCCCTCCTTCCCTGAGGGCGGGGTCACCTCACCCCAGGTCCAGAGCACCCCCTGCTGGTGGGCGAGTCCTCCACTCTGAGCCACACAGGTGACCGGGGGTGGGGGGGGTGGGGTGGTGGAATTGTTGAACCTCTGGCCGTGCTGAGCCCTGCATTACCTGCCTCCGCCCAGTGGATCTAGGTCTTCTACGGAGGAAGGGGTTATCCGGGTAGTTCCCCAAAGTTCCGATGGATCTTTGTTCTCTGCAGCATCTTGGATGCCAACAGTGCTATTTCCAGCTAGTGGGATGTCTGCCTGTGGGCCCTGGGACAGGCCACATTTCCCGAGGGTCACTCTCACCTCCTGGGAGTCTTGTTAGGATGGGGTGAAAGTGCGATGCGACGGCTGGCAGAGCTTTTCTGTGAGGATTGGATAGTGAATTCCGGGGTCTGTGGAATGTACCAGTGCAAAAGCAACTGCAGATGTGCGCAGACGGGCCAGACCGTGGTGTCACTCACCTTCAAACCCAGAGCAGGGACTGGCCCTGGGTGGAATTTGTAAGCGAGAGCTGGAGGGCTTCTCCCCACAGCTGTCACTGGGGTCCTGTAAACTGCAGAGCTGTGCATGTCCCAGGCTCACTGCCAGGCGGTCATGGGCACCCAGGTTTTACAGAAAGATGAACTGGGGATCTTGGAGTCAGCATGCCTCACCCAGGACTTTCTTCCTTTTTATGTCACTGCGCTTGTTTCTGTCTCTGCCTCCCGTGAGACACACTGGGCCTCTAAAATGGCCATGAGAATGGTGTTGGGGCCTCTTGCTTACCCCAGGCAGTGTATGGAGGAACAGGGCCTGGAGAAAGGACCTGGCCCCCTTTGTCCATACCTCCTTGGCTCTGGTCAGAGCACCCTGTGGCACACTGCCAACAGAGACCTTGTGGGAGGGGTCTGGGCCCTGTGGATGTGGCATCCTGTGAGCCTGTGCCCGGGGAGGGGTTAATGTGAACCTCTGTGCATAGAAGGGCTGTCTGGTCAGGTTCCTGCTGAACCCATGGGCCTGGGATTGGCTGTACCGTTTCTCAGACACAGCCCTTTGTTCTGTATCATCTGGCCTTGCCAGCCAGGGGCAAGCGAGAGGTTAGGGCAGGCCCTGTTGAATGCCAGCTGCCTGCTTCCCCCGACTCCTTGGAATACCCATCAGTCACTGCCAAGAGGGTCTGCATTGAGTGCTGTGCACTCTGCCCATCTCCTGGGCAGTTTTACTCATTGTCCTTCTGGGCCTCACTATCTGTGGAGTGGGTTGGTCAGAGGCAGTGTAGGGGAGAGGGTGGTGCTCCTTGCACTTAGTAGAGGACCTTAGCATTTCTCAGGAAAGAGCTCTGTCCTGGCCACTGAGTCATTCAGCACTCGTGTATTTATTAAGTGCCTGCCCTGGGTCTGGCCCTGCCCTCGATACTGGGGTGCAGTCCCAGGAAAGAGGGGGCCCCTGCCCTCAAAGGGCACATGTCCCAGTGAGAGAGCCTAGCACCACCCCAGACAGTCACTCACTGTCATCTAGGGGACAGAGCTCAGTGTAGTGGCAGGCCCCCAGGACTGCAAGGTTCTCAGGGAAAACAGACACTGAGGAGGGGGTGAGTGAGCTGTGAGCTCTGTGTGAGTGCTGTGAGCTCCAGGGCAGGGCTAGAAGAAGAGCATTTCAGTCTGGAGGAGCCGTGGGCAACCAGGCTGGGATGCAGGGGCTGAAGCACTGCTCTCTGATGGCAGGCCGCGTGCATGGCTGGAGTGGAGCTGCTGGTGGAGAGGCCCCTGGGTGAGTAGCGGTCTGCAGCTGCCAGCCTTTGGGGCCCAAGGTCGCCCTGAGCCATTCGGGTCCAGCCTTGCCTTGAGGTGACCATAGGTCTACCTCCACCTTGACTGTAAGCCCAGCCCCTGGGCGTGGGGAGGTCACTGCTGCTCAGTCTGTATAATCCAGCAGTAGATGAGTATTGTCAGTGCCACCTGTCACAAGTGGTGTAAGGAGCATTGAGAGGAGACTGGGCACGGCAGGCTGGAGAGGTGTGGTGTGGAGAGCCCTGCTGGACCCTGAGTGGGGCATCCCAAGGGCAGCTGGGCAGAGAAGAACGGAGTAAAGGTCAGGGTGAGGTAGACAGGGCAGGTGGGCGGGGGGAGGAAGCTCTGCACCAGGACCCTGTGTGACACCACCTTCAGGGAGCCCAGTGGAGAGCCCGTGCATGCTTTTAAATGACTTTTGAGGAGCCAGAGGTTGAGGTGGAAAGTGGGTGCCTTCCCAGGAATCACTTTGAACACAGGATTCGGACCATCAGTATCAGGGCACGAAGTAACATTGGGGTTGTAGTGAAACGCGAGTCACCTCTGCTCATGTTTTTTGCCGTGTTTGTGGGAGGCATCTGCCTGCCCCAGCTGTGCCTGGGGCATGAGCCCCTGTTCTGTGGGAGGCCTACTAGGACCTGACCCACTGTGGTGTCTGAGAAGCATCTGGCCTGGGGAGCTCACAGCCTGGCCCAGAGGGGACACGTGACAGTGACAGCTGTGTGTGATGCTGGGACCAGGCAGTGCTGGGGCATGGGCAGTCTCCTCACCTGCCCAGAGCACTGAGGTGGCTTCTGCAGGGATGGCTTAGTGGCTGAGCTGAAGCTGAGCAGGAGTGGCAGAAGGGTGACCGAGGGAGGCTCCAGAGTTCAGGGACCTTGTTCCCGGGACATGCTGGGCAGGCTCCTTGGAGGGGACTGTTGGGTGGTTCACAGCATGTGTGTTGTGTGCAGAGCCTGCTCCATGTAAGCTGTGACTGGATGTGGCTGCTATGGGGCATTTGGATGCCAGGGCAGAGGACAGGCTCTGAGCAGAGCCCCATGGGATTCTTTGCCCACTGTTTCCTGGGTGACATCTTTGGAGCTCTTCTGAGCCTTCTGGGGCACCACAACACTGATTCTGTGAATTGGGTGGCATTGAGACTGATGGATCAGGTTAATCTACTAAACCCAGAGAAGCAGGTCTCCGTACAACATCCTTTTTCATAAGCCCGTTAAGACTTGAGGGTGTAAGCTTTTCATGCCTGCCCGCCTACAGGAAGCAGGCATACATCACTGTCAGCCGGGCAGCATTTAGAAGGTGAATATTCAGCAAGGCTTACTTATTGCGTTGAGTCTACAGGGTGGAGCCAGAGAGGGGTATCTGCCACCTCAGAATGGCCTGGGGCAGAGTCCTGGGGACTTAAAGGGGTACATACTGGAGCCTCTGGGACCCTAAGTGGTTATTCCTTTGTGGTTTAGTCTTGTTAGGTTTTATAGGAGCTCATTCAGGCTTGGGTGCTAGGAGGAGGCAGCTCCTTCCCTCTGCAGCTCTGGTTCACTCCTGCACTGGCTGAGGATGTGAGGACCCAGAGCTCTGGCCCAGATGTGTCCCAGGAAGATTGACTGTCCAGCTGGGAACCGGGGCCCCATCAACTCTCACCCAGTCCTGACCCAGGCCATCTCTAGAGCCCCCTTTGGACACGAAATCTCCAGACATCCTTGAGCAAGAGCGATTTACACATTTTGGTCTCTTTGTCAGATTTCCATTCCTGTAACAAACACATGGGGTAGTCAGCTTATTAAGTGGAAAGGTTTGTTTGGAGGTTCTGCCCACGACTGGGTGGCCCTAAGCTTTGAGGGGCCTGTGGCAAGGCAGCACAGCATGGTGGGAGAGCCTGGTGGAGCAAAACTCCTCATCTCTCAGTCAGGAAATGGAAGAGAGAGGAAGAGCAAAAGGCAGTGGCTGGGACCCCAGGGTCCCCAACCCCTGACCTGAAGATACTCTGCAAGGCCTTATAGTTTCCATGTGCTCCTGACAGCGCTGAGGACCGGGCCTTCAACACATGGGCCCCAGGGGTCACTGCAGATCCAAACACGAGCCGCCTCTGGTTTTTAAATTTGCACCAGATGACCTGTTTATTTCTGAAAGCTATTTGGTGAGAGATTGTAAATTGCAGCTGCTTAGGAACAGACATTTGGGTTCTGCAGGAAAGCACAGTGAAGGAAGGGTTGTCCTGTCTGCGTCCCCCTCAGTCACCTGGAGTCTAACCAGCATGGACTTCCAGTGGAGGAGTTGATCGGGGCCAGAAGGGGAAGGGCTCCTTGTTTCCCAGATGTCCATTTCTCTCCGGCAGTGCCACTCAAAGGCGTGGAGGACACCTTGTAGTCGATAGTGGGTGACCAGACGGAATAAATTTCTTTGTGCTTGCTTCAAAGTAGACAAGAATGCTTAGTTAATTCTGGAGTAAAATTTAATGGTAATGACATTTTCTAAGGAGAGATTAAGGAGTTCTTTTTCAGTAGTTTAAATGTTCACCCAGCAAGGCCACTTGTCAGCAAGGCAAGTCGTTGGTGCTTCTTTCGTCCTGTCAGATTCAGGGATGTTCACTGGCTCCTCAAGGATGATTTGCTGTGTGCTGGACCCTGCCAACAGGACAGTCAGCTGGCCACGTGGGGGACCTGCCGTGGGCCCCGCTCTGACCTTTGGTCTCTCACTGCAGCCACCTGTGAGGGGTCAGCCGCTGTCACTTTTCCAGGGAGCAGCGGATCCCCTGAGAATTGGAGTGGGCTTGGTGTTGGTCCAAGCCAATCCCCTCCAGCATCGGATTCTCAGAAGTGGATGAAGAACATCCCAGGAGTTAAGGAGCCCTGGGTGGGAAATCCAAGGCCCCCATGCATGGAGTTTGGGGGACCACTGGCAGGAAAGACTCACAACCCTGGCCCAAAGGGAGGAGGCCGCTGGAGCCCCTCATGGTCCAGCTGATGCTCCCTGGGTGGAGGACATGAGGTGCAGCCCATCTGAGTTGTCCCTGTGTGTGTGAGCAGGGTGTCCTGAACAGGTGCCCTCTCTCCATGACTGACTGCTCTGCAGAGTCTGGCTCAGAGGGCTGAGCAGAACCTCCTTGGTCCCCTGGGCCCACTATGTGCTGGGATCAAAAAGGGCTCGGGGCTTTGCCTTGGCACCATGGGAGTCGGGGTGTGATGTCCCCTAAACCCCCCAGGCAGCAGGCTTTGCCCTGTTGGAGGTGCCCTGGGACATGTGTTACTTCCCCTAGAGCATGTGTTGTCGCTGCCATGTGCAGACTCCCAGCCAGATGGGGCCCTTTGGGCCACGAGGCCTTTAGGAAAGGCCCTGCATTCCCATGTGTCCCTCAGAGCTGGTGGAGACCTGCACAGGGAGATGCCAGGACCCTCAGTGAGTGAGGGCCAGTAGACCAGCAGGGCAGGGTTGCCGCTTGTCCGTGAAGAGGGCAAGGTGTGATCAGGGGACACATGTGCTGCCCGCCTCTGAGGGCAGGCCCCTGCGTGGGCTTTGGAGTTGGTCTTTGTGGCTCTGGGTCAGGGCCTGGGGTCTGGGTAGAAAGAATAAGTTTGAGATCAAGCATCTCTGCTAGGGCTACTGTTATTGTGGGTTGTGGGCCTCTGGAAGCTACATCTTGCCCTTAGCCAGGTTCCACAAAGAGGAATCAGAGCCAGCTGAGGTCCAAATCTCTAATCCTCAAAGACTGAGCCCTGGATCCTTCTGCCTTCCTGAGCCCTGCAGGCTGCCCCGGGACTTGTCCATCAGAGTTGGAGGGAGATAGGCTGGTTGCCCCATCTGAAGTCACACGGAGTTTGCTTGCTGTGTCCCATTTTTGCTAAACTTTAAGATGATATATTCATGAATATTTGATCTGCAGTGTGACCTTAAGCACTTCCTGTAACTTTTTTGGATGAAAGGTTAAAGAAAATCAGGTCTGGTAAGGGGATCCCAGAGAGGGGCTTGGCTTTATGAGGGTGTGTGTCTCTCCTGACCCTAGCTTGACCTTGGTGTAAGGAAATGGGCAGCAGAGGGGCGCGAGGCATTGCTGTCCCTTCAGGGAGCTGCTGTCCCTATACCAAGGTTAGCCCGGCTCCATGCAAAGACCTCATAGCCTGGGAAGTTTTCTGCCAAGATGAGAAGACAATGAATGAACTAAGGTTACACATTAAAAGAGCCGTACCCTTGTAGGAAAGGGGCTGAATTCTGCCCCTGTGGCCTGTGGCAACATGTCTGGGGCTGAGGGAAAGGACACTGAGTGCTGGAACAGCCCTGGGAGCAATGCAAGCCAGAGGCGTGTGTGCCAGTGACCTGACGGGAGGAGTGGCAGCATCCACAGGGTCTTGGGAACAAGCATGCAGGCTGCCTCCACTTGTGGGTCAGAGAGGTTTGCAAGCTGTCTGTCTGATGAGGTCTTCAGAGGCTGTGTGGCCCTGCATGTGGCTGTCCTCCGGGGTCTGCCTGTGCCTTGCTCAGGACTCTGCCCAAGCTCTTGATCTGCTGCCTCCAGGGAACTTTGCCAGCTCAGGCCCCAGCTCAGGCCCCAGATGCCACCTGCCCAGACCCTTTGGGTTGACTTCCTCTTGGTGAGTATGTCAGAGAGAAAGGCTCCCTGACTTGTTCTAAGTGAATGCGTGAATTTGTTTCAGCCCCGTGGGACATCGCAATAAGCAAACACCACAGCAGTGTCCCAGCTGAGGTGTGGATGTCTTGTGGCAGCCCCAAGCCACCCCAGCTCTGTGGCTGTCACTACCTGTGTGTCTCCTCTGGGACCCAGTGCCATGCGTGCTTTGAAGAAGGGTGCACGTAGAGGTGATGGTTCACGTAGACCTATCTCATTTGTGTGGTGGCGTTAGGGGCTCAGTGTCCTCAGTCGACACTCAGAGCTGGCCCTCCTCATGTCCCTTCAGTCACACCGATATGCAGTGGCGCTGTGTGCACCGTGGTGGCATACTGCCACAAGATGCTGGGTAGTCAGGGCCCACTGTGTGTGTGGTGCAGGGTAATGTGGTCCAGCACAGCCAGCCCCCGTCTCCTGCCAAGACAGTGAGTGCTCCATGGTCTCAGGGAGCCAAGGGCAGAGGGCAGGGTGGTCTTGGCACCCCAGATACTCTGGGGGGCAACAGGATGCTGGAGGAGGGCTGGGAAGACAGGGGATCTAGAGCACATAACAGTGCCAGGACCAGGGACTCCCTTCTCCCTCCTCCCCTGGAGCACTGAGCCTTCTCCTTGGGGTGACTTAAGATTGCTCTGTCCCCATGTGCCCACCTGTCTCCTTGACCTACCGGAACCCTATCCAGGGCAAGTGGGGAGGTCTGACTGCTCCCAGTGCTAGGTTGTGGGGACTGCTATTGCTAGGGAGCAGTGCTGCAGTGGGGGAGGCCTGCATAGGGGTGGGAAGGCTCCTGCTCCTGGACTGTGGGTGTGGTAGCCCCCACAGGGCACCTGCTGTCCACACAGCCGTTGATTTATAGACTCCTTTCCTGAGGTCTAGTGTAGCCCGTTAATTACCTCCATCTTTATGTGCTCTGGAAGAAATTCAAAAGGAAAAATTAACCTAAGAATTGCTTTCAGGAGCTTGGCCTTGTGTGTCCCTAGTGTGGGGCGTGTTCTCAAGGCTTCCAGTCCAATTTTCTGTGACCTTTTGTTAATGGCAAGAGAATGAGGCCAGCGTACCTCATGGCTCCCCATATGACTCTCACAGCCCTGCCATGTGGATGTGTGGCTCTCTTCCCGGGCCTGTAGTGACCAGGCTTTGTGACATTAGAACAGCGCCCTGGGCCACCCATTGGCTTCCTGTCACTGCATGAGCATTGAAATTTCCAAATGTTAACCTCCTGGCTGCTGGCAAGCCTCTGGACATCATGGTCAAATGCACAGAAGCTTCTCCAGGAGGAGCAGCCCTTCCCAGGGCCTTGGGGCCTCTGGGGCTGGTGCTGACAGTGTGGGTTCAAATAAACCTGCACTCTGATGGACTCCCCATTGGGCTCCCCTGCTTGTTTTCTAAGTCATTATGTTCTTTGATTCACTCTAAGAGTGTATTAGCGAAGCTGGAGATTAGAGAGCAGCCGACCCCCCCCATTGACTATCTCCAGCGAGCATCCGTTACTGATGCTAGGAAGGGCCTCCAGTGCCGCCATGAGTGCTGCCCCAGGGATCCTTGGTCGCTCTGTTCTTGTGGCTCATTAGAGAGTGGCAGGTGCTCCAAGGGAGCCCCATCTTCCGTTGAGATCGGTGTTGACACATGTTTGTTTAGGGCAATTTGTGTTCATCTCCAGCATGTGAGCCCAGTAGGAAACACTGAATGATTGAGCGGTTTAGAGATTGGCCCAGTGACCCTACATGCTCTCCTGACCAGGGCATTACCCACCATGCCACCTGTGTGCCCTCTTGACTAGGGTACTCTCCATCATGGCGTCAGAGCAGACACCATTCAGGGTCACCTCTCTGTGCTCCAGTGCCTCCTTGCTGCGGGCCAGCCTGCTGCAGGACCCCATGGCCTCTTGCCAGTTGTCTTAGGGTTGAGGTTTAAACCTGGACACCATGTGGCCCTGCTCTGTGGGCCCTGCACCTTGTCTTGAGACCCTTTCTTTGACAGCTTGGTACTGTCCTGCCCTTATTTGAACCTTCTCTCTATCTCATGTGCTGCCTAGGGCATCCGGTTCCTGGGGCTCAGGGCCTTGGCTGTTTGCTGTGTGTCCCTTGCATCCCAGTTAGGGGAACAGATCCTATCCTGGCACCATGAGGCTCTTTGGTCACTCCCCACCATCTAATGCATAGGGTCTGGCCTGCTGCTGTGGTAGGGAGGGGCATACTGGTTCCTGATGGCAGAGGCCAGTTCCCAGCATCATTGAGGAGACCCCATATCCAGGCTCACTTCCCTGAGGCAGAGGGTGGGACATGTGTGCTGTCTGTCCTGGCCTCCAGAAGCCACGTTTTCGTAAAGTGAGCAGAGGTGCCTCCCGGGTTGGCCCCACAGATGCTGTTTTAGGGCAGATCGTGGGGAGCACCCTGAGGCCCTCAAAGGTGCATTTGAAGAAGAAGGAGCACCTTAGTCTGGCAGGCACACTGTAGTTTGCCAGCCCTGCTGGGGTCAGGATGGGAAGGCCTACCTGCCAGACACTGTTGAGAAGGCCATCTTTGAGCAGGGGCGAGTGGGCCCCAGAGGTTGGTGTGGGTTCAAGACATTTCTTCAGTCTCTGCTTCTGCAAAAGCAGTTGACTTGGAGCAGCACTGCTGGCCATTTCCAGGCCTGATCTCCAGGTATTGTGAGCATTTCTGCACATGACATCCTGAGCCTGCACCTGTGCTGGCGCAGTTAATCTGTGGGAACTCCAAGAGCCACACCTGCTCTGTTGGAAGAGAGAGGAACAGGAGAAAGCTGTGCCAGTGGCAGTTGCTCCTGTGAGGCTGGTGCTTCTCCATTGCAGGAAGAGGAAGCTGCGGCTCCAAGAAGCCCTAGGTACCCTGTGGTCACCAACTTAGAAGTGCAGGTGCCTGGTGTGTGGACTGAGCTCTCTACCTGAGCAGTGGCAGCTCTGCAGAACCTCTGGGTGACAGCTGCTTCCCAAGAGCCGACAGTGCCCTGGGCCGAGAGGAAGAGTTGAGCATGCTGCACTGGAGCCTGCACTGCACAGGAGAGGGACGCTGTCTGGGAACAGAGCACAGTGCTCCTGGCCACCTGCTTTCAAAGTGATTGTGCTCAGTGTGTCAGGAACAGGTCCGTGCTGCTGCATGCTGGCCAAGCTGACTGTGACCATCAGCAGCCTGCCTTGGACCCAATTTCCTCTCTCCCGCGGCAGTACCTCTCTAGCTGCAGGGGATGAGGTTTTGTCTGCTGCCTCCTCCCCATCGCTGCTCTGCCCTTGCTTCCCTGGCTGCATTATTTATACTCTACAGATCTGCCTCTTAGCATCTACTCATGTGCCTTCCAAGAGCCTTTCCAGTGCAGCTCATTGCTATGCTGGTGGTGCGATTCTCACTTCCTTCGCAGGCCCGTTGAGTCCTGGGTATCCATTTCTCCCTCACTGATGTGATAACAGAAGAAAGGTGCTTTGCTGCTGATTGAAGTCAAGTGGCGGGGCCAGTGGCAGGCACCTGGGAGATTGCGGGTGAGGACTGTTGCAGGAGCTAGACTAACAGCTGCACACACAGGGCTCATCCAGGTCCCTGAGAGTCTCTCCTAGACCTTGTACAGGACACTGTGGTGTCAGGTGGAGCCCATGGGGGAGTGTGCAGTTGTGGGGTCTCTTGGGGCAGGGCTTACAGCCCAGGCCTTGCTGTGCCCCTGAGTCTCGAGCAGACGGGTGGCCGTGGGCAGGTGACCGGACCCCCGAGCCTCCTCCTCTCTGTGATGTGGGGACAGAACGGGGATCTCAGAGGGCACTGTAGGAGCTGGGTATGACACTGTGCAGGGCCTCTCTGTGTCTAGGTGGCAACAGGTGGCAGGGGTGCCCCAGTGTTCACTCTAGTTCTCTTGTTCCTTTTCTGGACTTGATCTTCATGCACAGTATGAGCTCCGGGGAGAAAGGGGTCACGGGAGTGTCTTAGTGGCCATCAGCTTGTCTGTGGTAGACACAAATACCAGTAGACAGAGAGAGGAAGGATGGCTGGATAGGAGGAAAGTGGCCAGTATAGTGATTATGGCAACACACGTCCTCCCTCCAGGATCAGGGAGTATATGCAGAATGCTGGGGCTTGGGTGTAGCTCAGTGGTAGAGCACTTGCTGAGCATGTGCAAGGCGCTGCTGTGACTCCAAGCACTGCCATAAAGAAGAACTTTGATGAAGCAACCTGGTGGAGTATTTATCCTCTTGACATTCTGCAAAGGTGTGTAATGCAAAGCTGGGAGCTGAGGTCAGCCAGGGGGAAGTGTAGCCAAGGTGTGTGGGAAGTACAGAGGGGACCCTAGAGAGGGAGAAGGCTGGCTGGGCTTCCAGGAGGTGGGAGGTCCTGGGGGAGAGGCTGTTGACAAGTCCTGCCCCGGGAGGGGCGGGGGGTAGAGGTAAGGTGGGAGCCCTGGTGTAGATGTCACCCTGTCCACATCATGTGGATTGAGCATGGGGCGAGCCCTGGCTGGGTGCTTGCTGCTGAACCAGATGTGAAGGCAGGCACCCTCCCTAGAGTGCTAGACCCGCCTCGCTCAGCTCTGGCATCCTGGCTTGCTCAGGCTTGACTCTCCTGTGCCTGCATATGTATCTGTAGCTGTCCTGGTCCGTGTGGAGAATGGGTCAGGCACTGGCGGCCGAGATGTTTCTTGGAGGGAACATGAGTGCCTGGTGGAGGGAGATAGTCTACACTGCCTGTGCTGCAGCGATGTGGACAGATTCTCTTCCCTCTCTATTATTGGGTGTCCTTGGACCTCCTTTATCTACAGCCCTGCTCTCCGTTTAGGGATCTTCCCTGGCTGGGTGCTTGTCAGTGATTGAGCATGTGTTTAAGTTCCAGTTGGTTTTGAAGGCATGAGGCTTCCTGCAAGCTGACAGCTGATCTGACTTTGCTGTGAGGTCTTGGGGTCAGCCTTGCCCATGAGTCTTCTGTTCCCTGCAAACAAGAACATTGCCCATTCCAATCTGAAGGCTGCAGATGAGGAGCCATCCATTTCCTGCCTGGTGTTGTCTCTCACCAGGTCCCCTCTCAGATTCCTCCTTCCAACTCCCATCCAGCACCGAGCTACAACTTCTCCTCAGTGCTTCCCAAACCCAACCCCAGTACACGTGCTGTTCCCTGAGCCTGTGGGTTTCCCGAACCTGCTTGGTTATCTCCTGGTCTGTCAGGCCATGGATATCCCCATAAGCAGTGTTGGGCATAAGTGGATGGTGCTGCCCCACGTCTAGCTGAAGGAGAGGGTGCACTCGTATCTGACAGGGTGCCTGTGACATCTCTCCCTGCCCACAGTGGAGCATACTCTCTAGGGAGAGGAGGATAGCTGGGCTCCTAAGGAACCAAGGGGCTCATTTCCTGTCAGCCAGGTGTCAGTACAGGTGGCTCATGAAGGAGCCCTGCAGTCCCTGGGTAATTGGTACTGAGTCTCTGCTGACTGCCACCTCCAGAATTCAGAGGACTCAGTCCTTGTGCTCAGGAAGGCAGTCCCATGGGGGCCATGTTCTCATCAAGGGCAGCAAGAACTGTCCATGTGCCTGGGGCAGACAGGTCTCAAAGAGGTCTCAGGAGGGCCCTCAGAGCCAGGACTCAAGCTCCAGCAGGATGGCTGTGTCTAGGGACTACTTGGGGCTCCCATACCTTTCCCTCTGTCCTTCTAGCAGCTGTGTGTGTGGGACACTGTTATAGCCGTCCTTCATATGAGAAGGTCGAGCACAGCCAGCTTGGGTGCTCCTCCAGTCACCCTGGCCAGGATGGAGCAAAGTGAGGAGAGCTCTTGGACTGTGAGCACCTACACCCCCCTGCACCCCTGGTTTTTTGCTGTGGGTCCAGAACGTGCAGTGCTCATGAACCTGGGCCGATGAGTGTGCAAGCACCATGTGCACAGAGCCCTTTCTTTAGGAGATAGGAGCAAAGATGGATGAAAGAAGCAGAGAATTTCACAGGTGGATTCTCCCAGCCTCATACCAACACACATGCTCACACTTAGCTTTGAGAAACCATCACTTTCATTTGAACTGCATACAAAGATTTTTTTTGACTTTCTTCTGAACATTGAGTTTTGAATGTGTGTGTGTTTCCACCCACAACTTTAGCAAATCTGTGTCCATCACCTAGAGATGTTTCAGGGATTTGACAGCAATGTATTTTAAAGAACTAATAAAGATTCATAAATTTGCTAAACCTTTGCTGCCCAGTGTGTAAGAACCGAAGGGGTCTTTTTTTCCATCAAGGCCTGATTTGAATGAGAGACAGGTGCAGTTCTGCCCAGGATCTGGCAGCAGCCCCACCCCTCACCCCCACCCCATGTCAGTTCTGAAGGTGCTCGGCTGCAGAGCTGGCACACTTTTCTGGAATTTGCACTTTATGTTACCAGGAGGGAGTGTGTTATTTTTAAAGACAGGTTCGGAGGACCATCTGTGACTTACGACTGTGTGTGCTTTCAGGTGTGCAAATGCACGGGTGTGTTGTAGGCGTGCTTCGTTAATGATGAGCTACAGCGAGAGCTGTCTGCTGCTGGTGCACTAGGTACCAGGTAGTGCTGGCTTCAGAGCTGCCGGACCTCCAGGGGACTCACAGGAAATGGCAGTCCTCCTGTCTAACTAGGACTCTGGGGGCCTGGGGAGTCTGGAGAAAGATCCTCATTTGGACAGCGCTGTGGCAGTGTGTGCCCTGATTGTTGGTGCATGTTTTATGCACTCGTCGGCTCCACTTATCATTAAAGCCAAGATGCCGGAAGCTAGTTTCCCCCATGTTTCCAGCAAGTGGAGCAGGCCCCCCTTCAGCCTTTCCTGCTGCTGTTAGGAGTTTCTCATTTTCTCTTTTTGGGAAAAGTTGCTGATGGTTCAGCGGGCGGATAATTGCCAAATTACATAGCAAGAAGACGCTGTCGGAAAGGGGCGAATGATTGAGTTGGTAATCAGCTGAGCACCTTACCCTTTTGGTCGTAAAGTATGTATCATGGCCTCGCCTTTCATTAGCACTGTGCCTCTCAGACACCAGAGTCAGGGCACATGCGAAAGGTAGGCTGGGATTTCCACTTTACCATCCGGGCACTTGTCTTTGCCCACTTCAGATCCCCAAAGTAACGCATGTGATTATTTATGATAACCCTGGAACCTCATGAATATGAACCCTGGAAGGGCACAGGCCAAGCTCTCTTCCTCAGGGCCCTCCCCTGGGAACATGGTCCTCTGTGCAGACACTCAGAAGGCATTTCCTGGGGACAGTGAAGGGCCTGGGTCTCTCTCTGAGCTGTTCCGGCGGGACCTGGCCATCTTCCTCCTCCCCTAGGCTCCTTCCACCTCACCCATGGTCCCACAGGTTGCCGAGTTTGGTTCCACGTTCCTGGGAGCCCCTCAGAGCTACCTGTCCTGCTCACCCTTGGCCCTGGAGCACTCAGTGGGTCTCTCTGCCCCCATGGCTCTCTCTCGAGTTGTACTGAGACGTGAAGGTGGCGCTCAGCCCCTCACTGTAGCTTCTTGGCAGTGATCAAAGTCTGTTCGTGGCCTGTGGTTGTCTTGTTTAGAGTTTTGTACAAGTTGGATCCTGCAGTCGGCTTTCTGTCCTGTTTTGGTTTCCCACCTCATGACAGTCTTCAGATTCGTTATCGGTGGTTTGTGCCTTTCTGTTGCCAAATAGCACTTTGTTATAGAGGATTCTTTCCTTCAGGTCCTTAAGTCGTTTCCTCCCTGCCTCAAGGTGAGACAGTGTGACAGCAGCACTCTCCACTGCCTTGTTGGCCCTCAGAAGGAGCTGGCACTGTCCTTTGTGAGTGTGGTGCATTCTGTGTGTACCCTGCACCAGCACCCAAGTCACCTGGACACAGGTAGGAAGTGCTTGTCCTTGGCCTCTGGGGGTTGACCCTATGCTCTGTCTAAGCAAGTGCTCCTGGAAATGGGGAGGTCCACTGCCCTGGGGGTCCTGCTGCTGTGACATATCAGTCTGAATCAGTCAGGTGGCCTCCTGGTCCCAGCATGTGGTGCCTACCTAGTCCTACCCGTCATCCTGCCCGTATTTCATTGTTTTGTCCCCAGCCCAGCACACGGCCGCTTCCCCAACACAAGTGTCATAATGCTTCCTTTGCTATAATGATCTAAGCATAGCTGCAGGTACAGATGACGATATTAGCGAGAGGAAGGGCAGGAACAGGATGGCAGTCCCTTGTTGTGAGGGGAGAGGTGCCCAGTACCTCAGGCAGCACAGACCTCTGGAGTCTAAGCAAGGCCCACCCACCCTCACTCCACTGCTGCTGTGACTCTCAGTGACAGCCACCACCCCTGCCTTGGGCTTCCCCTTACACCTGTTGTTCTCACCTGGGGCTGACACTGGAATCCCCAGTGCCCCAGTGGGTTGGGGTCTGAGCACCATGGTTCCTTATCCCAGGTGATCCAGTCTTCAGCTGGGCTCCCTCGCGCCGACTCTACCTTTTCCATCCCCAAGCCCAGTTTGCAGCTTCTGTACCAGAGAACCCCGTCAGCATCCCCCTGCCTCACTGATGCTTCACAGCTGGCCATCTCATCTGGCACTGTGGCACTCCCTCCCAGCTTCTATTGCCCTCTCAGCCTGCTCTGCTGGTCTTCCCTTCACATTTTGCCCAAGCTCAGGACGAGGCTGGTCTGCGACATCATCCCAATGACATAGTACTTCTCACCATCATCCAAGAGGTTGAAACCCCAAAAGATCAAAATCCCTAAAGTGTCATATTTCAGAAGATCAAAAGCCCGAGAATATAATTCTGGAAAAAATAGTTTAAAAATTCTTTAAAAGATATATTTGTGTTTTCAACAGGGAATTTATTTGAAAACAGGATAGAGCACTGCATAGGTCACTGTACATGATAAAACAGGCATAGTAGTGCCTATATTTTTGCAAGCATACACACTCAGGTATACCAGCAGCAGTTGTATAGGTATAAAAGTTATGAGCAGGGCTGGGGATTTAGCTCCGTGGTTCCGGCGCCTGACTTGCAAGCACAAGGTCCTGAGTTCGATCCCTGGTACCCCCAAAACAAAACAAAACAAAACAAAACAAAACAAAACGTTATTAGCAGAGGAACTGTATTCAGAAAGAAATAGGTCAAAAGCTAAATGTATAAAAGCATCTCACTGTGGTTGGTAGTTGCAGGCACCAGCTTTCCTACTGCAGCCATCTGAAGTACTGTGATGAATGTCTGGCTTTTGGTGAAATTGATCAGACCCTTGCAATACACATCACCCAAGGAGCCACAATCTTGAGAAATCTTATCTTTCGTGAATGCAGATGTGCAAAGTGACAATCTGTTCATTCACTGAGAAAGTTTCAACATTTTATGTACATATACCATGCACAAAGTACATGTACATATACTTATGCACAAAGTCAGCATTATGATAACGTGCGGTCAGCCAGTTTTCTATCACTGTAACAAAATACCTGGATGATTCACTGAAGAGGGAAAGGTTTGTTTTGGCTCACAGCTTGGGAGGCTCTGGTCCATGGTTAGTTGGCCCATTGCTTTTAAGCCTGTGGTGAGGCAGCATATCATGGGGAGGGTGTCTAGTGGAGGAAGCTGCTCACCACCTTGGCACCTGGGAAGCGAGAAAGAAAAGAGCAAAGGGCTGGGGTCCAACATCACTGTGAGAGCCTGTGCCCAGTGATCTAACTTCCTCTCATGAGGCCACCTCCTAAAGGTCCTCTTGTCTCCCAGTAATGCCATGGGCTGGGGACCAAGCCTTCAATGCCTGGGGCTTGGAGCGACATTCAAGATCCAGACCACAGTGTACAGTTCCATGGAGTCCAATTTGCAGAAAGTACATAAAATGAATTAGAGTCTCTAAAAGTCTTTACGTAATTGATACTTCCAGTATTGGAAATGATGTGAAGATGAAATACATAGCGTAGTGAATTGTAAAAAATAATTCTCATGATTTAAAATAGTGGGAGGAAAAGTAAAAAGAGAATTCAACACATTGGCAAAGTGTATTACAGGGATAGGTTCTGGGCAATTGCATGGGAGTTTTCCATAAGCCTGGCCAACTTTCACAGTCATTAGCCATATTTCAGAGTTTTACATCGCCATGAACAGCTGCCTTTTCTCTTTAAGGTGTGGCTCTCCATAGAAAATATGTTCACGTTTCCTACGTGGTGCTGCTCTTTTTGAAATACTCCTATGACTCAGTATACACCAATGTGAGCATTCCTTTTTAAATTTTCCCGTCTTCTGTGTCATGCTTCTATGTTGTTTTGGGCAACAAAAGCAGAAAGCCATTCAGCATGCCCTCATATATGGACTCTGAATGTGAAAGAAATAACACTGGTGATCAAACAGCAACATCATTGCCTGTCTTCGGATCCTACCATGCACTTAATTATTTTTCAACCAGTTGGTACCTTTGCAGTTTTCAGGCAAATGCAGTTCTAATTCATTAAATTCCATCCCTGGAATTTCATCCACTGAAAAGCAGGCTGAAGCAGACAGATGAAGCATTTTTAGACTGAAGTTTTCACTATTGCCATGCTGTGTGGCCAATTCCTTCCTCAGAATTCAGCTTTCTACCTCTCCCCTCTTATGTACCCTTTTCCCTTATGGGAATTGAAGCTTTCGGGATTTTTAGCTTTCAGGATTATGATTATCAGGCTTTTGGACTTATTCAGTCTCAGGTTTTAGGGATTTCAGCATTTGGGATTATGTCTTTCTGGATGGTGATCAACACCAGGACAAGGCTCACTTGCTGTTTGGTGGACCAGAGGTTGCTTGGTGGGGCCCAGTCTCTTTCTTTGCTGGGACTAGCTGCTCTTAGCCACACTTAGCCCCCGCGATGGCCCATCTTCAGCAGCCCTTAAATCTTACCTGGATTAGGTTCTGTGAATTAGAGCACTCCACACTTAGGGGCTTGGAACGACACCTGTCATTTGGTCACAGTGCTGCACAGGTCAGCAGGGTGGCATGGTGTGTGGCCTGCCTGGGGTCTGGAACCCTCCCTTCCCTGGGCTGCTCACTGGTGCTGGCCCAGCGGGGAGCTCAGCATGCTGGAGGGCCATGAGCCTGGAGCCCCGTTTTTCTCTATGGAGAATCTCTGTGCTGCTTGGGCTGCCTCACAGCATGGTGGCTGAACTCTATGAGCAAAGGGCAGGTATGTGGCTTTTGTTAGTGGCCCAGCATGAGAAGTCACTGCAGTCACCTCCGGCGTATGTACAGGCCCGCTTTGAGGAAGGCCCCCCAGCATCTCCTGATGTCGCTGGCCATCCTGCTCCTCCTCCCCACTCTTTCTTGCTGGGCTGTCTCGCTGTCCCCTTCACCCCTGTCTGTACCAGCTCTGTGAGTACAGGAGGGTGACCCAGGAGTCCTCAGTCCTACATGATGTAGGACCCAGGATACAGACAGATGGCCCCTCTGCACTGGGCCTGCACCCCACTTGGTGGGTCCCATGATGCTGCTGCACAGCAGTTTCCCAGCAGGTGCTGGTGACTCATGCCCTTGGTGGACATAGTGTGTAAGATGCTCAGCCAAAGGCACCTGTGTTTGTCCATTGTTAGGGCTTTTTTGAGGCTTACAGCCAGAGCCACAGAGAACAGATTGGTAGAGCTACTAGGGAGCTGCAGCCTAGAGCCCCAGCTGTCTGCCACCTGCATCACCCTCCCCTGAGGCTTGGGACCCCAGAACCAGGCCACCCCTGCTTATAGCTAGAGCTGCTCGGGCCCCATTGTGTTCTCACAGCTGGAGCTTCTGGGGCTAGCGTCCATCCTCTGGCAGTCCGAGCAGTTGCTCGGTCACATATGCCAGGCAGATGCCTGGTTCAGTGGATGGGCATCCGCTGCAGCATCTCTTAGAGGCCGTGACATGCTGGTGTTCCTGGAGACTTCCTGGGGTGCTTCTTTGATGTTGGGACATTTTGCAGGCCAGTTCTCTGTGCAGCCTCCTCGTGTGCCCTGCTCTGTGACATCTAGGTCCCAGACCTTGCAGCTCCTGGACCTCCCCTGCCTACGTTCTCTGGCCTGTTTCACCAATCTGGTCCCTGACACCCTGTAGGTTGTGGCAGCCTGGGATGTGGCAGACATATGTGATGTGAAAGGCTGCTACACTCCTGACACTGCCTGAGAGGGCCATGTCCCAAGTCCTCCTGGCTGCGGGCAGAGGGTATGTGTGGCTTCACCTGGGTGTCATTGAAGGGGAGTTCAGGATGGGAAGGGAAACGAGTTTTCTCAGAGTGACTTTTCAGTGCAGTCATCAGTCTGAGATAAGCTGACTTGAGTTTCCCTTTCCTGTGTGAACGTGCTCCCATGTGCAGGTCCCATTTGGTCCAGGGCCACAGAGGGGTGCCCAGAGGAGCAGGGCCTGAGTGAGTCTGCCCTGAGGCGCATCAGCGACCACAGCCTGTGTCCAGGCACCCAGCTGGACACAATAGTAGGATCCACTTTCCCTCCTCCTCAGTGAACAGAGCTCAAGGCCGCACACAAAGAAACATCTAAATATGAATTAAGTTGAAGTTATTAAAGAAGTACTACTGCAAGTTTTCATTCCTTGAATATTGAAAAATGGGAATACATATGCAAATGCAATTTAATCAGCCTGTTCTAATTTTTCAGCATCCAGCTGATGAGCACTTTGTGATCTGAGAAAAGGCCTCCCTCTGGGGAGGAGGGCAAAGCTGAAGGCCCCGTTCTGTGTGTGACCTGCTGCCTGCCTTGTCCTCGACTGAGAGTGCCTCTGGCAGCCGGGAGATTCTGATTGTTCCGCTTTCCCGTCCGCCACTCATTGCCTTGCTCTGCTGGGGCAGTGAGGAATGACAGTGGGCTGGCTGTCCCCTGGACTGGGGCTCACTCCTGAGCCCTGGTGAGCTTGGGACGTCCTGTGTGACAGGACAGTGGTCCTGGCCTCACCCGAGCCAGTGCTGTGAGTAGTGTCTCCTCTGCAGGATGGTGGTCGAGGACAGCCTCCTGAGGTCTGTGGCCTCAGTTGGTTGTGCTGCCCTCCCTCATCCTTGGGCCCAGCTGTAAGTCAGCGCCCATCCTGGTGCGGAGACGCTGGCTGGTGAGAACCACCTGCAGATGCTCTTCACACTGAGGTTGCGTCCTCCTCAGCCCCCTTGGTGCCAGGTTGGAGAAACCTCTTCCATGTGACATACACCTGCTCTGGGCTCATGCCGCCTTGCAGATGCCCCGTGAGAGCTTGGGGAGATGTAAGCCAGTTCCAGCTGGGTCCTGGGCCTGCTGGCCCCAAGGGGATCCTCATCTGAGAGAGGAGATGGCAGCCTGCAGGGGGTGACAGACAGGCACCCTGGCCTATGGGCCCCACTTCCTAGGACCTGGGGAGATCTAGGAGTGTGGTCTTGAAGTCAGACATTGTCCCCTCCTGGGCCTGGCTAGGAGGGGCCAGTGCCATGACTGGGGACTCCCACACACAGGGAGCCTGTTTCTTGGGGCTGCATGTCAGGTAACACAGAGCCAGCTGGAAACAGTAGACACTGGCATCAAAGCTCTTGAGGCCAGGAGGCTGAGGCAGGCTGAACACAGGGTTATCTCTAAGGTTTGTGATGATGTCCCTCAAGCCCTGCCTGTCCCCTCGTCACATGTCCTTCTCCCCTGTGTGTCTGCATCCTTATCTCCCTCCTTTTGAGCTCAGTGTAGAGCCCGCCCAGTCCAACCTCATCTCAGCCACATCTGTGAGGCCTGTTTCCAGATCCGGCTGGATGGACAGGTCTGGGGGACCAGGGCCAGCTCACAGCAGGCGTGCCCGCAGTGTAGGGCCTGCCACTTGTGGTGAGGAGCAGCTCCTGAACCTGTGCCTTTTGTCCCGCCCCTGCTCTCTCGGTCCCCAGGTGCAGGGCCAGTGTTGCTGCTGGGCTCCAGGCAGCTGTGCAGTGGTGTCTCTGCTCCCATGGGGAGCTTTGTCCACTCAACCCCCTGTGCTTTAGTAAACACAGAATTAGGAAGCCTGAAATCCCAATTGAACACCTGTACAGATTGAGCTATCAGCTCAATATGGTTAATGTCAGGAAGGATTAAATGGTTCAGTCTGATCCATTTCACCTGGCGCCTATTTATTTAAACACAGAAGAGGGCACATATTCAGGGAGAGAGTTTCTTTCTTAGTGCTGTGAAGGCACCACCATCATAAACCAGCGTGGCCTGAGCAGCCAGGCAGGGTCTGAGCCTGTCCAGTGGGGCAGGGCCCTGCATGTGCCCTTTTTCCTCCTCAGTGCCTGGCAGGGTTACATGGTCACCGCCATTGTCACAGCAAGCTTGACCAGGTAATTTAACATGGACTCCTAGGCACATCCACGTGTTCATCAACTTGGAGACTGTCTCCACGGGTGTCGTTTGTCTCCTGTCATCCTCCACATGCCAGCCTATGAGATGTCAGGGACGTGCTTCTTTCTTGTAATTAAATTTCCCAAAGTATAGGTGTTAACCCTAAGTGTCTTAATTTCTTCTCTGTGCTTGACAGTGTCATTTTGAAAATTATTTTACACACTGATTTGCCAACATTATTCAGAGACAGTCTCTGAAAGATATATTGATTTTTTTTTTAATGTGAGGATTTCAGTTATCAATTGGGGTTGGGGTCTGATTGTGCTTCTTGGGGACATCCATGAGGGGCAAGGGTCCCATGGGACAGGGCAGGTGGTCCTGGTCAGGTGCAGCCTTCCTTCACAGAGCAGCAGCCGGGACCTCCTGGGGGCTCCTGGCTCCCTCCCCAGACCTGGGTGTGGGTCTAGAAGTGAGCACTATTGAGGGCTTACAGCCGTGATTCTCCATGAAGACTTTGAAGCCTCTCAGTTAAGGGCTGGGGTTGGATTGAATCTCCAGACAGGGTCGCAGCCTGGGACTGTTTTGCTGTCTGAGGAGCTGCTACAGGTGAAGCATCCCCTGGGCCCTGCCTCTCTGCCTGCAACTCCAGATGACTCAGGGAGGGCAGTGAGCTCCAGCCCCAGTGCCGTTCTATCCCGAACCCAATCCCTGCATGGAACCCAACCTACTACAGTGCAGGCCTGCCTTCTTGTCTCCTGGTGCTGAGAGGCAGCTGGGTTTTAGAGTTACTTGGTTTTGGGTGAATGTGTTCTGGTCCCTAGGTGAGGAGACTCAGGGACTCCTTGGCCACTTTCCAAACCTTGCTCTGGCCTCCACAGCCAACTGCATGGCTGGCTCTGCATGGGAAAGAGGATTCCTGAGAAGTGCTGAGTCCCATGTGAACTCACTGCTTTGAGGACCTTGAGCCATTCCCAGTGGCTAGTGGGACACTCAGATCCGGGAGGAGAGGGCCCTACCCGGTGAGCCACTCTGCACTGTGTCCATAGAGGCCAGGAGAGGCCGGCGGAGAGCTTGCTCTGGAAGGAAGCACACTGCTGAAGACAGACAGAGAAGGGAGTTGACATCATCACAGGATTTCCCTCTGTGAAGTGCCAGAATGTTTTGGGAACCAAGCCACTGTGCTTCAGTAAACCAGAGCACACATGAAAGCCCACTGTCCCTTCTCAAAGAGTCAGAGGTTTGGCCAAAAAGAGAAAAAGCACCCAAAATTCCAAGACAGCGACAAAGCCACTGGTCTTTCCCATAGGAAGAGATGGCCCACTGTGGCTCCCCGAGTGGTGTGGCAGGCAGCTGTGTGGAAGTGGCAGCTGGGTGGTGTTCCTCCAAAGGTTGGTGATGTCCTGGGACGTGCATGCCCAGGAGGGAGGACCAGGGGACCAGGAGAAGGGAGTTGGGAGTTGAGCTGCCCAGGAGTGCTAGGAGGACTGTGGCTCCCTGTGGGCACCTGCTCTCCTCTGCGTCCTTGGTGAGCGGTTGATCTGTCAGTACCTCGCCAGCTGCAGGGGAGGCTGGGAAGCACCATCTAGCATGTGCCCAGCTGCAAGGCACTGCCAGGGAAAGGAGAGTGGATTTTTGCAATGCACTAATCATCTCTGTCGCAGGGTGACCTGCAGTTTGGCGTTCAGAATCTCAGAAGGCTGGGCTTTCTGGAGTAGCCGGCTTCTTTGAAGGCCATCTGCTCTGGGAATCTCGCCCCTGCATCAGGCTGTGCTTGACCTCTGCTCCTATTCCTGGCTCACTTCATCTACTTGTTGTTGTTTTTAATCCAGCTCTAGTACTTCCATCTGGATAGGTAATTGCAAACCCTTTCTTCAACCAGAGCCAGCACGATTAACAAAAGGTGTGATTCCCGTAGGTGCTCCTACTGGTGGGCATCCATATTCCTGGCTCGCTTTGCCTGATTCCAGACTTTTGAAAAACTCAGTCTGACTGCTCTGTGTCTCTCTCCAGGGCTTTTAAGGCATTGTAACGTGCATCACAGCATCCTCTCTTAGGCATTGTCTTCAGATGAATCAATCCTGTCTCCTGCTGTACTTGTGCTTGTAATTAAGAGGAGACTGCTTGGGAGTGAAAGGACACCACAGAGGCAGGCATCAGCATGAACAGGGTTGTGTGGTCTCTAGAAGCAGTTAGAAGCAGTTTCCCCATGTCCGTCCACAGTGACCCCAGTGCCGTCAGTGCACAGCAAGTGAAGTCCAGGCTGTATGCCCCGAGCTTCTGCAGTGTCTGCCCTGCAGAGTCCGGCTGTGTTGGGGCTCAGTGTGGGCATCAAGGCTTGTATGCATCATCAGCGCCCAGGCAAAGATGCACTGTATCCACTGCCAAGGCTCAGGAAGGGACCACCGTCACTAACGGAGAAACTTGAAGCACAAGGTCTGCCCCATGAGCAGCCCCTGAAAGCTCTTTCTCTTTTGGGGTCTGCCTGGGAATACTGACAATGTCTCTTCCCTGCTGTCTGGTACACACTGTCAGCATAGTCACACATGATGGTTTGTGCACCTCTCTGGGTGTTAGAACCCCACTTGCTCTGATGCTGCATGTGGGATGTCAACAGACAAATGATACCCCTTCCTTTGAGTGGGGGCCAGGCAGTAGACTCAGCCTGACCAGAGCTGTGAAAGTGGGGATGGGGTTATCAGGGACAGGGCTCAGTCTTTTGTCTTCGGCCCTGTGGCCTTCTTTGCAAGCCAGCAGTGAGGGGTCCTGTGGGCAGGGGTTTGGGTGCCTACTCTGGTAGGATGCTTGACTGGGACCACTGCCTGCTTTGTGGCACTGCTGGCCACCCCGAGTGTGGCCTGCAGTTGGGGAGAGGACCTGGCAGCCCTAGTGCTCTTTCTCCCTCTTTTGGCATGACTGGGGATGAAGCAAGTGTCCACTCCACTGCTGGCCACTGGGAGGGTGGGCCTTACCAAAGGAAGTCACATCCTTCTCTGATTACACAGGACATAGCACGTCAGGAGATGGGATGGCTCTTCTGCTGTGGTCTGTGACGTCGCAGCGATGTGTAGCTGGCACCGTGTGCCCACCTTTCATCTAACATCTTTCTGTGGGCTTGAAACAGTCCCAAATCATCTCATCAAGTGGAATATTGGGTGCGGTGTTCAAATAGCTGCACTATCTCCAAAGCCCCGGGGCCGGGAGCTCTGGTGGTTGCTCTATTCATGAATTCTTGTTGCAGTAGAATGCGATAATTGATGAATATCTGTGGAAATGGATATGATTGTGTCCTCTTTAATGAGCTAACAATTTCATGCTGCAATCTCAGTAGTGCTATTGTTTAGAATAAAAGAAGACATGCAAATGAGTCTGGGTGCAGATTGTGGTAGAACAATGCTGCAGCCTCTTTATTGGACCCATTAATTAATTCCCCATCAGCCAGTTTCTCTGGAATGAACTGGAAAAATAATTAAAATGATACATGAAGTAAGGAGTTTAGAAATTCAAAAGGTGAAGGCAAAAATTAGTTTAATACATAATTAGACATATTATTTGTGACCATACATTCTTTTAAACATGGTTCACTGAGGCAATAGGGCCCTATTTTTAGTCCTGGATAGTTAATAAATACTATTTGGGGCTGTTTTTCAGCTCATAAAGGGCCATAAATTTTCTTAATAACAGTAAGTGGCTAATTATATTCTACATTGTTAAAATAACTCCTATTTTTTGTGAATCCAATAATACAACAAAAGTTGCAAAAGCAAGTTTTTAGAGGAGTTGATTTGACTGACTTACCGAGTGAAATGTTGGGCATTTTGAACTGAAAGACTTTAGCGAACAACCTGTAGGTTCCTGAGTATCGTTATTGTAGATGTGATCTGGACCATGAATGGTGCAAGCCAGTCTCCTTGTGACATGCATGGTCATCACCCCTAGGGTGGGCTGTGAGGCCTGTGAGGTTGGTTCTCGGGAACGCATGGTCCCAGGGCCTCTGGCATGGCTGGTGTCAGTGTGGCATCAGCCTTGATGTCAGTGCTGCAGGTCAGAGCCCACGAGTAACCGCTGGAGACTCAGTGTGATGCAGGTGCCCTTGAGTCCACATCTTTGTCCAAAGTCTGACTGAGCTAGAGCTGGCCTCACTTCCCCTATGTGTGAGCTGTGGACTGTGTCTCCCTTACTTTGACCTACACACCTAAGATAACCTGGCAACTCCCTTTCTGAAAACATACAGGTATAAACGTTTCTTAAGGGGTTATTATAGTGATTATGTCTGCATATAAATATTTGATGTCCATACTTGGACTTTTTAAAAAAATGGGCAATTTAAAAATCATTTTAGTAACCCATCTGCCAGTTCTATTCACAGAATAGAAACCATAATAATTGCACTCAATTCAGAGCCACTGTGCCACTGGGACCTGGGGCAAGGCCTCCAGCTCTGAGGTGTGGAACAGGCCAGCAGCACCCAGAGCATTCTGGGAGCCACATGTGTCCCTTGGTACTTTTTGTTGATGGTAAAGGCTGAGTGACCTTCCACCTGAGCCTTCTGCCTGGGACACAGACGTGGGACTTCTGCAGCAGCAGATAAGCTGTGGTCTTTCCTGGTCTGTCTGCCCTTGGGTGGGGTAAGGCCCACTTTTAAGCTCTTTGCATTTACCACTCATGTTAAAATGGGAAACCCATAGCTCATGACCGGAGGGAGAGGATCCAAACCTGGCATTTCCATTTCTTCCTTTCTAGTGAAACATTGTTCATTAATCATCTCGTGATCCGACCTGTCAGTCCAAAAACACTTGCTAATGCTTTATGACCATGGTTAGTTGAAGTTCTGGGAAAGAGGAAACGATCGAGCCAGTCCTAATAAATAAAAGTTATTTCCTCATTTGAATTTCTGAGTCCAGAGAGTCAATATGATACAGACATCAATCTTCCACTCTGAGGTGGGGGATAGTTTCTCACTGTGTGCCATCCTGATTGTGGATAATAAAGTGTGCTGCTTGGCCATGCTGAGTCATGGGCCCTCCTGAGACCATTTGGCTTTTTGTATTGCACATTACAAGCTTGGCTCGATGCTGGGAGCAGCCCAGTGTTCCTGTGTCTGTGGGAGTATTAGTGTGGGAAAATGGCCCATTTTTAAGCAGGGCTGGCCAGCTGCAGACTGTCAGAAGCCTGCTTTCCCTCCCAGTCCTCTGGTTGTGCTCAGAACAATTGTCCTCAGAGGGCCCACTGAGGCAAGTGTGACCGGGAGGCTGCCCTCTTCTCTGGGGACTGGGAGGGAAGGAAGGAAGGAGCCTGCCCTCATGGGGTCTGGGGCGGTGGTAGGGGCTGCCCAGCTGCCTGGGTGTCTGCTTGGACTCCATTGGGTCAGGCCATGTCCCCTGACCAGGAGCTGTGATTCATGGCGGGGTGGGTTGCTGGGGGTGGATCCCAAGGTCTCATTCATGCTAGGGAAGCACTTTGCACCTGAGCCACATCTCCAGCCCAGGCTCTGTGAATCTTCTTGTCACCACCCCTTGGGCTGTCAGCAGTATGGGGTCTGGCACTGCGTGTGGCCAACGGTGGTGACCAAGTCAAAGGAGCCAGTAACCTTTGCTTGGGAGCTCTCAGGCCACATTTTAGGTGCTGGGGGTCCCCTCTCGGTGCTTTCAGCCTCTGCCATCCCTGTCAGCCTCTGCCGTTTTCCAGGGTTGCTGTTTTCACCCCTGCCACTCACACTAGATCAGGAAGTCTTCCAGGATGGGGCGGGGTGGGCGGGGTGGGGCCTGACTCTGCACCAGAGCCGGCATGTTGGCATTGCTGAGGGCTGAATGGGACATGGTGAGTGCCCACCTCGACCTGATTCTCTGTGTCCTGTAGGGCACACTCGTGGACACCTGCTAAAGGTCTGAGTGGAGGACAGTGAGGCCCAGTCCCCAAGCCTTTGAGGCTGGTCTTGTGGTAATAAATTTCCTGGTGTGCCCTTCAGACCTGCCCTGCCCTTCCCTGCTTGCTGGGAGGGCCCACAGGAGCCATTGCTGCCTGCAGACTGGTGACTAGTCCTACACTCACTCCCCTGTGAAGGACAGGTGGATCCAGGCAGCTCTTTGGTTCTGGGGTCCGATCTGAATAGAAAACTGAAAAGTTCTAAATTTATTAAAGACATTCTTTTGGGGTGGAATATGCAGTAGATTTTCTGTCCCTCTCAATTCTCTGTTAAAATTTAATGCTGCCATAAAAATGATGGATAACAAATTATTCCAGGAAAAATGATACTGAAAGAGTCTTCTAACTGTTGGAGCAGAAGTATAGACTTGGTGAAGAAATATGTGTGACCCAGAAAATGCACAAAGAAATAGGAAACCAGGCACTTGGAGGAAACCACATCCACATGGTGTTGTTCCAGGCTGTAGAAAGCAACTATTTTTATTCGTGATATTGAAGCACCAAATCTATTCTGTGTGGCTGGCATTTTTATTAACACAGTGACACCATGCCTTGCCTGGGATTCATTGCACTGCTTCCCCACTTGGGACTGCAGAGTCCCAGCCAAGGAGCATAAGAGAGGAAGCCCTGTGGTGGATACCCCAGAGGTCCCACATGGAGACCAGCACCTCGTTGTGCCTTTCCTTGGGCTTTGTCACCGTGAGTGAGTAGCCCGAGATGGTGGGTCACTAATGAAACCACAAGGACACAGTGGCGGGGCCTGGAACTTGCCACCCAGATGCGGGAATGGTACCCCGAAATGCAGACTCCTAGGCAAGCAACAGTGAGGAAACATTTTAGTACCAGGCACAAGCACTGAAATCCTGCAGAAGTCTAGGCTCAGTTAGTTTTGGGGCACTCAGCGCTTTATTCCTTGGTAGGCCTTGAAGACATCATTCCATGCTTGGTTTTTAAAACATATAGAGGTAGAAGAATATGGTTCAAATTTGACATCTTGACTGCTGCTCTTACTCCAGCGCCATGCAGGGAAGGTGTTGACAACACCGTTGTCCAGGCCCCTGGTGCCTTCCAGCCGTACCATCCACACCAGGTCATGGCTGGAGAGGAACCCCATTTAGCAGCTTGCTCAAAATGTCCAGATGGCCCCCTGTGGACACATCTGTTTCCTTCTTAACCTGTGTCATCACATCTATTAGGAGAACTTAGGTAAAAGCTCTAGCTAGTACCAGTGATTTCCGGTTGGAAATGTCACCATGACAACTCAGGAGGTGCTGGAAACCGGCACTTCGCTAATTCTGAGTCTTAACCCTTCCCAGGCAACTCTCAAGTCTTTCCTCTGGAGCAAAATAGGCTTATTTTTGTGAAATGTGTCTACCATTGTTTCTAAGCTACAGCCAGTCAAGTGAGTAATTTACTTTTGTGTATAGGTTTTAGAAAAACAGACACACACAATCCATCCAGTGCCCCTTTGCAGATTTTACTGTCTGCCCCTTTCTAGTGCTCTTTCATAGCTGGGTTCTCAGGGACCTGTGAGTGGTGCCAGCTCATCTCTATTGTTCTGTCTGTTCCCTCAAGGGGCAGAAGCTGCACACCATCTGGAAGCTCCTGCCATCCTCCTGGCACCTCCACTGTCCATTGGATAAAGCCTGGTGCCTCTATGTGGTGCCAGGGTCCTTGTCATCCAGCCAGCCATCAGGGTTGCTGTGAGACCCAGCTCTGGGTTAGGCCCAGGCCTCTGGGTTAATGAGACCGAACAAGGGGGCAGGAAAGAGCCAGAGTACTCCCTGAGGCCGGTGAGGGACATATATCCCTACCTTGCCTCCTGTGTGTGTTGGGAGAGGCTTCAGCTGTGGCAGATGGCACAGTCCCCAGGGCACCATGAAATGAGGGTAGAACCCCCAGACTTAAAGCAGGAAAGCAGAGGAGTCCATAGATGTGCAGTGAGGCAAGTGGGGATGGGAGGAGATGACGTCCTAGGGCTGGGGTTTGAACACATGGGGCTGACAGATAAAGTACAGGGGCTTGGGAAGTTGTAAACTTTGTGAATGGAAAGAGATATAATTGGAGATCCTGAGAAAAGTTGCAGTTCCAACTGGGGTGTCACACAAAATGGGTTTTAAGGCAAAAAGTACTACAGTGGTGTATATCATCTATGTAAGTGATGAAAAGAATGAGTCATTCCAGATAGAAAACAGGTTTGAACCTAGATGTGCCTAAGAAACTCAGTCTTACAACATATTCAGCAAAAGTCACCAGAATTCCAAAGTCAGAAGAACTGACCAACAGTCATAAAAGTAGATTTGAATTTGCCTCTCTTGCTTAAAAAATAGAAGGCACAGAAGAGTGGAATGGTACAATAAAGGAGCTTAGTTGAGTGGTTATATACAGAACCCAGCACCCGAAGATAGGCAGTAACATGAAGCCTTTGGCTAAGTTGAACACCTACCAGGCCACAAAGCAAGTCTCAACAAATTGGGCCTGATGTCTATCTTTAACCGTAGTGCATTTAAAATACAAACCAATAATACAAAGAGAGCAACAACAGTAAATGCCCTGCATCTGGAAACGTAAAAGCATGCTTTTAAATAATTGACCAGAGTTTGGAGCCAGAAGTAGCTGTTCCTTGTAGACCCCTGGTGATTTGGAGCTGTGCAGGCAGGAAGCTGAGATCTTCTTCTGCCTGCCTCCCCTCCCTCTGTCACTGTCCACTCTGCCTCACAGAGTCATTTGTGATCTCTCCACTTGTATTGGTTCATTTGGGTTGGCTGCATATGACAGGTGGGAAAAACAGGTTGAACAAAATAGTGTTTCCCCCTCTCCTATGTGGAGTGTGCAGGTAGTCTTCCGGGCCACATTGAGTTCCTAAGACATGCGCCTTGATGTTCACTTTGCAAAACTCTTTTAATGTGCAACCTCAAAGAACAAGGGGGTAGTTTGAAGCCAGATGTGGTGGTGCCCATCTATAATCACAGCCCTCGGGAGGCTGAGGCTGGAAGATTGTGAGTTTAAGGCCAGCCTGAGCTACACAGTGAGTTCATGGCTGGCCTGAACTGTGCAGTGAGACCTGTCTTTAAAAAAAAGGGGTAGGGTGGTGCTGGAGATGTAGCTCAGTGCAGAGGCCCTGGGTTGAATCACAGTACCACAAACAAAACAAAACAAGAGGGCAGCTTGAATTCTAACCATCTTAACAGTTTCTCAGGAGGAATGAGGCAGTAGTCTTAGGAGGGCTCTTTTGAACATTGCATATTCTTCTGTTTACACTTATCAGCCAAGTTTCAGTCACATGAGTATACCTGCCACAGAGGAGACAGGGCCATGGCCAGCTAAAAGTGCAGATTCTTTCTCTCTGTGCCCTTTGGAGTGTAGGCTTCTTGGTACCCAGTCCCCTGTGGCCAAGGTGTGGAGGATGTGACCCACCATCCATGAGTTCAGATTGCCCTGGCTCCAGAGCCATCTGTGGTTCTCATTTCCCATGGCCTGGCAGTGAGCCTGCTGCCTCGTGACAGCTGCTTCTGTTTCTGATCTGCTAGGGGCTCGGAGGCCTGTGCCTAGCGCCTATCTGGCTCTGACCTTCTCTGACTATGTGTGGTGCTCTTTTGTGCCGGGAGCTGTGGACAAGTAAGGCCTGGCACTTGTGCTCCAGGGAGCCAAGGAGGAGAGTCCTTTGCCCTGGCAGAGAAGCAGGGGCTGCAGAGCACTCAGTAGGTCCTTCGACCTCATTTGAGATGTCAGAGGAGGCTGTCCAGAAAGAGCGGGTTTTGTAGCTCATCCTCCTGAGCTGGGTATCTTGGCTTCAGTGCAGGGCAGTGATGCCCATGTGCCATGGCTGGGCAAGATGGACAGGCACTCCATAGCTTTCCTCTCACCTTTTCACTCATGCCACTTCCTGGACTGGTTGTCTGAGCGGTGCCTTGCCATACCTGATGACTATGTGACCTTTAGAGCTCTGCCCTGCATGCTCTCCCAGCACAGCAGTGGCGGTGCCTCCTCTCCCTGCCAGGCTTCCCCTGGGGTGCTCTCTGACCTGCTTCATGACTCCGGAGGGACAGGGGCTGCATGTGGTTCGGTCCCTCCTTTTACAGCTAAGTGGGATGGACATGAGGATATTTCAATCCATATGGTGAGACTTTTGCTTAGAGCAAAGATGTGGCACCCATGTTAGTGTGGATCCCCTGCCCGTAAATCCTCACTGGTAGCAGAGTTTAAGCGCTGGCTGGGTGCGTGGAGCCAGGGCAGCAGGGAGGTAAAGCACTTGCACGGTTGTGACCATGCAGTATAGTGCACAGTTGCCATAGTGTGACTCCGGCCACCACCTGTGAAGGATCCTTTTTATTACCGCTTCCCTGTGTTCTGTGGTTTCAGTGAATACTGTCCTTACAGGGCAGCCTCGTCATTACTAATCCATCTGGCTGGGAAGCATTATCCTGCACAGCCCCTGCCCCCCAAGGCACGGGCACGTGTGAGCCAGTTTCCCTTGGAGCTACTGGCACGCAGGAGTATTCCGGCTGCCAGGGCTTTTGGGTAGCTGTGGATGATGCCATCTGCTCAGCTGAGCAGAGTCCCTAAACTCTCCTGAAGTGGGGAGACAAACAGGGAACAGGGTGCAGCACAGCGGCAGAGGGGGCTGCTCTTGACCAGAGGGCAGATGTGGGTGTGGGCAGCCAGCGAGATAAAGAGAAGGTGCTTTCATTTCTGGAAGATGAGTGAAAACAATCACCTGAAACAAACATCCTTGAAAAAATGATATATAAACATTTTTATAACAGTGTAAAGGAAAGGAAGGGAACGCATAATGGATGGACACTTTGCAGGTTCTTACATTACATGTGAACCAGTATATGATAATTAAAGATAAACTGAGGTAAGTTAAGGATGTATTATTTATGAACCTTAGGGCAGCCACTAGCAAAATAACAGCAGCTGCAGAGTGCCAGCAGATACGATGGAGTACTGCAAGACATTTTTTTAAATCCAAAGAGAGCAGGAATATAAGAACAAGGAACATAGAAGGAACCTCAAAGGCAAATAGCAAGATGGTGGGCTTAAATGTAAATGAGCTAAACACTTAATTGACAGGCAGAGGTGGTCAGACCTAATAAACAAGTAAGACCCAACCACATGCTACTGACAAGTGACGCACTTTAAATATAGTAACACAGAAGAAAGGACAGGAATGGACATGTCACGTAAATACTACTCTAAGGAAGGCTGGCTTTCAGCTTACCAGATAGAGGTGAGTTCAAGACATACATTGACCTAGTACCAGCTGTTTTAAAAAGGTTGTGTTAGCCAGGAAGGCTTCACCAGCCTAAATGTGTCAACAGAACTTCCATTTCACAAAGCACAACCAGCCAGAATGGCAGGGAGTAGACATGGTCAGAGCTCAAACAGGGTTAGAGCTGGAGAGGCTTACTTTTCTGTCACAGTCATTGAGGAATGAATACAATAAAAATCGGTAAAGATAAATGAAATTATCAAGGAGCTTGCTTCATCTCATTAACACCTAAAGAATACTAAACCCAGCCGGGTTAGCTCAGTGGTGCTGCCACCTGCCTCGCAAGCTCAAGGTCCTGAGTTTGATCCCTGGTGCAAGCCCCCCCCCCCCGCCCCGCCAAAAGAATACTAAACCCATCAGCTGCAGATTCCTGGCAGCATTGTTCCTAAGTACACAGTGCCAAGTCACTGAGAGGCTCTACTTCCCAGGCTGTAAAACAATTTTAAAGGATTGAAGCCACACAAAGTATGTTATCCTACAATAATAGAATTAAGTAGAGATTGATCTGAAAGGCATCTAAAATAATCCTCCAAAGTTTCAAAAATTAAGCAGCACACTTCCGAATAACTATTGAGTCAAAGAAATCAGAGGGAATGAGAAAATATTTTAACTGGACAGATAATAAAAAATATATGAATTTGTGGAATATATCTGAAATAGTACTTAGGGAAATAACATATACCTTTAAGTGCACATGTTTGAAAAAAGATGTAAAAGAAATAATTTTGCCATCAGGGCTGGAGATTTAGCTCAGTGGTTCTGCCACCTGCCTCACAAGTGCAAGGTCCCAAGTTCGATCCCTGGTACCAAAAAAAAAAAAAAATTTGCCGTCCATCTTCAGAAACTAGGGAGAATGGGCCTGGGATTTAGCTCAGTGGTTTCACCACCTGCTGCGCAAGCGCAAGGACCCAAGTTCGATCCCCAGTACCAAGAAAAAGAAAAAAAACTAGAGAGTAAAAGGATAAATCCAAAGCAAGCAGAAAAAGGGAATGAAAATGAAGAAAACAACTCAATGAAATAGAACCTTATGGGTAAGCACAGAGGAAATCAACAAAATGAAAATATTAATAATACCAGAAAATATCTCATTAGGCTGTTGGGGGAGGATTGCTAACATCATGAATCAAAAAGGGGGCATCACTAGAGATCCCACAGTAGTTGAATACTATTAATGTTATAGTAGCAAACATAACAATCCTGGAGGAAATGGGGAAATTCTGTGAAGGATACACACAGTCAGACTTTGCTCAAGAGAGTAGGAAGCCTGGAAGGTCCTGTATCCTTTAAAGAAATAACATTTGTAATTAACAACCTTTCTACAGAGACAACCATCACTAGTCCTCATGAGTTTATTGGCAAACTCTCCATTTAAGGAAGAAGTAATGCCATTCTAACACAAATTCCTTCAGAGTAGAGAAGGAAAGGGATATTTCCCAGCTCTTACTGAGTCACATAATTTCCATACCAAAGGGAGACAAGGACATAGGAAAATTAGGGACCAATATCCCTCATTAACACACATGCAAAAATTCTTGACCAAGAATGCATTAGCAACTCAAATCAACTAATATATTAAAAGCAATACATCATGACTGAGTGAGATTTATCCCAGGCATGCAAGGTTGATTTAACACTCAAAATCAATGTAATTGACCACATTAACAAAATAAAGGAGAAAACCATAGGATCCTATCAATAGATGCAGAAAAAGCATTTGACAAAATTCAACACTCATTTGTGATTAAAACTCTCAGAAAACTAGGCATATAAAGAAACTCATTTTAAAAAGAATCTACAGAGTCTTATAGCTTGCATCATAGTTAATGGCAAAGTTGTCAAATGCTTTCCCTCTAAGTTGAGAACAATGCAAGAGTATTCACTCTCATAACTGGTATTCAGTATTGTGCTAGAGGGCATAACCAGGGCAGTTAGGCATGAAAGCCCAATAAAAAATATAAAGATTGGCAAGAAAAAAGTTAAACTCTCTTGACTGCATGTTTAAAAAATCTAAAAGAATCTACTAAAAATAAAAGATGCAAGGTGCAATGTCAATATGCAAAACTCAACTGTATTTCTGCACAATGCTAACTAATAGTTAGAAAATAAAATTTACAAACCAATACTATTGATAACATCAAAAATCATAAAAATACCTAGGGAGAAATTTAGCTACAACTACTCAAAGAGCTTTACATTAAAAGCTGCAAAACATTGCTGAGACAGATTGAAGCCGACCTAATTATATGTTGCAGTGTACTAGGCTTATAGACTTAGTGTTGTTCAGACATTATTTCTCCCCAAATTGATCTGTAGAGTCAGTGCAATCCCAATTGAACTCCTACAAAGGCTTTTGTAGAAACAGAGACTTTTAAGATCTACATGGAAATGCAAAGGATCCAAGATGATAGAATTTATGAAATTTTGTGCGAGAACTAAGTGGGAGAACTTAATGTTATGATTTAGATAATAGAGTAATGAGACAAAGTAGACTCAGGAGAGTCAGGGGACAGGCTAGGAGGAAGTACTTATAACACATATGTGACAAGGGACCCATGTCCAGGATATATAAAAAGTCTTACAGCTCATTTACAGAGCTAAAAGCCCTATTTAAAAATGGACAAAAGTTTCAGACAGACACTTCAAAACAGAAAGTGGATGAATGGCCAATAAACACTTGAAAAATTCCACATCATTAGTAGTCACCAGGGAAGTTTGTATCAAAACCACAGTGAGCTATGGTTGCATACTCACCAGAAGGCCTGAGAGAATGGGAACCTCGAAATGTTAGCAAGAATACCCAGTAGCCAGAAGTTTCCAGCATGGCTGGAGGGAGTGTCAGATGGAGCCACCATGTGGGAAAAGGAGCAATTTCTTGTAAAACTTAACAGCTCCATTCCTAAGTATTTACATAAGAGGTCAGTGTTTATGTCCCCTCCTCCCAGAAAAACACTTGTGCAAGAATGTTTATAGCAGCTTAATTCATTATGTTAGTCACTTTCTTGTTGCTGAGATAAAATACCTGACACCATGACTTAAAGGAGAGAGAGGTTTATTTTGGCTCACAGTTTCAGTCTATGGTTTGCTAGTTTAAGGCAGAAACTGCATGACAGAGGGGCCTGGCAGAGGAAAAGAGGGTTCCCTCCCATGGCAATCAGGAACCAGAGAGACAAGGCAAGTGGCCAGGGATAAGAATGCCCCCATCCAGGTTGCAGCCTAGGAGCCCTCCTACAGCCAGGCGCCACCTGCTAACAACACTCAGTTCTGAACTCATCCATGATGAATCCACTGATGATAGCACCTCATGATCCAATCACCTTCCAAGCACATAAGGCTTTTGGGACACATTTTAGATCTAAACTATAACATTAATATTAGCCCAAACCTGGAAACAGTGGAAGGATCAGTCTATCAGCAGGAGAATGTATAAAGAAATTCTTACAGTGCAATGCTATCCTGCAAAATGTGGGTGAATCTCAAAAACATTATGTAAACGCACAAGAGCAAAACACAGAAGAGAACATACTACATGGTTTCAATGTGTGAAGTTCCTGAACTGACAAAGCTAATCAGTAGCACTACGGATCAAAACAGTGGTCTATCTGGTTGGCAATGGGCAGTGCAGGGATTCCTGGCAGGAGGACCTGTTCTCTATCTTGATAGAAATGTGGATTCCACAGGTAAATTCTTTCAACAAAACTCATCAAACAGCATGCTTAAACCTCTGTATTTTAAATTATGAATAACAAAAAGCTAATAATCTTGTGAAGTGTTGGCTGCAAATACTTAGTAGAAAAAAAAAGTGGAGTCAGAACAAACCCAAAGTTAGTAGAACCCTGAAGCTGTATTTTTTCAGATCTAGTGGATTTGAGCTTCCCTGACTGAGATCACTTGAGTCCTTGGGACAGAGGAAATGGTGATGGTTCACAGCTAGTGAGCTGTGGGAGACCCCACTGAGCAGAGCCATTGGCCCGAGGGCCCCATGCTCAGGCTCAGGCTGGGGGAAGAGTGACCCTGTCCCTGGGACTGCAGGGAGTGCTGGGTGCCTCACCAGGAGCTCAGTGTGTGTCTTTGAGGGAGGTTCTGGGACCCTTGCTTCAAAAAGTCAGAACTGGCATATGCATGGGTGGGACTGTCAACTAGTAAAATCTCCTTCAGAAGGTCCTGTGGTTTACCTGGGAAGCTGCGGAGGTGCACGCCCTCCCTCTGATGCAGGTGTTCCACTCCTAAGTTCCATGTTGTCCTCAGAGCTGCCCTGTCCGCATGGTCACCACTCCCCACATGCCACTGTCCACCGTTCAAATGAGTATCCATCAAAATTAAATGGGCCAGAAATGTCAGTTTCTCAGTCACAACAGCCACATTTCAGGTATTCAGGAGCCTTCTGTAGCTAGTGGTTCCTTCCCTGAGCAGTGCAGGTGGAAGATTTTCCATCCTCGCAGGATTCTGTGGGGCGGTGCTATGTTGGAGCAGTGGTTCCTGAAGTGTGGTCCCTGGGTGAGGTGCACCAGTGCCACCCTAGAACTGAGTGAGAAGCAGTGAGGTGGGTTCGGCACTTGCATGCACCTCAGCGTCCCCTCCAAGTGACTCCAGAGCACACCCACTGGAGAGGGAGCCTCATTGGAGGGGGACCCTTGACCACATGCACAGGGAAGACACGGCCCTGCTGTGTAACAGCAAGGATGGAGCAGAACCTAAATATCCACCCACAGTGGAAGGGATAAATAAATCACAAGAGTCTCATTGGGTCAACGAAAATTAATACAGGAATAATCTGCAGCTACGTGAAGCAGTGTGAATGTATTTGAGGAACATAATGTGGAATTTATAAAATGTCCTTTATTAATGTACTGCGTGGCTCATGCTTATCTTTATCTAAAACTTAAAACCAGGAAAAAAACAGCAGTAGCACAAAGATAGAAAAAGTCAAGGAGATGATAACATGCAGTTTTAGGATGGTGTTTACCTTTAAGGCTTGGATCTCCCGAGCCAAGCTGGTGCCGGGTGGGGTCCCCGCCCATGGGGCTCCCTCTTCTCAAACTGTGAACATGACTGGGAGAGGTCTGGTTCTGTTGGCCAACTTTTACCTTCCTATTTCAATTACTTTATATTAATTTAGTGTTTAAACAATTTGAAGATACTAAAATATTAGCATGTCTGGTGGTCATGAATCAGGTTTTTCCAAAATATAAAAGAGAGCACAAAAATACTGTTTTAAATACCTCCAGATTAGTTGACTCTTCCATTCCTGTAGCCTTAATTGCCCATTTTTGCTCAAATTCTCCATCTTCACATTTTTTTCTTTTAGGACATGGAACAATTGGAAATAAAATGTAGGGCAAAGCTCTCCAAATCAAACCTGAGCAGAGGTAAAATAGGGGTGACACAATTCATTTCCAATAATGACAGTGTGAGGAAGATTGTTTTAAGTTAAAGAGAGCCATTTTAATATAGCAAAGCAATACTAAATATATATGTCCTAAGTCCAGAAGATGAGAAACCATGAAGCCAAAATCTGAGTGATTACAGCTGTAAGGAGAACTTTAATCCTTTCCTATCACAGTGTGAATTATCAAGTAAAAAAATAAATAATGGGCAAGGACCCAAACAATATAGTTTTTATGGTCAAATTAATATTTATTTGCCAGAAATCTAGAAACAGGCGAATAGCCAGACTTTATTTGGAAGGAATCACACTGGTGTCCACCTCCATGAGACGGATCCATGCTCCATCCTTGTGCACACAGAGTGTGCCCTTGAGTGTGCAGTGTGAAGCACATCAGCTTGCTGTGTAGACAGGAGCATACCCATCGCATGTCCAGATTAATAGTTCTAAGCACACCAGCACCCTTTAGAATAAAGTTTAGTCGAATGTGTCAGATATCTGAATGACTCTGCTGTCAACGTGTGTCACCTGAGCATGGTAGCCCTGCCTCCGTGAGCCACGCCAGGGGCGCACGACACACGCAAAGAGTTGGTCATTGTTCCTTTTACTGTAAACCAAAACTGTAGTTCCCTTGATCCCCTGGGATCTCTTGGTATCATTTCTTAAAACTACCTGTGAATCTATGGTTATCTATTTTTTAAGAAGTCTCACCACTTCCTCTCTGCATTAATAGCACATATGCAGTCATGGTTGCACAGCAGGCAGTACCATCACATGCCCCACAGAGGAGGTCACCAGCCAGCAACAACAGGTGGGCAGACTGCTGTGAGGTGGGCACAGTGTTTCCGAGGTCCCCTGTCAGAATGGACACGAGGGCCTTGGGTACTCTAGAGAGTAGCACGGGCTTTCACTTACTGTCCCGGACCCATTCCAGAGATGAGCTGGATAGAAAATACAGGTGTCCTTGTCCATGGGCCTGTTCATTGTAGCACTGCTTCTAACAGCACAGCCCAGAAAGAATACCATGCCCATTTATATGGCCCATTCCAGTAAACTGAGACCCCACCCCAGCCACACATGGGGACGGAAGGTAACTTGGGTGTTCTCCCTGTGTGGTACGGATGGAGCTTGCGTGTGCTGCTGTTGGAAGAAGCAAGGCAGGGAGCAGCGTGGGCCTGCCGTCACCTACCTGTTTGCGGGCAGTTTGAGTACAGACACACTTGTGTGCACATGTGTGCACACTCTCGGTCCTGTTTCCTTATTTTACAGACAACATAAAACAAAAACAATGAATGAAAGCGTAATCCAGAAACCAATGAAAGCTTCCATTTATAGGAAGAGTCTGCATCACAGTGGAAGGGATGGGGTGTAGCCTGGCTTCTCCCACTACACCCTACTTTATAATTTTTACTTCAGAATCAGATATTGCTTTATGTTAACCAAATTAAGGAAGCTATCCTTAAAAGCAAGAATAAAATTAAATAAAAGAACTTAAACTATATATCATGTTTAATCACACAGAGAAAAATTACTTCAAATAGACTTTGAAGCAGTTTGAGTATACAGTCCCAGTAGAATATATGTTAAGCATGGAAAATGGTAAAAAAAATTAAAAATACCATTTGATAGATTGTTAGTCATAATGTCAGTGGTGTTTAGAACCATTTATATACACTTACTGAAATCATATTTACACATTAAGATAAAGCAAATAAGTCATCATGATAGTGCTATGGGAACTAAGATTCTTAACATCAAAGAATAGAGAATCAAGCATAAAATCAGACGAGTAAAACCCCTGTCATCGTAAATACTTACTATTCATTTGTTTTTTCCCTTTAAAAATAAAGTGACATTTGCTCACTCTCTCCACTGTAAATTCCTGGGTAAGTGACAATACCAGTGGAAATGGGAGCCCCTGCCTGACTGCATTTCCCAAGGAAGGACCAGCACTCCTGAGGGAGGTTCGGGTCCAGGGAACCTCAGGAGTCTGCAGCGTGGAGTCCTGATGGGAACATGGAACCTCTCATAAACTCTGGGGTCATGTCAGCACCCCAGTTTCTTTCTTTTTTTTTGTTTGTTTGCTTTTAAATTTTAGTCCATGTTGGCAGTACATAATGATTATATTTATATTTATCATGCAGAGTTGTACATGTACACAGCACATTTTAATTCTTTTTTGTTCCCTTCCCCCTCTCCTCCCCCCCTGCTTCTACCACCTCTTAGTCCCCTTTCCATTTGCAAAAGCTCTATTTTCAGTTCTTTTTTTTTTTTTTTCATTCCTTTTCCTTCCCTTCCCCACTCCTCCCTCCATCTCTCTCTTTTTTTTGTTTTGGTACCGGGGATCGAACTTGGGTCCTTGCACTTGCAGGGCAGGCGATGGCACCACTGAGCTAAATCCCGGGCCCACCTACATTTCTTGATTCCCTTCCCATTTGAAAAAGATGGGAAAAGATTCCCTTCCTACTTACGTTATCCAGTATTTTATTTTGCTCTTTATGTATAATTGGGGTTTCATATATAAGAGAAGCCATGTGATATTTAAGTTTGTGGTCTGATTTATTTCACTCCATATTAGGGTCTCAAGGTGTGTTCATTTTCCTACAAATGACTCAGGTTTATCCTTCTTTATGGCAGAGTGGTTGTGTATAAAACACCACATTGTCTTTATCCATTCATCTATTTATGGGGATATAGGTCATTGCCAAGATTCAGCTATTATAAATTTTGCAGTTATAAACATGGGTGTGCATGGATCACTGTACTATGATGACTTTAACTCTTTCAGGAAGATACTTTGAAAGGGAATAGCTGGGTCAAATAGAATTTCTGTTTCATTTTTTGAGGAATCTCCAAACTGATATTCAAAGAGGCTATACTGGTTTACATCCCCACCAACAAGGGAGCAGGGTTCCTTTTTCCCTGCAGCCTCACCAGCATTTGTTATTATTTGATTTCTTGATGATGGCTGTTCTTACTAGAGGAAGATGGAACCTCAGTGTTTTTTTAATTGCATTTCTCTAATGGCCAATGATGTTGAACACGTTTTAAAAAGAGTTTTATCCATTTTATCTTCCAGCACATTGTTTCTGTTTTAACATTTACATCTTTGATCCATTTTGATTTTAGTTTAGTACATGGTGAGAGATATGGATCTAGACCAGTCTTCTGCATGTGGACAGTTTTCCAGCACCATTTGTTAAAGAGGCTGTTTTTCCTCTAGTGTATATTTTTGGTCCCATTGTGAAAAATCAAGTAGCTGACTGCCTGGGGTTGTTTCTGCATCTTTTTTTCTGTTCCGTTGATGTCTGTTTTTGTGCCAGTAATGTCCTATTTTCCAGGGGCATTGGTAAGAATTATGATGGCAGTTTATTGGGATCTAGCAAACATGTGAAAACTATGAATAATTTCTAAGTAAAGCCCTCATTCACTGACCTTGAAAGGTTGCTAAGGTACCAACTTGTGAATAATAGGAAAGAGTCAAGAAAGCGCTTTGCTTTCTTGGTAAGCAGATAGTTTTGAGGGAAAGGCATTCCTTAGAGGAGAAATGCAATTGTCAGTGTGGAGGGAACGAAAGCTTTGAGGTGTTGTCTCCCTCCCCCAAAAGGATGGGCCAAGACAGTACTTACCAACAGCCTCGAAACCAGTAGGGGGCCTTGGAGATGGATGGCCCCGCCTGGCAGCACCTAGGCCACCAATCCATCATGGCATCCCAAGACAAAGACCGCAGACGTCCTGTGTGCCTGCCGGGATAAAATGTGGAGGACTCAGCTGCATCTGCCAGCCATCTCAGACTCAGACTGCTCACCCCCTGAATCTAGCCCAGCGTCCAGACCTGAGTCTAGCTTCCCAGAGGTACCAGGGAAGGGGACATGGGTGGGACTCAGCACGGGAACAGCGCTGGCCAGCACCGAGTGCAGATCCTCCAGCACCGAGTGCAGGGCCAAGGGCCAGTTCTGTGCAAGGAAAACAACAGCAGCAAAGAACAGGGAGGGGAGACAAAGACTTTAAAGCCCCTGAGACAGGATCAGGTGCGACGTGTACACTCTGTTTGGAGCCTGGTCAGAATAGAACAACAGGGACCTAGAGTGTTTTAAGAGACAGACTGGGTTGGATTAAGGACGCATTGTTGGTGTTTTAGGTAGAGTCAGGCTCTTGTCATGATGCTGCTAGAATGTTTAGCTCTACATAGAGCAGCTTGTAGATGTACTGCCTGGGGTTTGCAGAAGAACTGCACAGCAGTTTGTAGGCATCTTGGGAGCAGTGATGAAGGAAACTTCTCTGGCTGCTGTTGACCCTTGTGGACTCAGAGTACAGGGATGGGGCTCTTCAGACTGTGCGTTGGGGTTTGAAAATCATATCCCACAGCTGGACTCAGTGGTGCACACCTGTAATCCCAGCAAGGTGGGAGGCTGAGGCAGGAGGATCACAAGTTCAAGCCCAGCTTGGGCAATTTAGCAACCTGGGAGACCCTGTCTGAGAATAAAATAAAATAATAAAAAAAGGAAAAAATTCACTGCACACAGACACATGCACACAACATGTTCACACACATCACTGAAGGCCAGGCCTGGCCTGGGGAGTGAGTGTGGAAGGCACATGGCCTAAGGAGGCTGAAGTGGCCTGCCAAGGCCAGGCCTCAGCGAGCCAGCCACACAGACCCCCTCTGGGTGATGGTCTCCACAGCTGGCCACCTCATGGCATGAGCAGGTACAAAGAATCCCTCACACGAGGCAGAGGACTACTACTGAACCAGCCAGCACAGTGAGCTCCTCTGGACAGAACCACACACTTCCCTGGGATGTGCATGGGTCACGCGGGCCTCCTGTACCTGTCTTGGCAAGACAGGCAGCCCTGTGAGCTAAGCTGGGCCTCAAGAGCCGCTTGAGGGCAGTGTTGGGCACTGTGCGTGTGTTCTGGGGCTCTTGCTCCATGTGAATCAAGGTCGTTGCTTATGTTGGATTCTTTTTCTTTCTTTCACTACTGGGGATTGAACCCAGGGCCTTTGCACTGAGCTATATCACCAGCCCTTTTTATTTTTATCGTTTCTAATTTTATTTTAAGACAAGGTCCCACGAAATCACTGAACTGCCCAAGCTAAGCTCAAACTTGTGATTCACTGCCTCAGCCTCCTAGAGTTCTGGAATTGCAGGCATGTGCCTCTTATTTCTTTTTTTAAAGTTTTTATTAACATGTATTTGTGATACATAGTAATTACATGCATCCTGGGGAATTGGTAATATGCAGATGGCATTGTGATCATTTTTATTCCTTCCCCATCCTTGCCTCTGCCTCCTTCCTCAGCCTCCCTGCCCATCTCTACAGACTCCATCTCCCTGTTTCTTACCACCTTGCTCTTTCAATTATTTATATTTTGAACCTCTCGTATTAGATAAGCCATGTGATACTTACCTTCTGTGTCTGATTTGTTTTCCTTAGTATTATGACCTCAAGAGCCATCTATTGTCCACCAAATGACTCAAATTTATCCTTCTTTATGGCTGAGTAGTACTCCATTGTGTATAAATACCATATTTTCTTTATCCATTCATCTATTGATGAATATATAGGCTGCCTCCATGTTTAACTGTTTTGTGTTGTGATGCTAAACACGATGTGACTATGTCACTGTAATATTGATAGAAAAAATTTGAACTAAAAGTTAGGTATTAAGGTAGCTGAAGTAGTATAAGTAATACATTCCTTTAAGATTTACCTTTCCCATAACTCTTATTGTTTAAGGTGATGGCTAACTGAACCTTTGACCTGTAACCTAGCTGTGGATAACATTTAACCTGGAGAAAAGCAAAGTAAAAATGTTTGGATAATTTACAATGTATGTGTTTTAAGCGCCATCTGTTTGTTATGTGTCTATGACTTTAACCACTAACAGGAACTAGTTGTAAAAGAGAAACCGAAATTTTACTGACTAAGACCACCAGGAATGAGGTAATGGCTAAAAGAAGATATAAAAGGAAATGTTAAAACAAAGAGCGGCCCGGACACTGATCAGCTGAGTTTCTGGCAGTCCTGCCTTGCTGGCAAGTAAAGGCTTTGTCTTTTTACCCAACTTCTGTGTCTCCGTACATTTTTTTCCACGATTCCAGAACAATATAATAACTTTATCTCTTTGGGTATAGGAGAGGTATAGTGGGGTCAAGTGGAATTTCTAGTGTTAGTGTTTTGAGGAATCTCCATACTGATTTCCATAGTGTCTGTACTAGTTTACACTCCCACCAACAGTGTGGTAGAGTGCGTTTCCCCTACGCCCACCCCTTCGCAGCCTCCTTGGGATTTACTGTTTTTTGAATCCTCAGTGATGGCCATTCTCACTGGAGTGACTTGGAATCTTGATGTTGTTTTGATTTGCATTTCTCTAATTGCTAAAAATGCTGAACACTTTTCCCATGTATTTATTGGCATTTGTGCTTCTTCTTTTGAGGAGTGTCTCTTAATTTCAATTTCCATTTTTCAAATGGGTCTCTTATTTTGGGAAGGTCTAATTTTTTTTTTTTCTATATATTGTAGGTATTAGATGTCTGTTCAAGGAGTACCTGGCAAAATTCTTTTTCCCAGTCTGTAGGTTGTTTCTTCACTCTGTTGGTTGTTGCCTTTGCTCTGCAGAAACTTTTTAATTTGATATGATCCTGTTGTTGATATGATCCTGTTGTTTGATATGATCCTGGTATTATGCCTTATGCAACTGGGGTTCTATTCCAAAAGTCCTTGCCTACACCTATGTCTTCAAGAGTTTTAGCAGTTTTTTTTCTTCCAGCAGATTCAGTGTTTCTGTCTTTATATCTAGATTTTTGATGCATTTTGATTTACTTTTAGTACGTGGTGAGAGATACAGGTCTAGTTTCATTCTTCTGCATGTGGATAACTAGTTTCCTGACACCATTTGTTAAAGAGGCTATCTTTTCTCCAGTGTTTGTTTTTGGACCCTTTGTCAAAAAACCAGGGGGCTGAAGGTGCTTGAGATTGTTTCTGCATCCTCTGTTTTATCCCATTAGTGAAAATGTCTGGTTTTGTGCTAGTGCTATGCTGTTTTTATCTCTGTAGCTTTGAAGAATAACTTGAAGTCTGGGATTGTAATGACTGCTGCTTTTGTCTTGCTGGTCAGGATGGCTTTACCCATTCTGGTTCCATATAAATTTTAGAATTTTTTTTCTAGTTCTGTGAAGAATGTGGATGGTATTTTGGTTGTAGTTGCATTAAATCCAAATATCATGTTCGATAGTATAGCCATTTTGACAATATTGGTTCTGCCTATGTAGGAACAGGGAATGTCTTTCCATTTTCTGATTCCTCTTCAATCTTTTTCCAGAACAATATAGCTTTTGTTATAAAGATCTTTCTCTTCCTTGGTTAGGTTTCTTCCTTGCTATTTCTTTTCTTTCTTAAAGCTATTATGGATGGGATTGCTTTCCTGATTTCTTTCTTGGTGAGTTCATTGTTGGTATATAGGAATGCTGTTGACTTTTGTGTGTTTATTTTGTACCCTGCCACTTTGCTGAACTTGTTCATTCTAAGAGTCTTCTGGTGGAGTTTTTTCGGGTCTTCCACGTAAATGATCATGCCATTGGTTAAGAAGGATAGTCTGACTTCTTCCTTTCCTACTGGAATCCCTTTTATTTCTTCTCTGAGCTGATTACATGTGTTTGGTTCTGAGCTGGCTCTCACTGGGATGCACTGTTGCATTAAGGGTTGGGTCTTTCCCTCCTGTGCAGCAGGACTGGCTGCTTCTTTTACCCTCAGTGATGGTGAATATATGGCACGTGTGCCACAGTGCACTGTTGTTATCATTGAAAGCTCTAAAAGGTTCACTGTTGCTGGTCTGGACTCTCAGACCTTCCACTGGAAGAGCTTGTCGGACTGCTTTTCAACTGTGAGCCATAGGAATTTGCATTTCTTGTCGATTGGTTGAATATTAAAGTGACCCAGAAACATAGGTTTGGAAAACACCTTTCAGAACTGCAGATAGGGGCTGGGGATTTGGCTCAGTGGTTCCACCACCTGCCTTGCAAGTGCAGGGTCCTGAGTTCGATCCTGGTACCAAAAAAAAAAACAAACCAAAAAACAGAATTGCAGACAGACCTTGATTTGGGTAGTCATCAACTGTGGTGGCAAGTTTATGAAACAGCTCAGCGGGGCCACTATACCCAGGTGTGCAGTCAGACATTATCCCAAGAGTTTCTCTGAGGGTATTTTGTGATGAGGTTAACATTTATATAGGGGGATTTGGATGAAGCCTATGGTTCTCTGTAACGTAGGCAGGTGGCCTCCTCCGGGCAATTGAGAGCCCAAATAGACCAAAGCCTGCCCTCCGTGAGCAGGGAGGCTGCCAATAGATCCCTCTGGACTTGAGAGGCTGCTCATCACTGGGTCTCTAACCTGCTGCCTGCCCTCGCTAAACCCCAACACGTGCGTGAGCTGATGTCCCAAGATCAATCCACACCCGTCCCCACCGTGTGCACCTAACTGTTAGTCCTAGCTGTTTCTCTGGGAGCTCCAATACATTAACCAAAGAATAAACATCTGTTAGGAAATTTGAAGTTATTAAAGTCTACTTCATTATTTCATGTTTCTCTTTTGTACCGTCCTGCTTTAATGTGCTGATTCCAGTTACAATGTCTTGATGTACTAAGGACCCCAGCCAGGGTTCCAGGAGTGGGGTGCAGACCCAGGTTCATCCTCTTCTGCCTGCTTCTCCCCACCAAGGCTGCAGAGATGAGACCTGTGACTCACCAAATTTGATTGGCCGTGACCTTTGTCATTTAACCAGTTGGAATGTTCTCAGACATGGACAGACACACGCCAATAAGTATCTGGCAAAAGATAATATAGATTGGCACAGAGATAATAGATCAGTCACTTTGAAGCTGGCTGGATGAGCAACAGGCTCGTCTCTGGAATTTGGCTGCATGATGAAATGTGATTTACAGTTCTCATTACCAGCCATGCCCCAAACCAAGGGTGTTGGTGTGAATTCTAAGAGGGCCGCGCTCTGCATTGCTGGTGGGTAATTGTGTCATGCAGTGGCCCGGTGATGAGTATTTCACAGGAATCATAGCCAAGCTTTTGCTTGCTCAGTTGAATTCAGTGTACTCGAGTCTGAGCAAGGCATGGAAAACAATTGCTGTCATTGAGTGCCCTCGAAAATGCATCTACCATAAACACAGGCACGCGGGGAAATCTGATGCCAGGAAGCCATTTGTTTTGGTTTTTATCTTTTGGGGTTTTTTTTGTGCCAAAAATTACTTGAGAAGTTTAATGATGCAATTAAAGGTGAAAAATTGTTCCTTTCACCACAATTCCTTTCTCTACTATAAAAAATGGAAAATTGTTTCTGTACCTATTTCCTACAGTTTGAATAGTGTATGTCATATGTGAGTAATTTTCATCTAGTTAACCTGTAGTTATTTTGAACTTCCATTTTGTCATTTCATAAGCCAAATTAAATCCGCTGCAGTACCGGCTATGTGGTTTTAAGAAAACTTACTGTGTCCTAAGGTGCTGAGATTTACCTTCTGCCTCTTAACCAGTAAATGGCAGAGAGGAAGAGCTCTTCTCCCTGATGGCTTTCACCCTTTTGAGCTGCTCTTCAAAACCAAGGCTGTGGATGCAGACAAGACTCTTGGCAGCTCCTAAAAGAACACCGGTGCAGTCCTGGAGGGCCAGGCAGAGGCACTGGGCAGGGCCAGACTCCAAGGGGAGGGGGCCAAAGAGACCGGGAGACAGCAGTGGGCTGGAAGCTGCCCTTGTCTGTCCAGTGTGCCCCACTGAGGCCTGAGCCACATCAGTTTGCAGACCCTCCAAATAGGTCTGCTGGTAACTAGAAAAGGCCATTTCAATTTTATCTTATGCAAATTTTATTGTTCTTTACAAATAAACCACCTATGGCAGTGGTGGTGGAACCTATGACACTTGTGTTAATGTGTTTTTCTTTTAAGACCAAAGATGCTAATGTAGAGGTGTTCCCCTCCTCCCCCAAAGCTTCAGTATTTAGGTTTAATTGTACTGTTGGCATTGTGCAATAAATAAGTGGGTTTGGGGATGCAATTTGCACTCATTTTCTAAAAGGTTCTCCATCACTGACCTGTAGTGATTTCAAAGTTTAAAAGGTATACTGTGACAGACGGCGGAGGAAGGAGACCACCTGAGCAGGCTAGTGGAAGGCAGTGAGGTGCAGACTTTATTGACCTGGTGCAGGCCCACGGAGGGTGAGAGGCCCATTAGTGACAAAGAAAACTCAGAGGATTTTATAGGGGATTGGGAGAGGGGCCTGACCTGTCTGTCACATACAGGGGTCAGAGCAAGTATTTGTGGTCAGGTTCCATGCAGCATTCGAGGCAGATGTATGGATGTTATCAGGTAACTTAGTGTTGAAAAGATGTTGTGCTATACTTTGTAGTCTTATCTCTTTTCTATAACAACCGGTTCTGTGTTCTGTCTGCTCGGAGACACCACAGCCTGCATCTGGTCTGGGGGAGTGGCATGTCTTGCTGAGAGCTGCAGTTTTGTACCTGCTAAGATTGTAGCTTGGAATCAAACAACATATTCTACAACCATGTCATGGCCAGATCAAGTCTGACATATACAAATATAGATGTCAAACATTCTGAATTGGATTAATTTTTTCTCATTGGATAGAGGAAAACCCTTAGTATTCACACATACATTTGAGATTTTTGCCTATATAAGGAGCTCTGAGAACCCATGACATAGTAACTGATAGTTTGCTGAGGTGTCAATTTGACCAGCACATACTCAGGGTTCATAACTACTTCCTCAATTAGTCATAAGCCCGAGCAGGCATTGATTCTCTAATCATTATCCTGTAAACATTTCATTGGACAGTAGTATAAGGGATTCATAAACCTGGGGTACATCTTACTGTGAACATCAAGGATTTATTTTGCTTAAAAATTATATAAGGAGTTTCAAAAGATTTTCATCCTTTTTTTAAAAAAAATCATTCACTTTAGTATCCTCTACTTAAGGGAAAAATAAAATTAAAGGTGCCAGAAAATTATATAATTTCTAAAATGTTGGTATAAGATATATTTTGAATAAAATTAAGGGGTTTCAGCAATATAAGAAGTCCAAACAATTACATAGTCTTGAAGAAATGTTCATGATCGAGGTTCCTGTTTAGAGAATATTCTATGGCAATAGTTCCATCAGTTATGTACCATCTCTGATGGTAAGCAGTAGAAAAGGATGTCAGATAAATTTAAGCAGCATCCCCAAAACGATTTATTATTTATATATTTTTTAGAACATCTCAAATTCTTTTTCTCTTTGAAAATAGGAGAATTTAAGAAACAAATCTGTGAAAAGGTCTCCTTAGTTTCAAAGCTAGTGTTGATTCCTTATAGTTAATGCTGGTTGTGCACCTACACTTAAGCAGACACAAAGTTGTGTTTTCTTTATTCTTTTTTGGAGAAAGAGAAAGTCTCCTGATTTTTATTTTGGGAAACAAGGGCACATTGGTAATATCTCCTTCAGGAAACAACAAGAGACAAATGATGGGCAAGTCTCAGGTGGTGCACACATAGGCATTCTTGTTGACTTAAGAGTCCTGCATCTCTTTTCTGTCTGTGTATTTAACACTCTTTGAGATCGAGGCCTGGTGACCGGTCTGTCTGATGTGCTTGTGAGCCTCTGAGCATGCGTGTGAGGGGGCAAATGGGGACCATCCAAATCGTCTCCAGCACTGCTGGACTCACAGATGCTCACTCGGACTTACTGTTGTTTTCTTCTTTATTAGATCAGGGTTCACTTTTTGTCAAGAAGGAGTGAGATGAACACTGTCTTCCAAATTAAGATTGTAAGCATCACTGGAACTGACAGATTCATCTAATTTGAGCAGGGGATTTTAATTTTCACTTTTGTTTCCTTTATACTTTAATGTAGATTGAGATTTTCTTCTGTTAGCTTTTCTCTTTTTCTCCCTTACTTGTGCATCTCTACGCATACTTTTTTTTTCCAGATTTAGATTCTAAAATGACATCTTTCATTTTGGTAAACTTTGCTGGATGAATCAGCCCTGGTGATAAGTTAATTTTGTCTTTGTCCCGTTGACAAACTTTTTTCGTTCATTTTTTGATATATGCATGTTTACTAAAGGGTCTACATTTCTAATTCTTTCCAATTCAAAACACAGCCCCTTTAGGGCTGGGGACTTAGCTCAGTGGCACCGTGCCTGCTTCTCAAGTGCAAGGTTCTGAGTTCGATCCTGGTACCCCCCCCCCCCCCAAAAAAGATGACCCTTTCAAACGTCTGGTTTTAAAATTATCCGAGGTATCAGATTGATGTATACTATTAAAGGGCAGTTTCTTGAAGAAGAACTTGCAGTAAATCCTTCACAAATAAATCCCTGGGGTTGTCATCATTATTGGAATCCATTCCTGAAAGACATACTTCCTGGTTCTGAGCAATATCTTCTGTTTGTTTGGAATCGGATTGGAGCCCTGTGCGTGTGTGTGTGTGTACACCTGTTGGTGATGGAACCCAGGGCCTCACACATGCTAGGCAAGTGCTGTGCCATTGGGCAGGAGCCCAGCCAGTGGCTTCTGAGGCCTGTGCTGGGCCTATGGTCCTGATTGCCCTCAGTGCCCCACTGCTCCGTACAGGCCTTGTAAGCAGGGGTAAAACCCTTCCACCTCCCTCCCTTCTTCATGTCTGGGTGGGCAGCAAGAGCATTAGCCAAATTAGCCTTGGGCTCCTGTAAGACAACATATAAGCCTGCCAGGATCTGCTTAAAGAGTTGCATTTGTCTTCTTTTCCAAAGCTAGACCATGCCACCCCACTTTGCACACGTCAGCAGGAGTGCCTGGGCAGTGTGATTGAGCCTGGCTGCAGTAGGCTTGCTGTCAGTTATTGGTCAGAGCTGCTGTTTTCTTAATTAGTGATTAAGACACCACAGTGTTGAGATGATCTGAAATAGAATTTGCCAAAATGTTCTCTTTTGTTGGGTTAATCAGACCATATTCATCACCTGTTAGAAAGTGCTCCAGCTTGCTGGTTGTACAGCGTCTCCTCTGCAGCTGGGCAGTGGGAGGAGACTAGGGCTGTGCCCACCCTCACAGGGGGGACTAGGCAGACCTGGGGGCAGCAGCCCAGGCCCCCGGAGCCTGTATCTGCTGTGTCCTGCCTGAGGGTAGCCTCCCTCCTGGCCTCCCTTCATCCTCTGCAGGTGCCTGGCCTCTAGGAGCCTTCCTGATGAACAGAATGGTGTTCTCTGGTCTTGTCTCTTAAGACTGCTGCTGGGACAAGAAGGAAGAGCTTACGGGTCTGCAGGTACCTGGTGCCAACCCTTGTTCTGCAGTTGCCACATGCTGTGCTGTGGAACATCCCAGGAAGAACAAGCATGTGGATAGACCGAGGCTTTCTCAGTATGTGGCCTTCCCAGACCCCCAGCTCCCTCCTTTCCCTCCCAGCCAGTCCACAGCCTGGGAAATGGGGAGATCTTGAGTAGCAGAAGAGGCTGGTCCTGTGGGGTAGGAGAGGACAGGGAGGCCTGGACTGGGCTCTAACCCTTCCCAGAGCTTGCCCTCTGGTGGCCAGTTCCTCTCGCTGACCCACTCTATGCCCCTGAGGGTTGTAGCTGTGGCTGAGCAGCCCTTACCCAGAGCCCCCAGGGGACTGCTAGAAGTCACAGCTTCTCCTGCTGGGGCTCCTGCCAAAGCTTGAAAAAAGCCAGTTGACTTGGCCAACTTCTCACCAGTCAGGAGGCCCCGTCTTTCCAAGCAAGTGGGCCTCCGGTAGGATGGCCAGGACTGGCCTGTGGTCTGAGCCCCAGCCACTGCCCTGTCCCTGTCCCCTGTTGATGAGCCTCATGTTGGGTGATGATAGGAGTTGTCTAGGTTACACTTCATCCAGACAAAGCCCATTTGCCATTTGTGATGTGAATTTGTATTTATTAAATTGCTCTTTTAATAGATTTTACCAAGTCATGAAAGACATATAATCCACTTAAAGCAGTAGAACTCATTTTTCCCTGCTGCCCTGTGGCTGTGGAAGTGTAGGAGGCACTGGGGCAGGTGGGGGTCCAGCAGAAGCTCCCAGCAGCAGGAAGGAGGGCTGGCCCGAGGCCCAGGCCAACCTGTGCTCTCTGCTTTAATAAAAGGTTGTTAAGCAAATGAAGAGTGTAAACAGGATTCCTTGGAGAACCCTTGTTCTAGAAATTCCCTGAGTGTTCCTGGAGGCCTCTTGTCAGCATTTGCAATGCTAATTACTGATCTTGCCTTCTTTAGGGCTGGTATCCTTGGAGAGGTGGAGCGTTTTGTGTGTTGCTTAGGTCACTTTCAGTATTTAAAGGAAAAGGCCTGTTTCTTTAGCTCTGTCCTGAGAGCCAGGCGTCCCTAATGCTGCCTGTCATCTCCCAGGCTCCAGCCTTGAGTGAGTGGATTTGGTGGTGTGGGATTTCAATGGTCTCTAATCCTGCTGTTGGGCTCGGAGCAGGAACTGCAAAGGGGTCACAGAGACTCCAGAGCTAGTGGGAGAGAGGACGTGTTACCACTGACAATGACAGTGTGGCACATGCAGCCTCCCCCATGTGGCCAGGGCCCCTGGGAAGGAGTGGGGCAGCTGGCTGCCCAGAGGAAGGGACGCTAAAGAGCTAGGAAGGAAGTCTTCCTACTGCCCAGGGAGGCAGGAAAGGAAGGGAGCTGGATGTCAGGCATTGTCTCCTAAAAGGAGTTTCTCCTTTATCCTGAAATGCAGTGGCGTGGTGTGTGGGGAGCCATGTAATTAGTGGAGGCAGCCGGGTTACAGCATGGTGGCAGCTGGAGGGGCTCAATGGGGAGAGGCCTGAGTAGCTTTTCACTGCATTTCCCATATCAAGGTTTTAAACATTACCTGATATTGATATAGGGGTAATAAATTAACTCTCAACCTGCTAGATGTTAGATACGCTGAGTTCGTGTTCCTCAAGATCAAAGAACAACGGAGGTTAAGAGTAGGAAAAATTTATTGAGAGAGATAGCTACTGAGAGGCAAAAGGGGACCTGGAAGGGGTTGCCTCGGACCCCACTTTATCCAGGAAGTTTTATAGGGCAAAATTATGAGGTGGATACAAAATCACAAGGTGGGTATAACATGGGTCAAAACTATGATCAACCAATAAGGTTACAAAGATAGGGACTGGGGATTTAACTCTGGTTCCGCAACCCGCCTCACAAGCGCAAGGTCCTGAGTTCGATCCCTGGTACCAAAAAAAAAAAAAATTACAAAGATAGCCGCTTAGGTAACATTGAGCCAGTGGGGAAGCAGGTCACATAGCAGATGTACATGGAAAGAACAAGGACCTTTTTAGGAAGGGTTGGATCAGGAGGTCCTTGTTACCTACCTAGGTGACTGATGTCTACTAGACTTTACTGGACTAAGTGATATCAATTATAGTACAATCTTCGATTTATTGCTTATCCCTTGGGGAGGCATGTAGACTTGGTTGTTTTTTGTCTTTGTCTCGAGGCCTGGCCTTTGACAGATGCACCTCCAGCCACAGTTGCAATGTGTTCTCATCCTCTGCACTGACTCCCTCAAGGGCCTTGCCTTGTCTGACTGCCTAGAATATTCCTACTGTCTATAATATTCCCTCCCCAAAGAGGTACCCCTAGCTGCCATGAGGGAGTAAAGGGTGTTGACCATTTTGGCTACTTGTGGCTGAAGGGGATTGTAGTTTTGATCGATACTCTCTAGAGGTTCTACCTAAAGGCCGTCGATAGACACCAGGCATTTTCATCTTTAAGTCTGAAGGAAACAAGGCCAAAGAAACAGTTAAGTCTGCATGGGCCAATTAATAAGCTCTCCTGGCTGTGTATATTTGGAGAATTACCTGTTCACAGTTATGTCTTTTAGCCTCAGTTTTTTCTCTTTTGATAGAAAGGTGGCAGGGTTTAAGGAGGAACATGTCTTTATTTGAATGGCTGGTCTTTTTAGAAGTAGAGCCTGATATTTAAGAAGTTGATTGTCTGATAGCCATAGGCTCCCTTGGGAACAAAGAAGTCCTGCAACATTGTGAGGGGTATATACAGTGAGGTCTTTGTCTGCAGTCAGCTTGGATGCCTCCTCCAGTACAAGGAGAGCCATGGCAGCCACTGCCCTAAGGCACACAGGCCATCTCTTTGCTACAGTGTCTACTTCATGACTCAGGTATCCTGTAAGGTGTTGAGCAGATTCTTGATCCAGTGTAAGCACTCCCAAAGCCATGCCCTGCCTTTCATCAACATATGAATTGAAATGGTGTCCTGTTGGTAGGATACCCCTCAGTGCTGGGGCATTTAGAATCACTTGTATAAGCTTATGAATTGCAATTTGTGAATGAGGTTCTCCCTAAAATATGGATATCTGCTTTTTGGGCTTTTTTTATAATCTGAAGGAGGGATCATGTGATCTCACCATACCCTGCTATCTAAAGATAACAAAAGCCTGTAATTTTTAGAAAATTTTTTAGCTATTTTAGGGTCTTGGGCTGTGGGAAGGAAAGTATTAGTTTAATTTTTTCTTTTCTCAGTCTTTGGGTTCTCTTAGCTATGATACAGTTCAAATATTTTACCTCAAGGCCATAAAGTTGTGCCTAAGACCTAGAGACCTTATAATCTCTATTTGTTAGAAAATTTAACAGGGCTTGGTTGTCTTGGCTAGAAAGCTCTTTTGAGGGGGCGCATAACAGCATGTCATCTACATATTGTAGGACCGTGACTTGGGAAAATTTAAAACATGCTAAGTCATGGGAAAGCACTTGCCCAAAAAGGTGAGGACTGTCTCCTGAGGTGCCTGGTTGTGAGGTTTCTCAAAGGCAAAAAGAAACTGAGAATCTGTATGCAAAGGAATATAAAAGAAGGCATCTTTTAAATCTAATACTTTAAATTTTCACTGAAAACCACCCGGCATCTTTCAGAATCTGAGAAGGAGAGTGTACAGGTTAGGTACCACCAGGTGGATAGGTACTGTTGTCTCATTTACCAATCTGAGGTCCTGTATCAACCTCTACTCTCCATTGGGTTTTTGGACTCCCAAGATTAGAGTATTGTAGAGGCTGTTGTAGGGTGTAAGTAAGCCTTGTGTCCTTGAATTGTTGATTACAGGCAGTAGTACTTTTTTTAAACTTTAGGCCTTAGAAGGTATTGTCTCTGGTGAGGAAAAATAGTGGGGTCTTTAAGATGTATTTGTACCAGGGCAGCTCTTATTGCTCTTCCTATTTTACTTTTAGTTGCCCACATTTTAGGATTTATTTCTATCTCCATGAATGGGAGGCAGCATACCTGATCTGGGTGTGTGTATATTATAGTATTTAAATAAGATAAGATATCTCTCCCCTGGAGGGAGACTGGACTTGTAGGCATAATCAGAAAGGAATGGGAGAAGAGAAAGCTGTCCTTGTTACAGCCTAAGGGTTGTGAGAAATAGCAGGTTGCCTCCTCTCCAGTGACTCCTTTCACTGAGGTATGGCAGGTGGAAGGAAGGCCAGCGTTGAAAGGAAGGACTGAGAGACATGCGCCAGTGTCCAGCAACAGACTGTTTTCTCCCCGTTCCGTGGTCATCATTATCCAGGGTTCCTCCGTAGAGATGTCAGTCTGGTCAGAAGGAGAAAGCAAGAGAGTGTCCAGGGCCCTTCAGTCTTGCTGGACCAGCTGGTAAGATGGGTCTGATCCCTGGGACCTCCATCACAGGGGCACTTTGACTTCCAGTGATCACCTTTGCAATCCGGGCATGGCTCAGGGGCCTCTTGTTGCATAGGTTTTTATCAGAGTCCCTCTTAAGGTGGCCTGGCTTTTCACAGTGGTAGCAGCTGAGTTTAGTCATTGAACTCTTTTTGGAGCCCTGAGAATCAGACTTAGAGTCTATTCCCTTTAATGCCACAACCAAGGCAGCCACTTTTTCTTGATCTCTCTCTCTTTTTTTTTCCTTCTCCTCTTCTTGGTCTTGATTATAAAATGTTGAGGAGGCAGTTTTCACTAAAGTAACAAGTGAGCTATCCGGAGCAAAAGCCGTCTTTTGTAGCTTTTTCTTAATATCTCAGGCTGACTGAGTAATAAACTTGTCTTTATGAATAATCTGGCCTTTTACCAAATCAGGAACCACGGATGTATGTTTTATCAGTGTCTCTTGTAAATTATCTAAGAAGGCAGAGGGGTTCTCATGTTTCTCTTAATGAACAGTTGACTATTTAAAATGATTGAAGGGCTTAGTTTTTGTCTTTCTTAGACCTTTAAGAATATGTCTGAAGATTTTTTCTTTTTATTTTAGTCTCCTGTCTGGTTGGTAGACCAGTAAGAATCTTTTGTAGGGAGTACTTGGGCTTCAGTAGGAACCAGCTGTTCTCCTGGTTGCCTATCTTCTGGCCTTTTAAACTTAACAATATGATATTTATCTCTAAATATAATAGTAACTTGTAATGCTGCTTGTCTCTCATTACAGGTCAGTGTTTAAGAGTAACATTATGTCTTTTTAGTCTAGTTTATAAGTCTGAGTAAGTTCCCTAAAGATTGCATGGTACTTATCAGGTTCATCTGAAAACTTTCTCAGATCTTGTTTGATCTGTTTGAGGTCACTGAGGGAAATGGACACATGGACACAAGTAGGGGCAAATTCTTCACCCACCTCCTGTAAGGGATACTGTCCTTGAGGAGCTTGAACAAAATCAGATAGGGATGAATATAGCCCAGTTGAGGCTTTAATGTAGGTTAACGTGGAAGCCTTGCCCTTAGGGTCTGGAGGACAAGTGAGGAGAACTTGAGGCTCAGTGATAGTGTACGAGACTGATTACAATTGGCTTGGAAACCTCCTTCTGAGGATCCAAAGGGCAAGGGAGGGGACCTCAGGCTTGGTAACAGTAGATGTATCAGACTGTGCCTCATTTTTCTATGGCTTATCTTTATATTTTGAACACAAGTTTGGATTGTCTCTTAATGTAAAGGAAGTCTGAACATGAGGTAATTTTGACCATTTTCTCACTCTCTTACAGTACAATTTTAGTTGTTCAATAGTATCATAATCAGTATTTTTCTCTGCATTCTATTTTGCCTCTAGCGGGTAGGCAGGCCATGCTTGGGTGAAGAAAAATATTAAACACCTCTTTCTCAATATGTGAGGGTTGAGAATTTTTAAATGCTTAAGAATACATTCAAAAGGAATAAGAGAACTCAACATCAACTTTTCCATCTGAAAAACAACAAGGGCAAAATAAGCATCCCTTTTAATCCCTACTTGGTTTCTTCATCTTCTCAAGGCATCCCCTGAGGTGACCTGCTCCAGAGCAGGTGGTTGCTATCTGGAGAGTGACCAGAAGATAGGTCAGGTCTTACTAGCCACTCTTACCAATGAAACTCACACCCCTAACTCTAACACGTGTTTCCAAAAGCATAAGCTACAACTGATTCTAGCTATAATAGTCTTTCTTTAAAGAAGGAAGCATTGCTAGCAAAATTAAACCAGTAATAAAGAGACATGAACAACTGCTTTACAATTCTTTGAAAGAGCACGAAGGGGAAATAATCAAAGAGCAAATTGGAAGTGTTGAGAGCACTTCCCAGCCTGCAAAAGAGATCACCTCTAGAGATAGGCAAGTAATGGCTCAGAAAAATCCTGCCCTGGGCCCTAGGGAAGAGAAGTCCCCAGGACATTTGTGCTTTCTACCTAATCACCTACACAGTCTTCCTCATCAGCAAGACAAGGCTAAGTTTTACTTAAAATCCATTCTAAAATTTCTATGTTTTTATATCTGCAACACACTTAAAAACTCGGTGGTTAAAACCTATACCCATTGTTCACCAACCACAACTTATACATTAGTGAAAGTATTTCCCTCTCCTGCACACACAAATGATGAGAACCAGGCCTAGGAGGGAAGAGAGAGACAGGAGGTTGGGGATTCTCCCTTAAACTGAATGTGTTTTAGTTCCTTAAATATTGTGCTTTAGGAGATAGCTCCTCTGGTCTCATCCAGAAGTTGGTTCTTTCCACGGGGGTCTCAGGTTCAGTTTCTTGTACTCAGGAGACTGTGCCCAGAACACTAAGTGGAGACATCATTTTTATATGTGTTCTCCTGGATGGGCAAAATTCCAGTGTCTCATCTGACCCACAGACAGGGCATGTTTTCCTCATCTAAGATGACTTCCCTGTCTTTGGCATTAGAAAACACTCATTTTCTGTAGGCTCAACTTAAAAGTTCTTAGTTGTTGGATAGGAGGGAAAGCTTGAGACAGTTCAGGGTTTCTCCCTCTCTAATCTTTAGCAGAAACATGACGCCAAAAAAGATTACAAAGTGACAGGAAAAGATCAGAAATTAGATCAGGAAAAAGGAAGTCTTTTCTTCTCACACTCTCATGAGTTATTGAGACAATTTTCCCATCAGTTGTCACCCTTAACCTGGAAAAGTGAGAGTAGGGAATCTCAAGAGCTAAGATTGCCTCCTCAGCAATGGAGATCAGACCAGAAAGGAAACTGAGGCAGAACAGTCTTGATATTGACCTCTAGAGTGTAGGGGGCCGGGGATCAGGTCATACTATCCTAGTGAAACCTGTCCTCCAAGTCTTAAGAATGGCTGCCGGCCTATTGCTTTCTAACTGGCAGTTGGAGTCCTGTGATTTATTAATAGGCAGGGGACCTCCATGTCAGTCATTGTCTCCTAGAAGGAGTTTCTCCTTTATCCTGAAATACAGTGGTGTGGTGTTTTATGAGCCTGAGTAATTGGAAGAGGCAGCCCAGTTACAGAGAGGTGACAGCTGGCAGGGTTACTGGGGAGAGGCCTTGGTAGCTTTTCACTGTGTTTCCCACACAAAGATTTTTAAATGCTAACAGTTATGCGCAGTGTTAATGGATATCATTGTACCTAGCACATAAAACCTATACTATAAAGCTAGAGTAGCAGTCAATTTCATGTTTCTAAAGAAATGTGTTGATTTTTTAAAAAATTAATGCACAGAGGTTTCTGTTTCTGGCAGTGTAGGGGACTTGGTGTTCACCGGCCCTTCTGTCACAGAATACACCAAAAGATGTTGGAGTGACCACAGTGTAACCACAAAAGCGAGTACTATCAGAAATCAGGAGAAAATGTGGAGGAGAGTGGCTTCAAAGCTGGCACCTACTGGGGATCTGCAACATCACTTCTCAGGCCTGAGGCCTGGTTTTTAATGACCTAAGGTAGGGGTCAGGATCTGGAGGCAGTCAGAGAGGGCAGGTGCTAGTGTTTGCCTTTCTTGTCTTGTTCATGAAGGTTAAAGAAAAAGGAAACAACACACCCCCAACACACACATACAGAGAATTTTCAGCCACAGTCCTGTGTTCACATAGGTTTGGAGCCCCAGGTCAAGTTCCTGATTTGGCCTGTAAAATTGCAAGTTAAAAATATAATTTGACAGTCTGTTGTGTATTTCTTCAATTAGCTTCTTGTTATATTTATGGAAGTTACCAGTTTTTGTGCCTTCTTAGCTATAGCAGTTGCCTTTTTAAAATGGCAATTAATTTATATAAAACTTTGTATCTACTGTAGTGTACAGTATCGGTTGCTATTAACTGCCATATTGCCCTGTCTTTCTATTAAAAATACTGTTTCTGTATTATGGATTAACAGTTTCATGTGGACATTTGCCAAACAAGAAGAACTTGTTATTGTCTTTGATTTATATATGATTCCCACTATCATCAAATGAAAATAAATACTGAGTAGAAAAAAAAAAATATGGTTTGAAATAGTCTTGGGATGACAGTATCCTCAGGCTCCAGCAGAAGCAAAATATAATTTTCCCCCCAAAGAAAACCATTTTTTGATAAAAAGTATCTCTAACAAGTCCAAGCTTCAGACAATTCAAATAATTCCAAAAGTTCCAAGGAACAGAGAGGCTCCAAAGGGGGAAAGGGACTGAGTCAGCAGAAGCAAGAGCCAGAGGAGAGAACCACTACAGAAAGAGAAATGCAGAGGTTGCAGACTGTAGAAGAGTCTGAGATGAGCTATGAACTGAATCCAGTATGTTGGAAATCATAAAGAGAAAGACATTGAAGGAGAAGGCAAACTATCGCAATTTGTAAGGCAGGTCTGAAAAAAAGAACCAGGTTTCAAATTTAACAGATGCATGAAAAAGAACTTGTGACCCAGTGGAAGAGTTGATTAATGAAGTAGAGAAGAAATTTGAAGAAAGTGCTTTCCCAGGGAGACAATGAAATGGGAAATATTATAAAGCGAAATGAAAAGAAATGGAGACTAGAGTGTAAAGTCCTAAAATATACCTGCTCATGGTTCTGAGAAAATAAAAACATCAAAGGGACAGAGGGATGTCTGAAATGAAGTGACAGATGACAGTCCTCCAGAGCTGTGGGACTCTCCTGTTCTCCAGATGAAAACCCAGCTATTTCTAGCAGAGTAATTACTACTATAAGGTAACTGAAAAATATCCGAGACAAGCAAAATATTTGGAGCCAGTGAGAGAGAAAAGTTAGGTATTCTCCAATAGAGTGACAAATAGATTATAGGGTTACATGGTGGAGGCCAGATGTGGTGCAAGTCACCTTTGAAAGAAATGCCAGCATAGATTTGTACAGCCAGCAGAACTGTCTTTTGGGAATTAAGATAGAGACATTTTTAGGCAAATTAAAACCTGAAGAGCTAAAGACCTCCTCACTGACAGAACTTCTGAAGACTGAATTTCAAGATTTCAGTGATTTCAGAAGAAAGGTCTGATGAAAGAAGAAATGAAGAGAGTTGAAGGTGTGAGTAATATAAACTTACATTGATATCCAAAATAACACTTAGAACATCTCAGTCAAGATGTTGTTAAAATCTTAGAAGATAAAAGAGCTATGTATGTATTTGATATGATTGGAATTAGGCATTTTTAATTTCTTCTGTTGTTTGGAAGAAAAAGATAATGATTCATTTTAGATCGTCAAGTTAAATATGCATATTAAAATGTTTAGGGTAACTATTAAAATAGTGGAAGCAATTTAGTAACTTCCAGATTAATTGGAGGTGAGGTATTGAAATGCTGAGGAAAAAGTAAACCCATGCACATGTAGGCAAGAATGCAAGATGGCAGAAAAAGCAGAACAATTGGAAACTCAAGAAGAAGAAGATGCAAATTAATCTGAATGCGTGAGGAATCATGGCCCACAGGGACTAAGCTGTTCAGTGAGGAACCATGCCTAGACTTCTAAAATCCATCACTGTGCTCATTATGAGGGAAATAGACACAGGCTGAGTAGAAGTAAAGGATAAAAAATATTAATATACCAGACATAACCCAACAGCTTGCACCAAAAATCAGAATTTGAAAAATTTTAAACATCCTTTTCAGTATCATCAAAAAACAGCATTTACTTAGGGAAAATCTAACAAAAAATGTAACTGACTTGAACTCTGAAAAGTACAAGGCATTGTAAGGAAGAGATAACCTTAATAAATGACAAGATAATACCATGATCTTGGGTCTGAAGACTCAATGATGCTAAGATGCCAATCCCTCAATTGATCAATTGAATCAATTGATTCAGCACAACTCCAGATGAAAGCTTTTTTTGGGTAGACATTGACAAATTGGTGATAAAATTCATATGGAAATACAGAAATTTTAGAATAGCCAAATCTTTGAAAAGAGGATCAAAAATGGAAGATGAACAATACCTGATTTTTAACTCTGGAGAGTAGATAGTCTTTTCAATAAATTGCTGGAACAATTGGGTATCCATATGCATAAAAGAAGCCTCAGCTCATGTGTTCAATTATGGACAAAAAATCAACTCAAATGTATTGTAGACCTCATTGTAAAACATAAAGCTATAAAACTTGTACATGGAAACCTTTTTGCCCTTGAACTAGGGAAAGATTTGTTAGATAAGATGCCAAAAGTATAATATGATATGCTATATGATATACATAAAAGAACAAATTAATAAATTGAACATCATCAAAATGTAATACATATTCTTCAAAAGCTGCTGTTAAAAGAATGAAAAGACAAATCATAGACTGGGAGAAAATGTTTTCAAAGCATAAATTTGATAAAAGACTTAAATGCAGAGTCTGTAGAAAATAACTCAACACAGTAATGTGAAACAGACAACTGAGTGAAAAAATATGAATGCCAAAACATGTCAAATAAGCACATGAAAAGATATTCAAAACCATTAGTCTTTAGGGAAATATAAATATGCAAATTAAAACCATAATGAGATTCTACTTCAAGCCCATTAGAATGATTAATAGTAAATGTGATAGGGCCGGGGATTTAGCTCAGTGGTTTGGCTGTCTGCTGTGCAAGCGTAAGGACCCCGAGTTCAATCCCCGCTACCCCCCCAAAAAAAAATTAAAAAAAAAAAATAGTAAATGTGATAGAACTCGAACTCATTTGCTGCTGGTGGGAATGTAAAATAGTGCAACCAGTTTGGAAAATAGTTTGGTAGTTTCTCACATGTTAAACATACCCCTACCATATGGTCTTTCCGTTTTGCTCCTAGGATTCATCTAAGCAAAGGAAAGCATGCATCCATACAAGGACTTGTACACATGTTCATAACTCTCTTATGTAATAGCCAAGAATTGGAAACAGTCCAGTGTCTGTCTAAGGCAGATGCGTGGATAAACAAACTATACAGTGGAACATACTTGGCCTCTGCCAGGAATGTGCTCTTGATACCTGCAGTGTCATGGATGGATCTCAACAATGCTGAGTGAGGGAAGCTAGACCAAAACCACACAAACCAGCCGAGGTGCACACTGTATATCTCATTTATATAAAAGTGCAGGAAATGTGAACCACAGCGACAGCATAGAGCAGCACTCACATGGGCCCTGAGATGGGCAAGACAGAGAATTACAGATAAGCACAAGCACACTTTTGGAGATGATAGGTCACTGGCTTGATTGTTACAGTGTTTTCACAGGTGTGCATGTGGCAAAACTTAACAAATTATAAACTTCAGGGATTTAGCTCAACGGCACTGTGCCTGCCTCTCAAGCACAAGGTCCTGAGTTCAATCCCCAGTACTGGAAGGAAAAAAAAATCTGCAGATGACAACAAATTATAAACTTTGTGTGGTTTATTGTATGCCATTTATACTTCAATAAAGCTGTGTAACATAAATTATTTAATAAAAGCTGATATACAGCTATAGTCATACTAGACTCCCATATCCATGTCCTCCTAATCCAAAGACTTCAAAGCAAAAAACATCGCTCGAGATAAAGTAGGTCGCATATGTTGACATTGATTTTGTTAGGCATATCAGAAAGATAAAAGAGGTTTGAATTTGTATGCCCCTCATAACATAGCTTCCAAATATGTAAAACGAAACGAGGTTTGGCAGAACTATAAGGGGGAAGCAAATAAATCCACTCTTGTAACATCTCTCAGTTATTGATAGCTCATAAGCAGATGAAAAAAACCAATAAGGATTAATAGAAGACTTGAACAACACATGCATACAACGCTGTATCTGAGAAATCTAGAATATAGGCCCTTTGAACACACACCTAATGTCAGGTAATTACACTACTCGCTGTGTTCCAGACGTTGAAGGAGCTGTCTGTCATTTAATCTTAATAACATTTACAAATGAAGAATCTGGGGCCCAGAGGCCAGGCACGCTGTCACAGATCACAGGGCAAGCGGTGGGGTCCAGTGTCCTGATAGGTTAGCTCCAGAGTTGCATTCTGGATCTGTAACAGCACTGCCTCAGTGGATATTTGTGAAAATTGATTCGAGTCTATTGCAAAAATCAGCATCATATAAATCACATTCCTTTATAACACAATTAAGCTACAAATTCATAACTGAAAAATGCTAAAATGACAACAGAAATGAACCACTTATGTTTACAGATTCAAAAACATACTGATAAGTAAGCTAGGATCCAAAGAAGGAAATCATAGAAGAACCTTATCTGTCTCAGAAGTTGGGATAATAAAGACTCATTACAAATGTGGAGCACAGCTAGAGTGGGACTATGGAAGGAGATTGGGAGGTTGAAATGCTTGCTTATATCAGAAATGGAGAAAGGCCATATATTAAGGATATAGTTTTCTGTCTTAAGTTAGAAAAATACTTAGAAAAAACAGAGTAGCAGTTACTGTACTTTTGTGTATGTTTGAAAATAGCCATTATAAAGAAAGGAAAAACCACGTTAGTATCAAAACAAGGGTAATAAAGATAACAGCAGAAGTGAATGAGGTACTGAAACTCATCATCAGAACCAGACGGTGGTTATTTTAAAAGACTAAGGAAATTAAGAAACCTGTGGCATGAGTAATAACTAAGATGAGGCAAACGCATCTAAAAGTGGCATCAAGAAATCCAAATAGGGTAAGTACTACAGAGTGGATATTTAAAGAAACAGAATATTATGGACAAATTTGAAAACTTAGATGACAAATTCCTAGAAAAACAAAATTATCCAATACTCTGAGAAAGTCAGGCCCTTTCTATTTTATAAGAGCTCTCCAGCAACACCCAGGGGACATACTTCCCAGTCCTGTGCAGACTGAGTAGAGAGGGAAAGAAGCAGTGTAACTGGCTGCTCAAGCCAGAAGAGGGGAGTTAGAGAAGGGAGAACGAGAGCTAATCTTACAACTGCATGTGCAAATGGGACCTAGCCATGGTCAAACATCGGACATGTTCTGACCAAACTGAGTTTATTGCACGAGTACAAGGTGGCACATTAAAGGAACTGTGATATGCACGGTATCCACCACACTAATAGTTTGAAAGGGGACAAGTTATCATCTCAAATGACTCAGGAGGTCAACTGATTCAATTCATAGCTGTCCATGCTAAGAACACTGGTTCATTAGGAGTGGAAGGGAATTTTTCTAACCTGCCGTGGGTTATCTACAAAGAAGGCCTCAAGCACACATCACTCACTGTCCATGGTGAAATGTTGCAAGCAGACCCCTTTAACATCAGGAAGCAGAAGGCAAGGTTTGGTGTGGTAGTGCCAGTGCCAGCCACTGTGGAGTAAAATGAAGACATTCTGAGCTCTCATTGCTGACACTCTGGGCAGCCCTCCTGCCTGCCTGGTGACCTCCCTGGCACTGGCTGCATGGGTCACCTCCCATTGCCTGTCCTGTTGTTCCTTTTCTCTCTGCAGCCTAGTGACCTCTCCCGGCTGACCTGCTCCCCCAAACTGATCTTTAGCCTTGCAGCTCTCAGGATTTATTTCTGGCCCAGACCACTGGGCCACTCCAGGCTCATGTCTGAGTCCCCCGCCCCCGACACCTTCACTTGGTTGTCCTGTAGACATCTCAACTTGGTGTGTCCGAGGTTCAGGTCACCATCTCCCCCAAACACCTTCTGCAAATTTCGCCAACCTTCCCTCATCTCAGGAATGGAAAACTGATCCTTCTAGTTCTTAAGGACAAGACTGCTGGTGTCCTTGACTCCTCCCTTTCCCTCATAGCCCAGGTCTCCTTTAGCTGTGTATCTTCAAGGCTCAGCCTTCAGCTGATAGCTTTAGAATTTGCCTTCTGTCCCTGCCCAGTCTGCATCACTAACACATCTTGATTTATGATGACCCTGTCCCTGGCCTGTCTCCCTGGCCTGTCCTTCCTCACCAGCCCCGTGCCTTGTCTGTTCTCAGCGGGACCCTTCAAAGCCTGCATCTGGCCCTCCTCAGAGCTTCTCAGGCCCAGGAGCCTGAGGATCTGTCGTTTCACAGTCACCTCCCCACCATCCTCGGTTTCTGCTCTCTGCCTCCCTCTGTCCTAACCCTGCTGTCCCCTCAGTGTTTCTGGCACATCTCTGACCTTGGGGGTCTTTATATTTTTTCATGTGTGTACCTTGATCCTTCCCTGCCCCGAGTTTGCCTGGCTTTCTCTCTTTGGGTCTTTGTTTAAATGTGTCTGCAAGTGATGGCCACCATATTGAAATCACAGCCCCCAAATGTATACAAACACCCCTGCTGTTTCCTGGCCTCCCACCTTTGCCTTATTTTTTTCTAAAGTATGTCGTCACCATCATACAAACCCTAGATTTTATTTGGTCATGTGTATGTAGCATGAGAACATGGCTAGTCTGTGAAGGCAGCACTCAGCAGGTGGCAGCGCAGGCTTGAGCTAATACGGCAGCCACAGGGGACAGGAGGCAGGAGGTGTTCTTGAGGGGAGCTGTGGGGGCCAGAGGAGAGGCCTGATGGGATCTCCAGTTGGCGACAGTGCTCCAGGAGTGTGGAGACCTGGAGAGGGCAGTGGGGAGGCCACATCCATTGACTGACCAGAGAGACGACAGTGACTCAAGCGACTGACCACACTGCCTCCCTGCGAGGAGCAGATTCCATGCCTGGCGCGGTGGTTGCTCGAGTTCTGTCTGTACCACCGCTGACGTGGGCTTCAGCAAGACCCAGGCTTCCCAGCCCTGACTGCGTGAACCCGATCAGGCTGCCGGATGCCTGTGGCGATGCTGATGGGGTACGCATTGATGGCCTCTCACCTGTTTTCTCTTTCAGTCGGAACCCGAGGGCTTTTCACATTTCCACTTGTACGTTTGTGCTGCTTTCCTCGTGAGATGGAGGAAAGAAATTCTAGAAGAAAGAGATTTTCAAGTAAGTAAACATGTTTCCAGAAGAGCTAAGGTTGGTTTTGTGCTGGGCGGTTTATTGCGCTTCTGTCTGTGGATGGTTGGGGGGGCTGCTAGCTCTGCTCCCGCTCCCCTCTGCTATCCAGCAGTGCCCAGCTGAGGACACAGAGTGACAGCATGACCCTAGAGGGGCATTGTGACCTCCAGTACACAGGTCACATCAAGGCACCTGACCTGGGAGCCTCTCTGAGGGCCGAAGGAGGGAGCAGGAGGTTCTGTTGCTCGCTTGTGGTGAACAGCTCTGCCCTCAGGTAGGCTGGACAGGCACGGGCCTCTGCCAGCCTGCAGGTGCCACCCAGGTGCTTCTAGGTGGAGAGAGGAGGTCATCATTGTCACTTCCACAGCTATCATTGGCAGTGGCTCACTGTACCCTTCAGGGAGCTTCCCAGGCTGGCCACTGCTCCTGCCCTGTTGCACATGTGCCAGAGACATCTGTGCTGCTCTGGGAATATGGAGACCCTGAGAGAGGCCATGCCCTAGCATGAGCAGGTGGACGTGTGGGCTCTCTGGACCGGTTTGCTTTCTCCTGTACATGTTTTCTTATCCCCAGTGGGTGCTTTAGAGTGGGGCTGGCTGAGCATCCCCTGGCCTGTGACCATTGCCTGTTTATGGAAGGGGAAGGCTCAGCTTCTCCAGTGCCCAGTGGCCACTCTCAGTGTGATTGTGGCCTGTATCTGGGCTCCCGTGGCCCTGTGTGTACTCTGTTCCCCTGCTGGCTCCTGGGAGGCTCTAGGAGCACTTGTTCTAGATCCTCCTTCCTGCCTGGCTCCAGAATTACACCCTGATTCCTTCAGGTTTCTGCTGTTTCCTGTGCAGCCCAGCCTGGATTTGGAGATGGGCAGGCAAGAACTCATAGTGTGTGTGCACACCTGGCTGCAGAGGCTGAAGCCCCTGTCACCCCAGAGGTCTCTGCAGCCCACTCTAGGCAGATGCAGGGTGAACCTCAGCATGACATCCACATGCTGGTAAGATGTGAGTGGCAGCAGAGGCAGCATTGACAGAGAAGGACTGTAAGAGGCAGACTTTGTCTGGGGTTGGACTTAGCAAGACCTGTCACGGTCTGTTTCCTTTTGTGTAAAAGGGGATAGCTGGGCCAGAGAAGCAAACCCAGGGGAGCCTGAGGCTAGGTTGTCCCCACTGTTCAAGTCCTCACATTCCATTTGCAGCAACCCAAGGATGGTGTTAAGCCATGTTGTTGTGAAAACTATCTTAATTGACCAGCAGTGTTTTTCTCTGTAAATGTGGAATGTGTTCCATTCTGACCTGCTCTGTCAGTGATGACTGTGAAGCAGTTTGATCAACGTAAAAACATTCTAACTAGACAACACTGAAAAAAGAAAGGGGAGAGAGAGAGAGAGAGAGGGAGAGAGGGAGAGAGGGAGAGAGGGAGAGAGGGAGAGAGAGAGAGGAAAGAAGAAAGAAAAGAAAGGAAAGAAAAAGAAAAGGAAGGAAGGAAGGAAAAGGAAGAAAAGAAAGAAGTGAGCGGCCTTTAGCAGGGACTTCATCTCCATCACTCCTCCTCTGGTCCCCTCCTCACAAGGTGGCACAGGACACACTGGACACAGAGCCCCAAAGCCTTTATTCCTGCTCTCGGATGTGTAGCAGTGTCACATGGCCCTGAGGCGGGGCACAGGACAGAGGTGGGAGCAGCCAATACACGGGGGACCACTGAGCCAGCTGGGGTTCTGCAGCACAGAGTGGCTGGGGGGACCTGCTGCAGCCCTGAGAGACAGCAGGGAAGACTCACAGTGAGAGGACCTGCCTTGGCTTAGCCTGCTGTATTTATCAAATGTTTGTTTAAAAAGACACCGTTTGCTCTTTAGCTGGACACTTTGTGGAGTTACAATGAGAAGGCACACCCCAGATGGCTCATTAAAATGTCTTGCCAGGGCCAGACATGATGGCGCCTGCCTGAAAATCCAGCCGCTCCATGAGGCTGAGGCAGAAGGGTCACAAATTCAAGCCTGGCCTGGGGAACGTAGCAACTTAGTGAGACCCTGTCTCAAAAAGGAAAAGGAAACAAGGTATGGGTTTGTAGCTGAGTGAGAAGGCCCTGGGTTCAGTCCCCAGTCCCCACCCTACAGGTCTTGCTGGCCCCCTCTGAGGTGCAGGGAGGACGGCAGACACCAGGGCTAGGTGTGGGTGCTGCTCAGGCCCAGGGCCCAGGAACCCCCAGCCCTCCCTGCACTTAGCCGGGTGGCAGAGGCTAGAAGGGCAGCTGCAAGCTGATTTCCCCCTCTGAGAACAAACTAAACTAAATTAGTGCTTTTCTTTATCATGGGGGCTGGATGGTGAGTGTGTTTAAGAACCCAATGTATTGTGGTGAATTGAACTAAATGGCAAGGAAATAGGAAGAGAAAACAGAAATTAAATAATGCAACTGAGGAGTCCTGGTGAGCATGGGATAATTGCTTTGCAGTTGTGACATTTTAAGAAGGCGCTTTTGTGCCCATGGCAAGCAGGCAGGATGGGTGAGCCCCCGACATGAGTCTTAGCTGCAGAATACTCTCAGCAAGAGTTTGAAGGCCCTTGCTCCTTGAAGTGCTGCAATCAATTGGTCTCTGTGGAAGAATGGGTCGCCGCAAGTCATTTCCATAGGTGGAACCGCACTGGTGTTTTGCTTGGTGGCTGTGGTTCATGGTGTGGTTCTGCTCAGGCCATGTGTTTGTGGCTGGAATGCAGCAGCCAGAGCAGTGCTTCCCAGATGCAGGCCGGAACCACAGGCATCACGGCCCAGGTGGTCATCTCTGGTGCTGGGTTAGGCTCATGGACCAGCCCGCTTTAGAAGTTGGGATTGGATATTTTTCTGTCTTTGAAACATGAGTTTTAAACTCTGTAAACCATAAAGAAATGAAACAGAGCAGCATAGGAAACACTGTACACTGTGACCACCTTTGGTCTAGATAGAAACGGCTGGCAGGTAAGTGGCGGGAGAGTTCTGGAGGGAACTGAGTGGTGGAATGGAGAATACATCTTTTTCATAAGTATTTATGGGACATTTGAAAAAATTAAGCCTCTAGCCTAGGCCTGAAAACCTTTCTATTTTTTTTTTCACTTAAATTCTTTTATTGGTACATTTTAGGTATACAACACAATTACATTTCTCATTGGGAACTTGTACCTTTACATGATGGATGATCTTAGTTCTTATTTTTTCCCCATTCCCTGTGTTCCCTTCACCCCCTCTACCCTTCCCTATTTACAAAGACTTTATTTCCATTTTTTCCATTTCTCATCATTTTTCCTTTCCCTTCTTTCCTTTCCCCTGCCCCT
>NW_004624752.1:2918465-2951105 GCF_000247695.1 Heterocephalus glaber | reverse complement strand
GAGGAGCAAAAGAATAGAAAAGAGAAAAAAACCAAAATAATAAAACTAATTTGGGGAATAAAAAATAACCATGAAGATGAAGGGTCTCTTTCAGGGTATGTCTCTGCTGTCACAACAGACAACGTGGGTAGCAGTGTGCAGATATAAGTCAATGAGTCTCAGCAAGCTAGTCGCAGACCCGTGAGATTCAGGCAGATTTCTGGCTGCAAGTCCCAAGTTGAGCTCCCTGTCTTCCTATAGGGTTGAACTCTGCAGAGTTGTACTGCAGGTTCCAGCTGCCCTTCCCCTGAAGATAGTCCTGGTCCCGATGGGAGGTGAAGATGACTCTAACTTACCCAGTACAGTGGTCTGGTGCTCCAGTGTCCTCTGCATCTTTGTAGTATGGAACCAGGTGGCTGTACAGAGAATATGCCAGAGGAGCGGGGGAGGAGGTGTCCAGTGGATTGCTGCCAGGGCACAGGCTGATTCGGTGCATTCCTTGCCACTCGCGACATTGCTAGGGCGTCCGCAGACCTGCCTGTCTGCAGCAGGCTGATTCGGCACGTTCTGTGCGACTCGCAATGTTGCTCGAAATTATACCATCTTAATGTCACCTCTTAGGCACTGATTCTCCAACTTCTTGCAGCCTGGGTCCTGTCCCTCAGTGATTTCTGCATGTTTCTTGAGAACCGCATGTCTTATGATTTTGTGTGAATAGTTCTCCAACTTAAGAAACCGTGCCATCACTGACTGGAGAGAGATCCTGAGATCTTCAGGATTGTTGCCTGCTAACCCAGGGCTCCCTCATAGACAGCATTTTCTCCACTTTATAGAGTGGAGCTCGACAGAGTAGGAGCCCTGGAGAGGTGGGGCACAGGGTCCCGGGCCCTTCCCGGTGTCCTCTGCGTGTGCATTGGTGGAAGGTGGTGGGTTCTTCTGGCCTCCCCCTGCTCTCCTCTGCAGGTGGCTACTCAGCCACCTAAGTCATGTTTGCTTTCTGTTTTTGTATTTACCTCTTTCTAAATAGCTGATTCTTGCTGTCTCAACCTTAAATGAATTTCCACAGCAGGAAAAGGGAAGATGAGAATGTAGCCGTCACCCCTGCCAGCATCCCTGGCACACACAGTGGGGACATCCTGTGTCCCTCCCCAGCCCCTGGTGAGCTGCTGTGACCTCTGCATGGCTGTGTGAGTATGGATCCTGCTGAGGCCAGGGCACATGTTGTGATGTCCATCTTGTACACTTGAGTGTCCATGGCCATAGCCATCCATCCCTCTGATCTCCGCAGAGCGCTCCTTGTCATCCCTGGCAGCTGATTGAGGGACACAGTCTCCTTGGAACAAATGCCACCAAGGGTATTCTGCACCTGTGTCTGCCTAGAGCCAGCCCTCCTATCCTCCTGAGACAGTTGCTGTGTTGCAGAATTTAAGAGATAGGAGAAACCACAGGTGAGACAGGAGGGTTTATTCTAGGATTTTAGGTACGTATCAGCCCAGTGGACTCGTGTCCAAAAGCTGAGTCCAGAATAAAGGAAGGGCTCTAGTTTTATATATGTTGTCGAGGGGGTTGGTCTACCTGACAACATGAAACTTGTGGACAGAAGCCGAACAAAGGCAATTAGTCCAGCTTGTGACAGTTTTGTAACTTAGCATATCTTGGGGGCCTTGAAAGGGTAAAAATAGGATCTTATGAGAACAGGAGATTGTGGAACCTTACTTACACTGACAAAGTTACTAATTTTATTTGTAATAGAACAAAGAAAAAAGCCATAGGGAAGGGGAAATCTAAAGGGGAATTTGCTTAGTTTGGGGAAACGTGGTTTGTCTTTCTTTGGTAAATCCTGCTCCAGCTGTGCACTGCCTTTTCCTGGGCCCCTCCTCTGTTCCACTGACCTGGAGGGCCTGAGCCTGGTGGCCTTTTGTTGTTGTTGTTGTTGTTTTTTTTTGGTACCGGGGATTGAACTTCGGTCCTTGCAGTTGTGTAGCAGGTGGCGGAACCACTGAGCTACATCCCTGGCCCCCTGGTGGCCTTCTGCTTGTTCCTCCTTTGATGGGATACAGCCTGGACACTGGGAGGGGAGGTGCCCTGGACGGGGTGGGCTGCTGCTGTCTGCAGCAGAGGTGCAGGAGGTCAGGGTGTGGAGGTCAAGGCTGGTTGCCTGTGGGCTTTGGAAGCCACTGCTCTGCTCTCTTTTGGCCTCTGCTGTTGCCTCAGAAGCCCTGGCTGCCACCTCCCTTCATTTCTTTACTTGCCACCTTTTGGTACCCTCTGTCCCCTGTCCCTCACACCCGTGCTCCAGGGTACTGTGGCCATGGGGCTTAATCCTGGCTGAGCAGTTGCAGGTTCCTGCAGCCTGGAAGCTCGTTTTCCATCTCTCTAGTTTCCCTGGATCATAGACTTCAACTCCCCCCACCCCCGCCATGCCAGTGCCCATTAGGTGCCCCAAGGGTGTCCCCTCATTTCTTATTTCCGGGTTCCCTCTGTACTATTCCCACTGTTCTGGTCAGAGAGCAGGACAAATGGGAGCATTCAAAGCCCAGATCCTGGGTTCTGACGCCATAGGCCAGGGATCTGCGCTGCCCCACCTCCTGGGTCACATGTGGGAAGCATAAGCAGATGCCCACTGGGCTCCTCTGGTTTTGGAGTTCTGATTCTGCTGATCTGATCTGCAGCCTGTGCCTGGAAGATCTGGCCATTGCCTTGTACATCCCGGGAGGTAGGGCCATGTCTGAAGTGGGTGGATTCCAGGGCAGAAAATGGGATCTACCCTGTCTGCCTACAGGAACCAAGCTCCCTAATCCTCAGTAGTGAACTCTGTACCATCAGCTTACTCCTGAGTGTACTGAGGCGCAGAGGGAATGTGAGGGACCCCTGCCCCTGAATGAAGTGTATGCCATTAGAAAGAACTTGGGAAAACACTCAGAGTACAGGAAGGCCCAGCATCAGAATGCACAGTAATGGTAGCTTGGACCTGGGGATTATGATTTAGCTGGAGCCAAGGTTTGGGATATACACTGAGTTAATTCAGGGATTTCAGCCCAGTTTGGATGCAAATTTGTGGCAAGGTAGCTGGCATGGACTTGGAAAACTGCATGTGTTCCTGAGATGTGGAAAAACTGGACGCCCGAAATGGAAATTAGCATGTCTTGGTGGCATCTGTAAAACTAAGATCCTGAGTACTTGGTGAAGTGTTCGCTCATGAATTCATGCAAAATAGGCCGTGGGAGCACAAACCACAGGTTAGGATTGGTCACTCCACAGCCATTCCTATGATGCACGAGGACTTAGGATCATAGCCAGTCGAAGGGGAGCAGATGACTTGGAGCTGAAGTTTCACCGCAGAATCATAAAAGCCTAGTGTCTAAGAAAAACCATACCCGGTGTGGAGCACAGTTGCATTTTAAATAGGCCCAGGGTGAGGCCTCTGAGTATTTGGGACAGGGACCTCACAGGGGCTGAGTATGAGTATGGCTTGCTGCCCAGGTCACCATGCCTGTGTGACAAGGTGGCCCGGAGTCCTGGTGTTGATTTCTGCTCTTGGGCACCTCTGAGTTTCTAGGCACAGTTCTGTATCACGTTAGCAGTGGGGACCCATTCTGAGACCATCAATTGGCAACTTTGTCATGGTGTGAACATGAGAGTGTACTGTACAAATAAACTGCTATGGTGTCGCTAAGTGACACCGTCTTAGGAGGCCACCGCTGCATATGTGGTCCCTCGCTGACTGATGCAGAGCTGTGTGAGCAGCTGTGGTCACCACATAGGGAGAGTTGGGTACAGGAAGTGGTGTCTTTCCATGGGTCAGCTTCTCAGGACACTCTGCGTCTCCCAGGAGCTGTGCAGGCCCCTTTGGCTGTGCCCTGGGACCTCTGCCTGGGTTCCATCCCTCCTGGCTGGCAGGTGACAGGATGGCATCAGGGGTTTTAACAGCAACCCTGGGGTGTGACCTGTGCCACACCCATGTCGGCTTTGCAGGTGACTGTATTCATTGAGGAACACAGTCCGTGTATCCTTGGGGCCACTGTGACCTTCCTGAGTGCCCCCCCCCCCATTTGTAAGGAATCTCTCTTGCCTGGAAGAGGTTGGCCTCTCCACTGTGGATGTGGCCCTCTTCCACGGGCCCAGGTCAGCTGTTCTGGGTGCCTAGCGAGCCTCCATCTGAAGGAACCAGCCTGCAAGTGGGGTTCACCAGTATCTCTCTCCTTTGCTCATTTCTGCCTGTGAATTAATCTTGCCATTAAAGAAAAAATTACACCCACAATTCAAATCATTAACTGAAAGGCCCTTATTATCTCATTAATGGTGTTTGATGTCTAAGGCAGATAAACTCGGGGAAGCTCATCTGTTCAGTCCCTGAGGAAATGTACTTACATCTTGGGCTTTAGGAAAATGTCCCCTCTCAGCTGTCACATGTCCCATTGTTCTGGCTTTCATGGCTACCCAAGCAAGTCTAGCAGGGAAATAAAATGACCCTGTCTGAAAGGAGAGCACGCTTGGCTGGGGCACTGGCCGGCCTGAGCAGCCTCATTCCAGGCTTGGGGGCCAGACAGCCCCGGCCACCTCACAGGCACTGACATGGAGGCTAAGGTGGAAGTGCTTGAGATTTGTGTAAACTTTGGGTGAAAAAATGTCAGAAAGGACCTGGATGCCCTGGGAGCTTGGTGTCGCTTGGAAGCCGGCCTTGCTGGCTTCCTTAGCAAACCCTCAGTTGGGCGCGTGGGGAGAACCCTTGTGCCAGGCCTCTGGTCCTTTTCTCTCTTTACCTGATTCTCCCAGGCTTCTGCCATGACAGTCGAGCACGCCAAGCCTAGGAAGCAGCACCCACGGGAAGCTGTGCAGGGTGGGACTGACTTCCTCCTGGACTTGGCTCATTCCAGATTCCAGCCAGGCTTTGCCTCACCCTCAACACACACACACGCACGCACGCACGCACGCACGCACACACACACACGCACACGCTGCCTTAGCCAGACTTCTGCATACCTGCCCAGACCCCAGCGGAAGGGACAGAGCCAGTGGTTCTGCTGCTGAGACCCTAAGCCAGTGATAGAGGAATTGTCCCACTACCTCCCCATAGCTGCCAGCGTGGTGAGAGCCAACCCTGCTTCCTTCCACCTGGAGCAGATGGCTGTTTCCCAAGGGAAGTTACACAGGGCCTGCCTTTGTGGTGCTGACCTCCATGGAGAGCCTCCTGCAGGCCAGGTTGGGCTGGGCACTTCTTCCTGTCATCCAGTTACGCCAGCAGTCCTCGAATTGGGTCTGTCCCAGGTCCGTCCCTCCCTGCACTGATTAAATTTAGCCAGCATGTCTTGAGGTGGGGGCCTGGGGACCAGCAGGCCGAGTGGTAGGTTCTGGCGGGGCAGGTGGTAGCCACATGGGGCAGGTGCAGGGAGGCAGTGGTCATTGCTGGACAGAGGGTGGTGCTGGTCATTTCCCAGGGAGGGTTCTGGGAGAGGCCGGTTATGAGGTGGGAGGCAGCAGATGAGGCCTGGGAGCCACAGGGAGGAGGTGGGACAGCTGTTGCAATCCTGGCCCCAGGACTTGGTCCCTGTGGAGATAGACCAGGTGCAGGGACAGACCTCAGCAGGTGCTGCAGGAGTGGCCATGTGGGCATGGTGTAAGGCTTTAGGTGAGGAGTGTGTGACTGATTCGAGGGATTTGCTCTCTCAGAGTGTTTGCCTTGAGACCCTCCCTGTGCCGGGACCCATTCTGGGATCCTGTGGTGCCCTTGCTCTGGCTGAGAAGCTCACCCTGGAAGACCAGTTTGGAAGGCTGTGCTCCTTGCCCAGGTGAGAGCTGGCCGACTCCAGGGTGTCGGGACCCGAGGACCAGGCGCCAGGGCCCAGTGCCCTCCTCCAGTTCCCCGTGGCCTCTCACCCCCCCATCCCCCCTAGTGGGCTTGGCTGTTTTGGCGATGGCTCCTATCTTCCCACTCCGCCAAGGGTCCCTTCTGCCTGGGTCGTGCTGCCCATAGTACCCAGCTCAACACTTTCACCAAAAATGTGGACATGGGGGAGATCCATACGTAGGTTGTTCGTAGTTTGCCTGTCAAATAACAAGGTGAAGTTGCAGTGGTTGTGCAGCCTTGTGGGGATTCTTTAGGTGGCAGGAGGAACCTGGGACACCAGGCTGTGGCCTGAGCCTTGAGACCCTGCCCCATGGGACTCTAAGCCCCTTCCACCCTGTCCCACATGCTCTACCCACAGTCCTGGGCTTGGAGTGTGGCTGTGGAGGTTGCACCTGGCACCTGCACACTTCAGCCTCACTAGAGGGGCCACCAGGGCCACACCAGTGTGACATCTGGTGCATGGCACTCTTGTCACAGCCCCACACAGGCATTTGTCCTGTGGATAGCCCAGAGCACAGCCAGCCCTCCCTGGGCACAGTGGGAGCACAAGGTAAGCACATGTATCTCCACCCCCGCCATGCTGGCACCACAGATAAGAAAAAGTGAGGTGGAGGTACTCAGGAAGTCCTCCTCACCAGCACTTCCCGTCCACAAAGTCCCTGATCTGTCTGGTGTGTTCATTTTGTTACCCTAATTAGTTTGAGGATTTTCAGGGCAAACACAACAGGATTTCTCAGTTCAACTTTGGGGTGTTTGTTTTTTGAGATAAAGCATACAGAAGAAGTTGCATTGATCTTTTAATTCCTCATGCGAAGAAAAGATATTTGTTCTTCACGTATTTAGTGTGTCTGGTTCTCAGCATGGATGACAGGGGCCGGGGCCATCAGCTGGGACACAGACATTGGGCCCCTCAACAAGGCAGTAGAGACCCCCACCATGCCCCAGGCTTCCTTCTCCACCGGGCAGCTCTCTCTGCGCTCCCTGACTGGGGTGTGAGATGTTGCTGCCCAAAGATGCGTGCTCTGTGCCCTCAGCACCCTGAAGCTGGGCTCTGCCTCCCTTGGTGGCTTCTCCGTCACAGCTGCCTTGGGACCAATGAACCAAGGTCATAGCCCTGTGCGGCAGACTGGAGCGGTGACCTGGGACAGTGGATCTCAACAGTGCCTCTGGACTGCCCACTGTGGGGACAGGAGAGGCACAATGACAATCCTGGGCTGTGGTGGAGCAGGCAGTGAGGAGCGTGGGTCCCAGCTGCGGTGGCCCAGGCTCCGTGGAGGGGTTGACCACCATCTGCCTCCTGCCTCCTCATGGTCTTGTGGCTGCCTCTGGGACTGGCCTGGCCAGTTTCTTCCCCCTCAGCTCAGGGTCTCATATCTGTCTGATGGGTGTGCTAGTACATCTGCTCCATGGACTCTTGTCCTCAGTGTTGTGTCTGTCACCAGTTAGCATTCCTGGAATGCCCTGGAGAGCCATAGTCCTGGTGTGAAATGTCTCAGCCAAGCCTCCGTGTGCTGGTTCATGGCCCCTTGGTTCAACCAGGAAGCACTGCCGGGAGTTGCAGTGCATCAGGAATGCACCTGCTCCCAACCTGGTTCCCATGCCCTTCCTGTTCATCCAGCCAGGGACACATGGTCTGGCCCTGATGCATGCTTGGACCTGGGCAAGCAGGGGAGGCAGTAGCCAGTGAAGGCTGGCACCTGGGGCTGGGTTTACCTGGGGAAGCTGCAGACACCGAGTGTCCCTGGCTCTGGCCCCTGCCTGTCCACTCACTTCTCCCTTCCCCTGAGGCTTAGGAGGTGGGTTGGCAAGGTGCTTCCCTTGGGAGCCCCCCACCCCCAGTTGCTTTCGAAGTGTTAGCTGTCCTCTCTTTGCCTCCTGTTGCTAGCATCTTGTCCTGTCCAGGCTGATGTAACGATAAACCTTAGCCTGGGTGAAAGCTGAAGTTCCAGATCGAGGCTCCGGCAGATGCAGTGTCTGATGGATGGTGCCTCCTCAATGTGTCTTTACTTGGTGGAAGGTGAGGGGTCTCAGGCCTTCTTACTAAGGACACTAATGCCACCAGTGAGCCCTATGACCTCAGCACACCCCTGTGCCATGACCTGAGGAGTTAGAATTGCAGCAAATGAATATGGGGACACAGCATTCAGACCACAGTGCCTGGCCTTCTGATGAAGCCTACCGCACAGCCAGCTCCTTGTCATGGTCAGCCTGCTTGGTGGCCCACTTCGGTTTGCACCCTTTTGCTTGGCTAAGGTCCTTGTGAGACTCACACCAGGCCTTTGCTAGAAGTTGAGGTAGTTCGTGCTTTTGTTTTGTGTAGTATCCGAGGCCTCTGCAGTCTGGTCTTCTGTTAATGTGTGTCCAGCTGCATTTGCCAAAGCAAGTCCCTTGGAGAACAGCAGCAGCAGCACAAAGCTGCAGGTGCAGGTGTGGTCTCTCTGCCACAGGCCCATGTCAGGGTGGGCATCTCAAGTAGGGGTGCTTGGCTGGCTGGGCCTGGGACCCACAGTGCCAGGTCAGAGTGGCCCCACAGGGTGCTGATCTCTGGCCAGCCCCTGCAAGCCCCTCTTGCATGTGGAGTGCAGGATGACACCCCCTCTGGTAGGGCCTCCCCGTCTGAAGGATGCTCCTCTCTCCTCCTCGCTTGTAGAAGTCCAGCTGCCAGGCCAGGAGGGCTGAGTCTGCTATGTCCCCATGCTGGCCCTGCCTTCCTGACAGGCACATTTGTATTCAGGGTTTGCTGCAAAATCCCCATTCTCAGTGTTATTTTTTATGTCCCCAAATAATCCCATTGTAATAAACCTAATTCCTGCCGGTACATGAAAACCAGCCCGTGAACCTGTCACAGCAGCAAATGATATGACATCTCCTTTCACATTATCACTCTTGATTGGAATCTCACTCCTAAATACCAATCTGTGATTCTGTCTGCACTCCCTCCTGCATTAGCATCTTTTATAATCATTATCTGATAACACTCTGTCACTTTTGAACAGCAGTGATGCCCAAGTGAAGCCCAGCCATTTCTATTGCAGTTTCTCCTCCTCAGGAGCAGCGGACGCAGTTGTGAGCAGAAATTGAGCTGTGTGTATTTCAAAATCAATTGGAACAGTCTTGTCACTCCGCTCGGAATGTGTGCGCGACAGCCGTCCACTCTTTCTGGGGCTCTCAGTGTACTCCTCTCATTTTCAGATGGATCTGACCAGCTGGGAAGGGCTGTGTGTGGAGCCGGCCTGGGAGCTAGGGCTTCCTTACCCAGAAGGTGCCTCTCTTGGGGAGGACACCTGGCCCTGCCCCTGCCCCTGCCCCGGCCTTGACCTTGCCCCATCTGCAGGCTCCAAGAGTCAGAGTGTGGTGCTGTGACCCAGAGATGTGGGCCCAGGGCTCCTGGGTGCTGGTGTGGCCTCCACAGCCCTGTGATGAGCTCCGTGCTGGTGTGGCTTGTGATGAGGAAATGTCACCCCTCGCCCACAAGTGCTGCCAGGTAGGCCTCCTGGAGGAGGGACCGGGGTCAGAGAGGAACTTTGGGCCTGCTGTGGTGCCCATGAGCAGACTCCTGCACCAACCCACTGCCCCACTCTCTTTCTTAGTCCCCAGAGAGGACAGACCCAGTCTCAGGGATCCTGAGAGTTCCCAGGGTGCCTACAGCATCCTTTTCCATCGAGCTTGCTGTGTTCCTTGTGTGCACATTTTCAGTTTTCCAGCTCTGCCAAGGGACATGGGCTGTCCCTGTCCAAGGACAGTAACTCAGCCAGGGTCACACAGCTAGGATGTAGGTTTATGAGGGGCAGTGCAGCTCCCCCAAAGGGCCTGGGAATCCCTCCTCACATCCTACTCTGAAGTAGGGTCCCCAGATTCTGTAAGAGATGGGATCTTCCCCAAACATCTGTTTTAAGGGGCTTGTTTTTCTATGTTGCTTGTGGTATTTTCCTACGAAGGAAGGGAGGAAGAAAGAGGAGCAGAGGAGGGAGCCAGGCAGAAGGGAGTAAGGAAATGACTTGGCTAATATCTTCGTTTCAAGACTTCAGTTTTATGTTTGAAATTCCACTGGTTCCAAAATAGAGCTTAGCTGGATAATATTCTGTGAGTTGGACTGAAATTCTTGTTCTACCAAATGGTGATTTGGCACGAAATGTGTTCTTTCGCTGCATCAGTTTCACCAGGAAGGTGCTAATGGAACGTAAGCAGCACCAGCCTCCTTCCTTCGTGCTCAGCCTTCCGCCAGGCTGGGAAGCTGTGCTGGCGTCTGCCACCAGGCGGCCTCTGTGGCCTCAAGAGGAGACTGGCTCCCAGGGAACTGGCTGGGCTCCAGGTTCCCACCTGTCTACCCAACTGTCTACCTACTTATCCACCTACTCACCCACCTACCCGCCTGTGCACCTACTCATCTACCCCCTTTGCATCCACCCAACCTGCTCATCTACCTACCCACCCACCTATCTGTGAACTCACCACTCTACTCATTCATTCACAGTCCAGCCATCCATCCAGCCATCCACCTATTTATATACATCTACACACCCACGCACCCACCTACCCATCCATTCACCTTCCACCCACCCGTCCACCTACTTACCCACCCACCCACCTGTCCACCCAGCCATGCACTCACCAATGCACTCACCGGTCTGCTCATTCACCCAGTCCATCAATCCATCCATCTAGTCATATACCTACCCACCTATCCACTTTCCCTTCCCCTCTGTTATCTGCCTGTCATCTGCCCATGCATCTACTCATTCATCTCCCAAGCTGTACACCCTCTTGTGCACCTGCTCATCCTCCCCACCCCCACCTATCACTAGTGTGGACTCCACTCTGCTGGTGGCAGCCAGGCCCCGTGCGGCTCTGAGTCTTTGCTCTCGGGGGACCCAGAGTCTGGTGGTGAGGCCCTTAGGATGGTGCAGGGTCTGATGCAGAGACCCCCAGTTCCCTATAGGTGGGTGCTGGGAATGGCGAGGCCCCCTCCCATGCCCTGGCCTTGAGGGGACCTTGGCTCCTTAGAAATGAATCTGTCTCCTATCAGGGAGCTGTCCAGGTAGGTGGGAGCCTCAAACCCACTCTGTCCCTGCCCCTCCTCCTCTGAGCCTTGAGTGCCATCTCCCTGAAACAGACAGGGAGGGCTCCAAATTGATGGAGGCCTGAAAGCAACTTTTGCCCTTACAAGTCCGTAAATCTCAGGCTGGAAGTACTTGGCAGTGACCCTTTAACTTTCCTGAAAACAAAGGAAAAGTGTCTTAACAGCAGAGGATTTACAGCCCAGGTTTTACTGGAATCAGGAGGTAAAAAGCCTTGAGGTAGATGCTAGTTAATTAGTTTTGAACGGCTTCCAGGAATAAGCTTGCATGTTAAATATCATCATCCTGTTTAGTTGTCCACACCTTCAGTGAAATGATCGTCCACCTGGAATGATATTGGCAGAGTCCCCCGGAACTGTGCTCTCTGGTGGCACTTAGTGCAGTGTGGGCCAGCTGAGTTGTTGAGGCATGAATGACCCTGCCCAATCCTGGTCCATGGAGACTTTCCAGCATCAAAGGAGGAAGTGTGTGAGACCTGGCACAAGGGTCTGAAGTCACTCCAACCCCTGCAGAGACAGGGAAGGCTGCAAACCCATGGGAATGTACTGTTCATGCCCAGCTGCCCTCTACCACTCCAGATCCTGCACCGTGACTTCCTGGCCATGCTGGTAGGTGGTGCCTGGCAACACTGTGAATCAGCCCTTCAGTTAGTGATCTCCAGAGCTCCCTGCTTAGGAGCCCTGGGTAGATGGTATCATGTGCTTGAAGAGCTAGGAGGCCAAACCCATCTCAAATATGAGGTTAGGATGTTCCAGATTATTACTGCCTTTGGCTTCTTTAGGAAGAGCCCCCGAGGCCCAGCATCCTCTACCCTCCTGCTGAGCTTGGCCTTACCTTCTGCATCCCTGAGCCATGGTTTGGGCTGCCCAGGGCCCTCCTGGATCTGTACATTCCCAGAGAGCTGTGCCCGGGTCTCACCTTCCCACAGCTCCTCCCTAGAGGCTCTGTGTTGGGTACAACTGGAAGACCCCTGTCCACCGGCCAAGGGGCCTTTCTCTGGAACAGGCTGAGACAGTGCTTTTCCACGCCAGGACCCAGCAGCCATGACTCCGGGGCAAGGGCTAGAGGAGGCCAAGAGCTCTCCGAGTATGTGGGGGAGCCTTGAGGGCAGAGTCTTCTCCAGCAGCCAGGCATTCTCCTGGTACTAGCACTTGGTAACCTCCATGGTCCATGGGGTGGAATAGCAAGAAGGATCGATTAACTCTCCTTCCTAGCACATTCCTGCTGTCAGGTTGAAGCCTTTTGATTGCAGTCCCTGGATAGAATTGATGAAGAGATAGCATAAGTGACATTAGGGAAAAATCCATGAGACTGGGGCTGAGTGGTGACCTGTTTTCTGTGATGTCACAGCAGGGCCTCTTCATCTGCACCTCTGCACCTGGAGCACCCATGCCTTCCTGTAATCATTCACAGATAATCAAATTGGATTACCTTGCAGGCGGGGCTGCAGAAATTGATTTAGACCACACTGTGGAGTAGGCATCAACATGCTTCTTCTGATTCATGGTCTGTGACTCAGTGGCCCTTTTGGGATCTGGCTGTGGGGAGTGCTCTGCTGGCCATGTGGATGGGGCAGGTGGGTCTTCCCACAGACCTTGTTTCTCCTGCTGTCTGCGGCTGCAGAGGGTTGAGCCCATGGTAAGGACATGTGCTCGCCAGGCGACCCATGGCCTTGAGGAGGACACACATTCCTTCACTGCGTCTGTCTCATGAAACACACCTCCACTGGTAAAACACAGCCTGTGCAGGTGGCATTGTCTGACGATGTCACAGCTGCAGTAGGGCTGGATAGGGACAAGGCCCAGAGTGACAAGGGGAGCAAACCAGTTGAAAGAGATGACTTTCTGGTGAGGGGAAGATGTTGCTGGGGTCAAAACAATGACACAGCTCATCAGGAGAGGACAGAGCAGAACAGGGCAGCTGGCCTGCTTGTGCTGTAGCCGGGAGCTACCAGTTACAAACTGTGCTGGGTGAAATGGGTTCCCTGAGGAATGTCATTCTAAGGACTTCTCCTGTGGCTGGTGTGCCTTGAGGAATATACTGTAAGTATGGCCATCTGTCAGAGGACCTGGGCTGGCCTCTGGCCTCCTACACATAGACACGAGGACTCAGGGGTCACATGCAGCTGCCCTCAGAGGCCCAGAGACATCCTTGTCCCCTGGCATCCTCACAGGCTTCACTTGGTGTGCTTTTGGTCTATTGTCTCCAAGCATGGTGAGCCTTCCCTATTGTCAGCAACTTCTCTGCAGGGGGATGGCTGTGTTGGAGGGGAACTGCAGGATGTCTGTGGCCTGTCCTTAATGCAGGGGCCGCCCGACTGCAGGCACAGACAGCCCACACCAAGTGCAACCCCCAGCCCTGAACCACTCTGCAGGGAGCTGTGCCAGGGCCCAGGAACAAGAAAGTGACCCAGAGCCAGAGTGGGCTGGAGCTGGGACCTGGGCACAGTGATGAGGACTAGGCTTGAGGCCTAAGGCCCAGGCTGGCTGTGGAGGAGCCCAAGCAGGAGAGCAAGCCGGGACTGCCAGGGAAGGTGGGCCTTGATCCCACAGGACTCTTGGGGTGTGCAGAGGGCAGCATCAAAGCCCAAAAGGAGCACTGCTCAGAAGAGTAAACATGGCCCCTAGATGCTTTCTTCCCATGGACAGGGCTCCCTGGGATGCACCATCCTTCAGGGGCGACTGCTGTAGCCACCATCCTCTGCTAAAGACCTGCCCAAAGAGGAACTCCCAAGCCAGGGACGTTCCCAGAACACCCTGGAAGAGATGAACAACAAATACAGGAGAAGGAGACCAGATGGTGCGAGAAAAGAACAGTTGGGTTAGAAAACACAAGTCTTAAAAAGGAAGGTGTTATGAGACAGTTTGTGATCTACTCGAGAGACAGACGCCCCCACAGAGCAGCTCAAGGACCTGGGTGGGGTGTGGGTCCCCAGTGAGTGTCCCCATGAGTGCCAGGCCTAGCCTTGGGGCATGAGTGGAACCTGGAGGCCTGGGACTGGCAGAGGATCCCTGTTTTGGGGTCTCCCTCCCTGGATCCCTCTCCTTGGGTCCTTCTGTCCCTGTGTCTGTCCCAAGATCCCTTTCCCAGGCTCCTTCTCTCAAGGTCCCTGTCTAGGGTGTCTCTCCTGTGGCTCCCTCTCCTAGCTCCCTCTTCCAGGATCCCTCTGTGGCCAGGTGTCTCTCCCTGTCCTTCTCCAGGGGTCCTCTCCTGGGGTCCCTGTTGCAGGGTCTCTCCTCCCTCTGCTGACTTCACTCTGCTCGGAGGTGGTGCTGTAGGGAGTAGCATCCAGCCTAGCCATCCCAGTCATCCCTGTGTGGCCCTCAGCAGGAGTACAGGTCATGTCTGCCTCTGGGTAGCCATGACCCAGGTCCACTGCTTGTCCAGGAATGTGGGGTCATGTGACAGTATGGCTCTTTGGGGTTCCTGCTGCAGGCAGGGCTGATGATGACAGGTGGGGACAGACTCTGGCATAGGGACAGGAAGACCAAGGTTCCAGGGCCTGGACAGTTGTGTTCATGGCCCAGGCCTCATCAGGGAGTCTTTGTGGGGTGCACATCTGCTCCATGGGATGATGTATGGCCTCTACTCATTTCCCTCACACGGTTTCCAAAAGTCCTAAAAATAGGAACATAATTAGACATTTAGCAAAATGTTGCACAGTATTTGTCCCATACTTGGCCACATAGTTCACCTTCAAAAAGCAGATGCCCCCACATGCAGGGTGCTGCCCATTTGCAGGCCAGTGGCTCAGAGTAGCACCAGGGCTGCCCTGCACCCAGTGGGCAGCCTTGCAGTGGCCCGAGTCTGCAGAGGGCCCAGTGGGGAGGTCATGCTGACCAGGCTGTCTCCCTTACCCTGGAGCTTGCAGGGGTCCACCTTGGGAAATGGGAGCATTATGGCTTGTATCCTCATGTCCCGCCCAAAGTCTGTGCAGTCATAAGTGGAGCTTTTCAGAGCTGGCTGGTCATGGGTATGTGATAATGGAATTAAGGGTATGTGGCATTAAATTAGTCCACTGATTGGTTTAGTGTAGTTCTGGGTGTGGGTCAGGGGAAGGCCCATCCTGGGTGTGAGTGGTACCACCCAAAAAGCTGATAGCCTGGGTGGGATAAAAGGGAAAGGGAGGCTTGCTGCTTGCTGCTGCTGCCTACTGCCTGCCCTGCAATGCACTGTTTCTCCTCTGTGATGCCCCTCTGTCCTGGCCTGTAGCCAGCCAGCTACGGACCAAAACCTCTACAAATCGAGCTAAATAAACCTTTCCTCCTTTAACCTTGGGTGTCAGTATTTTGTCTCAGCAACAAGAAGAGTAAGTAAGACAAAGAAGAAGGACCTGCATGGGGGTGACCCCAGCACTAGGGCAGCTGAGAAGGTCTTCCTAACAAGGTTTCTGCATCCTGAAACCTGCTTGTGGTACACCTCAGTGAGGAAGCTCTCCAAGGTGAAGGGGCTCTGCCTTTGGCCCCACCCTGGCTCTGGTCCCTATGTAACCTGAGTGTCCTCTGGAGGTGGCACATGGCAGATACCACAGGGTTCCTCCCTGGACAGCCAGGGCAGGTCCTGCACATGTAGGGGCCATAGGGCCTATGCCTGGCTCAGCTCCTCAGTCTCAGTGTTCTCTGTGAAAAGGGTACAGCACATTTCTCTAAGCCTGATCTTAGAGTAAAGGAGACAAGGCAGGGGAAAGGGCCTGGTGTGATGTGGGGCCCTGAACAGCCCCTGGCATGGTGCTGTCCTGAAAACCGTTTTGTATGCTTTGAAGCCACTTGTGATATGAGGGCCCTCATGCTCTAGTCAGCGAGAGACTGCACTCTCTCTGTTCTGGATGAGACCGGCTGTGCTCTCAGGGTACACTGGCCAGAGCTGACCTTCCAGACCTTGGCCGCATGGTGTGTGCTTTCGCCTGGCATCCCAGGCAGCAAAAAGTCAATGTGGAAATAGACGCTGGGAACAACTTGGGAAGTTTATAATTTTTACAACGAATTTTACAAGGAAGAATATCATTTTGTTAGTGATCTATGAGGTCAACTCTGCTGAAAGTCAGTGTTAAGCAGCCTTGAAAGTCTGGACTGTCTTGGGAATCAGCCCTCTGGCCTGGCTCCCTCAGGGCCTGAGGATGGGGATCCCACCTCACAGCTGGGACCTGGCTTTCGAGGTGCAGGGTTGAGGGTGTTGGCTACTGGGCTCAGGGTTCCTCTCAATTCTAGGGCACCTCTAGGGCGTGATGCCCCTGGAGGTCTTTCTGACCCTCGTCACCTTTGATCTCCTCCTGCCCTGGAGTCTTGGGAGCAAAGCTACCATGCAGCTGTCAGTGGTCCTTCTGACTGCAGGGAAGCAGTAGTGTCACCGCCTAGTGGCCACGTCCACAGGCCATGTCCCAGGGAAGGACACTGCAGTGTGGCATTGTAGCATACTGGTCCTGGATTGCAAGCTGTCTGGCCCGGGAATGTCAGAGCCCTCTGGGATCCAGCATCTCACAGAGTCAGGGCTGTGATGGTGACACTGCACCCGTGTAAGACAAAGCAGGAAGTGTCCTGGGGGTGCAACAGTGAATGCCCATGAGCAGAATGGAAACCTTCTCTTATGCATCACTGTCCCAGCTGCCTACAGCTGAAAGGGAACAGCTTGGGTGGGTGCTGTGACCAGCTCATGTTTTTAGTTCCAGAAAGTGTTTTTCTCTTGCAGTTCCTCTTTTGGAGAAAGTTGTGAAATTAATTACAAGGACAGCACGTGCCCCCGTGCCGTCAGGGCTCCTTGGAAGCTGGAGCTGCTGTATGTCACCTCCTATTCTCCCCCTCCAAAGGCTGTCAGCCTGAGAGCTGGCTGGCTCTGCCAGCTGCTGTCCAGCCCCGGCCACCTGTCACCGTCCTGCTATTTTTAGTCCCGGCTTGGTCCAGGACTTGACAAGACTTTCAAACTAATAACTGGAAGTCAAAGAAATGAGCTGTCAGAGCTTCGCCATGGGCCCATGGGGATGGACTGGGAGGGGCAAGGCGGGGGTGGGGGTGGGGAAGGTGGCCACAGGGTTCTGGCCTCCATGGACAGGGACCTGTCAGGGAACGTGGGGTCCAGGTGCTAGGGCCAGCTGGGATGTGTGACACCTGACGGACCTCATGGCTCCCTGGACCCACCTAAGTGGCGAGAGGTCTCAAGCTGGGGGAATTCAGACTCTTCCAGCAGCATCCATCCCAGGTGCACTGTGGACCCAGGCTCTCCGGTGGTTCTTTATGTGCCATGCCTGCCAGGCTGGGCTGTGTACTGTCTTCTAGCTAACAGACACTGAATGAATTAAGAAGGAGACAACGACAGGAGGACCTCTCCTATGGCCTACCCTTGGCCGGCTTCTTGTCTTGGGGAGAAGCAGTCAGATCCGCCACTCCCTGGAGAGACCTAGGGTAGGGAGTCTGCAGCCCGGGCCTTTTCTGACGGGCTTTGCAGATGCCAGTGTGTGCTGGCCTCTGTGTTGACATCACAAGAAATGGTGTTCTGTGACTCTGACAGATTCCTTTTGAGCCCTTCAGCAACAAGATGCTTAAGAAAACCGGGCCCATGTGTCTGTGAGGGAAGCTGTGAAGGGCCCTGGGAGGACACCACGGGTGGTGAGGTAGAGAGAGGCACGGCCTTGTGTGGACGGTGCCCGAGGGCAGCCCAGGGCTGCAGAGCCCCCAGTGGGTTCCCGTCCCACAGATTGCAGGTCCATTCCTGTGGGAGGATGAAGTGGTGAGGCAGAGCTTCTGCCTGACACCGAGGCCCACTCACAGAGGACATGCATGCAGCCCAATGTCCTGTGCCCAGGCAGGTGGCACCTGTGAGAGGGCTTGTGACCTCCCCACACCACACACGTGAGCTACAGACATACTACTGACATGGTAGACCACACACTGCAGCCACACAGCAGTTACCCACACCACGCACCACTCATACCACACACACGCTACAAACACACCATGACCCCGCTGTGCCATGCACACCATGCATGAATGCTCACACACACACAGCCCCAGGCACCTGGCCTTTTCTCTCTCCCCTCAGAGGGCCCAGATCTGTCCAGGAGGCCTCCTGCCCTGAGCCCTCCAGTACCCAAAGCAGCCTGAGGAACAGGGATGTGTCCGTCCTGCCAGGGTCCAAGCGTGGTGTTGGATTGCCCTGAGAACACCCAGCAGAGTTTTCTGGGTTCCAGGCCCCTAAGTCCCCAGAAGTGGAGCATATGCAGGATTCTGTACCTTCCATTTGTGGGGTCCAAACCCAACTATGGGTGCAGGGAGGAGGGCCCAGCCTGGGGCACCCAGCACCTTCCTCCAGGTGTGCTCTGGCCATGCTGCCTCCCCAGCAGGACAGAAAGCTCTCTCCGTGGTCACCTTGTATCCCCAGGTTGGACTGGGAGGGTGGCTGCCTCCCCGACCCCAGCACCCTAGAATGAGGCAGAGCCCACCCCCGTGTGCAAAGGGCACGAGATGGCCCAGATGCTCTCGGCTGTAGAGTCCTTGAGGGCACAGGGTAGACAGCAGGGACTGCTGTGTCTTTCAGCTGCCTGCAGGGATTTTTCTGCCCTGTGCTCTTAACTAGTCCCTGAGGCTTGGCTGTGCTAGGTGTTCGAGGTGTTTACCCCAGGCACCTGGCCACATCAGTGGATGGGGTGGACTGGAGTTCCCTGGTGTCCCCTGGGGCTCTGTGAACATCCCCAGTTCTTCCCACATCTGAGTCCCAATGACTGCTCCCTCCATAAGAATGGGCTGCACAGCTTGAGCCTTAGTGCTAGACTCCCTGTCTGCCAGTCGTGTCCCTGGGTTGCCATCTGCCACTCCCACCTTGTGGCTGTGGCTGAGTGTACCCTCTCTGGTCTCAGTACTGTTTGGCCTCCTTTAAACCTCCTGTTCATGTCCTTTGCCAGTTTCTTTAGGATGTTGGTCTGTTTTCTCATTTCCACTAAACATGTGCTTAATGGGTAGATGTTTTGTGCTGATGTGGACGCAGCCCCAGCGGCCCTTCATGGAGGGGGTCTGTGGAGGCCTGCAGGTTTGGGAGGAGCCGTGACCTCTGACCTCTGCAGCATGAGTTCCGTTGAGCCTGTCCTCGGGTCGGACCTAAGAATGGTGATGGGGTGATGCTGGCCAGGGCCTCAGTAAGCATAGGGCCTGTGCTGCGTGCCCAGGGCCACTGCCTGGAGCAGGCTGCCCCTCTGTGCTCCTGGCCTCCGCCCAGCTTCATTTCCTGCTGCATGAAGTGTAACCATCACTTGTGTAGTTGTGTGAAGGTTCACAGGACTGAGGCCACAGTGGTGATGAAGAGGTGACATCTGTGGGGACAGTGGCTCGTGTGCCTCATGCTGCCCACGAGGGGTCAGCAGCCATCCAGGGCTGGAGTGGAGACAGGACCATGGCACAGAGGAAGATAGTGACACTGGGACTCTGAGTCACTGACCCACCTGGAGAGCCCTCCTGGTCCTCACTGGCTCAGTAGGGCCTGACCCCTGAGCCCCAACCTTCCCCCATCCACGCAGAGGAGGCAGGGTGGCAGCATGTCTGCTGCAGGGGGCTCCTCACATCTGTCCCCCAAGTCGCTAGCTCCTGCCTCAGTTTCCTCATCAGAAAGGCTGCCAAGTTGGGAGAGATGCCCCAGGGCCCATCTCTCTCCCAGGAAACCCTAGGCTCTGCCCTGCTCCCCAACCCCGAGTGTCCCTGCAGTACCCTGGTGGCCCTGGGGCCTCCTCCCAGGCAGATGCTAACCCTGCTGCCCCACCAGGAGTCGAGTTTCCAGCTGCACTGCATAAAAGGAGTGTCAGAACTCCAGGAAAGTGGACTGAAGCAATTAACCCTGTGTTCTGCCATATGTTGGCCAAGACTCCTGCTTCATCCTGTCTGGGAGAAAAAAAGTAGTAGGAGGCAGCTGGGCCCTCTTAGCCTCGTTGTGATTAATTTGCCCATCTTGGGGCACTGGCAGCTTTTGAACTTGTGATGTGAGCGGCTTTTCAGACATCCTCTGTGTGCTCTCTGTTGCAGGCAGGATGGCATAGACCAGCCCTGCCATGCTGTGCACCTCTCTGTGGCCCAGGGGCCCTGTGGTATCTTCTGCACACACATAGGGCCAGGCCACAGAGTCCCCTTCCCGGCAGTGTGGTGGTGAGCAGCCTGGACTGGGCATGGGCAGTGATGCTCAGAGCAGTGCCGCTTAGGAACATTGTAGAGATGTGAAACCCAGGTGTCCTTCCCTGTGATGACACCTGGGAAAAACACCTTTACCCAGTGTGTCCAAAATAGGGTCATTTGAACCTGTAGCTGAATGAGTTATTGAAGAAAATCTTTCTGTGCATTTGTTCACACTAAGCACCCAGAGTTGGAGTGGGCTCCCACGGGCAGCCGTCTCAGTGGGACTCACCGTGTCAGATGCTCCACGGCCCGTGTGACCACAGCTATAGGCTTTGAGGCCAAGTGCGGTGACCACCCAGCCTCGTGGCTTGGGCATACGTGGCTCTCACACACCCTGGCCAGTGTGGAACCAACTGCCCCGTGGGCCCTGGGTGTACCCAAGGAGTCACCCACTGAATAGGTGACCCACACCTGGTGATCTGTGCTGCCCACGGGGAGGTCAGGGGTGGAGGGCCCAGGCTTACTTGCTGGAAGACAGGACCCTCGGCCAGGCTTTCTCTCTGTCCCTGTAAGGTAGAGCCCCTGCAGCCAGGCAGGGATGCTGTCACAGAGCTGCCCCAACTGGACAGGAAAGGTCCAGTGTGAACCTGGCACAGTGGTGCACACCTATAGTCCTCACACCCTGGGAGGCTGAATCAGGAGGATTACAAGTTGCAGCCTGGCCTGGGCAACCATGTATCAAAATTTAAAATAAAGCTTCAAAAGGGCTGGGGTTGTAGCTCAATGTGAAGGCCCTGGGTTTGTTCTATACCCAGCAGCCAGGTCACCCTGACAAGTAGGAGAGACATCCCTGTAGCCTCTCACCCAGGTGTACCAGTTAGCCTCTGGCTGTATGTGTCCACACAGAAAGATAACACGCTCATGTTCCCGGTCTGCTGCTGTCTACAGGCAGGGCAGAGCCCCTGCACTGGGGGCCAAGGTCGCTCTGTGTGCTCAGGACCCATGTGGCACCCCGGTGGCAGGTGTGGCTGGCTGTGTAGGCCACCTGCGTGGTTCAGCCTCGCTCCAGAAGGCTCTGCAGCTGTCAGAGTTGCCAGCTGTCAGGAAGGTGCTGTGCTGCCTGGGACGTGCCCATCCTGGCCTTCACTTGGTGCCCTCTGTGAGGTCCAGGCACGCCCCAGAGGTAGACTGTGTCCCCACACTGGCTCCTTCTCCTTTCTGGCCGTGTCCTGACTGGGGCTCCGGAGGGTCTTGTCACTGTGGCAGGTTGTCCTCAGAACAGCTCTTCTTCAGCTTTTCTTTCGTCTCTGCATCTTTCTGAGGGGAAGGGGCTTTGAGGGGTTACTGGGGATTGAACCCAAATTTCTTCAGCCAACTGTAGGTCCATCATCTCTGGGGGGAGTCTCAGGAAGCCTTGCACATGTGAGCACTGTGTACAGCACTGCTGGGGTCTGGGGCTCCCACAGAATGATCCTGAGCTCCACACCCTTGCCTTGCGCTGAGTGATGGGTCAGATTTCATTTTATGCACTCAGCAGTTCACGGCCCAATCCATTCTTGAGGAATATTTTAAATTAAATTCAGTTCATTTTGCAACCAAGGCTGGAATTGCAGCTGCAGTTCACAGAGTCCAAAGACATCCTCCTCTGGGTCTTGTGGCCACCTGTGAGGGGGACCAGGTGTGGTATGGCGGTGTTCCCTTCCCTTGGACATTCGCCCTGTCCCCACCGTGTCCAGGTGTCACAGCAAACAGGACGTTGTCCTCCTGCTTTGAGTGATCTGCTCAGTGAGTTTGATTTCTTATTAAACCTGTTTGGTAAATGACTTGACATTTTCCATGGATGAAAATTTATTCAGTAACAAACTGATTCAGCAACAAACGCTGCTCAGTGGCCACTGCTGCTGTGAGAGCTAGTGCCACCACATGTGACAGGTGAGCAGTAGTGGCGACCGGGACACTCACATGGTACCCTTGGAACTCTGAGCATGCCCAACACATGCGGGGAGGGCCCAGTTCTTGCCCCATCCCTTTGGGATGAGACTTCCCAGGAACCCATAGCTATTGTCGCTCAGCACGCACTGTCCCTCGGGACCACTCACTTGTCTGCTGTGTGCATTGACCACTGCTGAGGGCCACATGCCCAGCTTGGGGGGACGTTGAGATATAGGGCCCTGCCGATGTAGCAGAGGGGGCAGACTGTGGGACTCGGGGGAGGACGCAGAGGACGTGTCTGGTTGTGGGGCCTGGGTGTGGGACAGGGCTTGTGCTCAGGCCTCTGGTGCTGCATCCCAGGGTCTTCCCGCCCACCTCACTCTGCCCATGCTCAGGGCTGCATGATGGCCAAACAGGCAGAACTCTGGCCTGAGAGGGGCCAGGGCCCCCCGTGACTGCCTTCCTGGGGTCCAAGGGCAAGGGCCAGGGAAGGCACAGAGGGGTTGTCACACGGTGCAGATGGCTCTATGACTAGTTTAACTGGAAACATAAAACCCTTTTGGCAGGAAGCAGCTAGAACTATAAACATTATTTGCTCTTTAACGTTTGAGTCTCACCCCTTAGAGCCTCCTCGGAGCCTCCCAGGGTGGGATGGAGCAGCAGGACAATGTCTGTCAACACGGACCCTGTGGCACTGCCCAGGAGAGAGCTCTGGGACATTACCCCGTGGCCACTCACCCTGGGGCTTCGAGCCCCTTGTGCCCACGAGAGGTGTGTGGCTCTGGGCTCCACTTGGCTAGGCAGCCGCCCTGTCCTCACACAGTCCCACAGCAGGGGCTGCTGGTAGAAAGGAGAGCGCCGTGCAGCCTGCTTCCCGGGGTGGCCGGGGTGGCCGGGGTGGCCGGGGTGCTAACACCAATCTCCTTTCATGTCGGACACCCCGGCGCGCCCCACCACCAAGGTGGGCAGAGCACTGGCTGTGGAGAAGTCATCACCGAAGTGCCGGTGACGTCCAGTTTCCCAGGCAGGCTCCCTAGAGGCTCCGTTCGTCTCAGCCCCATGCACACTGTCACGCAGTGCACGGTTGTCCCAGGCAGCCACAGCCCTGTGATGGCAGTGCGCGGGGGCTTTGTGAGTTATGGCTGCTGCCTGTGCGAGGCGGATAATTCAGAGAGCTCAGGGCTAATAAATGTGCTGTTTCCCAGAGAGGAGACACCGTGCCCAGCGCGTAAATAAGACAAGCCTTTTTAAAAAAGAAATCCGTATTTAAGGGCATGTTTGTCTGTGTTCTTTGCCTGCTGTAAAGGTCACCCAGATAGATTTTTCCTTCTTTAGCATTGCAGGCCATGAAGAACTGGGCATTTCTATTCTCCCTCCATCCAGTGAACCTAAGGGACTAAATTAGATTCTGAAATTGAGTGTGCAGTGGAGTAGTGGAGTTACCCTAATGGGAGGGTATTGCTTCTCACCTTGCGAGGAGCGAGGTCATGATAATATGAAGCGAAGTGGATTAAAAATAAAACCAAAGGTATTTATTTATGACCTGCTCAGAATTGGATTGGCATCCGTGTAAGTTGCATCTAATGGTGAAAGACAGCAGATTGATGTTGATGTGTCCCTGAGGACATATTGCCAGCAGAATTTGCTCCGTGAATTCAATTTAAAGGCCCACAGAAAGTGTCCAAAATGCAAAGGAAATGGAATTGAGGAAGGGGCGGGGGAGCCCAGCAATGGCAAATCTGATGGTTGCAGAGTCCTAGCATGTAACTTGCACTTGGAAGCTGCAGCTCTGGGAGGCCCAGGGTCCTCTGTCAGTCCGGTGGGTGTGGTGTTGAGGTGGAAACTCTGCTCAGCCATCATCTGAGGTCGTGTCCTGATGCCTCAGTGCCATCTCTGTTCCACCCATGACGAGGGAGTGCATCCCCAGTGCATGGGGACAGTGGACAAAGGGTCAAAGAGCCTTTGCCAGTTGACCAGGGCCACGGAGAGAGAGCAGGATGTGCCCTGCAGAGCTAGCTCCCCACAGCACAGGCCACTCTATGGCCATTTGTGCCAGACCAGGGAACAGAAAGCCGGGAGCTACATGGCTGGAGTCTTACTGGGCAGCACCTTTTCAAGGCAGGCAGCCTGAGCCAGCAGCTCCTCTCACTTGTCACCTGCTGGGAGCTGAGGAGGGGCATCACTCGTACCAGCTGGAGGGAGGAGGCATGGGCAGCCTACAGGTGGTACAGGGCAGAATCTCTGGGACGAGTGTCCTGCAGGGCCAGCAGAGCAGTGTTAGCTCCTCACCAGGGAGTTTGCCTGGCTTCACAAGTCGGGCCTGGCATTGGGCCAGCCCTAACCATAGCCCAGGCCCGTTCTTCTTCTGAGACCCCATCTAGGAAGCTGTCCTGTCCATGCAGCCGGCTGTCATGACCAGCCCCACTCCTTCCCACCTCCTCTGGGTGTCATGATCTCCCGATATCCACCTGTCCTGGGTGAGGTGGGCAGCCACAGTGGGTGTGGGGCTGTCTGTGTCTCCCCACTGTGGGTCCCTCCCAGCAGTGCCACATCACATTAGCAGGTCACCATCCTACCATTGTTGGGCCCTGGCTTCTAAATCTGAGTGCTGCAGGCATTCCCTGTGTGCAGTGATGGGGTGTGATGCAGTGCCTCCACAGCCCCCTGCTGAGATGGCTCAGCTGCAGGCCTGGGGTGCTGGGAGGGGCAGGGGAGCCCCAAGGCAGAGCTCTTCCCTGGAAGCCAGGAGACCCGAGTGAGTGAGTGGCAGTGCCAGGCACAGTCCAGTGCACACTCACAGTCCAGTGTGCATCTAGTGTATGTCCAACATATCATGGCACCCAGTGTGTGCCCAGTATATCCAGCAAGTGCCCACTCTGTGCCTTCTCAGAGCTGCATGAGCTGTATGGTCTGATGCATATGTCCCTCTTGCCTGGTTTCTGTGACAGAGTGGTCATGCTGTCCCCATTTACAGAGGAGGTGGCTGGGCTCAGAGGTGACATCATTGTCCCCGGGCATTCGGCTGGACCTTGACATGAAGCTGGGTTTCTCAGTGCCCAGCACACGGGGCAGCTGTGCCAGGAGCTTTATTGTGCTCCTGGATACCCCAGGTAGACCCAAGCTGGCTCTGTCCTGAGGTCCCTGTGTGCTGTGCCTCAGCTTCTGGCTGTGCTGGGCTGGAGGGAATTGCCTCATGCAGGGAATTATGTCCCTGGGGTGCTTTGGGGCAGGTGAGGGTCGCTCCCTACTCCCTGATCTGAGAGGCTTGGGCAGGAGAGTCCAGCCCCAGTGCCTCCACTGCCCCAGGCCTGGGTGCCCCATCTAGCCACAGAAGGCACTGATGTCTGCCTCCCTAGAGTGTGGCTCAGATTTAGGGGAGCAGGTTCCAGCTGTGGGGTGCTAGTTCCATGCTGCCCTGCAGCCCTGCACATGCATGCAGCCCGCTGCCCTGCTGGCCTCCCTGACTGCTGTTTCTCTCTCCAGGAGCTGCTCCTCTTCCTCCAGAACCTACCCACCGCCTGCTGGGGTGACGAGGACATCAGCCTGCTGCTGGCTGAGGCCTATCGCCTCAAGTTTGCCTTTGCAGATGCCCCCAATCACTACAAGAAGTGAGCTGGGGCCTCACTGTTGGGGGGGTGCCCTCCCCACTGGCCAGCTGCAGGCCCCTCTGAGCTGGTCCCAGCCACGCACCGCCTTCCGGCTGCCCCACCCTGCAGCTACTTGTCAGGGCAGGCCCAACGTGGTCCAGGGCTGGTGGGAATGGGGGGCCTCAGTTTTCTGAGATACCAAAGAGAGCCAGGAGCGGATCTCGGTTTTGGGGGCCATATATGAGTCTGAAGCCCCCTGCCCTGTCCCTGGAGTGTCCTTGCCAAATGCCCACCCTGGACCCCTGGCCTAAGGCAGCCAAGAGGCAGTTCCTCCCCCAGTGGCCTGCTGTCCAGGTGCCAGGCAGAATGACAGTGGCCACCGCAGACCTACTCTGAAAAGCAAAGACTCCTCTGTTGGGTGAAAGAATAAAGAGCTGACTAAATGTTGGGGGATGTGGTGCAGTAGCGGGGTCTCTGCGCGGCGCCTCTGGTAGCCAGCAGTGTCTGGGCCATGGCTCTGCATGCAGAGCTGATTTCTTTCTTGGCTGGAACTCAGCTGGAAGCTGACATCGGGCAGATCTGGGAAGCTGGGGACAGGAGGCCGGTGGCTGAGAGAGGCCACTCACAGTTGCCTTACCTTCTATTTCTGCTCCTTTAAAAGGGAGCTCCCCGGCCACTCCCTGTCCTTAGTGGTCCCAGTCACATAACCCATTGAGGGTCAGTGCTGTTCTTAGCAGGCCGGGGATAGGGCGTGGACACACAGCGTACCCCAGTCCAACTCTTTCTGCCACTTCCCCTGGTGCCAGGTCCCCTGAGCTCTGCACAGATGGATGTCCTGTCCAGCCTCCCCCACCCACATCCTCCCAGGGTGTCATGTCTGTGTGAACCTTAGTGACACAGGTACTGCTGGGCCATGTGGGAGCTGTCAGACCCAGGCTCTGTGACCCTGGATCAGGCAGCCTCCTGTCCTCAGCAGCCTGCTGTGACTGCTGTGAGACTCTTTCCCTCCTTGAGGAGCAGCTCTGCCCCTGCCCAGGCACCAGGAGACTACCCAGAGGCTGGGGAGAGATGTGTGCAATGCGTGTGTTCTTGCTTCTATTAAAGTGGTCCCTGGTCATTACACATGGCAGGGAATTGGCACAGCTTTCTGTGCAAATGTCCTATGCTCCAGGAGATCACACCCCACCCCATTCAGGGTTCCTTCCAGAGCAACTCCAGGTATAAGGAAGCTGCTCCATGGCTCTGTGTGGAAGCCCCATCTCCTTCCCAGGATCAACCCTGGAAACTGCTCTGCTTGGACTTGCACATCTCTGCACTGCCGGAGGTTGGAGATACAGCAGGCCTGCTCCTAGTGGTAGTTTATTTTTCAATGGGGAAGGCCTCATGAGCTTAAATTAAGCCTGGTGTGTATTTCACATGTGCAAATGCCAGATTGGGTATAAGGGACACTGGCGATATGAATGGGTGACTGGGGTGTGTGTCTGGAATGTAATGTGTGGAAAGATGAAATAAAGATGCATCGACACAGCCCATGCCTTGGCCTGAGATTTGAGGATGTAGTGCCCACCAACCCTGTACCAGCTGCTGACTGTGGTCCTGGTGACACCCTGGGACCTGGGGAAGTGGGGAAATGGGGAAGTGCATTTGTGCAGGTGGCATGGAAAGCCACTTCCTCAGCGGTGAGGCAGGACTCGATCCCCCAAAGCCCAGACTCTGCACTGCTGGAGTCAGGAGCTTGCTCAGTGAGCATTAGGGGCCCGCCAGCCCCTTGGTCTCCCTCTGCCATCCTTTGAACAGGGGGCCTCCCCATCTCACCACATCTCTCAGCATCTGCTTCATAAAAGGCCTGTGCTGGGGAGGCCCCAGGGCTCAGGACCTGCTCACCCCATCTGTATCCCCAGGTACCCCCAACACGTAGTCTGACAGTCCCCCACCCACCCTGCATCACTGAAGCAGCCCTGCCCAGTCCCAGGCTCTCAGGGAGCTTTGGCAGCACCCACACCTCTCTGTTGCCCCATGCCTGCACCCCCACACTTGGGACCTTCCCACGGCAGCCTGGTGTGATTCTGCCCCAGTGGGTAGGCTGCTGACCCCACAGGTGGAACCCGCTCACCCCTCTTGCCCCCATGCCCCATGGGGCTCCCCATGTGGGGAGCTGAGCTGGGGAGAGCAGTGTGTGCTGACCCCACTGATGCCTACTGGGGTTTGGAGGGTGGCGATTGCCAGTCCCTCCCTGTAGCCACCAGTGGTGAGACTAGGCTGTCACTTGCCATCATGGTCTGCTGCTTGAGCCCAGCTTGAGGTCCTCACTGTCTGTGCAGGGGCCCAAAGATGGGTACTTCACCCATAAGGATTTACAAGATAAGCTTACAGTGGCTGTCCACAGAGTTAGGCGTCACCCAACTAAACAATGGTTTACTGAAAAAATCAAGGAAGAAATAGCACAGTTAAAGAACTAAATAAAAATGCTAGTACAACATACCAGAACTTATAGGGCACAGTGAAAGCAGTCCTAAAGGGAAATTTATAGCTATGAATGCCCACATCACAAAAAGAGAGCAAGCCCAAATAACCTAATGATGCAACTCATGGTTCTAGAAAAGCAAGGACAATCCAAACCCAAAACTAGTACAAGGTAGAAAATGATACAGAAGGATCAGAGCAGAAATCGATGAACTTGAGAAAAAAACAAAAACAAAGAATCAGTGAACTGGAAATAGGCAAGCTCTTAGCCAATCTAATCCTCCCCAAAAAGGGGGAGAAAAGACTGAAATCAATGCAATTAGAAATAAAAAGAAGAAATCACAAAAAGATTATTGACTGCATCTGCCTGGCAGGTACAAGGCCCTGAGTTTGATCCCCAGTACCACACAGACACAGACACAGACACAGACACAGACACACACACACACACACACACACACACACACACACACACACACAGATTATTGACAACTGCTTCACAAACTTCTATGCCAATAAATTGGAGAATTCAGAAGAAATGGATAGATTCCTAGATGCATACGAATTACCAAACTTGAACCAAGAAAATTTAAAACCCCCAAATTATCCAGTAACAATAAATGAAATTGAAGCAGTAATTTAAAAACCTACCAACTAAGAAAAGCCCAGGTTCATATTTATGCATTGTTGAATTCTACAGAAACTTCAGGGAAGATCTAACACCAATATTGAAATGAAAAGGGAAGAAGACTGAAGCCATTCCTGGGAGCTATCATTACCCTGATTCCAAAGCCAGCCAAGAATCCAATTGAAAAAGAACTATCAACCAATCTTTTTTTTTCCAGTACTGGAAAAATCGAACTCAGGACCTTGTGCTTGCCAGGCAGGCACAGTGCCACTGAGCTACATCCCCAGGCCTTGATCAGTCTTTTTAATGAATACAGGTAACAAAAATCCTCAACAAGATAGTGGTGAAAAGAATGCGGTGAATCATCAAAAAGATCATACACCGTGACCAAGTAGGCTTCATCCCTGGGATGCAAGGATGTTTCAACATATTCAAATCGACAAATATAATGCATCACATAAACAGAAGCAAGGACAAAAATCACATCATAATCTCAAGAGACACAGAAAAATCATTTGGCAAAATCCAACATCCTCTCATGATAACACCAAAAAATGGGGGAGGGCCTAGAAGGACCTTTTCTCAATCTGGTAAGAGTCATTTGTGACAAACTTACTGCCAGCATCATAGTAAATGAGGAAAAACTGAAAGCTTTCCCACTAAAATGAAGAACAAGACAAGGATGTCCATTATCACCACTCTTGTTCAACATAGTACTTGAAATATTAGCAAGAACAATTAGCCATGAAAAAGAAATAAAAGGAATATGTATAGGAAATGAAGAAATAAAATTATCATTATTTACAAATGACATGATTCTCTACATAGAAGACCCAAAAAATTCACCAAAAGACTCAGAATTTTTTAGTTTTTGTTTTTTTGGTACCGGGGATCTAACTCAGGACCTTTTGCTTGCAAGGCAGGCACAGGAACCACTGAGCTAAATCCCCGGCCCAAAAGACTCAGAATTAATAACCAAATTCAGTAATGTAGGAAGGTACAAATCAACACACAAAAATCAATAGCATTCCTGTACACAGATAATGAACCCTCTGAGAAAGAAATTAGGAAAAAAAATGCCATTCACGGTAGCACCAAGAAAAATTAAATACTTAGGAATTAATCTAACCTAAGTGAAAGACCTCTACAACAAAAACTACCATACTCTGAAAAAGAAAACCAAAGAGAATATAAGAAACTGTAAAGATATTGCCTGTTCCTGGATAGGCAGAACCAATATAGTCAAAATGGCCATACTTTCAAAATTGATACACAGATTTGTTGCAACCTCAGTCGAAGTATCAACAGCATTCTGGACAGAACTGGAGAAAATAATTCTAAAATTCATATGGAACCAGAAGAGACTCAGATTAGCCTAAGCAATCCTGGGTAATCAGAGAAAAACTGGAGGCATGGCAATCCCAGACTTGAAGTTATATTACAAATCTATACTGATAAAAACAGCATGGTGCTGGCACAAAAGGATCAACGGCACAGAATAGAGAATGCAGAAATAACGCCAAGCACATTAAACTATTTGAACTTTGATGCAGGGGCCAAAAACATACACTGGGAGGAATGAGAGACCCTTAAATAAATGGTGTTGAGAAAACTGGTATCCACATGCAGAAGATTGAATCTAGACCCATATCTCTCCCATGCACTAAACTAAAATCAAAATGAATGAAAGAAGGAAATGTGAAAACAGAAACACTTGGCTTGCTAGAAGATAAGTAAAACTTGAGAAGTCATAGGCATAGGCAAGACAAGGACTTTCTGAACAGAATGCCATTGTACAGAAAATAGTACTGAGAATCAACAAATGGGATCATATTAAATTAAAAAGCTTCTGCACAGCAAAGGAATTAAACAACCGAGTGAAATGACAAAGTTTTTGCCAGCTATTCCTCAGAGAACTAAAAAAAAATAGTTCCCTCATGGACAACTGAAATGAATTGACCTTTCACAGAAATACAAATAGCCAATAAATACATGAAGAAATGCTCAGTATCTCTGAGCATTAGAGAAATGCAAATTAAAATAACACTGACATTCCCTTTTACCCCAGAAAGAATGGCTGTAATCAAGAAATCAAATAATAACAAATCCTAGTGAGGCTGCAGAGAAAAAGGAACTCTTCTACATTGTTGGTGGGAATGCAAACTAGTACAAACTACTATGGAAATTGGTATGGAGATTCCTCAAAAAACTAACACTAGAAATTCCACTCTCCTCAACTATTCCCCTTCTAGATATCTTCCTGAAAGAGTTAAAGTCATTATATTACAGTTATGTATGCACACTCATGTTTATAGCAGCACAGTTTATAATAGCTAAATCTTGGAAGCAGCCTTTTTGTCCATCAGCAGATGAATGGATAAAGAAAATGGTGGTATTTGTATATAATGGAGCACTACTCTGCCATAAAAAATAAATTTGAGTGATTTGTAAGAAAATGGCTGCACCTTCACACCACAATATTTAGTGAAATAAATAGGCATGCAAGCTTAAATATTGCAGTTTCTCTTATATGAGACCCCCTCAATAAAGAGCAAAATAAAAGATAGATAATAGGAAGTAGGTGGATCTTTCTCAAATGGAAAGGGGATCAAGAAATAGAAGGAGGGGGGAATGGAGATGAAAAAAGGAGTTAAGATATCTTATGTACATGTGCTAGCTCCACACAAGGAGTGTAAACATAAGTACTGTAAACATATACTAGTAAAAAAAATGAAAATTCCCCTCAAAAGTCTCAAGTTTGGAGGTAGGGCCTAATCAGAAGGGGCAGGTCACTGGGGGTATGACGTGGAAGGGTGCATTCTCATCCCTGACTCCTCCCTGCTCTCTGTGCTTTCTGACTTCCATGAGGCAAGCAGCTTTCCTCCACCAGGCTCTTGCTCTTCCACCATGCTGTTTCTGCCGTGGAGCCAGCCAACCATGGACTGAACCTACTGAAACTGTGAGCCAAATAAACCCCTCCTCCTTTAAGCTGTGGGTGCCAGGCATTTTATCCCAGCCATGGGAAAGTGATTAATATAGAAAATATGTATCAATAATAATGTATCACATTTATATATAAAAGGACAAAAACTATATAATCATCACAGTTGGAGAAAAGACATTTGACAAAATTCTACATCCTTTCACCATTTAAAAAAAACCACTAATCAAATGAGTGTTGAAGACCCTACAACAAGACCCTATATGAGAGGTCCCCAGCCAACAGGATACTCACTGGTGGCAGCTCAGGTCCTGTCCTCTAAGGCCTGGCACAAGACTGATGCCTACACTTGCCACTGGTGTTCAGCATTCTTCTGGAAGTCCCCACCAGAGCAGTTTGCCAAGAGAAAAAGGCATCCACGTTAGAAAGGGAGAAGTTGCATCATCCCTGTTTGCTGATGACAGATTCCAGCAAAAACAAAACAAAACAAACCTGATAAATGAATTCAGTAAATTTGCAGAATACAAAATCAACACAGAAAAATCAGTAGCATTTCCATATACTGACAGTGAGCTATCTAAAAAGAAATCAAAAGGACAATCCCATTTAAAACAGTGATCAAAAAATAAAATAAAAATACTCTGTACACTCTAAACCATAAACATTGGTGAAAAGAAACTGAAGAAAGTAAGCTAGGTATAGTGGCGCATGGCTGTAATCCCAGCACTATGAGAGGCTGAAGCAGGATGATTGTAAATTCGAACCAGCCTGGGCAACTAGGAAGACCTTGTCTCAAACATAAAAAGGTGGTAGGGTGTGCAGACTGGGGATGTAGCTCGGTGCCAAGACCCTGGGTTCAATTCTCAGTAAAAATAAATTGCAGAAGATAAAAATAAATGGAAAGATATTCTGTGTTCATGGCCTAGAATAATTGATATTGTTAAAATATCCATACTATCCCCAAATGATCTACAAATTCAATGCAACCCCTATCAAAAACCCAATATAATTTTTCATAGCAATACTCCTGAAATCCACATAGCACACACATGAGATATGATTTAAAAATATAGTGAATATTTAAGTTAAAAATTTAAA
>NW_004624752.1:2875407-2909094 GCF_000247695.1 Heterocephalus glaber | reverse complement strand
AAATAGGGAAGGGTGGAGGGGGTGAAGGGAGGGCTAGGCATGGGGAAAAAATAAGAACCAAGATGCATTATGTAAAGGTACAATTCCTAATGAGAAATGTAATTGTGTTGTATACCTACAATGTACCAATAAAAGAATTTAACAAAAAAAATGAGTGAAAAATCTGAACAGACACCTCATGGGATAAGATGTCTAGACAGCAAGTAAGTATCATGTGTCATTAGAGAAGTGCAAATTTATATTACAAGGAGACACCAACCACTACACACCTATCAGAATGGTCCAAACCCAGAACACAGACAACTCCAAGTGCTGGTGACCATATGGAGTGACCACGCTCATTCACTCTTGGTGAGGACGCAGCACGGTGCTGCTGTGTTGGAAGACGGTGTGACCCTTTCTCCAAGGGTACCCTGGCCTCGCCCGGTTACTCAGGGCTGCTGCTCCTAGCTCTGTGCCTGACTGAGTGGGGAACTGAACACCCTGCAGCCTGCAGGGGTGTATTTCCTCATACTTGGAAGCAGCCAAGTTGTGCTTTAACAAGTGCGAGGTTAATAAACAAACCACAGTGCTGCCATACAGTAAGCAATCTGGGATTAAAAAGAAATGAACTATGCAGCCACAAAAAGACCTGGTGGAAATGGAAGTGTGTATCACTCTGTGAGAGAAAGCAGTGTTGAAAGGGTGCATACCATGCGATTCCAACTTGACCTTGACATCTAGAAAGGGCAAAGCTAGAGACAATGTAAAGACCAGTGGTCACCAGGTGGAGGACAGAGGCCCTTTAGAACTGCAAAGCTGTCCCAGATAATCAGTTCTAGTGGACGCCCCTTGTTGTGCATCTGACCAGATTCACAGAATGCACAGCACTGAGAGTGTTCCGATGTGTCAGTGACATGTCAGGGTTGATTATTGACCATGTCAAGTGTCCCACTGAGTGGAATGTTGATGATGAGGGAAGTGCTGTGCAGGGAGGGTTTTATAGGAACTCTGAACTTTCTGCTTAATTTTGCTATGAACCTAAAACTGCTCCAAAAATACAAATAGATCCTATGAGCACCTTTGTGCCTGTGAATTCGGAAACCTGAAGTAGACAGTTTTCTAGAAAAATAAAAATTGCAAAACTTGATTCAAGAAGGAATTAAAAACCCTAACTAAAGCAGTGATCATTAACTTGTGTATAGGTCTGGCCTCAGATCTCTCCCTTGGCAAAGGCACCACCACACCTGATGATTTTACAGCATGTTTTAAATGAATCCCAGGGAGTAGGAGTTAGGGAGCAAAAGGATGCATGAGGCTGGGACTCCTGGCACAGCCGGGTGAGTTGGAAACCTGGTTGTCCCAGCCCAGCCTCGGGCCACACCAGCTTGCTGGGTGGCATTGGACATGAAGCTGGGCTTTGCAGCCCCTTGGTTGCTTCTGGACCAGGGCTGGGATCTGAGTCCTCAGGAACCTGACAGAGCAGCTGTGGGCTTCCACAGAGGGTCTGTCCTGGCTGTGCTGATGCTGGGATCTGGGCTGGGGAGCATTGAGCTTGGCCACAGGACAGAGGTGTGTGTGAACAGTGGGGCTCTTGGCTGTTTTTGTAATTTTCTTTCTTTTTTTCCCATCGAGTCTGCAAGCTAAGAGGCCACATGTCACCAGAGAGAACCCAAGGAGATCCCCAAAGTGGAGGTGGGAACCTTTCCTCACTCCACCCCACAGATCAAGGTGCAGGCTCCCTGATTCTGTCACAGGAAAAGAATTTTCAGTACATAAAGAGATTTACTAGGCAGAATTTTAAAGCACACACTTGGAGAAATAGAGTGAGGACCTCCAGAGAGAGGTAGGGAGCAGTCTGGGGCTGGGGAGTGTATGGGGCTTAGGGGTGGAAGTCTGTAGAGCCTGTGGAAAGAGGGGGTTCACTGTACAGCTCTTTCTGCCGAGGAAGCTGATGGCCCATTCCCAGGTGAAAGCCAGGCACCAAGGGACAGAGCTGTGGCCCACCCATAGGGAAAGGCCTGCTTTCTGGCTCTTCATGGGTTAAAAGGGCCCATTGGCCGTCGAAGGAAAAGGCCCAGGCTTACTGCGTCTGTAGGGATCTCAAGAACATTTGACTAGGTCTCTGTCCTGAACCTGCCGTTGTTATTGAGAGTTGGGTTTTAGGGTTAACAATTTCCCTTGTTTCCTAGCTATCTTCTTGGTCTCACCTTGCCTCGCTCAGGGCCCCTGGGCACCTTGGGGCTAATGCTGCTTCTGTCTAAACCCCAGTGGGCTGCACCTTCCTCCTCCCATGTGGCTTTGGGCCCAGTTCAGGTCCAAGACAGGAGACCTGTACCTGGGACCACGGCTTTGGAGTTTTGTAACCCAGATTGGGAATAGGCTCTAAAGCAAAAGACTGGGGCAGGGGCTTATGGCTTTTTCTCAGGACAGGAAGGAAGAACTCAACAGAGGACTCACCTAGCACAGGCTGGGGAAGTCACCAAAGAGGAAGTGAGGGGTCTGACAGGAGCAGTGGAAACAGGAGGACAAAGGGACAGCTTTCCAGGGGACCAGGTGAGCCCAAGCACAGCTGCAGGCAGGAAGCCAACACAGGACATGCGATGGAGGAGCACCAGGACCTGAGGTGACCAGGATACCTCGTAGGGATGGGGCGGGAGGTGGGGAGTGGAAGGCCAAAGCCAGCATAGACCCCAGAGCCACTTGGAGCCCAGCAGGTGGGCAGGTCAGCAAGCCTGAGACCCAGAGCAGCACAGGAGCAGTTCCCAGGGTGCACGCTGCATCCGGGAAGCAGGGGACGGGAGACACCTGAGTGCTGGCCACAGGGAGACTGCGCGGGGCCGCATGGTGCGGCGGAGGGAGGGGCTGAAGCCGCTGTGCTGCTCCCCACGGAGGCGCTGAGACCCCAGCGAGAAAGGGCACTCCCTCCTGAATGGTTCCAGGAAGAGTGGGGCCCCTCGGGTGGGAGCAGGAAACCAGTGCCCACCTCTCACTGAAGCCGAGAGGAAATGAGGGAGAACTCAGGATGCACACACCTGTGTCTGTGCAGTCGGGGACAGATGTGTGAGATACGGCAGGGCGTGGCGATAAGGCCTCGGCCTCATTTACTCGAGTGCCCGCTGTGTCGGTGTCATACTCTGTACGGCAGTATGTGTATGTGCATCTATTTATGCAGCTCACCTTTTAGGGAAATGCATTTATTATACTTTACGTTTGTGTCCTCTTTCATTTTTTATCACATAATGATGTGGGGTTAAGCCTGGGCTGTGTTAATTCTCTTTTCTGTAAACTTCAAATTCATTAAAAATAAAGCTAAAAATAACTGGCCCTGAGCCTGCAGCTCCCAGGTGGCGGTGCTGAGGGAGGGCAGGTGGCCTGGTGTCACCCTCTGTACTGTGCAGAGGTGGGTGACATGGCAGCACTGGTCTGCAGGTTGTCCCTGAGCTGGCACTGCATTCCTGGAGCCATCTGTCCTGCTGTCTCTGACAGGGGTGCAGGTCAAACAGTAGGGAACCTGCGGAGGAAGCTGCAGTGTCCTGGGGCAGTAGGCTCAGCCCGGGGAAGCCCCAGGCCACTTGGGAAGACAGACCAGGTCCCCAGTGCCTGCCCTCATCTAACTGTCCTCTCTGCAGAGCAGTACTGAGCACCCAGCATGGTCATGGTTTCTCATGGTCTAGTGGCGTCTCCCGGCGCAGTCTTGTGTGTGTCTGTCCCAGCACCTAGGAGAGGCCTGTCCTTGCCAGTGGCTGAGGGATGAGGAAATGAAGCCCAGAGAAGCCAGCGACATGGGCTGGCCCACACTGAGGGATGCAGGGCTCACCTGGGTGGAGTTGCTTTCTGCAGCCTGCCTCTGCCCCACCTCAGAGGGTCCCTGTCCCCACCTTCAAGGCTAAGTTCAGGGACACGCAGCCAGCTTTGGCCTGGGTGAGCAACCGGGGAGCAGAACTTTTACCCCGCAAGTCTGATAGGGCTGGTGATAGAGGTCACCTGCTCGGCCCTTCATGCAGCACGCGTTTGTCCAGTATCTACTGTCTTCCCGCCAGCACCCTGTGCAGTGACTGGTAGTCCCTAGAATGGGTCTTAGAGTCCACCTGGGGCAGAGTAGGCCACTTGAGGCCACTTGCCCATGTGGACACCGCTCCTGTCCAAGCCCACGCTTCCCCACGGGCCCTCAGCTGTCCCATTGGAGCTGAGCCCTCAGGGTGGACCGAGGCAGCATGGTGACAGTGTCTCCACCCCCACTCCAGGTGGGCGTCTCTTAACAGCCTCTTGGTGACACTGTGCTCACCATGTGGCCACTGCCCGGGAATGCTAATAGGGACAGGGGACCCGGGGACAGCCACCGCTGACCTGGCTATTAAAAATAATTGGCCACCCGTAATGTGGAGGAGAAATATGTCCGCCTTCAGTTTGGCTGAAAATGTGGCTAATTCTCACGTTGCCATAGAAACCAAGATGAGTTCCTAACATCTCTCAGATACTTGTGAGTCCAGCGATGTCTGCGTGCTGTCTCCAGAGAGGGAGAGAGGGAGGGGCAGAGATGGGGAGGAGCGACTCTAGGTGGCCCGAGATGCAGTCCTCATCCTGGACAGCAGTCTGGGCACGGCGTGGCATGAGGACTGGGCCTCGGGGCATGATCTCTGGATACCCACGTGTCCCCGGGCCTTTGCCTGCCCTCTAGGGAGCCCTGTCCTTCCTCCAGGGCCTGTGATGTCCCCAGCCCTGCCAGGTCTACACACCAGTTCCTGCCTCTCACCCGGCGTACATAACAGGAAGGGGGACAAGAATGGAGAAACCAGACAGATCAAGGGTGGCTCCGTCGAAACCTCAGGAAACCCACAGATAAAGGCCACCCTGTCCCCTGGGACCCCTAGGCATGCACAAACCCAGAAGTCTGGGACCCTGGCCTGCGTCCAGCTGCATTTGCATTGTGCCGGGTGGACTTTAGATGCCATGACACTTTCTCTATAGACCTCCTATGGCCCAAATCCCCCTCCTGACAGGTGAGCTGAGCCAGGTCCCTGCCGGACCACAACTCCCCAGCCACGGATCCTCCCACGACCCGGGACCTTAGAGACCCAGTGCTGCCCTGTGGGCCGTGAGCGCTTCTCCCTGGCTGCTCCCACCTCTGATGACACCTTCACTTCTCCCACTCTCAGTAAACCTTGCTGCACCTTCTAAGCGTTCTGCTCACCTCTCCCTTCAGGGCACCGAGAGCCTGGAAATGACTTGCTTGAGACCCCCAAAAGGGACTTGGCCTGCCAGTCACAGTGCTCCCCATCACTGTTCCCTGAGTGAGAGGACCCTGAGGGCCAAGCTGGCAGCACCACACTGCCACCCTTCTGTGTCGGTCGGGATGGTCCCGGATCCCATCCCTGGGAAGCAGCTACAGCCTCTGCTCTCTACCTGGCAGGGACCCAGCCCAGTACTGGCTACTCCGACCCAGGGCAGCTGCTTAGTTGGGGAGCTTGGCAGCAAGGCGAGAGGGTGGACAGTGCAGGCCCCACCTGGACAGGGTGCCTGCATTTCCAGGGCATAGGGACAGGCTGGAGCCACGCACCTGGTCCACCTGTGTGGGTGTGTGCTTGGGATCTGCAGAGACCCAGGCTGGGCCTAGGGGCTGGGCCCAGGGAGTCAATGCAAGGTATGGCTGGGGTCCTGGGGTGGGGGCACACCTGCCTCAGTTTCCCCAGCTGCTCCTCTGCTCACTGCCCAGTTTCCTCTCACAGCCCCCTGAGACTATATCCTGCTTTTACTCTAGTTTCAGATACTTTGCTTAGCAAGTCTGGCCTTGTGATCATGGTGCAGAAAGAAGGAAGAATTCTCACCCTCAAAAAATCACCGTTTCACATGGAGCAGTCTTAAAGAGGACTCTTTGCAAATCAGCAGCTGTTTAGAAATATCACAGACAGGAGCATCTCGGACTTCAGAGGCACCTGGGCAGAGGGGACCAGAAGCACCAAGCCCTGTGTGCCCTGCACCCAAGGTCTGTCTCGCTGTCCTCCACGCAGATGGCAGAGGCCATTCCAGGGCTGGAAAATAGAGAAAGGGGACGGAAGCCAAGGCTGGTCCACAGCAGCCCCCGGCGCCCCCGCCCCATGTGGGTGGGACGCCCCCTACTGGTGTTGTGGAGCCTCAGCCCTCTGGGGTCCTGGCAAAGAGTTCCCAGCCCCCGAGCTGTGATGAGGGGTGCAGCCATCAGGATGAGCTTCCTGTGGTGAGGCTGGATACTTTTCTCCTTCCCCATGTCCCTGCCACAGCCCGGTCCATCTGTGCCTTTTTCTCTGCTGTGCACGACACCCATTGTACAGATGGGGAAAATTGAGGCTCAGAGGGCAGTCATGGGCCCCAAGTTCAAGGACCCAGCTGGAAGTGGGGCAGGATTTGAACCTGCAGGGCTGCAGCCCCATGGGGGAATTTTACTGATATAGGGGGAATAGGTGTAGCTCCCAAACCTGCTAGGTATCTGAAACGCTAGTTCGTGTTCTCTAAAATCAAAGAATGAATTCTAGGAACAACAGAGGTTAAGAGTAGGAAAAATTTATTGAGAGAAAGACAGGTTCTAAGAGAGACAGAAGGGGGACTGGAAAATGGGTCATCTGCCCACCCCATGTTTCAAAGATGTTTTATACAGCAAAGCCACGTGGTGAGGTGGGTACAAAGGGGACTAAACGCTAAGACTCAGTGGAAATTTACAAGTGGGTGTGAGGTGGGACAAAACCATGACCAACCAATAAGATGACAAGTACAGTCACCCAGGTGATATTGATTAAATGGGGATCAAATGGGAAAACAAGTCACATGTGAGGAATTTCCCGTTTGGAATGTCAATCCCTGCTATCTACCTCTAGGGGAAGTAGTGCCTCTTCTTTTTATAATGATTGCCAGTGAATGTGCCTCAGTTGTTCTCCATGTTGGCTCCTTGCTGTGTTGGCTCCTGGAGGGCTGGCACCTTGAGGGGGGTCCTGTCTAACTGCCTACAAGATAGCTAATTAACTTACCTATCTAAAATGTTACTACCTGTGTTAAAGTTGGCAGGGAGGGGCCAACCTTGCTGCAGGGCATGAACTGGGGCGGAGGAAGCCTGTGCAGGTGTGTGTGTGGGGGTGGATGTGTCTTCAGGGCCGGCCTAGGGCACTGCAAGGAGCAAAACATGCATGTGCCCAGTGGGGAAGCCTGTGGCGGTCCTGTCCCTGAATGGCACTGGCGCCCAGGACAGAGCCCGGCAAAGGCCCCTGAGAGATCTCCATCGATTTGGCAAATTAATGATTCTGCTCTCCACGTCTCAGGAGCCTTAATGAAGTGGCAGCGGACTCGAGGATGAAACGGGTGAGTGGGATGTCACTGAGATGGTCATTAGACTGTTGTAATAAGATTTACTTGTCAACTTAAAATGTAATAATGTCATAATTTATCTGGTGACCTAGTGAAGGCGTGCGGCTCAAGGTCTGGGTGCAGCGATCACCCCAAAAGGTCAGGCACCCCCTCTGGCTCCACACCGTGTGCCCTGTGTCCCTGAGCAGGGCCGCAGCAGCTCCTTCCCCTCTGGGGCACTGGGGCAGAGCCCCTCTTGGTGCCTGAGCCAAACCTGTCTCTGTGTCTGTGGAGCAAAGGAAGTGAGATTCATTCTTCCTCTCATGCACAGCCCTTGCTTGAGGGCCACAGCAAGTGGTCACCATGTGTCTCTGTGGCTCAGCACTCCCAGCCTAGGGTGTGAGTGCCTGCGATGGACACAGGGACCCAGAGCTCAGAGTCTTCACCACGAGTGTGACATTTCCTCTGAGCACTGAAGGATGAGTAGGAGTGTGTGGCTAGAGGAGGACGTTTTGGAAAGAGAAAGACAAGAAGGAAAGGGAAGGCGGCTCCAGCCAGAGGTGAAGTCTGAATACCTCGTGGGGAGGGGTGGGCCAGGCAGGGCCCGTGAAAAGTCTAGGCTGACAGATAGGGTCCAGCCTGGCTGCCTGAGGCTGAGGACCTTGAGCTTAGGGGCTCAGGGAAGGGTGGTAGGGCCTCCTCAGGACCCTGGGGACTGCAGGGCTTCTCAAGGACTCGGTAGCTGGCTATGGCTCTCTGTGCGTGACCCTGTGCCAAGGCTGGTGCCCATGGGTCCCTTCCTGGTATGGGGCCTCCAGGTGCCCACGCTGGGCCAGCTCCCTCTGGTTTCTGTAGTGGGTGAGTTGCTTTCCAGCCAGTTGCCAGGACGGCGTTTCTGCTGACCTTCGGGATTCCTGGCCGGGACCGGTGCTCCCTGTGCTCTTGCCTGATATTAATTTATACAACCAAGGGCCGTGTGTGTGTGTGTGTGTGTGTGTGTGTGTGTGTGTTGCAATAACATTGACAAACCATCACCACCTGTGAGGTGCAGGCTCCCCCCCCTTCCTGAGGGGCTGTTGGGCAGGCCTGTGACTTGTCTGCCTGTCACCCTGTGGAAGCAGAGGACAGGGTGGGGGGCATCTCGGAAAGCTGTGCTTTGGCTCAGCTCACGAGACCAGGGTGGCCTGGGGCAGCTGTCCCATAGCGGGAGCATCGGCAGTACCCAAGGGCCAGTGATGCAAATATGGCCCCTTCCTTGGGCGCAGGAGCCAGGGCTCCCCTCCTGATCACAGGTCGCCTCCTGCTCCAGCTGGGCCCCTCCACGCTTGCTCTCCGTGAGGCCTTGTGCTGCACAGACCCATCCCAGCTCAGCATGGGGCCTCTGGGTAGCCAGGTGTCCATGGATCTGGATCACCTGGTCTGGTGCTCCAACTCACCTGTTACTGTACCCTGCTCTGTGTCTTCACTGCCGAGCAAGTTCCGCGCTGACACCTCCCGCTTGCAGGAGCTCTCCTGAAGCCTGGCTGGCCACTTTTAGCAGGTGTCTGGGTGTAGGGACAGGGGAAGGGGATGTTACTAGAACCTCTGCAGTGAGTCCTGGTCTCCTGCGAGCCACAGCAGCATACGGCGAATGACAGGAAAGGTAGACAAGTGAGACTGAGAAGAAGCTGAGCTTTGGGTCTGATCAGTGCTGCTCTGGGCGGCAAAGACAAAGCCCCCAGCTTACCGTGCCTTTTATTCAGTACCTCGGGAGAAACAGATGTAACAGATGACTGGGGAGTGGCAGAATTCCTAGATCAATGAGGAACGATGCAGATGAAGATTTTGTTCCTCCCAGGATGTCTCCTGCTGGTGTAATCTTGTCCTGGAGCATCACAGCATCACCGGATCATGGAGGTCTCAGTTGTGGCCCGAGGCCAAAATGGATTATGTCTCGAAATCTCATAGCTGGCCTGTAGGCAGGAGAACTAGACCTAATCAAATGATTTTTCTCCAAAATTATGTAGCATTGCTCCCGACATTTGGTAAGTAAGTTTTCTGCTGCCCCTCCTGTGGCTAAAATTGTTTCCTCCCAGCCTTCTTGTCAGCTCCCAGGTAGACGAGAAGCTCTCCTCCTCCCCACCCGATCCCGTTCCTGCTCTCTCCCTGCACAAGTACCCTGGCCCTTGGCCCTCTCTCAGCATGCCTGCCCCAGGGCCTTTGTACTTTCCCCTGCCTGATGCCCCTCCTCAGACGCCATGGGCCCCTGACCTCTGGAAGCAGTTTGCTGGGATGTCACTGCCTCTGTAGCCACCTCTATGGGTCCTGCACCCCATCTCCTGTCCCCTCTCCTGCACTCTGTGTCCCCTGTGCTCCTGCAGCTGCTTGGCATGGTACTTCCCACCCGAGCAGATTCTCACTCTCAGGGATTTCAGCAGGATGAGTGAGCAGTGAGCTGGTGGCAGCAGGGCGAGGCAGGGGACGACCTGGGGACAGGGACTTTCTGCAGGATGTGAGGGACAGGGAAGGACCGGGAAGGACAGGGCTGTGGCATTCAGGGACTGTGGTAGAGTCATGTGGAGAATCCTGAAGACCGCTAGCAGAACTCTCCTGGAATTATCCACAGGGACCTCTTTCCTGGGGATGTTCCCCCGAGACCCCAGCTGGCCTGTCAACCTGAGAACACCTCGGGATGGGACAGCAGCAAGGAGCGCAGGCTTTGGGGCCACAGGACAAAGTTGAAACGTGCTCTCCACTGAGTGGCTGTGTGACTTTGGGGGGTCACCTCTCCCCTCTGGGCCTCAACTCCTCATCTGTAAATGGGGTGACCCTAGCTCTTGCTGGGCCACCAGGAGACTCATGTGGGGAAGGTTTGCCAAAAGGAGGCTTCTCAGAGTTGGGAATGATGGCCTCTGTCAGATGAATCAGGGTGGCTCAGCACCGGTTTCAAGGTAAAGAGAATATTATCGGGGTGACTGTGAGGCCACACGGTGTGTGATGCAGGTGGTGTTTCGGTGCACATCATTTACTCTGTGTGTGTTTGGTAGATTTGGGGTGTCTGGGGTGTGTGCCGTGGGTGGTGTGTGTGTGCATATGTGTGGTGTAGTGTGCGAGGACCTGGACTTTGTGGACAATGTGGTGTACGCAATGGTGTGGTGTGTTTGTGTGTGGCGCGTGTGGTGTGCATGGTGTTGTATGATGTGGCATCATGTGGCACAGGTGGTGCATGGTGTGCACCTGCATGCTTATCTGGGAGAGGGCAGGGCCTGTGGTCTGGGTCCCCACGTCTGGCAGTCACTCCCTGGTATCTGGGTGAGCAGGAAGAGGAGGCACAGAGAGACAGAGGCCTCCCCACTGCTGGTGCTGGGGTCGAGCAGAACACAGGCTGGGTCCTGGGTGGATGGTGGCCCCCTCTTGGGGAGGAATAGGTTCCAGTCCAGGTGCCACCATGTGTGTTTATTCACTTATCCACCCTTTGCATGCATGCCAGTGTATTGTGAGATGTGTGTAACCACAGAAGCAGAGACCCTGAGTCAAATTATCATTTTTGGTCACCTTCACCTTCACACCTTCCCCACATTCCCTTCCCCATAATCCTAATCTTCTCTGTATGGTTCCTATTTTAGTATATATGTTGCTGAAGCAAGCACTTGATACTATTTTAAGGGGCTGAGTTTGGGGACTATTTGTTACACAGTAGGAGATAACTGACACACACATAAGAAGTGCTCACTTTTACTGAATGTCTGCCACATGCCAGGTTCTGGGATACACACACTGACTTTAGACCTTCAGCCTTCTTGGCAGCCTGATTATCAGAGGAGGTGCCTGAGGCCCAGAAAGGCCAAGAAACCTCTCTGGACCACACATCTGGCCAGCAGGGGGTGGCAGGCAGTTGAAACCATGTCCATCCAGTTTGGGGGTCTTAGAATCAATATGTGATCCCACCATTCCTGCATAGACCCTGTTTTTGTGCCCCCCACTCCAGAGCCTAGGCTGACCACCCCTCCCCCAGGCCATTCACTCTACTGAGGGAGTCTGGGAGTTGCAGTTTGGGGTGACCCTGTCAGGGCAACCTGATGAAGGAGGGGTCACCTCCTCCAACCTGGGACTTCACTTTTGCCATCTGGGCTATGGGAGTAACAGGGCTGAGTATGTCCATGGCCATGCTGGTCCCCAAGTGCAGGGATGAGGGCCTGGGGTGCCCAGGGTGTGGTGTGGGTGGCAGCTCCTAGTGAGAGAGCTCTGTGCCCAACCAAAGCCATCTTGTCTTGTCACCCAAATGCCCCTTTCAAATGAGACTTGTTACTCTTGGAAGGGGCCTCACCACAGTGCTTGGAAAATGTGGCAGATTGCAGCTGGAAATTGTCTTAAATATAGGAAACGATCTCCCCCTGGAACTGTCCCAACTGTCGCGTGGCCTATGCTGGCAGAGGATGGGGCTGCAGCCTGGCCGTGCTCTGACCTGTTCCCGGTGGGGCCCTTCCTCTCAAAAGTTGCCAGAGGAGTGTGGGCCAGTGAAGCGGCTGCTGCTGTTGCTCTGTGTGGTTTAATGCCTCCTACCTGCTTTTACAGTGAGAAGAAGCCTTTCCCAGACTTTCCCATAGTGGATTGCTATTGTAAAAGCTGGGATAGTCAAATATGTGTCCATACCAACTTGGTGCCTTAGGGGCTAGAGCATTACTTCAATCCCATATGATTATTTATGTATTGGTTTGATGCCACACTTTCCTACCAGACCCTGGGGCACAGGAACAAGTCAGTCTTGCTCACTACGGTGTCCCTGGTCTCCAGCCAGGTCTCGTTGTACTTCAGCAGGCTGCTGTTGGCTCTGGCTGCAGGAACCAGCCACATAGAAAAGTTCAGGCTTTTTTCTCACCTACCTCTTTGGCCCCTGCCCAGATATGTGGACAGGCCAAATTAGGGGCCTGGTATTGGGCCACATTTCTAGTGGGCAGAGTGTTCATGGGATTGTATTTGGGCACTTACATGTGAGTGTAAGTGAGGTCACGTGAGCTGGGAAGCCAAGGGGTGGACTGTAGTGGTCATTAATAGCCTTGAATGCTGCAGTATCAACTTTACTTTCTTTAAATTTTTCTTTATATTTTAAATTTCATTTTTTCTTTTTAATTAACACACAATTGTACATTTTCTTGGGGAAAAGAATGATATTTGAATACATGTGTATTGATCAAGCAGTATAATTAGCACTTACATTTCTATTATTTCTTTATGTGTAGAGCCTTTGAGTTTCTCTTTTAGTTCTTCATAAACCATGTAGAGTATTATGAACTATAGTCACTCACTGTGCTGTACACACCAGAGTGTCTTCCTTCTAACTGTTTAGTACCCACTATCTCACCTCCTTGTGTCTCTCTTTCCCCTCCTCCTCTTTTCTTAGCTTATAGTAGTCACTATTCTTCTTTCTTCTACTTGGAGATCAACTTTTTAGCTTCCACATATGAGAGAGAACATTCAGTATTTGTCTTCATGTGCCTGTCTTATTTCATTTAGTGTAATGTCTTCTAAGTTCATCCACATTGCTGCAAGTGACAGAATTTCATTCTCTTTTATGGCTGAATAACATTCCCTTGTGTGCATACAACACAGTCTTTATCTACTCATCCATCAATAGACACCTTGGTTGATTCCAGATCTTGGCTATTGTGAATAATGTTGCAATAAAGAGGAGAGTGCTGGTGTCTCTGGTGATAAGTCAGCTGGTGACATGCTGATTTCATTTCCTTCAGATACAAACCCAGAAGTGAGACAGCCTCACACCCATGTCCCAGGACTCCACTTTCTTTGTCGACCCACATTGTGTATGTAGATTCACCATATAAGCATGATCTTTACCACTGCCCCCAGCAGACTAATTCTGTGGTGCACAGTTGATCCAAGCTCAGTCAATCAGGATCTTTCTGAGAGGTTTGAGGACTGGGAGTGAGCAGAAAGAACTCAACATTTCTCTGTGAGCCATAGAGGAAGATGCAGTGTTGGTGCTGTTAGAGGCTACATCTTGCACCAGTCGACCTCAGAAGTGAGGAAGCTCATGTTCTGAGACAGAAGGACACATCTGGCTGGAGGATGGAGAGAGCAGCAAGATGACATTTGGCATTTGAGTTCCTGGGGTCAAACTATAGCATTCTCATCAGTCCTACGATCATGGCAGCAACCTTTAATGTATTCATAGTTTTGCTTCTTCTGGGTTCTGTTCCATGCAATTAAAATAATACTCACCAGTAAAACACTAAAACACACATTCCCATCAACGTCAAGAATCACACAGTATCCACAAATTACACTGGAATATGACAAGATATTTGGCACAATTTTATTGCAATCATTTGGAATTTTAGCTCCAGAATATTACTAACTTTCTTTCACATTATGTCAATTACTTTAAGAACATTATGTCTTGTCTATTTGGGGAATTATTTCCTAACAAAGGCATTAAGCCTCATTTTCTCAGTAATTACTTGGACTTAACTGTAACTTTTAATGATCTATTTGCTCACCATTGTTTTTATGCCAATGCCATCTCTTTCTTATTTTCCTTTCATTCTACTGAATTGTACCCCACGGTTATTTTCTTTTTCCTAAAAGAGCTATCTATGTACAGTGTACTTTCTGCTCTAAATTCATCCTGGCCTCCTGACGGCACTGTCTTTTGTCTGGAGATGGAATCCTGTTTCTGAGTCCTGCTTCTTCAGAGCTTTGTAACTAGGGCAGAGTATTGTGTCCCAGCATTTTGTATCACAGAAAAGAATGACCAATGGGAGTGAGATTTTAATTCTTTTTTAAAAAAGTAATCTGATTTTATATTTATTTTTTACTCTGAGAGCTTAGAGGAATTTTTAATGCCTGAGTCAAAAGTTTCTTCAGGTCTACAGAGGAGTGTGTCAAGTTTTTGCTACATTTTATTAGGCCATCATAATCTGGAGGCTCAAGCCTGCTTCCATTTCCAGGGAATTTTCTTCTCTTGGTTCTTTAATTACTTCTTTCCTACATTCTCCATTCAGCACCATTGGAACACCAGTTCCTCTGGGTCTGTGTATGACTCTTAATCTAAGTCTCCTGATTCCCATCCCTCCTCGCTCATTATTCCCTAAGAGTCTTTAATGATTTGCCTAATTCATCGGCTTGGGGTTCAGCTGCATTCTGCACAGCTTCTATTATTTTAGTAATCATGTTTTCAATACCAAGATCTCCTTCTTACTCTTGAATCCCTCATTTTAAAAACTGTGGCAGTTTGTGTTTTATAGATGCAATATCCTTTCGAGTCTCTTTGCGGACACCAATTAGAAATTTAAAGCTCTCAGGCCGGGGATTTAGCTCAGTGGTTTCACCGCCTGCCTCGCAAGCGGAAGGACCCGAGTTCGATCCCTGGTACCAAAAAAAAAAAAGAAAAAGAAAAGAAATTTAAAGCTCTCTTCTGTTCCTTGGCTTGATTCTGTTTTGTTGTGGATTAGGTGACCACCACGTCCTTTTGGATATGTGACTTAGAGGATTTAATTGCTCTGCAGAACCCTGGTTCTATAGATGAGCATGTCTGATGACCGTGACCTGCAGTGGCCCTGGTAGCTGCCACTGTACCTTCCTCTTTAACTCAGTTCGATGATTTTTTCTGGAAAAGCCCACAGAGTAAATATCTTCAGCTGTGTGGCTATACAGCCCTGTCTCCACCACTGAGCCCGCCCCTGAGCACAGAACAGCCATCAGTTGGCGTAAATGTCATGCCTGGTTGGGTGCCACTGGAACTTCACAGCATCACACCCCGAGGTTTGGCTGCATCTCTGCTGTACACGGTTGAGTGACCAGGGCATCACTGGAGTGAGTGCCCTCAGCAGTGGTGGGTGGCCAGCTGTGGTGAAGGCAGAGCCAGGTTCACACTGCCCCCCCGTGTCTTAGGATCCCTGGCAGCTTCCTCCTCCAGGTTTTACCCATCCCTTCTTGGGCTTTGGGGTCACTCATTAAGATCTCACCCCATTCTTCTGTCACCTAGGTTCCTTTCCTGTGCTCCTGTTTCTGTACCAGTCCATCTCACCTTTTCTGTCCAGAAATTCTGCTCTTTCCAGAATGGTCTCAAACTTTCCTCTTCGCCACCCACCCCGTTCTCCAGTGTGGCTGCTGGTGTGTAGACTCTTAAACCACTTGGGCCGGGTTGGGGAGGGAGAAGAGCTAAGCTCAGGTGTTGAGATGCCTGTCTTGGTCCGGAAGGTTCTTGGAATCTTTTTTCTTTCACTGAAAAAACAAACAGCTTTATTGAAGAACTCTCCTAAAAACAGCTTTCTTGGAGACTATTTTGTATATGATTTTGTCCACCCATTCCAAGTGCCATTTCAATGGTCACAGTTATTTGCCAGGGTGTGTGGCTGTCTTCACACATTGCTTTTGGAACATTTTTGTCACCTCCAGAAATCATTGCTGATGGTTCTTTGTGTGTGAACCTTTTGGTCCATTCCCGTCCATTTCAGGTCTGTAGATTTCAGCTTGTCGATGTGGCTGCGGCTTTACGCCTGCACCACGGTGTCTAATTCCCGTTCACCTAAATATATTCTTCACTCTCTGGCAGGGAAAGGGCTCCCTCATTCCCCTTCTTTTTCTCAGAGTTCAAGTTCCATTCTCTTCTGTGAGGACACCAGGATATACTTTCCATTTTTGCTGTGAAGTTTTGCTGTTGTTTTTCATTAGATCTTTTATTGGGATTGGGCCAAATATTTGCCACATTTGGGGAAAATTGATCTAGTCTCACTGTGCAGACTCCCATCAATATAGCAGCTCTTCCAGATTCCTCTGTATTTTATCAGAAAACCTAATAGTTTTTTTTCTTCACACAAGTCCTGACAATATTTTATTGCAGTTATTTTTAGGCCTTATGTGCTTTTATCTATTGCTCTTGTGACAAGAATCTTCTTTTTCCCATGAAAGGCACTAAATGGTCATTGCTATTCTATAGGAAAACTATAGCGTTTCACATTTATTTAGAATCTGGCCAAATTGCTAAAGTGTCATCAATTTTTCTTATGTAACTTCTCTTAGATTTTCTGGGTGTTCATTATTGACTCACTGGTAAACTCAAATCCAGTCTTTCTTCCTTTCTAGCCATTATATCTGTCAAGTCCCTTTCATTCTTTGGGATCGCTTCGATGGCTTCAGAGAGGGAGGTGTCGCCTGTGTGCCTGTTGGTCTTGGGGGTGTCTCTGGCACGTTGCTCTTGGGAATGTGTGGTGGGGCACACATCCTTTTGGAGGTCCTGGCTTTCTAAAAGACCATCTGGCCTTGCAGCACTGCCCCTTTGGCTAACGTGGGGCTGAGAAGGCAGGAGGGGCCCTTATTGGACCATGGATGTGACAGGCGTGTGTCCCCATGTCTGGGCTGGAGCTGCCTGGCTCTGCTAGATGAGCACTGGGCATTTGCTGTGCTAGCACGATTTAGGGGGAGCCCGTCATCTTCCTCTTTTCAGGGGCTTTTTATCAATTACTTTTTTGTCCTACATCTTTGACCTCCTGTGATGTCCCCTGTCCCTTACTCTGAGACCTTAGAACCCCAGCTCCCACCCGCATTGCCTCTCTGTGGTCCTCGGTGACGTGGGGTCTTCCAAGCCCCTGGCTTGCTGGTGACTTCCTTTTCTCACAGGATCTGCTGGACAGTGTCCTTGGCCTGACCCCTTCCTCCATTACTTTCCTTACCCCTCTCTGTCCTGTCCCACTCTGCGACTCTGTGCCTGTCGTGGTGACCCTGGCTCAGTCTTCCCCTAGTCATCCATGTTGGCTTCCTCTTTTATGCCTTCTGTTCACTCCAGTCTCCCTGGTGCCCTGTTGTCATCCTGTCCACATGCACACGGGTCCCAGGGTTTGATTCCTAGCCATGACACCCCCATGTGGGCACACCAAAGGCTCTGTGTCCCCAGAGTGTCCCCAAAGGATCTTCTGTGATCCCCTTTGCAGTCACAGTGGTCTTCCAGGAAGGTCTGACCTGTGGTTCCCTTCTCCCCTCTTCTCCACTAGGTATACACACATCTACACATGCCTGTGCACACACAGGTGCACACACACGGGCTTACACACAGCCCTTCTGTGATAGCCTCCTGCTCCTAGGCTCTGGGGTTCATCCTTATCCTTTCTGATATGGGTTGAATTCTGTCCCCCAAAATACATGTTCAGGCCCCAACTCCCAGAGTCTGAGACTGTGGCCTTATGGGAAGAGGGTCTTTGCCCAGATAATCAGGTTCAGATGCAGTCACACTGGATGTGGGTGGCCCCATCCGGGGCTGGTGTCCCGACTGGGGCAGAAACACAGCGAGAAGCCAGATGCCACACAGCGAGGAGCAGGCAGGGAAGGCTCCTTGATTTCGAACTTCTGGCATCACAGCTGAAAGTGACTGCGTGTCTGAGGTTTGTGGTCCTTTGTCACAGTGGCCCTAGGACATGAAGTCCCCAAGTCCTTCCTGGTAGGCAGCAGCCTGGAGTTCCCTGGTCCAGACTGTCTTCCTCTCCTTCCTCTCCTCCTCCTCTGCCCTTCTCCTCCTCCACTTCCTTCTTCCTGGGCTGGGATCTCAGTCCCTGCCACAGCCCTCCGGTGCCTGCCCTGTCCCCTAGGGCACTTCCTGGGTGTGCAAGGGGACTTGTGCCATTCTCTGCTCTCCCACACCTTGCTCCCTGCTGTGTCCCAGGGACAGAGCCCAGGGCTGCGCACACTGAGTCAGCCCCTGTCCAATTCAGAGAGGCCTCTGTGCGGCTGCTAATGAGTGAGACTGGCCTGCGGTTTTCTTTAATATCCTGCTGCTGCGTTTTGATTCAAGGTTAAGCGTTGTTATCAAACAAATGAGGGACTTGCTTTAATGGTCTGGAACTATTTATCTGGCTCTGGAGGGATCTGTTATTTGAAAGCGGCTGAGCCTGGAACAATGTAGAGGTTTTTAAATTAAATATAAAATTTTCTTTGCGTTGCTTTTATGCATGGAGGTTTCCTGGAGCTTTTATAATTTTGCTTTCCTAGGAAAATGTCCCGTTCTGTTAAGAGTTCAAACATATATTACATAACAGGAAACCACGTAGCATTATTGTAATTTATACATTTTTGTGTTTTCTCTTACTTTTTGAATTACATTTTCTGTCTGAGATTTATCTGTTTTCTCACATTAAACAAAAACAAGAAGTTACCATATTAATTTATTGGTGTTTTCACTTGCTTTTCTAACCTGGTAACCTCTGCTTCACCTTCTGTTTCTCTGTTAGGCTTCTCTGGGCTTTGCCTTGTTTTCTCGCTAATTTCCCGTCCGGGATGGACCTTAATTTGCTCACGGTCCTGCATGATGACATGTGGGATGCCCCTGTCTGTCACAATTTGGAACAAAGCTGTAATGAGTGTGTTTTGTGTGCATCTCACACATTGGAGGACATATTTATGATATAAAATTTCTGGAACTAGAATTGCTATTCAGAAACATTGTGCATTTCTGATTTTAATAGATTAAATTTTCTCCACAGAATGTGTGCCAATTTACATTTCAATCAGCAATAATACTTATTTCATTCTATTTAATATTGCTTATAACATATCCATCCTAGGTCCCTGACAAATTTTAACTCAATTAATTCTAAGCACAACCCCATTTTACAGGGGAAGACATTGAGGGAGGGACTGGGAGATGGAGCAACTGTCCTGTGTTTATTAAGTGATGGAAATAAAACATGACTGTAGACAGGCAGGGCCCAGGTCCACACTTTCCCAAGCTCACTGGGGTGCTTGTAACTTATCTCACATGCTTATCAACATAGAGTTGACAAATACTTTAATCTTTGTCAATCTATAGGTGATAAAAAAGTGAATCTTATTTTAGTTTGCATTTCCCTTACTATGACTACAGCTGAGCATTACTTTCAATGCTTGAGAATTGCATTTTTCCATTTCTGTGAATTTTTTGTTTGCAAGCTTTATCCACCTTTTCCTTTTTGCCTGCCTACTTTCTTATTAGTTCATAGAAGCTCTTTACATATTAAACAGTCCCTTCTACGATGAGAAATATACATATCTTCCTGCTCATCTATTGTCTTTCAACTTCACATTATGTACACAAAACATTTATGTAGTCAAACATTACATTTTATCTGGTGTTTGTGTGTATTCACATTTTAACATAGTCAGAAGGCCTTACCGTTCTGAGATATAAATAATTATCTTACATTTTCTTCTGGTATGTTTATAGTTTATTTCTCTTTTCTATTAGTACATGTTTGTAGTACATGATGTTTACATTCATGTTGAGGAGTGGGTACAGTTATAGCTTGTATATGCTGTACAGCTTGTTTCTATTTTTAGTCCTCTTCTTCCCTACCACCTTCCTCCTTCTGCCTCTAAATCCCCTTTCCCCATTTATTTTTAACATTAAATCTTTGATCCATACTTTTCTGTAACATATAAGATACAGATCCAATTTTTCCCTAGACACCATTTCTTGTACAGTTTGTCTTCTCCTTTGTTTAAACATTCCACATTTACCATATAGCAAATTCCAACACATACTTGTATACACAGTTTTTCTCCCCATTGATCTGTATATGAGAGTACCTGTGTCATAATTTGAAAATTATTATAATTTTGAAATACTTTCTATCCACTAAGGCTAGTGACTTACTAATCTTTTTTCATGGGAACTTTTGAATCCATTCATTACAGTTTTCAAAGCATCCAGTTGATATTTGTGGCAGTTAGGGTGGAGTGTCAACTTGATTTGCTTTGGGATTTGCCTGGGAGATTGGTAGAACACACTTCTAGGTATGTCTAGATGGGTCATGGAGGTGTGGTCTTGCAGTCTATGTCTGGTCCCTTACCCCTTCCACTGTGGCACTATTCCAGTGCTCTGTTTCCCAGCTACCATGGACTAAGCAGCTCTTCTCCACTATACCCTCTGCCATAGTATTTCTACATTGGAGCCAGCTGCCCATGGACTGAATTCCCTGAAACTATGAGCTGAGTTAAACCTCTCCTCCTTTAAGTAGTGGGTGCTAGCTATTGTGTTCAGTGATGGAAAAATTGGACTAATACAGAAAATTGGTACCAGGAATGGGGCCATTGATGTGACTTTACCTGACCATATAGTTCAGAAATCTTTGGAACTGGTTTAAGGGAGGAGTTTGGAAAGCTTGGATATGCAGGTTAGAGAAGCTCTAGGTTGCTAATAAGATAGGATGCTGATGGGTATCTCTTGTCAGAGCTTAGAAGCCCAGAATGCTGATAAGAATGCAGACATTAATGGACAGGCTCAGGAGGTTTCCGTTGGGAACAACAATTCCATTTGCATTTGGACTAGAGGTCATGTGTGTTACTCTCTGACAAAATTTTGACTACATATTCCCATGTCCTGAAACTTTGCAGGACATTGAGATTAATTCTGGCCTAATTAATCGGTGAAGCAAATTTCAAGACAGCCAAACATTCAGGTTATGTCATGAGTCTGCTGGCTATTGTTGTCTGCTTTTCTGGTTTTTTTTTTTTTTTTTTTTCTTTTTTGGTACTGGGGAATGAACTCAGGACCTTGCACTTGTGAGGCAGGTGGCAGCACCACTGAGCTAAATCCCCAGCCCTCACTGGCTGCTTTTAGCCAGATTTATGTGATAATTAGGGGTAAAAGGTAGAAAAGAAATATTTGAAAAACTTAACTTTTGGCCCAGAAGAAACCATATTATACAGGTGGGACCAAAAGAGTTGTGGCTGCTGAAGAGATCAGCACCATTACAACAAAACCAAGTACTTTCTACAGGGACAAGAGGCAAGATGCCTTGAGGACACATCAGAAGCTAGTAGACTCCACACTCCACAGGCTCAAGGGTTCAAATACATAAACTTTTCATTTGAGAGCCCCTGGGATACCTGATGGAGAAGGGTCTCCTAGGGAACTGTTTCCTTGGATTTATTTCACCATTCTCAGACATGAAGGCATTTAGAGATTGATGCAGCCATGGCCCCAAGGGGCCTGGCTACTCTTACCACTTGTAGCAGATCCTGGTGTTATCCACATGATGCTGTTTTTTTCAGCATGTAGAATGCAAGAGTTGTGGGGTCAAGGAAGTTTAAAGAAAGGCTTTGAAGGCTAGGCATGGAGCCCCTGGAAAGGCAGTGTGGGAAGCTATGGGAATGAAGCTGAAGGTGCAGTGGAGGCCCTAGGAAGATGGAAATAACAAGAGGTAAAATTTCTGCTGAGGAAAGCTGCAGATCATGAGTGGAGCCAGCCCAGAAGGAGGTCATCTGGGTTGCAATTGGCAAGACCATGGTGGTGGTGGGGGCACATAAGCCTTCTGGAACTCATCTCACCACCATGTGCCCTGGATGCTAGATATGAATCTATAGGACTTGATGTTTGCCCTGCTGTATTTCAGTCTAGTTTTGGTTGAATTCTGTTCTATTTTTTTACCCCTTCTTTTTGGAATAGGAATATTTTCCCTGTGCCATTGTACATTGGGATTATGTAACTTGTTTTTTTTTTATTTTTATGGAGATTCACAGCTAAATGTTTGCCTTGAGTCTCAGAAGAGACCTTGACTTGGACTTTTGGAAAATGCTGAAACTGTTGATACTTTGAGAAAGGGTTGATGCATTTCCATTTGTATACAGAATAGTTGTAACCTGTCTAGCATAATTTGGAATTGCCATTGTATTTGGAGATGGAGTATATTTAAGGAGATATACTTGAGTGTCAAGAGGACAAAGGGTAGGATGTGGCAAATAGTGTGGAGTCTCAACCTGATTGGCTTTGAGATTTGCCTTGGGGATTGGTGGAACACACCTTTGAGTGTGACTGGGTGGGTCATGGAGGCATGGCCTTGGGGTCTATGTCTCATCCCTGGCCCCTTTTTCTCTGGCTCTGTTCCCATGCTATGCTTCCTGGCTGCCATGAACTAAGCATCTTTGCTCCACCACATCTTCTGCTATGATGCTCCTGCCTTGAAGCCATGGACTGAATTCCCTGAAACCGCGAGCCAAATTAAACCTCTCTTCCTTTAAGTTGTCAGTATTCGGTATTGTTTACAACAATATAATAATGATGAATATAATATTTATTGTAAGATGTTGATGTTTTATTGTTTAGTGCATGGATATTTATAGATGCTAGGTCTTTATTATAGGTGATATCTTTTATCATTATAGTGGGCTCAATTTTGACCCTTTTAATATTTTTTTCCTGAATTCAACCTTACATGATATTAAGATTTTAAGATTAAGAAGCCTGTATTTTAAATTTTACTAAGCTTTCTGAATCACTGTGTTAGTCATTTTTCTTTGCATGTAGCATAGGTACAAATTTTGGTTTTGTGATCTAGTCTTGGCATCATTTTTTCTTGAAAAACACATTCTTTGAGAAAGGACATCAGTTATTACCAGAGGGTGCCTGGCAGACCCATATCACCCCCTGGTGTGGCCAGTTCCAAAGGCAGTGACCACTCCTCAAGCTTTTAAACAACACTTTCTTGGTCATTTTCTTTTAACCTGTAAGTTTTGCCCATGTAATTATTAGTATGTAGGTATGTTTGTAAAATAGCTTGGTTTTCTTTGTCATGCTTTTTTAATGATGGCTTTTCAAAACTTACAAATCTTTCACAGTGTGTTTTCTTACTTTTGTGTGTCTCTATTACATTTGATAATCTAGAATGTATATATTCTGTTGGAATAGTAATATTTTTATTGTGGGAGAATTCATATGACATGAAATTATCTATTAACTATCTTAAAGTGTACAATTCCGTGATGACTGTAGTTTTAAGTATACATTTATAGATTATTAATAATCACCCTCCATTTGCTTTAAACTGACAGTTCTCAAATTTTTTTGTCTTTTCTATACTCTTAAAAGTCATGGAAGATCCCAAAGCAGATTTGCTAATGTGGATTATATTCATTGATACCACATTAGAAACAAAAACTACAAACTTTTGAAAATATGTTATTTTATTCAAAATCACAATAATAAACCCATCATATATTAATCTAAATAACATATTTTTATGAAGAATAACTACATTTCCAAAGCAAAAAAACATTTACTAAGAGGAGGGATACAGCAACTGTTTTCAAATCTTTTTCATGTCTGGCTTAGGAACACAGCTGATCCTCACATCTGTTTCTGCATTCAATCTGTTGCTATTTGTTACTTAATTTAAATTTTGAAGAAATCATAGCTTAGCACAGATATGTAATTGGAAAAGGAAGAAGATTTTTAGAAGTTTTTTGAAATAATTATGAATATTCTTCTTTGGTAAGTTTTTTTTTTTTAAGGTTTGGTTGCACTATGGAATCTGAAACTTTATCAATGAACTTTTTGCATTGTGTTATCATTTTTGCACTTTTAATGGATCTTTTGCCACTTTTTGATTTTGTGTCCTGCTCTTTTGGAAATGGACCTTGAGTTATGTGGATCATCCAAATGTTAACATGTGACATTATACAATTTCAAAAACAATCACATTTCTTAAATATAACCAAGGAGGTGAAAGACTTGTTCACTGAAAAGTATAAAACATTTTTGAAGAGAATTAAGGAAGACAAATAAATGGAAAAACTGCCTATATTCATGGGTTGGAAGGCTTGATGTTATTTAGATGCCCACACTACCTGAAGTGATCTACTGATTCTACATAACCCCTACAAAATTCCCAATGGAATTTTAAGAGAAATAGAACAATTCATCCTAAAATTCATATAGACTCTCAAGAGACTGAATAGTGAGAAGAATTTGAAAAAGAAAACAGTTGTACAATAACAAATGCTGGTGGGGCTGTGGGGAAAGAGGAACCCTGCTCCACTGCTGATGGGAGTGTAGACTGGTGCAAGCACTGTGGAAATCAGTATGGAGATACCTCAAAGAACTAGGACTGGAAGTCCCATTTGACCCAGCTATTCCACTGCTGGGGATCTTCCTCAAAGAATTAAAAGAATCATACCACAGTGATATATGTGTGCCCATGTTCATAGCTGCATAGTTTGTGATAGCTAAAACTTGGAAACAGCCCAAATGCCCATCAACTGGAGACTGGATAAAGAAAATGTGGTTTTTAAAAATAAAATGGAGTACTACTCAGCCATAAAAAATGAGAAATTAGAGACATTTATAGCTAAGTGGATGCACATTGAGGTGATACTCTTAAGTGAAATAAATAGGACACACATGTACGAATACCAAATAGTTTCTCTGGTGTGAGAAAATGAAAGTGTAAATAAGGACTAAAATGTATAATAGGTAATGTGAAATAGGAAGGGGCAAAGGGGAAGGAAGTGGGAGGGCTAGGGGAAAGGATAGAAGGGAGTGAGATTAATATGAGAAAATGGAAAAATAGGAACAAAATCTTTGTAAATAGGGAGGAATGGAGGGGTTGAAGGGAGGGCTGGGCAAGGGTGAAAAATAAGAACCAAGAGAGACTATGTAAAGGTGCAAATTTCCAATGATGAATGTCATTATATTGTATACCTAAAATGTACCAATGATTAGAATGAATAATCGATAATGCAAAATAGGAAGAAAAGGTCCAAAGGGGTAGGGGTAGTGGGAGGGGCAGGGGAAAGGAAAAATGCTGAGAAATGGAAAAAATGGAAACAAAGTCTTTGTAAATAGGGAAGGGTGGAGGGGGTGCAGGGAGGGCTAGGCATGGGGAAAAAATAAGAACCAAGATGCATTATGTAAAGGTACAATTCCCAATGGGAAATGTAGTTGTGTTGTGTACCTAAAATGTACCAATAAAAGAAATTAAAAAAAAAAAGATCAGATGCTCAGAAAACAGTTGTAGGACTCACATGTCCTATTTAAAATAGATTACATAACTATATTAATAAAAACTGTGGTGCTGGCATAAAGGCAGATAAATAAAGCCATAGAATAGAATAGAGAGCCCATAAATAAACCCTGCGTGTATAGGGAGGTGACCTTTGACCACAGTGCCAACACCACTGTATGGGGGAGAGACATTCTCTTCAACATATGTCACTAGGGAAGAGAGTAAAGCTGGACCTTTGAATAAAAATTACCTCAAAATGGATTGAAGACCTAAAGTATGGAAGTAGTGGCAGAAAAAATACAGGAAAAGCTTCAGGTCATTGGACTTGGGAATGATTTCTTGGATATGACATCCAAAACTCAACCAACAAGAGCAAAAATAGGCAAATAGACTACCCCAGGCATTAACACTTCTGTGCATCAAAGGACACAACAGAGAGAAGGCAACCTGCCAGATGGGAGAAGATACTTGCAAATCATATATCTGACAAAATTAATATTCAGAATATATAAAGAATCGCTGCAACCCAATGACAAAAAGCAAATCGCCTGATTAAAAAATTGGCAAAGAACTTGAATAGGCATTTCTCCAAAGCGATATATAAATGGCCAACCAGCATATGAGGAGGTGCACAACACCACTAATCATCAGAAAGACAGAAATGAAAAGCACAGGGAGCCCTCTCCTGAGCTTTCTCTCATCTGTGCAGGCCCCTGCTGTTCTCACCAGTCACAGAGCGCTCGCGGGTGAATGGTTAGTGGTGATCCCTACCCATGTGTGTAAAGAGCAAGCCTGTGCCATGCTTCTTCCCTCCTAAGGCAGAGCACACTTTAGCTGACTAATGTTAATCCAGCTCTGTGTTTCCACTGAACAGTTTACACTGTGTGGGTGGCAAGCAGTGCTGCTGTGATTTACTGAGTGGTCCCTGGACGATGGCCACGCTCACGGCTGTGACTGTCCCTCTGCTACTGTCCTGGCTGCTCCTCCCATGCAGTGAACTACCCTGTGAGATGCCCAGTGGCTCTTCCATTCTTGCTTTGAAAAGCTGCAACAAATGATTTTTGGCTTTTAAAGCATTTATCACATCTATGTTTAAAATACTCCCTTTCTTTTTTCCTTAAATTCTGAATGATTGGCCTCAAAGTGATGGTGCTACTTAGCTGATATCATAAAACTATTTGAAAATGTTCTGTTGCATAAGACACAATAAAGTAAATAGAAACATCTATAAAGCCAGGTCAATAGCACTTGGCATGCTTTTGTCCCTTGCTTACTGTTTCTTCTGAGCAGATCCCTCTTTCATCATTTTCCATGTTTGTAGACATGGGGGGTGCAGATGGGGGTTGAGAAGTGAGCCTTCTATTTCTTTTTAAGCCACCAGCTCATCCTTCACTATAAGAAAGTTATATTATAAATCAATGCTAATTTTAGGATAAAATATTTTTAGATCCTGAAATAAATTTTTGATAAAATCTAAAAATTTGGAAAACTGTTCAAAAAATATTACTGCAAAACAAGACAATAAAGAGAAACAGATCTGAGTAAAAGCAAAAGGAAAACCCTTCTAATGGGGAAGTTGTCTTTGGGAGGAGGGAGCTGCCCATCATCAGTGGTGATCAAGTATTAACTGGGGAGCAATAGACTGGGGCACTGGACAGCACTCATTGTCAAGGGGAACTTGGACTCGGTGACTTCAGAGGCCCCCAGGCCCTGTGGTCTCGTTCTGTGGCTTTCACACTGCTCCTCCTCCCGAGGTGACAGTGGTATCCTCTGTCTCTGAATCCAGTGTCCCCCACAACTTTCTCGGGGCTCGGCTTCTCTGAAGCTCTAGGGTCACATGCCCTTTAGAAGCCCCTTCTCCTCTGGCTTTGGCCAACACTCTAGCATCTTCTACAACCTCGCCTGCCATCCAGCTGTCACCTCCACCCCTTGTCCCCCAAGATGAGGACTTCTCCAAGCCTGGTTCTCTGCCCATGTCCTCCTCCTGTCCAGTCTCCTGGGGATCCCACTCATCCCCGGCCTCCTCTGACTGGAGCTTTCTGGGTGGCTACAGAGAGGGAGAGACCACCTTCAACTCCTGACTCCTGAAATGCAGCGGGGATGAAACCCGCCAGGGGTGGGAGGCTGCATTGATAGTTGTCCCTGCTGAAAGCCTACTGATGCCATCCATGAGCCAGGAGTGGCACCTTCTTCATCCTCCTGATACCCTGGAAGGCGGGTGCTCTGTCATCACTGGGCCGAGGTAGCTGAAGTCCAGGGGTGGAGAAGAGGACATGCCCGGACACCAGCCAGGTTCAGCGTCCCAGGAGGCAGGGCAGTGCTGGGGTCAAGGCAGGCAAGGCTCATGTGGGCATAGTCCTGCTCAGCTCGGGGGTGAGGTGGGGGCAGAAGGGGACAGGCAGGGCCAGAGTGTGGTGTCGCCACGGGAGGATCTTGGGTCTGGGGGCCACAAAGAGTGGGACCCAGCAGTCACTGTTTTGGGGGTTGGATCCCCTGCTGTTAACTCCTGGCATTTAGGGAAGCTCAGTCTCTTCCTGTGTCCCTCACCTGTGAAATGGGAACGTCACAGGGCTGTCATGGGACTTCAGTGGCAGCTGGGACAATGCACTCTCTGTTCCCTTCCATCTGGAAACATCTTTCTCTGAGAACACGGTCTTCCTTTCCCAGGAACCCTGCTTGGAAATGACAGCTGCCAGGGAGGTTCTCTTGCTTTAGCAGTGAGAAAAATAGCTTCAATTACTCAGCAAGCCTTTCCCTCAGAATGCATGGTTACCATAGCAAACACCATTGACCCGGACCTTGGTGCACGTGCCAGCAGCAGCCTCTCCCATGACACCAGGACTGCTTCACAGGGGTCCAGGTTACTGGGCACTGTCCCTGGCCAGGGCTGGTGCTGAGCCAAGGGCTCCACCTGGCAGGCACATGTGGAGGCTGTGGAGAAGCAAGCCTGAGGCACTGGGATCCAGAGCTGCAGTGTTTCCCCCGCCCAGCTGTCCCCCTGTGAAATGGGCCTCATCATGGGTCCTCTCCCTGACGCTTCTGTGCCCCCCGACATTTCCAGGGGCCTTGGTGACAGGGGATGGCTGAAAAGAGAGTGGATTCAAAATTTTTTGAGAAAAGAAGACAAAAGGTAATGGTTCATTTTTGTCTTTGATGTACAGAGACTTGGACTAAAGAATACTAATAATATAAAGGTAAACTCATAGAACTGTAATATAGGATTTATACTTTAAAATCATTTAAAAATCATTTATACTTTAAAAATCATTAGGAATGAAGTTCTTAAATGACCATATTCATATTTACACAAACTTTTTTTTTTGAAAGAAATGAAGGAACACAAGAAATAAGTACAAAACTCAAAAAGCATAAAACAGGTCTAGAAGATCAAATGTATCCATTTGGGACACAAAACAAATATAGGCTTAATTTCTTTACTGTAAGAAAAAAATCCAACTCTATCGAGTTAAAAAATATTCACATACTTTTTTTTTTTTTTTAATACCAGGGATCAAACTCAGGACCTTGCGCTTGCGAGGCAGGTACTGGAACCACTGAGCTAAATCTCTGGCCCTTCACATACATATTTACCCATTCATCTACTCATGTGTCCACCCATCAATCCATCCATCCATTTACCCATTCACCATCTCTCCACCCACCCATCCACTCACAAATCTATCATACCCATCATTCATCACATATTCATATACCCAAGCACCCTACCTAAGTGTCTACCTTCCCATCCGTCCATGAATCTATCCATTCATCCACCTGCCACTCATGATTTCATTTATGTATCCATGAGTCATCCATGAATTCATCCGTCCATCCATGAATCTATCTACTAATCTGTGAATAAATCTATCAGTTTATACACAAACCTATCCATCCATCCACCCACCACCATCCACCAATTCATTCATCCACCTGTGCATCCATTAATCTACCCATCCACCCACCCGTGGGTTAGTCACCTTTGTTATCATAGCAAATACCTGAAACAATCAACTTACAAAGAAGAAATGAATACTTAGGCTCACAGTTTCAGAGGTTTTTGTCCATGGTTGGTTGGCTTTGTTGCTTTTAGGACTATAGTGAGGCAGAACATCATGGTGGGAATGTGTGGCAGAGAAAAACCACTGAGTTTATGGCCAAGGAGTAAAAGAGAGCAAGAGCAAGACCCAGGGACTTAACAACTTCTCTCTAGGCCCTGTCTCTTGAAGTTTCTACCTACTCCCAAGAGTTCCAAGCTGGGAACCGCTTTGAAAGACACATAAAATCCAAACTATGCACCACCCACCATACATCCATGGATCCATCCATACTCCCACCCACCCATGAATATCCACCTACCTGTCACTTATGCACTCATCTCTTTGTCTATGAAATGTACATCCATCCATCCACAGATCTACCCATCTGCTGTTCAGCTATGAATTTATCTATATTCACCATCTATCTATCTGTCATCTACCCATCCATTATACATGCATACATCATCTATCTTTCCATCTACATGTCCATCCATCCAACTAATAATTCATTAAACTCTTCCTGCACATCCCATTGTGGCAGGCCTTTGGACTCAGAGAGGGCTCTGCTGTGATTCAAGTCCTTGAGTTTTCAGAGTACACTTTTGGAGACCAATCTATAACCAGATATATTAGCAAAATGTAGCAGCAGTGGGAGTTCAATGGAGGATGTGTCTGCTGGGGAATCAGGGAAAAGGGATGCCCCATAAGCTGTTCCTTGTGTAGGCTGGACCTTAAGAAATGACTGAATGCTGGCCTATGACTGAAGAGGGTGATGAGGAAGGCCTCCTGATCAGAACAGAAAGAGTGGAGGTAGCCAATGGTAAGGCTACCAAGGTTAGGGTTGAGATCCTGAGTGTCACTGGGTCTCAAGCTGAGAAGTTGGGGCTTTATCTTGGGATCAGTGGGAAGCTCTGAAACCTCTAAATACAGCAGAGACGTGACCATATTTTCTCTTTAGAAATCTTTCTGGGACACTGGCAGTGTGGCCTGGAGGGGACAAACAGGAGCCTGGGGGCTAGACAGGATGGGGTGCAGCAGCCAGATGAGAACTCGCAGGACTGGGGTCAAAGGATGGTAATGAAGGTCTCAAGTCTTCAGCGTGTTAGCAAGACATGCCTGACACAGCCTGTGAGCATATGGGTCAGGGAGTTGCTATGGAAACATTAGATTCTTTTTCCTATCTGAACAAGGTTGGCATGGAGTGGTTCAAAATTGTCTTGGATTTTATAGGCATAAAGGTGGTGCTGGGAAGCCCCAAATGAGTATTACCACTGAAATGGGTGTCATCACTTTCCTCTAAGTGACATTTTGCCCAGAAAAGACCATCAGGTCAGGGATGAGCAGAGATGGAGTGGCCCTTTCCATCCTGAGGGCGGGATAGGAAGTCACTGAGTTCATTAAGGCTGTTTAGGTCAATTACTCCAATGAGACAAACGACCTCTCATAATTCTGCAATGCAGCAGTCACTTCGCAGCAGAAATATGTGACAGGGATCGAGAGAAGCTTCTCTCAGTTCTAGAACAAGACTATCCTTTTTAAGCACTGATTGCCACCTGTTCACATGATGGGTGAAAAAAAATAGCAACAAAATAATGATAATGAAGACGGTGATGATGGTGATGAAGATGATTATAAGAATGATTATGGTAATATCAGCGATAAGGAGATGGCAATGATGATGATGATTGTGGGGCGGGGACTGTGATGATACTGGTGAGGGTGGCAGTGAGAGCTTCCAGCACTTACATTTTGCTTACTCTTTGCTAGTCACTGTTACAGACACATTATCTAAATTAACTCATTTAATTCTCAAAAGCCCTGTGAGGAAATTCTGTTATCACCCCAACCTTACATGTGGGGCAGCTAATGGGCCTTGCCTTTTGTTATGGAGGACATCAGGGGCGGAGCAAGTGACAGACCAGTTCTCGCCATCCACGTTTGTATGATGAAGGCTGAAAACATTTTGCAAAACTGTTTAGCCCTCAGGGAAGAAGGAGAATGGGAGGCATTCTCCCTGACTGGCAATTCTGCAGAGAGTGTTTGCCTCAATAGGAGCTGGGGCTAGATGTCCCAGGCATGCTTCAGAAGACCCAGGGAGAGACAGTGATGATGGCAGAGGCTGAGAGGAAGCAGCTCCATGCCATGTGTACACTCTCTGGTTCCAGGGAAAAGAGGGATTTCGCTAAATATAAAGTGAATCAGATCTGAGAACAAGAAAACTGAGACTCAGTGAGGTGGCTTGTCCATGGGTACAGCAGCGGAGAGAGGCAGATGTCAGGCCTAGGGCACTTTCCACTTAACGGTAGCTCAGAGCTGGTAGAAGGGAATGCTTCTTCCCCAGCCCTCATGTTTCTATGTGGAGGGACAACCTTTTGTGTTACACTCCTGGGCCTGCCGGGGAACTGCATGGCTGTTCCATAAACCCAGCCCACTGAGTATGCAGGGACAACTCAGGCCAAGCTGGCTTCTGGAAGATCAGGGATCAGGTGACTCATCTGGGAGCACAGCACAGATTTTGGAGTCAGCTGCGGTGTGACCCTGGGGAGAACAGTTACCCCCTCCAAGCTGGGTTCCTCACCTGCAAAGCAGAACAGCTGTGAGATGACAAGACATGGAGGCCAGAGGGTCCTTTGCTTTCTGGGCACGAGAGCGAGGCTGCCTGAGCAGACCCTGACCTCCTCCAGCCCCAGCTTCCACACCTCTGCCTCTTGTCCCACTGCCCAGTGTGCTAGTTCCCACTTCAGGTACACCCCGCGAGCCCAGAGGGTATCCCCTGCACTCGAATCCTCTCCCCTGCAAGCATGACTCAGCCATGTACCCAGGCTCCTCCAGGGCTCACTGCCTCCCACCATGGAAGACAGCATGTTGTCTCTGTGTTTCTCCCAGTATCGGGCCACTGGGCTCCTAATCACTGTGTGGCCAGCCCCCATGTAGGCACCTCCCACGAGGGAGAGCAGGGTCACATCTGGCACATATCTGTCCCAGCAGAGGTCTACAGGCACAGAATGTTTGCTGAGTGAATAAATGGTAGCTTCAAGATGAGTCCCCACTATGGTGAGCTGGGGCATTTCTGTTCCCCTCTGGATTCCTAGTCCTCTGGGGGCAGCCAAGGCTGAGAGTCAGAGGTCCCAGGAGCTCCACCTCAGAACACCCTGGTTCTCTGGGGATCACAACACCAAGGGTCAAGGTCCCCTCCCAGGCCTGCCGCCTGCCCCCTGTTTTGGGTGCAACCACACATCCTTCACATTTCCTGGCTGCTTTGTTCATCTTGACAGCTGCTGCTATTTGTTCTAGGTGATTTCCCTTATTTATTGCCACGTTTTTGGGAGGCACATAACTCTGTCTTTCAACCATTTTACTGCAGCCTCTTTAAATTGAAACAATTGATCAGGATTTTGCTTTCTCCCTTTTGTTCCCATCCCTCCTCCTCAGATGCGCCCAGCCTCCTTCTCTTTCAAGCAGCAATTAAATGTAAATCTATTTTCTCTAAAGAAAAAAATGAATCACTGTCCCAGGCCTACAATGCCCCAGAGTCAGGCAGAGGTGGTCGGACGTGGAGGTGGGTGCAAGCATAGAGGGCTCTGCTCCTTCACAGGGTGCCAAGGAAAAATGCACCCAAGATGGGTTGATGCCACGTAGGTTGCAGGGCATGTGACCAGTGAATCCTGGAATCATGGCTGTGAGGAGGAGCGCCCTGGGAGAGATGTTAGGGACTTGTCCATGGCCAGACTCGGGGTCCCATATGAAAACCTTCTCAGGTGTCCGCATTTGAAGCTAGGCACTGACAGAGGGAACAGCTTCTTGTCAGCATAAAAACAGTGAATTGTGTTCCTGCTCATATTTTCCTCTTTTGCATTAGCTATGGGGAAGCTGAGGGTCAAAATAACAGTTGAAATCTGAGAACTTGTGACCCCAGGCTCACACATAAGTCCTGGGTGAGGTCCAGCTGCGTGTTATGGTCCCAGGTGGGCACTGCTCACCTTGGTGCCCACCCCAGCTGGTTATTGATGGTAATCTGCTTAGCATGCCCGACAGCCATGGCTCCTCAGCTCATGGGTCAGGGTCCCATGAGCTGGTGAGCCCTAGGCCCAGGGCACTGAGACAGAACACCCATGCCACCATGTGCTAACAACCACTGTGCCATTTTGTATGGCTGAGGAGATGGAGTCTGGGAAGGAAGCTGCAGGGTCTACTATGAAGAGCTGAGGCTGAGGAGGCTGTGGAACCCAGGCCTCAGAGTCTCTGCAAGGTGTGGTCCAGCCAGGGGCCTGGGCATGAATCTCTTGCACCCTCCAGCTTAAGATGCAGTCACCAACTTCCAGCCTCTCTCTCTCTTTTTTTTTTTTTTCCCCTGGTACGGGGGATCAAACTTGGGTCCTTGGCTTTCGAGGCAGGCAGCGGAACCACTGAGCTAAATCCCAGACCCTCATCTGGTCTTTTTTTTTTTGTATTAAATTCTTTTATTGGTACATTGTAGGTATACAACACAATGACATTTCTCATTGGGAATTGTACCTTTACATGATGCATCTTGGTTCTTATTTGTTCCCCATTCCCAGCCCTCCCTTCACGCCCTCCACCCTTCCCTATTTATAAAGACTTTATTTCCA
>NW_004624752.1:2848233-2869155 GCF_000247695.1 Heterocephalus glaber | reverse complement strand
GGTACCTGGCATCGAACTTGTGTGCTTGCACTTTCAAGGCAGGTGGTGGAACCACTGAGCTAAATCCCCAGCCCTTTCCTGCCCTTTTCTTCTTGGGCTGCTTTTAGGATTTTTCTGTTTATCATTGTTTTTCAACAATATAAGATTTGCCAAGATATGGTTTTGTCTGGATTTTTCTGCTTAGGGTTTACTGAAGGTTTTGGATATTGTTGTGGCTTATATCTAGATGACCCCCAAAGTGTAAGGCGCTCATAGTTGGGGTTTTGGGAAGTGACTGGCTCATGGGTCTATAATTCTGGATTAGTCAACTGATGGGTTTATAGTTGGTTGTGATCCTGAGTGGTGTAGCCTGGTAGAAGAGGTGGGTCACTGTGGGCATGTACTGGAAGGGTCTATCTCCTTCCTCCTCTCTTGATCCCTCTCTGCTTCCTGCCTGCCATGCCATGAACTACTTCTCTTTTGCCAAGCCCTCCTGCCATTCTACCCTGCTTTGGAACCAGCCTACTTCTTACTGAAGCCTCTTCAAATTTTGAGCCAAATTAAACCTTTCCTCCTCTAATTTGGGGTGTTGGGTATTTTGTCCCAGGATCGAGAAAGTAACTAAGACCAAGTTTTTGGTTGGATCTATGTCCAATTTACTATCCAATCCATTCAATAAATGATTCATTTCAAAAGTAATATTTTTTAGATTCATGTTTCCACTTTTATTGTCTTAATATAATATAGGGCTTCCATGTGGAGCTTCCATTTTGTTGCTGAAAATTTTTGTTTGCTCAATCTGACCTTATTTTTCTCTGAATTGCTTAACAAATCTACAATAAAATTTAAAGTGGTTGTGTGCTCATTGTACATCTGGGCCATGTGTATCTGTCTCTATCAATTTTTTCTTGATTATTGGTCATATTTTCAACCAAAAGTCCCACTGAGCTGGGCTGTGTTAGAGCTTCAATCACTGTTGGTCACCTGTGGTTTCGAGTGTTCTGAGGGTAGGTCAAGTCCTTTCCTCCCTAGTCACCAGGCTGTGAGCCTTAGGAGGGCATGCTGCAGTCTCTCAGCACAGCATCCATGTTCTCTCACATTTTCCACATGGGGGCTAGTTCCTACTTTTCCAGGAGGTGAGCTGGTTGAGGATGTTGAAGATGTTGGCTAATTTCAGTTCACTTGTAGATTCTGCTGCACTGAGAACAAGTCAGACATCCCATTCACCCCCATCCCCACCAATCCTGGAACCTGGTGTCTAAACATCATGAGACTACAAAGCTCTCCCTGCTTTCAGCCTCACCCCACTGGTCTCTTACTAGAATTTTCTGGTCATAGGGATTATTTTTATCTTAGTGGCACTTTCCAAATGTAGTCTCTCATTTAGATTCACAGTGCCTAAAAAGCTTGGCTCATTTCCCTTGAGCTTGAAGCCTCTTCACTAGTAGCCTCTTTCCACCTGTTCTAGTTGGGATGTTGAATGTTTCCCAAAGGTCCATGTGCAGGAGCTTGGGCCCAGGATGGCACTGTGTGGAGGTGGTGGAACCTTTAAGATGGGGGCCTCTTGATAGGTCCTTAGATCATGGGGGCATGGCCTTGAAATAGACCATGGGACCCTGACCCCTTCCTCTTTCTCTCTTTTTGTTGGCCATGAAATGAGCAGCTTTGCTGTGCCTCATGCTCTTGCCAGGATGTACCACCTCACCACAGGCCCCAAAGTACAGGGCCAACTGATCAAGCTCTGAGTCATGTAACTCTTTTTTGCATCATAGCTGATCATCTCAGATGTTTTGTGATAGAATGGAAAGCTGTTTGACACTGCCCATGCCCCAGATCTTGGAATACAATGAAGTCATTGGTGACTGCCTGTCTGTGAGGCAGGTCTTTGTCTAGGGCTTGGCTCCTTTTGACTTCTTTGCAGCTGTGGGACTTAGAGGCTTACAAATAGGATGCTGTTGCTTACATGGTACTTTCTGCTGTCATGGTGAATGACCATTTTTATTTTTGCTATCCTACAAAAAAGCAGAATTCCACTGCAACAGTTTTGAGTACATTTCTTAAAAGTGGGAGACATCACTAAAGAGAAAATTAGGGCAAGAAGACAGCTGGGCATTGGTGGAGCTGGAGTGGGAGCCCAAGCATGAGGGACCTGGGTGCCCATGGGCTGTGCCTGTATCAGGTCTGTGGTTTGAGCTTGAGCCTCAAGGCCCCAGCAGGGTAATGGAGCTGAACCCAATCCATTCTTACTAAACCTGGGACATCCAGGGGACACTGTGGCCCTAGGTCAGAACCAATGCCTCCAACTCTGGAGGAAGAGTGAAAACCCCTTCTGGAGGAACACAGCCCCTGTCCAAGCCTCAGGATACCTGCAAAAGGAAGAGCGACAGAGAATGTGCTCTCAGGGGAGATCTGGTCAACACACCCCAGGAGATGAATTGTTACAAGCCAGAGTCAGCAACAGATGTAAACCCCAGGGATTTCATGTGGCACAGTTATTAGACATGGATGTAAAATGGATGTCCAGCCCCTTAGGACCACATTTTCTATGCTGAGTCAAATTCTTCTCCCCACAGCACTGGCATTCACTGGGCACTGACCTGTGCTAAGTACAGTGATGAAGCTTGTAGAAGAATGGGAAAGTAGGCACCAGCTTGGAGGGGAAGGTTCCACCTGTGCTGATCCCATGGGGTGTTCAGCACCAGGGACAGTACCTGGTGCCCCAGTCTGGGACACTCCCCAGAGGCAGCTCCCTGCCTGGCTGATTCCTTGGCCTGGACATAGCTCACAATCAGAGTGAGGCTGCTCAAGGTGGGTTTTGAGAAAGAGGTGTCCAGGAAGGGCATCCTGAGGAGGGGCCGCACTTGGCACTGATTTATGCACTGCACAGTGGGGGTTGAGCACAGAATGAGCAAGCTATGGTCACCCAACATGTCTGAATTTATTAGTTGTGAATATTTATGTGGTCTGCATATGCAGATTAACTCAGTTCTGGTCCAGGCTGCTAAAGTGTCAATTGTGGACCAGTCCCTTCTTGTCTGAAATGGTGTCTGCACTTGAAACACACCATGGAAACCCGTGCATGTGGGTCCATGCCACCCAGAGCTTCAGCATCCTGCTCTCCATCTCATCCTCATTTGCAACCCTCTGAGGACAGTGATGTCAGTGTTCATAGCAGAGAAACCGAGGCATGAATCTTCTGTGGGAAGGAGTAGGGCCTGGTGACTGCTTGAGTTGCATGGTGGGGGCCGGAGAGGGAATTCTGGCTCTGCTGGTGAGCTTGGGACCTGGATTACTGCCTCATCCACTGTGACAATCTTCTCACCTATGACCTGAGGGGTCGTGTCTACTTCTTGGGGTTGTTAGCTCATGTGAGTAAGGTGCTTAAAGTAGCCTCGTAGCTCCAGGTTTTACACGGAGGTCTCTACTCCAGTGTGAGTTGATTTCTGCATAGGGTGCTGGCACACACTGATCTTTACTTTAAAAGCTCCCAGGCTTCCCGTGAAGGGTTATTAGCTCTATTTTGCATAAGAGAAAAAAAACCCAAGGCTCCAATACAGCTGGGAAGCAGTAAATGGGATTTAAAAACAAGAATGGACTTTTTTTTTTTAAATCTTTTAGACCTCACTGGCCACCTCTCTGCAGACACAGCTGATGTTGTTGGTGACATAGGTAGCTGTGGTCTCATCCCAGAAGGAGAGCATGTGACCTCTAGGAAGAAGCCCTGGCTGCACCAAGCCACAGTGGATCCAGGTCCCTGGGCATGGATGGCAGCCTCCATGATGCAAAAGGCTGGGTCTCTGAGGGGCAAGAGGCCCTCAGCCTGGCCCTCACGCTACTCTGAGGCCTGCAGCCTCTCCCCTGACCCCAGTCCCACCAGGCAGACATTCTGTCTCCTCCCAACCTGAAGGCTGAGAATCTTTGCAGATGGACACTCCAGGGTCACCCTTGGAGGAGCAAAGACTGACAAGTGCCTGGGAGGATCTGAGAGGACTGGCTGTGCAGTGCAGCTGGGTGGATGTGGGGTCTCAGAGAGCCTCCTTGGCCCAACCCAGGCCACTCACCTGACCCTGTCACCTGCCCAGTCCTGCTGCCCCTGGGTACTCTCTTTTTCTGGTGTGGTGTCTATAGCTGGTCCTCAGCTCCTTGTGTCAGGGAGGGCTCTAGCCAGAGAACAAGGGGCAGGGCTGGCCCACACCATTCCCTAGTGTATTGTTCACTTTCCTGTTGCTGAACACACTTGACGTATGAAGAAGGGAGGTTCATTTGGCTCATGGTTTCAGAAGGTTCAGTCCCTGGTCAGCTGGCTCCAAGGTAGGAATGGGATGGTAGAAGGGGCTGGTGGACAAAAGCTGCCTCATTCATGGCAATAAGAAGCAGGAAGAGAAGGGAGGAGTGAGGGACAAGAATGTACCCTTCAGGTCACACCCCAGTGACCACCTCCAACCAGGCTCCACCTTCCAACAGCACATTCAGCCAAGAACTCATCAGTGATGAATCCATCCACTAATGGGTAGACTACCCCATGATCCAGTCACCACCCACATTCATGAGACTTGGGGGAACATTTTTGATCTAAATCATAACACCTAGGCCTGGGATATCCTATGCCTCAGTTTCCATGCCTGCACTTGGGGAACCATGGTGCATTCCTTACCAGCTACTATGGATATTAAAGGATGTGGCAGTTGGGGTGCACAGGGGTGTGACATGGAATGTTCAGAGCCTGGAGCCATCTTGCACCCTGGTGGCCACGGTCTGGGCTCTGCCAGTCAGCCATTGCTCTAGTTTTGGGCAACACTTAAAACCTTTAAAATTTTACAGTAAATTATTTTGGCAGAAGTGAGTTAAAAAAACACAAAAATGTGTGTCTAATAAGTTCTGAATTTCTATTTCTCAGAGAGTTGACAATGGGGGTGGAACTCACCAGTGGGTTCTTTCAGCATTTGCACGTGCACACACACATACATGTGTATGTATGCATGCACACCCATACATGCACACACTTGGACACCACTGCGAGGCCAGGTAGCAGAAGATCAAACTCATGGGGGAGGTGTCTGTCAAAGCATCCTGAGGACTGTGACCCAGCATGTGTGTGGCCAGAGAGTGTCTACCCTTCACTCTGTGAGCCATGACTTTTCACTTCGACCCAGGGACCAGTCCTGAGAATTAATTTTGCTCATCTTCCACTTCCAAGTGTTCTTGCACACACACTGGCTCCACTAGCAGAAGAGCTTTGGAAACAGCTGAGCTGTTCCTGCTCTGTATCGCTGTCACCAGATGCATCAGAGAGAAAGCCAGCGGTCCCCACACTAGTGCAATGTTTCCCTCTGAGTGCTGGAATTAGTAAAGATTTAGAAGTTCCTTCTACTGTGGATGAGACAATGATGGTATTGTAAATTCAGTTGAAAAGCTCAGCATGAGGAACAAATTATTTTTTCTTATAGTTAGGATAGGAAAACAAATTTTGGCAAAGCCAGTGTCATGGTAAAACAATATTCTCTTTGAACTGAGCACTTGGATATCCCTGAAGTTGCTGAGGTCAATTCAAATGTGCTGCAATGATCTGCTGGGATAATCCACCCACCTAAACCAAAGCCACAGCCGTCAACATTTGCAGCTGGTATGCAGGTTCCCAGAATAACTCCAAACTAACAATTCTACAATAAAGGTAGTGTTAGATAGGAAAACAATCTACACTTTCATTTGAATGGCAAGACTCACTTTCTCTTATTTTTCTCATCTTCCATCAAATTTCATAAATAAACGTTTGAGCCCTTGAACAATTACTTGGTAAATCAACTCAAGTATCCAATAATGGCACTTCTGAAGGTTTTATAAACCAGGCTTTTAAATTTTGGATGCCATTGTATAAAAATCAATTGGAAACCTTTAATTGAAACAGTCGATGAATAGAATCCACAAATGTCAGTAATTAACATTTTTAGCAAATTGTAATTATTGGAAACAAAGGCTGCAAGCAGGGAGATACTGCAATGTAGCCCTAAGAAGGCGAGGGAGGAATTCAACATGTTCCACAGCGAGGCTCCATGTGCTGGAAATTCTGACGTCAATGCTGCATATCTCAACCCACAGGGGAGCTTGTAAATGCAGCTCCTCGGTTTCTTCGGGGAAATTTGTGCTGTGGGCTGGAAAGGGATCAGGTGGAACTGGCCTGGAATTTTCCAGTATCTATGTTTGGTAAAGCAGTCAGAATAGTGAATAGAGATGATTTATTTGACACATTTTGTTGTGAAAAAATATGTGTCGGAAAATATGTACCCTGAATAGCAGCAAGGCAGTGTCTATGACAGTGTTTCTGCTGAACATTTCTACATCCCAGAGCAAAAATACCAGAATTGAAAATGCTCCTTGTGTGCCAGAATTTACTCTGAGCTTTCTGGGTACCTCAGTTCCTGTAGAGAGAATATTTTCTCAATTAAAAATACCACTTATTGAGAAGAATCAGTTAGAATTTTCATATAAACCATAAAGTGCATCGAAGATGATTGCATGCAACTTTTTGTAAAAAAGAAAAAATTGTACTGAAACACATTATTTTGAAAAATACAGGCACAATATTAAGATAGATAAGCAGATGAAAATGACTAGAATATATAAATATGCGCCAAGAATTTCTTTTTTTTTTATGTTCAAATAATCATAAAAAGAATTAAAAAATTTTTTTTTTGGTACTGGGGATTGAACTTGGGTCCTTGCGCTTGTGAGACAGGAGGCAGAACCACTGAAGTAAATCCCCGGCCCAAGAATTTTAAACTTTTGATTTAATGAACATGGATATATTGTGTTTTTTTAAATTAAAATTTGTTTTTAAAAATAGCTTTTGAGGGCCAGGGATTTAGCTCAGTGGCACTGCACCTGCTTTGCAGCGCAAGGTTCTGAGTTCAGTCCCTGTATTGGGGAGGAAAAAAAAGCTTTTGAATGAAACCGTTTTATGCTCACCAACAATAATAAAACCAATTTATGGGTCAATAAATGCATATTATAATTTCAGTTATATAAGTATGTTTAGGTGTATATAAAATATTTAATGTATTTGAAGAACCAGGGCATCCCCCAAAGTATGGCTGCCACAGAATCCGCAAGTGAAGCCCCAGGAGGCTAAGAGAATTGCCCTAGTCTGAGTGATTGGCAAGTGGTATCCTATTTTGGTATTTTGCATTATCTTTTATTGATATTGTTATCAAATCTTTAAAAATATTAATACAATTTTACAAATGTCACTCACAACCCTCATTCCTGTCTCTACTCTCCCCCAATTTTTGTCATTTAAAAATATTTTTCTGTGCCATTTGTCATTACACACAGAGCAAATTTAGGACAGTATTTCCGAGGTACCTGTGGAGTCCCAGCGTGAGCCCTGGAGCCAGGACTTTGCTGGTGCAGGGTCACTCACTTCCGTCCCTCCAGCTCCCTCCCCACATGTACATGTAAGCTGTCTCCTTGCTACCAGCCTCAGTTTTGCTGAAAGTGTTTCTCTCCAGTGGACGCTCTGGGCCATGTGTGCACGGGTTGCAGGGTGCCGGGGGGGTCCTCCGCTCTCCTGTGAGACAGTTTTGCCTGATGTGATTCCTCACTTTGTACCGGAAAGGAGTCCCTTGAGTGACAGCAGCAGCATTTCCTGGGTCCAGGACCCAGCCAGGGACTGAGGCCATGCCTAGGTCTGTCTGATTTGGTTTCCCAGTGAGAACACTGTGTCACCTGTGACCCTCAGGGCCACCTGTGGCTTAGGACATACACCTGGGTGTGCCCATTCCTGTGGCTATGTGTGCCTTGGACCTCACAGCTGACATCCTCAGAGGGCGGTGTCCCAAGTCCTGGCCCTCCTGGCGTCATCAGAGCTCAACATTCTAACTTGGCGGGAGTGCAGGGCGTGTGGTGCAGCTGAGCTGTCATCCTCTGTAATGAGGCCAACGTTTTCCAAATGTTTCTGTGGGTCCTGATAATCTTTCTGAAATCTACACCATCTCTTCCTACTCCCAGGACCCTGGGGCTCACACTCAGCCATGAGGGTCCCTCTGTCCACTTCTCTCCTCACTCTCCAAAGGCCAAAGCCATGTTTCTGGCCAAGTCTGTGTGCCACCTTCTCCTCTGGAGCCCTGTGCCTATAGCTACTTCCCCAGACACCTCCTCCTCACCCCTTATCTTAGCCCAGGATCCACCTCCTCTGGGAAGTCTTCCATGAGCACTTTGGCTCTGGCCCTGAGCAGAGTCAGTTCCCAGGTCACAGTGGCTGCTTGTCTGTGTCCCTTCCACTCTAGACCAGGGCCGTGTCATTCATCCCAGTCCTTAGGTGGCCCCCAGTGTATAGGCAAGGAATCATTCTTCCCAAGTGAAACTGACTTTTTGGGGCCAGGCCTCCAGTCCTGCTTAGTGGCTGGAATCTCTCTCCTGACCTCATCATCTGGGTACTCAGCCAGCTCTCGGGGTGTCTGTTTGGGTCTCCTCAATGGGAGTACCCAGCTCTGGCCTGCTGCACTCCTTTGAGGACAGAAGCCATTGTCCTCTTGTTCACAGTTGTCTCCCGATCGTTCCCTAGTGCCAGGGACATGGTGCATGCTCAAACGACTGGCGCTGCCTGATGTGTGGATGCCCCTTTGATCTTAGCAATTTGGAGACACCCATAAGACACAATCTCTCTCCCTACCTTCATCTGGAGTGCAGACCTCAGACCCAGCAGATTCAGTCAGAGGAGGTGATTTTGATAGACCCTGAAGGATCCCATCAGCTTGCACTGGAGATGGTGAAACGTATTACAGTAACTGTAGATGGAGAAGCATGAGTGGATCAGAGGCAGAAATAGTCTGCACTTTCCAGTCCTTTTCTCCACAGCCAGTGGAGGTTTTCTGAACTTCCACAGGGCGTTCTGCAAGCACAGAGAGGTGCAGGAGATGCCCAGCCTCCCGTGCTAGGTCTACCTGTGGGCTTGGAGGGCTGACACTGACAGCTGTGGCCCATGTGTGTCCACCAGCTGCAGCCCTGTCTGCCAGACCCAACCCTGGTGCTCAGCAGAGGCAACATCTTACCCTGTGCCCTTCCATGACAGCTCACATTTTCTTGAAAAATCTTAATTGTCTCAGAAGGCTCATTTCCACTGGTGGGACAAATGGAGCCTGTCCCTGAGGGACAGGGGTACAGACAGCCAGGGCACAGAGGGAGGTTTCACAGGCTGGCAACAGAATGAGCTGGTTGGTGTTGGCATATCATGTGGCCTTGCAGATGACAAGATAAAGCAGCGTGGGGCTGGTGTGTGTGTGCGTGTACACATATGTGCATAATGCAGGGGCCAGACCTTGAGGTGCATGTGATATTTGAGCACCCCCCCATGCCCCACAAATCTGCAACAAGCCTGAGCCCAAGGGTGCCTGGAGAATGTAGTGTTTCCTGGCCCTAGCTTAGGTGATGACACACAGTCCCAGGATGCAGGGAAGGAGCCAGTGGGGGTGACGGTGCTGTTTTCCCAGCCCAGTGGCTTCCTAGCCTGGCTGAGCAGCAGAATCACCTGTAGCTCTTCACAGGGAAAATGCTTATCAGCCCAACTCGTGAAATCCTGATTCCCAGGCCCAGGGAGGGGCCCAGAGATTGTCATTCCCTATCCCTGAGCTCCTGACCTGTGGTCTCCAGAACATGTAAGTTAAATGTCCTCTCCACTAGTGGCCTCTGTGGCCTTCAAGAAGGCCAACAGTCTCCTCTCCTGGGTTCGTATAGTTTCTTGTTCCCCCCATATGATTCATCTGTTTGTTTTGGAAGTGTGTGTGTGTGTGTGTGTGTGTGTGTGTGTGTGTGTGTCCTAGCTCCCCAGTAGATCTTGAGCTCTGCAAGGGCCTGGGTTGTGTCACATGCCAACAAAGCTCTCCCCAATGCCTGCAGGGCTCCCATACTTCAGGGTGTGGACCATACTTGGTCTGAGCCCAATTCCCAGCTCTGAGCCAGTCCAGAGCCTGCTCAGTTATTTCTGCCAGTTCTATGCCTCGCTGACTTTGTGCTCCCAGCATCTACTCTTTATGCTTAGATTCTACCAGAGCTAATTTGGGCCCAAAGCACAAGTCCTTCCCCAGTTTCCAGAAACTTTCCCACACTCAAGTGTTTTGTGGAGGACTTGAAGATTTCTGTATGTGGGGATCAGATGGCAGAGCTACAGTATCAGTCATCTTGCTCCCTGCAGCCTTCCTTCCTCACTTCCTTCTGGTGCAACTCGGAAATTCTTCCCTTTATCTTGAACAGAGTGGTTCCATCCATTCCTATAGCAGCTAGAACTCGACTCTGTTCTGGGAATCTTTTCTGAATAAACCCAAGGAGTGCTGGTGGCTTGATCAGCTTTATGTGGATAGTTTGCCCATGGAACAAAGCATATGGTGTATAGGGGGTGTCTGTTGGCACTTGCCAGGAGGGTTCTGCTCAGTGCAAGCCACAACTTCTTTAGAGAGGAGAGGAATCACAGATGCTTCCTTGGGTGAAAGAGCTCCTAGTCACAGAAAGAGACCAAGCAGAGGCTGGGGAGGGAGTGACGTGGGGGTGAGGTAGCTAAGGTTAGTGTTGTGGAAGTCCCCCCATCAGACACTGAAGCTATTTCTTTTTGATCTTGGAGTTTCAGCCTTCAAACCTGAGAAAGATTCTGTTATTTATAAATTACCTAGTCTGTGATAGTTTATTATAGCAGCTTGAGTGGGCTAGCAGTGTGTATGTGTATACTGGGTTGTGATAAAAGTATATATTTTGCACTAAATTTCATTGTGTTTGTTTCCTGTGGCTGCTATAAAAACTTACCAAGCTTAGTGGCTTAAAGCAGCACAATGTATGTTTTCCAGCCCTGGAGGCTGGAGTCTGAAATGGGTCTCAAGGGGGCGGCAGGACTGTGTGGCCATCTGGGCTCAGGGAAGCTTTTTCCTCATCCTTTCCAGCTTTTTCAGAGCCTGCCACATCTCTTGGCTCATGGCCACTCCATCTTCAAAGTGAGCAGCGGGACACATTTCCTCCTCCACCTCCTGCCTCCTGCTAGGTGAGCCTGGCCATTGCCACGGGCCCACGGGGGTGACCCTAGAGCATCTCTGTGGCACTCAGTCTGAACCTTTGTCTCATCTGCAGAGTTCCTTTAGCCACATAATACAACACATTCCCAGCTTGAGGAATCGAGATGTGGTCCCCTTTTTGGGGGACCATTATCAGGTCTATCAAGGTCACAGGCAGAGATGTTCGGCAGCCACTTGCCTTGGTCCCTTTAAGCCTAGAGCCTCAACCTGTGTGATGCCAGCTGACCTGTAGCAGCGAGCAGCCTCTGCAGTTTATATCTGCTCTGTCCCAGCCATGTCATCAGTTCACTAGGTGAGACAGAAACCAGCTGAGCTCAACCATCCGTCAGCCCTGGAACCCAGGACTCCCAGAGCCCACGGTGTCCCCAGGGTCCAAGCAGGTTGTGCAGCCCTGTCACCCTGTCACCCAGCTGTTTTGGCCCCAGGCTGGTGGGAGGCAGGTGGGCCATGGGAAATGCAGCCTGCTGTGTAGACGCCAGAGGACCTCGATCAAGCTTGCTTGCAAGAATCGCATTTTCCCCACCTCTAAAGCAGATTTCGAGGAGTGGCTGTTGGGTTCCTGGAGATAATGTATAGAACGTGGCTGGCCCAGAGGGCAGGCACCCTAAGCAGGGATTTCCCTGTGGAAGCTTAATCAGTCACCACGTTTCTGCATCAGTGCCGTTCCCATGACCTGTCACACCTCGGCAGAGTCACCCCTGCTTGGCAAGTGGAAGTGAGTGTGGGAGGGGTGTGCCAGGCCCACACGAAGGCTGGAAATGCCTGGCTGTATCTGCTGGCCCTCTGGGGCCTATGCCATTGCCCAAGGACAGTCCGCCCTGGTGCAGAATGAGAAGGCTACAGTAAGCCCAGCCAAGGGCAGGAAGTCCAGGGACCAGAGCCACCACAGCAAGCCCAGCTGCAGGTGCTCTGGACATCAGTGCCAACTGCTCACAGCTGACTGAGTGTTGGGGGGCTCTTTGTTACACACCAGCAGCTAACAGCTATACCCCCCTTTCCTGTTTGTCTCGCCTCAACTTTTAGAACTAGTTGTGCCCAAAGCCCTTCCAATGCTTGACAAGAACATGCTGCATTTCATCATGGTGGTGGCTGTGAGACAGCCAAGGGGGCTTTGTGGCAAGGACTGTGCCTTCCTCCTCTCCAGGCCTGGCACACAGTGGGCTTCACTCGGTGTCTGCTAAGTCAGGGAGCTTGGGGCCCAGCAGCCCACTTCACTTTTAATTTAATTATTGATCGATGCTGCCTTGATGGCAGAAAAGGCTCTGTGAAATGCAATTACTTCCTTGTACCCAAGCATTTTGATTGTCTAATGATTGTCTCCAACAGGAGCCAAGCATCTGTCTTGCTTTTAATTAAACTAATCTGTTAGGGAGGAAGCCGGTCAGCCTGCCCAGTGCCAACTTCAGCCACACCTGGGGCAACAGCGCTTTGCTCCCTGGCCACAGGCTGTGGGGCTGAGACCCTGCATGGCTTCTATGACCCCCGATACCATCCCGGAATTGAGATCCCCATGAGACAAGTCAGCCTAATGGGCCTGTCTCTGTGTCCTGGAAATAAAACCATTTGTCACTTTTACAAATGTGCTGTTCTTTCTGAGCTCTGGCTCCTAGAACTCGAAAGTCGGGGACCCATGTTGTGGTGTTGAGCGGGGCAGAGGAGGACCAGGCTGGATTAAGAGCGGTGCTGGAGTCAGAGGCCAGTTTCTTGCTTTGTCCCTTAGCAGCATGCCAGTGGGGACTTGCTGCAGTCTTCACCGTGCAGTCTCTTCATCTGTAATGCAGGCCAGCAGTGGCTCAGTCAAAAGCCTGGCATGGGTGGGGTCCACAGTCAGTGTTTCCGTTTGGATTTTGGAAAGGTGACACAGCACGCATCACAATGACTAACCTTGCCGGCGGGGTCCGGGCTAAATATTCCCAAATCGAATTTATTTTCTTTGGAAAGCACGGCTGTTCAAACTAAGGAAGTAAAGAAGGGTTGTGGATGAACTCGTGAGACTTCAGGGCAGGTTTTGATGCGGGATGGTTTGAGGACATCTCTGGATTTTAGAGCTCTTTAGATCTGGGAATTTGATAATTGTATCTTTAATTGGCGCGCACTACTTGCACGCCTTTCTGGGGTCCGAGTGTGGTGTTTTGGTACACGTACGGTGGGTAGTCATCAACCTGGATGATCGCCTTGCCACCACCTCACGTGTTTCTCATTCCTCTTGTAGCTGTTTTGAAAAATAAACAAATTCTTGTTAGCCAGAGTCACCGTGCACTCTAGAACGCACTCCTCCTATTTAATGATATTTTGGTGCTAATTATCCAACCGCCTTTTATCTGGCCTCTCCCCAGGTTCCAGTAATCACCATTCTTCTATGTGTGGTGTTTGTCTTTCTATATAACATAACGTCATTCAGGCTTAGCCATGCTCTTGTAAACGACAGAATTTCGCTCTTTTATTGTGGCTGAATAATATTCTGCGCATATATATCCTTCGTCCGTGGGTGGACACTGGGGCTGGCTCTGTCCTCTGGTTATTGTCTGTAAACACGGGAGTGCAGGGTCTCTCTGACATAAGTGATTACCACTTCTTTGGCTGCTTACCCAGCGTGAGCCTAGGTATTCTGGAGCAATGAAGCAGATGCATACAGAAATTGGCAGGGGTTGTGAAGGTTCAATAAGACTTGTGGGTGAACTGTTCAGTATAGCACCAGGCATGTAGCACCTGCTCCATAGTAGTCACTTCCTCTCATCCATGCACTGCAGCGTATGTTTTGCTGGCCAGGAGCTTCCTTGGGGCCCTTGGAAGCTGCAGAAGTACAGTCGCTCCTCCCTGGCTCACAGCATTGGATGAAGGGAAAAGGCAACAGACCACACCACGGGGGGCGGGGGAGCTCCTGCTGGAAGCACCCGCCAGCTGGTCATGGAAGGCAGGATCCAGTGGCTGAAGGTCATTGAAAAGATGCACACCTTCACCGATGCTAAACCAAAGTGAATCCCAATGGGTCCTTCTTGAGCTGTCCAGTTTGTGAATGTTCTAAATGTTTATAATTCCCAGGTTGATAAAGTGGTACTGGGAAAGAGCTGCTTACCGCCCTGTTGGCCTGGGCATACACTATTGGTGTGGATGGAAGTGGATCATATGGACACTGCTTGTTTTGATGGATAATATTGCAGTTTCCATCAGAACTCAACATGTGTGTATATTCCTTCCTCCACAGCCCCACTTCTGGGACTCATTCGTCTGCCGAAATGCAGCAGGTCAGTACTGGCAGCATTGAGAGTGACTGAAATGTCCCTCCAAAGGGGACAGATCCCATACATGGCTGGATTCCTGCTGTGGTGGACTGCGGTGGCTCCTCACACGTTTTTAAGAAGCAGGACATGTCACTGCCACTCCATTTCAGCGGTCAAGGCCAACCCTAGGGTCTATAGGGAGGGAGAGAACCCTACATGGGGTGGCCCAGTGGGCAGGGTGGCAGAAAGAAGCTGGCAATAATCCAACCTACCATCCAGAGGTGGTAAAAGCGAGTTCTGACCCCTTCCTGAGTGCCAAGTTCACTGCCTCACACAGACAAGGCATGCGGGTCTTCCTTCCTTCCTTCCTTCCTTCCTTCCTTCCTTCCTTCCTTCCTTCCTTCTCTCCTTCCTTCCACCTTCCTTGCTTTTAAGGGTCAATGTCAGTTTTTGCCAGATCCACAATTTCAAACTAATGAGGACTAGATACATCTTTGAAGATGCTTTTGATCTTCGTTTGGGTAAAGACTTGAAAATCTCCAGTTAATGTACATTTTATTCTGATGATTCAGGAAAAAGTCATGTGGCTTGTTCATTTGACCCAGGGGTGCGGGCCCAAGACTCGGCCTGTAGGAGGGCACTCTGGTCAGTTCGGGGTGCTCCCAGGTCCCTGGATCATGGGGTGAGTCTAGGTAATCACAAGCTCCCCCAGAGGCTAGCAAGGGGGTCTGGGGCAGAGAGGAGGCCTGACATGATGTGGGGTTGGGAGCCAAGGTGTGAGGTGGCCCATGAGTGGGGAGAGGCAGGGAATGGGGTCCGCCAGAGTCCTAGAGAGCACCAGCCTGCACCCCACTCAGGGCTTCAGGCTCCAGTGTTGCAGGGTGGTGAATCTGTGTTGTTTTAAGCCCCTTTGTTTGTGGTGATTTGTCACAGCAGCCATGGGACAGGGACCTGGGAAGTCCCAACACCGAGTCCAGGGAGCTGGTGCCATCCTGCTCGCCGTGGCTGGGCATCTCCTTTCCATTGAGATTGCTCCCCCGTGAGGGGCAAGGGGCTATGCACCCATAGCTTGGGCTGCTGTGTGCTGTAAGTGGACAGGACCTCATGGGCTGAGCCCCTTGATGTACCCCAGTCGGGCCTCTCCTGGAAGCTACCTGGGGATCCTGGGTCCCCCTGGTTGGGGCCGCTGTCCCAGAGGGAGCCTCAAACCCAGAGGGGCAGACTGTACCTGCCTTTTTCTAGAACCTTCTGCTGCCCCCCAAATTCAGTCTGCTCTCTTGCTCAAAGCCCAGACCTCCCTGCCAGGCTCTGCTCTGTCCCTGAGGGAGGGTGAGACTGTGGGCAGCTGTCTCCCTAGCTCCTTGTCTGGGGTCTCCCATCTCTGCTGGGCTACTTCCTTTCTGGGGTGCTGTGCCCCCTCCCTCACAGGCCCTTCTTCCTTGGTTGCCATGCACTGATGCCTGGGCTGCCTTGGGTGTCTGTCCTCTTAGGTAATAAGGCCCTGCCTTAGAGCTCAACCCATTTCCTGCACAGAGCAGGGCCCCAAGAACATCTGTTAGGGAAGGAATGGATGGCAAAAGTGCACGTCCTGGACCTCCTTCCACATTATTTATCTGTGAATCCCACTGCTCCTTGGGACCAGGCCCCCACAGTCTCTGGAAAGCTCTCCTCAATTGCCCCTGGGGGCTGGGATTCCCACAGCCCATCTCCCCAACCCTTTATATCTCACGCTGCCTCCGGGGCCTCCCTGGCTTTCGGTTGTGGAGTCCATCTTGACAGGCCCAGCCAGCACCCAGCAGGTGCTTGGGATGTAGAGCAGGTTTCATCAGTCCTGTGACACACGCTTCGTGGTTGGCAGCCTCCAGCCAGGGACAGTTCTGGAGCCTGTGGCACAGCCTGCCTGTCCTCGAGCGCCTCTGGCCACATGGGAGGTGCTGGTGTTTGCTATCAGCAGACACTGCCCCAAGACAGCTAGGACTTCAGTTTTGTCACCATATCTGGTTGTAAAGAGCTGCACTTTGATGTTTCCACTGGCTGGAGATTTAAGATAAAATTAATCTGCCCCCTTGGAGTCTGAGTGGCAGTCAGGGTTTAGAGTGCTGTGTAACACACAGTGGAGCCAGGTGTCTGAGCTTGCCAGGGCCTGGAGGGCCTGGCTGGTGCTCCCTGCCATCCTGTTCTGCTCTCTGATGGCCACCCATTGGCCCCTGACGTCTGCACAGGGCCAGCCGGGCTCTGCTTCCTTCTCCATGGTCAAAGGAGCCAAATGAACATGGCACCCACTGTCCATGGTCTTTCCCTCCCTGCACCCATGGCCACCCATGAATAGGTCAGCGCCCTGCCCTCTGTCCCCTGGTCTTTCTTCCCCTCCTCTCTGCCCTTGCAGCTAGCACTATTTCAAATTAGATTTTGAGATGCTGCCGAGGAGCAGGCCCAGCAGGAACATTTCACCGCACCCTTTCCATGATTGTGCAGAACTAGACCTCAAAGGGAGCGCTGGCTTTAGTTCTCCTCATGAGGGGAGAAAACTGTCCCCTCCTCATGAAGGGTTCAACCCTGGGAGAGGTGGCAAGCTTGGAAGGTGTACCTGAGCTGTGGGGAAGTGGGATCAGTGGAGCCTGACCCAGAGAGGAAGGAAGGAACTGGGCAGACGACCATGCCCCTCAGGCCTCAGTGTCCCTATTGGCAAGGCCAGCGGTGGATAAGGTGACCTGGAAGGCCTCTTCTGCCTGGCTTTCTACTCACTGTCTGAGGCTCCCACAGTGGAGAGAGTTGGGTCTGAGGTGTTGTAAGAGGGGTCCAGGAAGGAGCAGGACAGAGCCCCTCGTCTTCCCAGGAAGGCAACCAAGGGAGCCCAGGCTGCTCAGAGCCACCACTGACTGAGGGCTTCCCTCACCTTCCACCCAAACCCGGCCTTCGTCTCAGGGTTTTGAAGCCCAAGGTCCTACTTTCCAGAGAGCCCAGGGCTCCTGTGCCAGGTAGGGTGCAGGGGACAAGGGCAGCCCAGGTGGAGCCCCCAGACTCCCATCCTTACCAGGGAGGTGCTCCTACATGTGCTGAACACTCGGCTCTTCTCGCACTGCACACTGAGCTCACCAGCCCCCAAGTGACTCAAGTCTGGTATCTGTATGGGACTCCCTGGCTCGGACCCGGAGACCGGGACCTCCAGGCCCCACTGTGAGGGCCCCACAGCCGTCGTTCCCCAGGCCCGGATGTCCCACTGTCCTGCTGTCTTGATGAGCAGTTACTCTCCACCATGTCCTGTCTCAGGTGCCAGGGACCTGGAGACAGGGCTCTGCTTCGAGGACCTTGGGTGTGACAGAGGAACATGGGAGGTTGTACCTGGGGCTGGCAGGGACCCTCGTCTCCAGGAGTGCAGGCTCCCCTAGCCCTCTTCCTGACCTGGCCTCAACCTTGACTTCTGGGGGCCTCAGATGCTCAGCACAGTGGTTTTGCCTGGCTCTCCCACTAAGAGCCTCAGAAAAACACAAGCAAAGGCCAGGAGGTCCCTCAGGTGACTCCCCAGCAGTGCCTCAGCTCCTGCCTCAGGACTCCAAGGCTGCCAGAAGTCTCTATCTCTCCCAGCCCACACAGGAAGACAGGGCTGGGATCTAGCACCTGTATGAGCATGGGGGCCAGCTTGGATAAGCAGCAGTTAGAAACCCAGGGCTCTGAGAGGTGCTGCTCCCGCTCATCCCCTCTTCACTCCTTGTTCTTCCTTTAAAGCACTCAGTGCTGCTGCTCGGATTGGACTCGGGCTCAGAGTACATCAGTCTACCCGACCCTCTTTGAGGATATATCATCCGTGTTTGAGGATCAGGGCTCTGCACTGCCTCTGACCGGGCTTGGGAAGGCCTCTGGGGGTCGATGTGTGTGTGCTTTGGATGGAGGTGGGGGATCTGGGACCACTGAGCACTGCCCCTGGTGTCCTGGTGGAGGCACTGATTTTCCTAGGTGGGGAGGTCCTTCCCTCCTCAGAGTGGCAAACTTGTTCTTTTCCACCTCTGCCTACAGTTTCAGTCTGGAAAGATCTTCAAGCCTGAAGGGTCTGGCTATGTGCCAGGTTTTGGGAATCAGGCACGTCACCTTTGCTGTGCTTCTTTCTTTCCACACAAACGCACACCATAGGTAGCTCTCTCACATCCACGTCGTCCTGGGGTTTCTCTGGGACACCAGTCCTTTCCTGAAAGACAGCACAGGAGACATTTGTCTTAGTCACTTTCTTGTCACCAGAACAAAATGTCTGACATCCACAACTTAAAGGAGGAGAGGTTTATTTTCACTCACTGTTTTTAGAAGATTCAGTCCATAGTCTGCTGCTCCAAGGCAGGAAGCCTGGTGAAAGGGCCTGGTGGAGGAGAGCTGCTCACCCCATGGCAGCCAGGAAGCAGTGAGAGAGGGGAGGGGCTGGGGGGAAAAGGGACCCATCAGCCACCACTTCAGCCAAACTCCACCTCCTAACAGCAAGTCAGCTGTGAATGTATTAGTGCCCCCATGGCTGGTCACATTTTGAAGCCTTGCCTCTGAACACAAGAGGCTTTGGGAAATATTCTAGATCTAAACCATAGCAGCACTATTATAGATGACATAGACATCAGTTGTCTTTGCTGGTTGAGTCACTTACCCCCTTACAGAACAAATTTCCTCTTCTGGAATCCACAATTCTCAGCTCCTTTAGTTGAAGTGGGGTGGATCCCATGCCTAGCTCCTGCTTCAGGATGAACAGGAAGCCCAACACTGTCTGATCAGAATCCAAAGCGAATGGCTCAGAGGAGGGCATATGACTCCAGGCTGGCCAATCAGAGTCTTCCCTGGGACATTTTGCTGAAGTAATTAAGAAAGAGACAAGTTTAAAAGTGTTAATATTAGTCATCACTTACTGGGCTTTGCCTGTATTCCCAAGGCACTGGGCAAGATGTGTACCTATGAGGTATAATCAAACATACATAGCACATTTAAATTTAAAAACTTTATTACAGCAAAAGACACATACTCTCCCTTGCTTTGAACTGATATCATTTTTGCCACTTTCTGAAACAGTTTGGGAAGTCTTTGTTCATGAGTATCTGTTCACACTGTTGTGGCTGTCTTGGTGTGCTGAATTGATTCAAAACATTTCCCTTTCATGGTCATTTTGACTTTGGGGAAGAGCTGGAAGTCACAGGGTCAGATCTGGAGAACAAAGTATGGATGAGGACACAGTGTCTTGTTTTCATTTGACAGAAACTGGCGTGTTTTGAATTGATTCTACACATTGAGGCAGTCATGAAAAGACACCCAGGGAAGAGGATTTCAGAGCTGCTTCAGAAAGTGGCAGGAGTGATAGGCTAAGTGCTTTTGAAGCAGGGGAGGATTTTGAGGGGGGTTCATGGCAATGTCTTTTATTGTAATATATATATATATATGTTTGTTTGTTTGTTTTTTGGCACCGGGGATCAAACTTCGGAACTTGCGCTTACGAGGCAGGCGGTGGAACCACTGAGCTAAATCCCCAGCCCTTGTAATATATTTTTTAAAAATGAAAACATTTAGTATATTTTGTGTTCACATCTTGCACATCATTTTAAATCCTTATGAGTACTAGAGCAGGCCATGATCGTTCCATCTCTGCTGCAGATGATCAAGTGCAGGCTTGGGGAAGCTATGACTCTGAAGATCATCCAGACAATAGTTTGCAAAACCAGGACCTGATTTCCAGTCTTCCTGCCTCCATGGGCTTTTAGATTCACGTAGGGACTAGTGCCAGCGCCCCAGTGTCGCAGTAGGAAAGGCTGGAGACCTGGGCATACAGAGTAAGTGTCTTCCATAGCGAAGTCTGGAATCTTTGAAAGTCTCCTGGGCCATTTCTAGATATTGATCCTAAGGAATAAGAGCCTCTGCAGACTGAGGAAGAGCTCTGTTTATTCATCACAGGGTAATTTGTGGTGGTGAGAAATTAGATCCCATGTAAATGTCCTCTAATGAGGAAATGATTAAGTAAATTATGCAGCCAAAGATGCTTACAATGAGTTTGTAATAACAGAGAGGAAATGTCTAGCATATTAAGTGAGAAAAACAAGGTAAAAAATTATATTTGGAGACTCAATCACACAAAATTACAGATTGAAAAGAGAGACACATTTTTTTTAAAAGGCTGAAATATGCCAGTGTTTCTGTAGCAGTTTTTTCTGGGTATGGAGCTATATACTTGCTTTCTATTTTTAGTTTCCAAATTTTTCAAAATGACCAAGTATTGTGTTTAGAATCAGTATTAAAAAACAGATTATTGCCCATGCCCTACCGAGGTCCTGAGTCACACAGAACACGCCGAATCAGCCCGCTGCAGACAGGCAGGTTTGCCCACGCCCTACCAAGGTCCCCAGTTGCGCGGAATACGCTGAATCACCCCGCTGCAGACAGACAGCCACCTGGTTCCACACTACAAAGACGCAGAGGACACCAGACCACCAGACCAAGGTACTGAGTCCCGTTGTTCCCGGCCCAGAGGTAGGGGCTTCTGAGCCGTTGTCCCACTGCTCCTGGTCCAGAGGACAGGGCTTCCCAGTTACCATCCCTCCCTCTGCTCCCAGCCCAGAGGAAAGGGCTTTTGGGCCACCTTCTGTCCCGCTGCTCCTGGCCCAGAGGAAGGGGCTTCCAGGCCACCATCCCTCCCACCGCTCCCGGCCCAGAGG
>NW_004624752.1:2769461-2787736 GCF_000247695.1 Heterocephalus glaber | reverse complement strand
TCTTTATCCATTAACTCACATTTAATCACAATGGGGCTGGAGAAAAGGAACAAAGGTTATGCAGTCCCACACTGTGAGCATTGTTTGGCCTGCCATCTACTGAGGGACACCCAGCCTGCAATGTGTGGTCCCTTGGGAAGGCAGCCCTCCACAGAGCCCGTGCTCACGAGTTGGGAGGTTACTGCCATCGGGGGCTGCTGGGAGTGCGCAGGAACATGTGTGTGCATGTGTATAGTTGGCTGCGTGCACTTGTGTGTGTGTTTGGCTGTGTGCACGTGTGTATGCATGTGTCTTTGGTGTGTGTGTGCACATGTGTGTGGGTATGTGTGCAGTGTGCACATCCGTGTGCACATGTGGGTGTATTTGGGCATATACATGTGTGTGTTGATGCTTACGAGAAATCACCAAGCAGGGGGACTCAGATCAGCACAGCCCAGGGAGGGGCCATGGGTTGCAGTCACCCTGCTCTGCGACTTTCTGCTGCCACAGGGGCCTGGGCTCCTTTCCTCCCTCCCTGTCCTCTCCCTCCTTCTTCCTTGTCCTCCCTCTTGGCCCCCAGCACTAGGGTGGAGCATTGGAAGTGTGGGCTGTGGGGAAGCTGGAGTTATCTGGTTTGCCTCTGACTCTTGCTCCCCTGGCAGTGCAGGGACAGTGGCCCTGGAATGACTGCCACCTGGGTCACCCTGAGCCTGCTCCAGGTGTTTGCAAAGACCGAGGTCCACTGGCAGCCAGACACCTTGTGACTTACTTAACTTCAGTGCTGAAAATCTCTCCCTTCCAAGAAGCTAAATAAACCCTGACTTGACTTATTTAGTTGGTTAATCTATGTTAAAGCCATCAGAAACGATTTATTGAATTGCTGAAAAAGAACTCCCAAGAGGAAGATGCTATCAGATTTTTTTCAACAAATCCCACATTCAGCCTGATAATGAAGACTTTTTCAAGGTAAGATTTGAAAATAAGAATTTCATATAAAGCAGGACCCTTTTGTACCTTCACTGGCTGTGAGGAAAAGAATTGTTTAATGATTAAAACTTGGTGACAGCAGCTGCAGCCTGACCAGCACCTCTATTTCTACCTTTTATCCTGCCCCATGCAAGCTTCAGTGGGCACACAGGGCATTCCTGGATGGGCAGGGACTGTGGGAGCCCTGGGCTTCCCTGAGAAGGGCAAGGTGGCTGGACCACAGCTGTGGGCATGCACTGGCCAGGGCTGTGCTCACTGGAGGCCGGAGGACATCCAGGGATGCAGGAGTGACACTGGTCTAGTCGGATTCTCCAGGGAAACAGAGCCAACAGGAAATGTGTGAATATAAATGAGACATGTATATACTGTATCTGCCTGACCTCATTCCAGCTAACAACTGACCACATAGACCATGGGGTCCCATGGGATGACATTGCCCAGTGACAATGCAGCATCTTAGTGTAAGTGCACTATGTGATGTTGACACATGACAAAATCACCTAAGCACACACTTCGGGGAATGCAAGGCTGTCACTACACATAACTGTGTGTGCGTGTGTGTGTGTGTGTGTGTGTGTGTGAGAGAGAGAGAGAGAGAGAGAGAGTTTAAGGACCTGGCCTGTGTGACCATGGAGGCTGGCAGTTGTCAGCAACTGCAGAGCCCAGGAAGAGCTGTCCTGCAGTCTCCAGTCCGAAGCCTAGGGAAGGCCAAACTCCCTCTCTCTAGTAAGACCCCACCTCTGTTCTATCCAGGCCTCACCCCATTATCCAGAGTGATCTGCTCCGCTCAGTCTGCAGACTTAGATGTTAATCTCATCCCCCAACCCACCATCCCAGAAGCACCCACTCTGGCGTGGGACTGGATGGCATTCGAGGCCCTTCCTGGATGGCAGGTGGGGGTGGGTGGGATGGGACACTTGGGGACATCTGTGGGTGATAGGGCCGAGCCTGGGCAGGCTGGGGAAGGGGAGCTGGGGCTGGGCTCTGCCTCCAGTTCTGGCCTTGGAGGAGGAGAGGAGCACCTAGCAGGTCTGCAGACACCACGGAGGCGCAGCACTGTCACCCCAGGGGAGGGGCCGGGGTGGGCCCTGGAGGCCGGGTGCAGGGCATGGCAGGGGGCTGTGCTGGGTCCATGGGCTTGGGAATGGGTGGGAGTGCAGGTGTGAGAGGACCCCGCCCGTGGGCCCTGCGGCACATTGCCCTTCCTTTCCAGCTCTGCTGTCTGGCATCGTTTCAGAGAGCACTGTGGTTGTCCAGCTGCTGGTTGGCCAGGGTCTGCACATCATGGGGGATCAGGGACCATTCACCAACCAGTGGGTAGCTAAGTAACTAGACCAGTGAGTGACTGAGTTCTAGCTCCCTGGCTTGGGCCCTTTCTGGATGCGACCCCAGCAGGCTCGTGTGGCCAAGGACCAGGGCTCTGGATGGGAAGCACTTGGTGACCCCACCTGCCCATGTGTCGGTGTGGTTCCATTTCAGGCTGCAGCAGCGTTCACTGTTCACCAGCCTGGGGCTTGTTTCCTGCAGTAGCAAGGGTGCAGGGACCACCTGAATATTAATCTCCATGCATTTCTTCCCTAAAACAGGCACATGCAAACAGGTTGCAGTGATTTTTGAGGGGATCAAATCAGGTCTCACCAGTCTTTGTTGGCATCAGGGGAGCCCAGGGCCCTGCTCACCAGTCACAGCTCAGATCTGTGGAGATGGTGCAGAAGCACTGGCCAATGGAAAGCGGCTTCACACTTTACAGCTGACTGATGCCTGATACCCAGCCATGGTCCTCTTGGGTCAGCCTGGTTGGAGTGTGAAGCTCAGGCTGGAGCCTTAGTCAAGGCCTGCTGTCCCCCCATGGGCCATCTGGACCTTGGCATCTGCTCACTGGCTGGTGGGTGAGCTTAGGACCAAGCTGGACACTCCAGGGGTATGTGGGTGTGGGTGGCTCCACTGTGATAAGGAGCAAACCCTGAGGCATGTTGCCCACCTGTAGCATGACAGAAGGTGGGGAGAGAAGGGGCCAGTTTGTCCCTGGGGCAGTGAGGGCTCTCCTTGACCACTGATGTCTTCAGAGGCAAGAAAGAGGTGCCCTTAGGGGATGATAACCCCCGATTCCATATGAATCAGTTGGCTTCTGGTAGGTTAAAGCTGTCTTCTTCATCCACTCACCTGCTGATGGCCATGCAGGCTGCTTGGGTTGTTATGAGCTGTGCTGCTGTAATCATGGGTGTGCACGTGCCCCCGTGATATGATGACTTTAACTCTTCCGGGAAGACACCTAGAAGGGGAATAGCAGTGTCTAGTAGAATTTCTAGTTTTAGTTTTTTGAGGATCCTCCATCTGAGTTTTATAGAGGTTCTACTAGCTTACAGTCCCAGGAATAACAAGTACTACACTGCTCTGAAGAAGGATAATTCTGAGTCATTTGTGGGAAAATGGATGCACGTGGAGACCATAATGCTAAGTGAAATAAATCAGACACACAGCTTAAATATCACATGATTTCTCTTGGATAAGAAACCCAGAGAATAAATAAAGAGGAAAATAGAAGAGATGACAGGAAACAGGGAGATCTTCTGGAAAGGGGAAGGGGAGCAGGAGGGGGACTGAGGGGACAAAAAGGGAACAAAAAAAAGAATGAAGACGTGTCATGCACATGTGCCAGCTTCCCGTGAGGAATGCAATCGTTATGTGTTGCAAATGTGTGCTAAAAAAAAAGAAGCCACCCCAGAGCTTAGCGGCTTGGCCAACACTCGAATGCTGAGCTGATGATCCGGAGGCTGAGCCCTTTGGGCTGGGCTGGGCCGGGCTAGGCTGGGAGGTTCTTACGGCTTTGAGGGCCTCCCTCGTACTCTGTATTTCAGTCAGCAACACAGACAACTTGTGGACGCGTAAAAGCACATCCTCAGTGACGTGTGGCCATCGTAGGGCGTATATGCTGTGATTTCATACACAACCAAGTTGCCAATGGCACATTTCGCAGGAGGTGAGCCCACCGTTAATTGAGGCCTGGCTGTTTGCATTCAGCCAGGTCAGTAGGCAGCTCTGCTCTGGGTTGGGTGCTGCCAGCTGGATCTGGGGCTGGCTCTGGCCCTCAGGCTGGCCCAGTGGGCTCGGTGCTGGGCCGGGTGTTGAGCAGGAGGCTTGGAACCACCACTGCCCTCTTTCTACATGTCCTCTTGGCAAAACGCAAGTGTCAGTCCAGCCCAGATGGGATGCAGACTCCATTTACTGGTGGGGGTGTGGTCTGAATGTCCTCTCGCAAACCACGTTGAGATGTAGCTGTCACCATGATCATTGGTATTAGGAGGCAGAGCCTGGAAGATTCAATGACATTATAAGCCTCTGCCCCGCTGCAATGGGTCTGGGCTGCTACGGCTATGGGGTCCATAGGAGGAGAGTGGGTTGTTGAAAGGTGAGCTTGGCCTCTCCTTCCTGCTCTTACTCCATCTCACCACGGAATGCCCTCTGCCAGGGTACAAAGAGCAAGAGAAACCCCGTCAGATGCTGGAGCCTGCATACTGGACCTCCCAGGCTCCAGGATGGTGAGAAGACATATCTTTGCAAGTTATTCTCTTTGTGGCATTGTGTTACAGCCTCAGAAGACAGATTGAGTCCTGGGGCTGCAGCCAACAAGTCACGTCGCAAAGCCGGTTAGGGGTTTTATTGTTGATCCACCACAGGGTCCAAGGTCAGGCACTAAAGTTGGCCAGAACTGAATACACTGGGAAATGGTGCAAGAGAGCGGGGTACTCAGTGTCCCCTGAGTCGTCCTGCTGAGTGTTCTGGGCAGCATTTCTATGAGGGAGGGCAATCCAACCCACCAGGTCTTTCTTTGCCAGCAGCAGGTCCTCTGTCGATGGCACCATCTTCTGCAGTCTGTACCGCCAAGCTCCTCTCCCGCAGCCAGTGTCATTCTGAAACAAATCGAGCCACTTAGAAGTCGGGCTGGAAGCACATTCAGCCTGCTGGGACCTGCCACCCAGGCGCGAGGGAGGCTCTTAAATCAACTTGGAAATCTTCTCCATGTAACACAAATGGGCTTGGGAAGGGAGTAGAAACCACTGCCAAGTCCCTACCTTGAGCAGGATGAAAAATTAGATGACTCAGTAAAAAGCAGTCAGCAGGCATCCGCTTACCCTGATGTAGGGCTGCAGGGGGATTGAGAAAGCCACACAGGGCTGTGGTAGGAGCAGGCGGCAGAGTCCACCAGACTGGCTTCAAGTTCTGATGGACGCTGTTGCCCGAGGGTCAAGAACCCTGAGTCACATGGCTCATGCTGCCCACACCCATTTTCCTAATGCTGGAGTCGGGGTGCCAGTGGGTGCCTGGCTGGGGTGTGAAGTGTCCCTCATAGACATGGGGCACACACACCTGCTTCCTGGGAGAGGGCTGGTGTTGGGGAGCTGCCAGGGCCCTGGCCAGCTTTCCCAGAGGATTGGGCATTTCCAAGGGGTGCTGCACCCTGGCTTCTGGTTTCCTGCAAGGCAGCACCTAGATACAGCCTGGGCAATAGTCATCAACAGTAAGACTCCACACATCAGGTGATTTGGAGATCTGTAGGGTGTTTCTGCTTGTTGCTAGGGATCATGTTACAGTGGAGCTGTGGAGCCCCTCCTCGCTAACATTTTGGATTTGGATTGTGATTGTTCTTGTGTTAACTCCCAGAGGTGGCCTGAAGACTTGCACGTTCACACCGCTGTTCAGAGGGCTGTACCCATTTGCTCTGCCATCCACGGCCTGGTGATGCACTTCACGCACGCAAGGGCTTTATTGATCTCCTGCCTGGACTAAGAATCATTTCTCAATGTTTTTAAAGTGGGTATAAAATGAGACTGCATTATGCTTCTTAGGAAGCATGGTGGCTGCGTGGTGTGTCAGCTCAGCTGTGTGGACTGTGCCTCCCAGAATCCCCTTCCGTCGTTGGTCTGTCTTGGGGCAGGAGGCAGGGCCAAGTCGTCATCATGGTCACCGTCATCACCATCATCCCCATTATACACCCTCCATCAGCACCATCTCCATGACTACTATCACTTCCCTTCCTGGTTTTCCACCTCTGTACCTGTTGGTTCCACTTCCTGAATGTCCACTGACACCAAACATCACTTGCTCACTGCTGGATGACTTGAAGGGTGATCGTCCTGAGTAGCTGGCCCTGGTCTTCCCCAGAGGCAGCTGCTTGTGCATTTTCTTCTGACTTTGGACAAGTGAACCATGCACAAGCGGGCTTATGTATACAGGGTTATTTTACAATTTTATACTTTTTTCTATAAATATGATGCACTGCACATGCTGCGCTGATGTGTTCACTTGATGATGAATCTTGGAAATGCAACCGTAGCCGTTCAATGGGGCTGCCTCATTGTCTTTGCCTAGAGTCCCATTACTGGAACACAGCACAACTGAGTAGCAGTCCTGTAGTCTGGGCATTCATGGTATTCCTGGCCTTGTTATCATGAACAGTGCTTTGAACAGTGTTCCGGTGCACATGTTGTTTATAGGGCTAGGACCCCTGCAGGGTAAATCCTGGTGGTGCCACTCCTGGGTGGAAGGGTGACTTTGATGGGTAGAGAAACTCACAGGGCTGTGTCCTTAGTTCATCTTTGGATCATCTGTTATCTTCTTATTGTTCCTTCTCCTTAGTAGGGTACTCTGTATTGCAGAGGTCTGAGGCCTCAAATTACATTCTCCCAAGTCCTCTGTCAGCAAGGAGCATGTTGTATCTGCCAACCGGGGACCGGTGGTGTGAAATCCTGAGGCCCAGCAGGGGTGTCTGCCTGTGGCCTTCAGGTACAGTGTCCTCTGGTCACTCTGCGTGCAGTGGAAGTCTGCCCTGTGGTTCCTGCAGTCTCCACCCTTCCTGGATTCCTGAACACTTCCTGAGCCCCTGACCTTTACTCTCCCCTAAGCTCTGTAAGCCTGAAATCCCTGCACCAAATCCCCTCTTGATTGAAGTGTGTGGAGGGTTTCCACTTTCTCAGCCAAACCCTGTTGCCACAGATGCCCCGCACTGCACGGTGCCTAGCTCAGTGCCTCCTCAGTGCACCAGGCCTGCCAGGCTTGGGTCTGTGCTGGTTGGAGAGGTGAAAGTGGTATCTCATGGCTTTAATTCCAGAACTGTGTGTGCACATGTGTTAGTTTGAACATTTCTATGTGTTGAAGGGCCATTTGCATTTCTTCTTTTGTGAACTGGGTTCATATTTTTTGACTATTTTTCTATTGTATTATTGGTCTTCTTGATTTGAAGAACTCTTTTTGTTTGTTTTTTTGAACAAAGGAAATAGCACTTTGACTAGAATCCAAATTGCAAACCTTTTCTCCAGGTTGCCATTTATCTTTTGATTTCGTTTATGCATATTCCTTGACAGTAAAATTAAAAGTATTTTTTATGTAATTACATCTATTTTCTTTTATGGTTCCCTGATGCTGTACTTCATGTGGCAGGTCACTCGCTGCCCATCATTGCTTCTGCCCCTGAAACTCCCCAGGCTGTTTTGCAGCCTTGGAGCTTCTAACACCATCCTTATGCCTTGCTCCGTGCTGACCGGAAGCGATGCATTAGGGTCTCCTGCTCTAGGGCACACCTGCTTCTCATGCAAGGAGATTTCACTCTCTGAGTACTGGTGCACATTATGATCACTAATATTCATAACTGCTAGACTTTGTCCGTTGCACCTTCCATGATTATAAAGTAACTTTTTGTTTTATATAATGTCTTTTGTCCCCAAATTAAGCCTGTCTGCTACTGATTGTTGCTCCTGCATTTAAAAAAGGCATTTGCTTCTTAAACTTTCATCTTTAACCTCTCTCCGAGGCATTTCATTTTCAGCGACCTCTATGTGGGATGTGCTATGTTGCTGGGTTTCCTTCTTGAACTTTATCTAAGTACAGATATATTTGAGGTTTTCTGCTGTTATTATTATACTTTGCTTCTGATTGCACCTTAAGAACATCTCTCACTGTGGGTTCTCTGTGCCCTTTACTTTATCAACTCTTTATTTTTATTCTTTGGATGACTGGCAGTTTGCTTTAGTGACTACAGTGGACCCTTGACTTACGAACTCAGTTCATTCCCTCAGTGCTGGTGGTGACTCAAGTTGGCCACTTGCCTTCAAAGACTCTCTCCTGTATTATTTTAGGTCACACCTTCTTCGAGGCAGATCTCAGTGTCTTTAAAGAGACACTGGCCCCAGATTTCTCATTTAACCCTGCACAGGAAAGGATGTTGTAATGTTCTGTAATAATTTGTATTTGAGACCATCTGGAAGCACAAGCATCTGGCATTTGGGCTGTAACTTAAGACTTTGGCCATAAGTTAAACAAAATAAGTTAAAACTAAAATTTTGGTCATAACCCAAGCTGTACATATGTCATTCTGGTCATAATTCGAGGGTCCACTGTATCGTTTAACTATCTATTCATCTCTATCTTTATGATGACACAAGATGAACAATCAGAGACCAGTATGGTCTCAACTTCCCCTGTTTCTGAAGATTATGTGGGAATATTTTAAAATCTCAGCATTTCCCGTAACACCTTTAAAATTGATTTATATGCCTATATATTTTTACATCTATAAGTGTATACAAATGTATCTATTAGTGTCTATGTACATCTACTCATACATCTATTTCCTGACACATACATGTACATGTCTATTAATAGATTTATCAGATTTAAATATATTTTTCTTCTCTGGTCATGAGAGAGGCGGAAACCTGTGTCTTTATGCTAGCTCATAAACACCCTCATCCATTCCTCCTGGTTCTCCATAGCTAAAACACTTCCAAGCAGTGTCCCAGCCAGAGCCAGCCATGTGCAGCCTCTTGTCCTGAAGGCCTCAGGCTTCCGAATTCTGGTCTGACTGGACACCTGTTCCCCTGTGTGCTTTTGTGAGTCCTCCAACCCCAGCTCAAGTCCCTCTACCACCACGGCGTTCTGACCCCATCCCAGCCAGCTGCTCTGTGTCCACCAAGCCCTGTGGGTGCTGTCTGGAGCTGCTGGTCCAGGGTGGGTTTCTGCATGTGAGCTCCGCAGACGTCTCCTCACCTCCCAGCACCTGGACTGACTGTGCAGCAGAGGGGGTGACGGCACCAAGTGGCCTCAGACCCTCGGACCGTCATTCCTGTGTGCCGACCTCCCCAGAGCCTCTAGGGCCCCTTCAATCACTCTCAGGCCTGACAGGGGCGGCTGGGCAGCATCCTTTCCCCATCACAGAGCAGTTAAATCCTCCCTGATGTTACTTGCACAATGATGAAGAACTCCGGGAGGTATCCTGGGAGCAGCTGCCTCCGCCCGCCAGCATCTCGCATGGTAAATCTTTCCTTCCGACAGCACGCGACGTCTGCAGTATTTCATAATTGGCGAGATGAAGAGCCCCTATTTTCCAAGATGTTCTGGAATAACTCAGTTTTAAAGACCACATCCTAACAACTGGAATGGGCCGATTATTCTGGGGGAATCCACCGAGAATCGTTGCCATGCGAGGTAGGAAAATGTGCCTGAATTATTGCTGAAAATTTGCTAAGAGACTCACGTTTCCCATTGCCAGGAGAGATGTTAACGCCCATTTGTTAAACATGTTTTTGAGGTTTATGTGCAGTGGAAGGATTTGTTTGGTTTAAGTGTGTCCTCTGAAGTGCTCTCGGTGACAGGGCCATCCGTCTCCCGCTCCCTCTGACGCTGCAGGAGTGAGGATGTCGCATCTGGGATTCTGGGAGTTGACGGGTGGGTCTGTGGCATCCCAGCCCATGGGGTGCAGGAGACGGGCAGGGCCATCTGGAGAAGTGGTGCACACCTCTCACGGTGTTTGGGGACAAGAGGAGCCACTCGCCACGAGTGCTATGGCCATGAAGCTTCGGCGACTCCAAGCGTTTCCATCCTTACCTGTGGGAGTGGGCAAACCTTGGGGAGCTGGTGGGTCTCAGGACTGTCATGAGAACAGGTGATAGATCAGGAGTAGAGGACCTGAGGGACCCCAGTAACACCTGCCGTGGTTTCACTTTCATGGGGCTCTCCAAAGACCAGCAAGGCCAAGAAGTGGTGCTGGTGGAGCGTAGCAGCCGTAAGGTCAGGCTGGAACCTGGGGCCTAGGAGTCAAAGCCAGAGTCCTTCCCTCTGTGGGGACAACCACTGGCCGAGTCCAGCCCAGAAGTTCTCTGGTGCAGTCCCCCGTGGGCTGTGAACCTCAGCTGGCGCTGTGTGGAGCCTGGGGCCCATTGTCCTCTCCGCCCTGCACCGAGCCCCTCCCCTGTGGTCAGTGTGGACCTCTGCTCGGTGGCTGCACCTGTACTGAGCAGTGTAGGGGGGACGACGAGGGAACACAGGTGGTCCAGGAACTGGGACTCAGGGAGGACTGGAGGTCCCAGAGTGGCCTGTGGAGCAGCCGACTTCCACCTCCTCCCCTGGGGCTTCCTGCCAGCCCTGCGGCCCATGACCAGGCCGGGAGCTGTAGGAATCAGCACCTCTGGCTTGGGGCACATCCTCCGCTTGTCCATGCCAGAGAACTTCTCACATTCTTCTCTAGAAAACAAGAGCTGTGCTCTTCAGGGTGAGTGAAGCTGGAAAGTCAGTTTCTGGCCTGGGGAGAAATCTGTTGGGAAATAGAAAGGAGAACAAAAGGTGAGCCAGGTATCCACTTGTCCTCTGGGCCCCTGTCCTTGGAGGTTCACGTGGTCACAGCACAGAGGCAGGTGATCAGAAGGCTTCCCCAACTTAGGGACTTGAGTCAGGGCCCACTGTGTACACAGGCCTTGGCTGCACCCTGCCAACCTCCCTGGAGCAGCACCCCTTGACCAGGCATGCTTTAGAGAGGTGGCACCTGCAGGTATGGATTGCTCAGGCGCAGCCACTACCCCACTCTGCCTGGCACCCTGTCACCCTTTGTGGAGAAGGCCACCCAGACGGCTCTCCTCTCTCCCCTCCTGTGGCTGCCTGCACCCCCTTGGCCTGCCTCACTCACCCCAGTGTGATGGAGGAGGGGAGAGGTTCAGCCCTCAGCAATGAGTGCCCCTCTTCTCTCTCTGTCCCCTTCCCCTCCTGTGCACCGTGGCTCTGAGACTCTCCTTGGGGTCCCTGTTATCAGGGCAGATGTAGCCATGGGTTGCCAGGCATGGTGACTCTGGCATTTCCTGAATCATCCACTGTGTCCCTTTGCACTGACATGGTGGCTGGAACCCTTCTGCCTGTTCATGATCACTTAGTTTCTCATCCAAGTCACCCTAGATGACCATGTCATGAGCACAGAGAGTGCCAGGACCAGACTGGTGATAGTCCCCGGCTTTTCCTCAGCCCTTGGTGGCTGCCTAGGGGTTGGATGGAGAGTGCTCACCCAGCTGCTCTAACCCTAGGTTCTGAGCCTGGCAGAGACAGCCCCACCCACTGCCAGCCACATGCTCAGGGCTGGCACTTGTCCCTGAACACGGTGCCACTCAGAGATGGATGGGGCCCAAAGCCAGGGGACAAAACAAATAAATATTTGTTCCAGAAACTCTGGTGATGTCAAGTTTTATTGTAAGTACATTTGGTGCATGACAGGCTGATAAATCTCGCCTGTATTAAGATTCTCCCTGCTCTGAGCCTCACCCGACTGCTTGTCATGCAGAGTTGTGTGGCTGTCACTGAGACATGGCCTCCTCCTGCATCTCAGCTCAACATCCTAGAAAGAATCTCAGACCTGGCAGCCGCATTCCCAGCCTTGGCCAAGACCTTTCCCACAGCTTCCTCCATATGCTCGAGACCCTTTGGGCATTGCCTGGGCTGGGGCCCCTTAGTGCCTGGGCTGGGGTGCTGCTGGGCTCGTGCCCTGGGGCAGGTGTTTGGGAGATGCCCATCACCATGGACTCCTGGGCTCTTGTGGAGGCAGCATGTTCAGCCTTCTCTCAGGGATTCCCCAGCCCATCAGCTGCAGGAGTCTTCAGCCTATAGGAGCCCCTGTTAGAGATGCGAAGAGCAGGACTCCTGAGACTGGTGATGATGCGGTTGAGACTGAAGATTTCTTCTCTTGGGCCCTGTGTGCTCTGTCTGGAGAACACAGTGGTGGCAGCATTTGCTGGGAAGCCATGGACTTCCTGCCTGTGACCTGGAAGCTTTCAAGGCAGGGACAAGTGACCAACTCGGCAGCATCTGCCCCTTCAGCCAGGCTCTGTCCCTGGAGCCCTGTAGGGGACACATTTTTTGGGGGGCCCACCTTGGGTGGGCTGAAGCCTGGGTGAGAGGAGCCACTGGGAGAGTCAGCCCTCTCCACCCTGGCATGGGCAACGTGGGTGAGGATTCAGCCAATGCTGGGGCTGCATCCTGCAGATAAAGCTTGGCCTCGTGCCACCCAGAAACCGTGAGTCTCTGTTTCCTAGTTTCCCACCTTTGCTGGGATGAAGGAAGTTCCCACAGGACTCAAGTGAAGGACTTTGGGGGCCCTGCTGTCAGGGCACAGCTGTTAGCGTGGAGAGCACCACGGGCCAGGGAGGTGTGGAGCAGGGGCTGGAGCGCGGTGAGGTGGAGCGGGCCGTCCAGGCTGGAGTCCTCCTGCTTTGTGTGTGCCCACTCTGGGTGACATCCAAGGACACAGTGGCCAGCTGTGTTTTTCACTGTAAAGCTCACTTCAGAGCAGAGAGCTGGCTGAGGAGCTAAAATATTACTGAAATGTTTCAGCCCTGTAGAGTAGAGGTTGGCAAACCATCTCTCGTGGGCCCAATCTAGCTGCCTGCCTGTCTTCGACAATAAAGTTTTATTGGCACTCAGTCATGCCCATTAGCTGCAAAGTTGCCAAAGAACTCTTTGCAAGAGAAGGTGGTTGACCCCTGGAAAAGTACAGAAAAATCTACTGATCACCCGTACATTTGCCAGCCAGACAAAAGTAACTGTAACATTTTGTTATATTGGTTTCAGAGAGTCACGTTCATTTGTTAAATCCCAGTGGTGTTTGAAGTCCTTTTATGTCCCCTGTACCCCATCCTCTCTCTCTGATTGCATAAAGGACCCCTCCTCTGGCCAGTTGCATGTTGCATGTATTCTTTTGCTGTGCATGCCTGAAGCACAGATGATCACCAGGGTTGGGTGTGTGCTGCGAGTTTCACACGAAGGGAACCCACATATTCTCTCTCTGTCACAATCCTTTGGAGGAGTGGGTGCTTGTGGCTGCTGCATACCAGGACTTGGGCCTCCATCCCTACCCTGGAAGGTATGGAGCTATTTTCTGCCCAGCAATGCAGACATGGTGGCCACACCCAGGCCACCCAGGTCTCTGTGACCCTGTGTGTACAGCGCAGTTGTGGGGAGCATCCAGAAGCCAAACGGTGGTGTGCAGGGCCTGTGTCTCTTTGCTGGGTTCTCCAGGCAGGCACCACTCACACATCATGATCCTCACAGCATCCCTGCAATACGTGGCCTGCTGCTGTCCCCGTTTTACAGCCAAGGCAATTGAGTCACACCACATTCCTCAGATCACACAGCTGAGAAGCGGCAACTGTCCATGGTCAGGCCCGATCTCTGAGGCACTGGCTATGAATGTAAAGTTGAGGCCTCCATGCCCTCCACAACACACTCGCTGCCGAGTGGATTTGTCTTGGGGCACATGACACAATTCCCTATCGTTAGTGATGGCGGGCATCTTCCCGCTTAGCACCTGCCATGTTCGTTTTATGTATCAAGTTGGCGAGGCTCCAATACACAGTTGTTTAACCTAACTCTAATGTAGATATTGCTCTGCAGATATTTTGGCTCTAATCGATTGGCTTTAAGTAAAAGAGAGCTCCCCCTTATATCCCATGGGTGGGCCTCACTCCATCAGTTGAAAGCCTTCAGAGCCCAAAAAAACAAAAGAGGTTTTCCAGAGAAGAAGAAATTCTGCTACCAGACCACAGCCTGCACTCCTTCCTGAGCTTCCAGATTCCCTCATGCCCTGTGGATTTCAGACTTATCAGGCTCCAGACTGTGCGAGCCACTTCCTTCCAATAAATCATAGAAATCTCCGGCTGGTTCTGTTCCCCAGGAGAGCTCTGGTTGATACAATGGTCTTGCTTCTTTTCTCTTCTGTGACTTGCTTACATATGACTTTAAATATTCTAGACATCCAAACCTAATCAGTTATGTGGTTGCAATGTCTTCCCTCCAGCAATGACTTACCTGAATGTGGTTTTTGTGTACATGTGCTGGGGATGAAGCCCAGGGCCTTGCACATGCTAGGCAAGCACTCTACCACTGAGCTACCTCCTCAGTCTTTTTAATTTTTATTTTGAGACAGGGTCTTGGTAAGTTGCCCAGGCTGGGCTCAAATTTGCAATTCCCCTGGTTCATCTTCCCAGAGGGCCAGGGTTAGAGGTGTGCACCACCACACCTAGCGATGCTATCTTCTTGATGAACAGAACTCTCTTTATTGTTTGTGGGGTCTTTGTGCATGTGTGTTAAGAAGTCTCTCCTGCTTTGAGGTCCTATCTCTCATGTTTTCTTTAGAGAGGTTTTGCAGTTTCTTTCTGCACAGAAGCACTGTACCCAGAGAAGAGGTCTTGTGTGTGTCAGGTGCGGCCAGGGGCCATGGCATCTGTCCCTTATTTCCCATCCTGTGGAGGATGCAGCCACTGGGCTGGTGGTGTAGGGAAACACTATTCCCAGGACAGAATATTAGATTCAGGCTGTGACTTCTTAAAGGAGATTTTCTTCAGCCATCTAAAGTATTGATGTTGGAGCTGCAATGTAGTGTGATTGGAGACACAAGAGGCTTCTACAAAGCTGCTGACAACATGGTAGGGCCTGCCCTGGACCAGACAGATGTGATCTGCCTCATTGCTGCTGGGCAGTGTGTGCCCGGTGCAGAGCTTGGTGACCTGCAGAGCTGCACTCTTCACACACATCAGAGCCTGACACCCCAGGGGACTCTGCAGAGAACTCTGCACAGTTCAAACTCAGGAAAACAACCTGTCTTTGTCATGAAATCTTTTCGGACAGCCTACTGCCCTCGCTGGGTGGGCTACATGAAGGTTCACGTTTGACTTTATTGTTTGTACATGGACACTCATTTCAGCAGCATTTATGGAATAATTCATTCGTTCTCCACTGATTTTTGTTTCTGCCTTGCTGTATGCTTGGCTGATATTGATTGACTCTTGGGTATTGCATATAAAAATTGTAGAAATGATTTGAAGCCTGGGGTCTTGTTATCTTTCTCTGGAGCAGATTCATTTACTTTCCAGTGGGAGGGAGGGCCCGAGGAGCCCAGGCTCACCCCAACCCCCTCTGGAGATGAACAGCTTCGGAGCTGGCTTCTGACCCTGCAGGCTCAGCTTCCTCTCTTCTCGGGTGGGAAGCTGAGAGAGGAGCCGCTTTTTGCCAATATTATTGTCAGTCTGCTACTATCTGCTTTTCATCACCCAGTGGGTCTGCTCCGTTGGTTTGTGCTTTTCCGCCTCTGTGTTATTACTACAGGCATTCGTTTGCTTCTGTCCTTTGATGGGACAACATCTGACCCTTTGTTTTTAGTATAGTATTCTCTTAGCCGATTCTGAGGTTTTGCTCTTCCAGATGAATTTCAGGATGAGCTTCTCAGGTCCCACAGAACATTGTTGGGTTGAAATTTGATGAAGGACAGGTGGGCCTTGGGCGGAGAAATGACATCTTCATGAGGTCAGCTCTTTCCTTGTATGACTGTGGTGTTCCCATGTCTTCTCATGTTTTTTTGTAAATCACGGAACTTTAATTTTTAGAACAATTTTACATTTACAGAAAAGTTGAGCAGAAAGCATAGGAGTTCCTACATACCTCTTTTATCCTTTTCCCCATTGTTAACCTCTTGCACAGGTTTGGCACATTTATCACAATGAATGAACTAGTATGATACATTGTTATTAATTAAAGTCCATAGTTTACACATTGATCTGTTTTCTGTTATTATAACCAAATTCCTGTGGCTGGGTACTTCATAACAAAAAGAGGTTCATTTAGCTCAGCATTCTGGAAGTTCAAGAGCATGGTGCTGATGTCTTCTTCGCTCTGGAGAGGGGCTCCTGGTAGATGAATTTCTGTATGTACAGAAGAGAGGTTTTGGGGGGGGTACCAGGCTCCTTTATGACAGTTTATTCTCAGGGGAACCAACTGGAATCCTGCGAGAATTATTAGTTGCTTCAGAGGTGCCGCCCTAGTGTCCTGACTACCTTGCATTAAGTCCCACCCTTTAAATGTTCCATTGCCCTGGGGACCAAGCTGCCCTCTCATGAGCCTCTGAGGTCTCACTCTGGCCACGTGCAAACCACAGCAGTTTACATCAAGGTCCACTCTTTGTTTTGTACATGTATCAAGTGAATGATGTCAGGTGTCCACAACAGGACAGTTTGACCACCCTGAAACCCCTGGCGTCTAATTGTCCATCCTCCCTCACTCCACAGCCTCACCCTAACATGGTGCTTGAAATGGTTCCAGGGCAAGTTGGTAAAATTAATAAATAAGAAGCATCTAGATAGGAATAAAGAATTAGAACCCAGCCTCAAGATGGGGCCCTCTCTGGTTTCAATACCTACAACAGGCAGAAGTGGGAAAATGTGGTGTCCTCTGTTATGTCCCGGAGGTATCTTGGAGGAAACCTGCATGTCTGAACAACTGGAGTAAAGTATGAGGAAAAAATGCAAAATCATTCCAGGCCATTTTCAAGGTTTTGTTGGTGTCCAGGGTCTGTATGTGCTTCAAGAAAGCCACACCCTACTGTGAAAGAAATCGGCCCTACATCTGCACCTTCTGAGTAAGCGTCAGAGAGGAAAAGAGCATCGATGTAGACACAAGAAGCCTAAGATCCAGATGACCTCTCTGGTGGTCAGAAATTAAAGAATGGTTTTGTGGAATCAGTGACCCCATAGCGGATAAGCTTCTAAAGTGGGGTTTACCAGTGCCCCTTCTGGGCCTGCAGAGGACAGAGATCACCCCACTCTATGTGGGTGGTCTGGGCTACACCATCCCTGATGCAGATCCCAGAAATCATTTCTCCCCCTTTGGAGAGCTCCTCGATGATCACTGTGGTAGAGAGGGAGTGGTGTGTTCTCATTTGCCACAAGGTAGGCTACAGGAGCAGTGTCCGGGAAGTCCTTTAACGAGTTGATTGTCAATGGCCACAGGCTCAATGTGAAATGCAGAAGATCCTAGGCAGCCCAAGGGAAAGAAAGAGAAGGAAGGAACCACGGACTCTGGGTCAAGCTGAAGCCTGTTCCAGGGCTTCCAGGGACTCTTCCTACTCCTCCTCCTGCAGCTGCAGAAGGGGCCTCTGCTGAGGACTCCAGTCTGCCCCCAAGTGGTCCTGCAGGATGCTGAGTACTGCCCTGCCTCCAACCTGGGCTTTGGGCCACACATGTTCCACTCAACGGGACCACGCCTTCTTTTCATGGACCAACTCATTATCCTCCTCAGGATGCTTTGTGGATGGAGCTCATGCCAGAAAACACAGCAGCTCCTCACACATTACCACTCAGGGGCTCTATAAAGAAGGGGTGCTTTAATATTCCAGTGTCTGTTACTTTTCATTGGAGGGACAAAATACGTGACACCCACAAGTTAAAGTAGGAAAAGTTATTTTATCTCACAGTTTGTACAGGTTTGAGTCCATAGTCAGCTGGCTCCAAGGTAGAGGGGCACGGCAGAGGAGAAACAGTCCATGGCAGGGCAGGCAGAAGGCAGCAAACCTGTCTTCCTTCTGTACCTTTATATTCTATCCAGGCTACAGACTTGATGATTGGGGCCACCCAAATGCAGGCTTCCCATTATTCATACTCAGAACTATGCTAATATAACTAGAAGACTAATCCATATATCATACACCCTTAATCTCAGTATCACACACCCTAGATGCAGTCACTTCCCAAAGGCCCAGTGATCTATGAGCACATGAGGCTTTGGAGGGACATTTAGATACAAGCCATTACAGTAAATGAGTCTTAAAATAAATATATTTTTTCCTTCAAAACAAAGAATTAAAATCATCTTGGGGCGGGGATTTAGCTCAGTGATTCCAGCACCTGCCCTGCAAGTGCAAGGTCCCGATTTTGATCCCCAGTAGCCCTCCCCCCAAAAAAAGGAAAAAAAAGAGAATTAAAATCATCTTAATTTACAGATGCCTTGGCACGGAAGAGGCCGAATCATCCCGCTGCAGACAGGTAGGCCTGCGCACGCCCTACTGAGGTCCTGAGTCACACAGAACATGCCGAATCACCCCGCTGCAGACAAGCAGCCACCTGGTTCCACACTACAAAGACGCAGAGGACACCAGACCACCAGACCAAGGTACTGAGTCCCACTGCTCCTGGTCCAGAGGAAGGGGCTTCCCAGCCACCATCCCTCCTGCT
>NW_004624752.1:2716225-2764006 GCF_000247695.1 Heterocephalus glaber | reverse complement strand
TTATGTAAAGGTACAATTCCCAATGAGAAATGTAATTGTGTTGTATACCTACAATGGACCAATAAAAGAATTAAAAATTTACAGATGCCTTGAACACAAACAGAAAAACCATAAGGTTTTAACTAAAAACCTGTCAATCTTGTAAGTATATTCATCAAGAATGTAGTAGGCTATATCAGTTATTATTTGTGTGTATTTGTAATGAACAAACCAAAAATGAAACCAAGGAAGCAACTCCACTTAAAATGGTATCAAAAAGAATTAAATACTTAGAAATAACTACCAAAAGAAGTGAAAACATACTCTGAAAACTATGAAACATGTTGAATAATGAAAGAAGATCCAAGCGGTCAGGACACCTGTCCTCTTGGACTCAAAGCAGCAGTATTGCTACGATAGCTCAGCTCCCCAAATCGATCTGCATGTTCAACACAATCTCCACAACAATCCCAGCTGGGTTTCCTGTAGCTGTACATTCACTGATCCTCAGATTCATATGCAAAACCACGGGGCCCAAGACACCCAAGACAAATGTGTGGAAAGAATGCTAAAGTTGGAAGACTCACATTCTTCAATTTCCAACCTTGCAGCAAGGTTACGGTAACCAGGACAGTGGTCTTGACATAAGGCTAGCCAGGTGTCAGAGGAATAGAATTGAGAGTCCAGAAATAAGCCCATGTGTCCGTGGTTAATTGATTTCTGAAACACTACCAAGACAATTCAAGGGGTAAAGAATGGGCTTTTCAACAAATGTTGAGACGTGAAAGGAAAGAAGCTAGAGGTTCCACCTCCCACCACACACACACACACACACACACACACACACACATACAGGCACAGGCATGCAGATAAATTAACTCAAAATGTACAAGATACATACACAAGAATTAGCTGTGAAAATAGAGCTATAAAACTATTAGGAAAAAAACATGGGCATAAATCCTTATGAAGTTGGATTATGCAATCATTTCTTAGATATTACGTACGTTGAAAGCACATGCAACGATATAGAAATATAAAAATTAACTAGATGCCACCAAAATTAAAACCTTTTGCTCTATAAAGGGCCCCAATGAGAAAATTAAAAGAAGACCCACAGAATGAAAAACAATGTTTGCAAATCATGTATCTGATAAAGGGTTTGGATCCAAAAATATATAAAAAGCACTTACAGCTCAATAATAAAAATTAAAAACAGGAAAAGATTTTTAATAGATATTTTTCTCAAGAAGATAAACAAAGGGTCACTAAGTGCACAAAAATATGCTCAATGTCCATGGCCGTCAGAAGAATGCGAATCAAAATCACAGTGAGTTCTGTCTTCAGATCCATGATGATGGCTGTATTTACAAAGGTGATTGTGAGTGTTGGAGAAAATGTGGAAAATTGAAACTGTTATAAAATGAGGATTCCAAGAGGATTTAAAATGGAGAAGCTTTTTTGAAAACAACTTGGAAATTTCTCAGAACACATATGTGGAATTGTCCATAACCCAGAAATTCTGCTCTGGAATATAGTCCCAAGAGCAACAAAAACTTTGTACATCCCACAGCCTGTACACAGTACACCAATGTTATTCATAGGAAACAGCCAAATGTCACCAACTGATGAATGGACAATGAAATGAGGTGTATACACACAATGAATTGGTTGTATCAATAAAAGGAATGAAGTTCAATCAGGCTATCCTTGCCTCACCTGCCTTGCAGAGTAGCCACCGAGCAAGAGAATAGTGATTGCAGGTAAGGCACACGTGTGCTGATTGGGGCTGGCATTTTTGATCTCTAGTTTTCAAGGCTGATTATTTTCTGATTAGGTCTTATTTTGGGGGAAACAGGGACAGACCTTGAAAACAAAATGCTCAGTGAAAAAGGTAGACACAAGAGGACAAATGGGGCATGATTCCATTTATATGAAGTGTCCAGTGCTGGCCAGCCAGCAGAGACGGGGAGCAGGTTAATGTTTGTCATGGACTGCAGGGGTGGTGGAGCAGTAGTGTAAGGGGGGAATAACTGCCAGTGGTATTGGGCTCCTTCTTGTCATGATAAAAGTCTTCTCAAATTGATTGTGGTGATGATTACACAACTTGGGGAGTGTACTACAAACCACTGAATTGTTCACTCACCGAAGAGAATTGTATGCCATCTGAATTATTCCTCTGTATTAGTTAACGGACACTATTCTTGATACTCACAACTTACATGAGGAGAGCTTTGATTTGGCTCACATTTTAAGGGTTTTCAGTTCATAGTTGGCTCCAAGGCAGAAACATCATGGCAGAAGGCAATGTGGAACAAAGTTGCTTAATTTGTGGTGGTCAGGAAACAGAGCCAGGGAACAGTGCCAGAGAGGAAGGGGTGAGGGACCAGGCATAGACCCCAAGGCCATGCCTCCATGACTCACCCAGATGCACCTAGAAGTGTATCCACCAATCCCCTAGGTGGATCCCAAAGCCAATCCAGTTGGCACTTCACCCCAACCACCATAACCTCTGAAAGGCCAGTTGTATATGTGTTACATGGTTCCCAAATTGTAAAGATGTCTGTGTTTTAGTCTCCAAGTTTTTATTTCACTGGTGAGAATCTGTGTCCGTGGCTGGTTTCTTCTGGAATGAAATGACTTCTGTGCTTTGCTGAAGGTCACAGACTTGACGGTGCAGAAGAAATGTCTCTATTCTTTGCTGGGCATTTTTATCCTGAATGTGTACTGAATTTTATCAAGTGCCATTTGTGTATCTATTTAGTGATTATATGTGTTCTTTTATATCCTGTTACTTTTGTGTGTGATGATAATAGATTTTCTCATGTTGAATGGTCATAGAATTCCTGTGAAGAACCCTGCTTGGTAATGATGCACAGTGCTATGTATGAATTGCTGCTGTCTTTTTAAAAACATTTCTCTCTCCATTTTTTTTTTTTTTTGGTACTGGGGATTGAACTCAGGACTTTGCATTTGCCAGGCAGGTGTGGTGACACTGAGTTAAATCCCCCGCCCATCTTTCTCCAGTTTTTAATGTAAGGTTAATTTATGATTTTTTTTGTTCTCCTACTGTGTTGTCCAATTTAGATATCTAAGTTGAATATGTGTCCTTCTTTTTAAAAATTTGTTTAAAAATTTATATACAGTAAAATCGGCTCTTTTTACTATATGGAACTGTGGGACTTGACAGAGGGGTAGGCATTGAAATGTAACACTGAAGACTCAGAAGTCTCCACACCTCCTAGTTCCCTCATGTGGTCACTTTGTGATTAGCCCCTCTCCCTAGCCCCAGCCTTTGACCATGTCCATCTGCTTCCCTGCTACATCTTTGTTTTTACAGAATGTCACAGAAATGGGGTGACCTCGTATGTAGCCTCTTCGGACTCACCAGGCATCTTTCACTTAATACAATGCATTTGAGAGCCACCCACGGGGCGTGAATCCTGGCCTTGTCACTTTTTACTGCTGAGTACTATTTCACTGTGTCAATGGATGGCTTCCAAAGTTGATTGCAGTTTTATGATAGCCTTGATCTAGGTAAAGAAATTGCCTTTGTTTCTGTTTCCTTCCCCTCCTTCTCCTCTTTCTCTTTCTTCTCCTCCTCCTCTTTTATCTTCATACTTCAAATTGAACCGAGATTGGATCACTGACTTATATTCTCTGCCCTTTTAAAACTTGTAATTTGGGGCAGGGTCTCACTAAGTTGCCTGGGCTGACTTTGAACTTGTGATTCTCTGGGCTCAGCCGGAAGTAGCTGGGATTACAGTTGGATCACCTTTCCTGCCCAGTTTGCTGCCAGTTTGCTGTACTTGGTCCCCTACTGTGGATCGAGTGGTTAGTTTCACTTTGGGACTGCTATAAATATTTAAATTCAAATTTTTAGGTGACTGTGAGTTGTAATTCCTTTCGACACGGAGGAATGAGATTGTTGGATTGTTTGCTAAATACAGTGGTGCCTCTGTTCACGAATTCAATTCTTAACCAGACACCTCTGTATATGCTGCGCTTTATAGGAAACTGCCAAGCCCTTTCCCTCAGTGTGATGCCTTTTTGTGTTCCCACCAGCAGCTCACAAGAGATCTACGGGCTCTCTGTGTCCACTGCCACTGGAACTACAGCTTTGTCTTTCATTTGTTTTAGTTTTGTCTTGGTTTTAGCAATCCTAGTGGTCTGAAGTGCTGTATCTTATAGCTTTATCTGCAGTCCCTAATGACCACTGATATGCCTTCCATGGGCTTATGTGCCTTCTATGTATTTTTTTGTGAAGTTTTTTGACTTTTAAAATTGCTTTTCATCGCTGAGCTCTGATTGTATTATGTATGTTGCAGAGCTAAGTCTTTTTTGAGATATGTGAATTACAAATCTTTCCTCTGAGCTTATGGCTTGTCTCTTCATTTTCCTAATTGCATCTTGTGCAGAACAAAAGTTTTAATTTTTTTATGAATTCTCATTTATCTGTTTTTTTTTGTTATGAAGTGTGCTGTTGACATCACACGTCAGAATTCTTTGCCTAATTCAAGGTCACAAAGGTTTCCTCCAGAAATTTGATAATTTACATTTTAAATTTAAGATCCATTTTTAGTTCCTTCTTTTGTAAAAGGTATAAAGCGGGGGTTAAGGTCTTTCAATCTGTCTGTCTGTCTGTCTGTCTGTCCATTCTCTGTCTGTTGTGTGGCGTATGGATTTCCAATTATTGAAAAGACTATCCTTTCCCCACTGAACTGGCTTTGTAGCATTGTCAAAGATCTGTTGCCTGTGTTTTCCCGGCCCCTTTCTGCCCCTCCACTCCACTGGAACATAGATGGGGCCAATGCCAAACTCCCTGGATTGCTGAAGCTTTTTCACGAGAGTCTTGAGGTCAGTGTGACTTCACTTTGGTCTTTTCTTCCCCCTACAGTTGATTTGGATGTCCTAGTTCCTTTATTATTCCACCTATATTTCAAATACTTATTAACTTTTGTTTGATATATCCATTTCTTATAGAGTTTAAGAAAACTGACCATAATTGTGGATTTGGAAAATTCTCTAAGTTTATAGTTTTAAAAAATTATTCTTTGTTTCTTCTTTATTATGTAATGTTCATTTTTAATCTTTATTATAGATTTTGCTCTAAAATAATATTCCCTCTGTGTCTTCTTTAATACTCTTTATTTGTGTAGTATTTTTCTTGTATATAGTTTTCCATCCCTTTATTTTTAACTTTTCTGTGTGATTTGTCTTCATATGTTTCTGATAGTCTGGAATTAGTTATATTTAAAAATCTATTATGATTGGGGGGCTTTACCATGACTTTATTCCTCTTGTGTTTCTTGCGATTATTTACATTTAGATGTACATCCAGGTTATTCAATGTTCTTTGTCATTTTTTCCATTTCTTTTTTTTCTTGCTTTCTCTTGCATTAGAAGGGCTCTCTGCATTTCTTTTTCCCCATTATTAGTTTAGAGCATTTGTTATAATTATTTTAACAGTTTTTCTTTATCTTTTAATTATTCAATATTTAACTGTACATTTTTTCAGTGAAATCCAAGTACTTTAGTACAGGCCTCTCTTTCTTTATATCAGTCACCCAGGAATTCACTGAATCAGAAGTGATACGTGAATCAGTTTCCCGCTATCTGAAAAGGGAAATGTTTATACTGCATTACACACCCATCCCAAACTCTTAACCAGCTTCCTAGAGTGCATCTAACACAAGAAAAACATCTCCATGCAGTGGGACCCCTCAAAAATCAGGGTGTGAATGTGTAAGTACTGGTTCCGGGTCCTCAGCTTGCTGTTCGGGGATGTTCTGTGATGACAAGGCACAGACTTGCCTCCCCACTGCCATGCACTTCATGAATTTATTTACACCAGCTCTTCGGAGACACCTGTCCCGTCCCAGGGACATTCAAGGTTTGCATCTGCCAGTGCACCAGTGTGGCTTCAGTGAGTGATGCCTCCCTCAGGATCGGCCATGTCCCCAATGACATCCCTGCCCTCGACATCAGGGGCTTTTCAACATGTTTATCCATGTGATTTCAGAGAGTCCATGGCACCTGGAACTGAGCCTGAAACTCCTGCGTATTTTGGTTCAGCAGTTCAACTGCTGAACTGAGTCTCTGGAGCACAGTGTCTCCCACATGAAGAACTGCCAAAAAGACCGCACAAAGAGGGCCTGTAAGCCTCCCCATGAGGTCTTGGGAAGACCTGTGGAGGGGGACTCCCTTTTGGGGTAGCTCCTGTTTCTCTTTTCCTCCAGCATGATCTGAATCTCGTCACATGCGGGCCACTTTGCCGTCACCCTTTCATTTCTGACATCTACAATTTAACCTTGCCTTAAAAACCTCCCAGAGTGCTGGTGTTATAAGTCAATATTTAATGAAACACATCAACCCACGCGTCCCAGTATCTAAGCTAAGTCTTATTTCCAGTCTGCTCCGACTTGCTCCGGGGGTACCTCTCCTCTTGAAAGAATTCTCCCACAGCTCTTACATAAGTGCCTCTTAGTCCTTGGATGCTTTTATTTTCTCTTTTCTTGGGTAGTTGTTTGTGCTGATTTAAGATGTAAGTTAGGAATTATTTTCCCGCAGCCTTTTGAAGACGTTGGCCCCTTTCCTCTGCTCTCCTCAGTGTGGGTAAATCTACTGCCCGCCTGACTCCTGATTCTTGGTGGACCTCTGTGTTTCCTCTTTGGAAGCTTCTGAGCTTTTCCTCTTGCCGTGGTACCACTTCTCCACCATGTGTCTAACATGGAATTGCCCTTGTTCATTCTGCTTTGTAATTATACTGAGGATTTCTGCTTTTCTGTAATTCTGGGAAAATTTAAGTAACAAGGTCTCCGTATAGTGCTCCTTTCTTTTCTTCTCTGGGAATTGTTGCTAGCAACATACAGGATCTCTGTTACCATCCTTCCTGTTTGCAGACAATACGCTTCCAGTGACCTAAAATCACACCTGGGAAGAAGGGCCCGGTGTTCCTGCACCACTGAGAGGGAGTGTGCTAGCTGATGGCATCCACTGCAGACATCCATGTGGAGCATGGACCCCATAGAGCTGCAGCCCTGCCTAGGAGCTGATGAGAAATGAGCCCACAGTAAGGGGAGGAAAGGCCAGCAAAGAAAACTGACCCAGTCCCCTGGGACTCTGAACTGCATGCCTGCGCACACACATGTAAGGGTGGAAGTCAAATCTTCAGCGTAGATTTTAATTTCCAGTGGTCTCCGGTCAGTAGTACTTTCTGATAACTAGGGGGCTGATGTAGATTCTCTCAGAAGGCTGTCTCCAGTCTAGACCAAGACAGGCTTCAATGACAGTGTGCACATCAGGACAGACATGTCACAACATGAAAAATGAAAGTGGCCTTGATGAAATGCAGTGCGTGCATGCGTGTACACCATGCATACACACACCGCATCTATTATCCCCCCAAGAATCATTCTGTCTAAGTGTAGTATTCTAACTGACTTCCTCAAGACTTCTTCCAATTCACTGACTCCCTCTTTAACTCTGTTCCACCTCAATGTTTTCCTTTGAACACATTTATTATTTCATATATATGTGTGTGGGTGTGTGTATATATATATATGTATTTCCAACACTGGGGATTGAACTCAGGACCTTTGCACTGAGCTATAGCCCCAGACCCCTTTTAAATTTTATTTGTTATTTTGAAACAAGGTCTTACTAAGTCACTATGTATCCTACACTCACTAACTCTTCGTTCTCCTGCCTCAGCTTTCCAGAGTGCTCAGATTATAGGCATATGCTACCACTCCTGTCTCCGAGGTCTATATTTTCCATTTGTTAGCTATCTAATCATTTTTTCAAGTAAAGTTCTGCTGTTATGTTTATCAGCCTGTTTTAATTTTCTATAGTTTCTTGTGCTTTTAAAAGTGCACCCCCCCATTCACCTCTGCTATCTCTTTTAAACACCCCAAATACAATCATTCTGAGTTTTTCCTAATTTCCTGTTGAGTCATCACTGGCTATTGATTTGTTATCTATCTTTCTGAGCATTGGGACACTCATGGGTTCCCGGTTTCTGTCTCCCCTTCTAGTGCAGCTTTGAGATTGTCCTGAGTTTTCCCAGGGCTATGATGTCGCACCTCTCCCCGAAGTGTCTCCTCCATGGCTCTTCCTGCCCCTCCCTGAAGCTTTTTCCCCAGCTCCACAGATCCTTCCCATTCTCCTTGTCCTTCTGACGTATTCATGCAGCAAGTGATCCTGTGTGCCACACTCTGTCCGGTCTCCTATCTCTTCAGTGATCCATCTGATGGAGATGGATTCACTGTGTTATTTGTTGCTGAGAGTAAAAGATTCATATGTTCCTTCTGTTTCCAAGAAGTGTGTCGTATTCTATGGAGGACATCACTGGGGCTCAGAGGTCAGTCTGTCCCAGAGCTCCAGCCAGTGGGAAGCAGGGCACAGCCCGTACCTCGAGCCCACATAACCCCTGCGTGAGACTCCTCAGGCGAGGCTTTGGATGCTGTCTGGGTGGTGTGTGACCATCACTCACCTGCAGCCTCTTTCCTGGTACCCAGAGTGCTGATGGGTGTGGGATGGACTTACAGAAATAAAATGCTGGTTGCCAGCTGCCAAGGAGGGAGCTGTCTCTGTGCCCCTCTGCAGGGCCTGTGCTGATCCCTCTGTGCAGGATCCTGGGTCCTCTGCTGACCCTATGGCACTTCAGTCAAAGAATAAGCTGGGGCATCTGTAGGAAGGAAGTGCCTGCCCAGGGAGTGGGGAGGCCTGGCTGCCCTGGACCCCTGGTTCTCTAACAAAGGAAGATTTATGGCCTCATTGCAGGAAGAGGCATTGGAGACCTCTCAACATGTTCACATTCAAAAAATCAGTAGATATCGATTTGCATTATGCGTCCACGGAAGGCAGAGGCCGTGTTTATTTGGAGTCATGCTCCTGATGTAATAACACTTAGATTACAATATTTTCTGTAATTACTTACAAATGACAATGCATATTGGGTTAGTGATAAATCAGAGGCAATTTAAATAATGACATTGGGAATCCAGGAGTATAAATTCTGTGTGTTTCATTGCAGCTTGGGGGTGGGCGGATGGCATCTCTAGCATCAGGCAAGGCCCTGGCAGATGAGGCTGGCCCTGACCTCACTTCTTGGTGCTATGAGTGCTGTAGGGCAGCGCCAGCCAGAGGTTGTGACCCTAGGAGGAGAGTCCTTGCCAGGAGACCTGGACACAAGAAGGTGCAGGCCACCTGAGCCTGGAGCTGGATGTAGGCTCCCTCCCTCCTCTTCCTTCCTTGTGAACCTGCTGCAGGTATTCTCAGGGGATGATCTGCACCCTGTGTAGGGCCTTGGAGCCTGCTCTAAGGGAGGATCAGTTTCTCCACAGCCTGGCCTGGGTGCCAGAGCCCTGAGATTGGACTCTCTGACCAGGCTGATGCTGTGGACAGCTGGGAGAGGCCAGGCTGTATTCACTGAGCCTGGTAATCCTGCGCCAGGCCTCCACCAGTGTCTTCTCAGCGGTGTCCATTAACACCATCCACTTGCAGGTAACAGAAACCACCATGGGGCAAGTGAGAATTGGGAGCCGCCTAAGGGGACACCCAAGTGCCCTAGTGCCAAGGCAGGAACATGGGCTGAGGTCATAGGGGGGAGAAGTGACAGAAGCAGCTCTCTGTTTCGGCACATGGGCTGCTTCCTCTCCTGTCTGAGGGCCAACTTGATCCTCCGTGGCCTCTGCACTCCTGATCTGCAGGTTGGAGTCCAGACTCCAAGCAAGGACGCATTCTGAGGCCCAATTCCACATTCCTGGAGTAGGTGGAGAATGTAGGGTGTTCACTGGGTTCCCTGGGGCTAGCATGGAAGTCATTTTGTGGTGGGAGTAGATGGAACTGGTTGTTTTTGTATGGGTGTTGCAGTGAGGACTGGAGCTGATTGCCAAGCCCAAGGAGTGCCCAACAGGAGGTGACCCCACAGCCGTGTAAGCAGGGTGCCCTGCTCTGGCCCCATCCCATGGTTCTATGCCCCAGGCTGGATCAGAGGTTCCACAAGACAGGACCACTGGCCCTGATGGTCAGCGTGTGTAGCGGGATAGGATGAAGAAGGGAATGAAGAGTCCATGGTGCCTAGGAAGGACCATGAGGTGGGGAATGAAGCTGGGGACACAGGGTGAAACCATCACAAAGCTCAATAACAAGCAGGTCATGAATCCACGTGTTTCTGTACCAGGGAGCCCAGAATAGCTCCCTCTGTCTGCCCCACGGACCCGACCTTCAGGTAGCGGGCCCCATAAATGCTCCGGGACTCCAGCTTCTCACCCAGATATCTCATGCCAAGGTGTCCAGTTAGTTAGTGTTTCCCTTCTATTTCTCTTTCACGGCCCTGAGGGTCTGGAAAACATTTGGGCCTACAGGTGATCCTATCTCCTTTTGCTGTGGCCAGTGCAGCATTGCTAAGCAAGAGCGGGTCCAGTGGTCCACAAAATCCACCCGAATTTCCCTCTTTCTAAAAAACTGGAGAATATTTTTCCCTCTTATGTTCAAATTTTCTCAGGTTTTTTTTTTTTTTTTGGCAGTACTGAGGGTTGAACCCAGGACCTTGGCAATGAGCTACATCTCCAACTCTTTGTTACTTTTTATTTTGAAGCAGGATCTCACCAAGCTGTTTAGTTACTCAGGCTGCTCTCTAAGCCTTGCAGAATGCTGGGATGGCAGGCGTGCACCACCACCACGCCCAGCCTCTCAGCTTCTTGATTTTTTTTAAGACATCAGAATGACTGCTTTTGAATCGAATTCACTGACTTTAAGTAGAAAACAACTGTGTTCACCTGAGAAGAACCTGTTCTGCATGTGAGAGCAAGTGGTCTGGATCAAGGGGCATCCCAGGTACTTCTGAGGCTGGGAGCCCCTCTTCCTGGGTACTTCCTGCTCAAATGCACTCCAGTGACAACTCTGTGACCTTCAGTGAAAGACTTTGCACTTCTGGGTCTTGGTTTCTCATCAGAAAATTTGTAAAAAAGAGAGACAATCAGATGTACCTCTGAGGAAGGCTGTTACACAGTGAAGTGCCATGCAAAATAGCTGCACACTTGGGTGCATTCTCCATGAATGTGCCGTCCTTATTCAAGGCACCAGTCAGTGTCACTGCAGTCCTTTCTCTCTGGAGCATTTATTTGGAGCCGACTGTGTACAAACTCCTCCTGCTACATGCTGGAGGCAGGAAGTGGGTTGAAGCTGTCTACTTGCTGGCTTGTTCTCCTAGAAACAAAATCACTGCTCAGTACCTGGGACATTACGATAATACATTTTAATGAAAAGTTAATTAATTTGAAATGATTGCTTTGTTGAATGTAGAAGGAAAGAAAAATCATTAAAAATTGGCAAGTGGGAGAGAAAAAATGCTTTTCTATAAGTACATAGGAGAGGCATATCGATGCAATAAATATTTCTAAAATAAGAAAACATAAAGCTTGAGCTTGTAAAGTTATTTCCTTAATTTGGAGGGCTGTTTCAACTTGTTCCCAAATAAAAAAAATAAAAGAATCCAGCACTGCAGCTTGTGCAAATGAATAGGGAAATCAATGGAGGCTTTTTTCTCTTTAAAATGTTTTCCAGTGGGCTTAGCAACAAGGTTCATTTAGGGCTGCGGAGTGTATTTGTCTCATTCAATCTTGTAGTTCTTGTGGAAAAACACAGCTCAGAGCAAGAAATGCAACTGAGGACTCTGCCCAGGCAGACCTGCCTCCCGGGAACACACTGTGCCCGGCACTTTGCCTGGTGGATCTGGGGGAGCGGTGGAGATGGTCCTTTGGTGAGGCTCAAGGCAGTGTGGAGCAGAGGACTGGAGAGGGCCCAACTCTGCCATTTATAGTTCTCATCCCTAGCAGATCCTCACCCACCCTGAGCCTCTGGACTCCTGTATCTAAGGAGACAGCTCAAATACAGCTGTGACTCTGTAGCCCCTGCCCTGTCCTCTACACCACAAGGCATTGGCCATGAGCGGAGTGAATGACACTCCTAGGTTACACCTGAGCCACAGCAGGTCCCTCACATCCCGTGCTCAGTGTCTAGTAAGTGGTTTCCATCCTCCTTCTGGGACAGGGGCAGCAGCCACGTGCTGGGCAGGAGTCACAGCCCCTGTGTAAAGACCACAGTCTTCAATTGTATTGTTGGCCAGTTTCTGTGGCACAAATGCTCCCGCCATGGGCTGTTTCAAGCTGCCAGAGCCAGGCCCCAGGCTGCTGAGTCGGGAAGAATCACAGGCAGTTGGCTTTCCTGATCTGGGGCCTCAGGCCCCACATGCCTCAGGCTCCAGCAGTGTGGGACCCGTGCTGCTGGCCTGGGTGTGCAGTTGGCTGGTTTGTTTGTTCAGGCCACTGTATGTTTCTTCTGAGCCAGGTGACCCCGAGGGCTGTCCTCTGATCAACAGAGCCTGGGATCCAGTCCTTGGGCCCAGATGCTTATGTCACCAGCTTGAGGGCCACACGCCAGGGTGCAGTGACATCTGCTGAACTTAGGAGTGTGACTCCGCAGCCCCTGCTTCCAGGCAATGTGATGCTAAGCCAAGCTTTCAGCCTCAGTGCTCCTGCTCCTGACAGCTTTTTAGCATGCAGGAAAGTGCCTTGAAACCAAAAGCAGATCCATTTACATTTGGTTCCTTTACTTTGAATTCATTTATCAAATCTCTTGCTGATTACCCTGCCTCTCTGTAATGCACCTGGCCCAGTAATAAGCATGTTTGTAAACACCCTTTGGCAGGATTTGTCTGTGTCCTAAGAACTTGGAATCATGGCTCTGAGTTTCTCCTTTCTGCTTTGTTTTCAGGCCCATTGCATTAACAGGGCAGAGTGCAGACGTATGGGTCTAATATAAAAGTGACTTGTAGTAGTGGCTTTCCCATGATTAGAGGAAGAAGCTGCCTTAAGTAACGGGAGCTATTAAGAGCAGAGGGGTTTTAAGCAGGTGTTGGTGGTGAGGAGTGACAGCCTGGAACTACAGATGTGTGGATGGCCCTCCCTTGGAACAGCAGAGCCCTGCGTCAGCCCGCTAGGCTGAGCTTGAGGGAATGAAGCCCTGCATCCACACTGGCAGAGGCAGGAAGTATTCTTCCAACTGAGCACAGTACAAAAGTGCTTGGCACACAGTGGTCTGGAGACTCAGACACACAGATGCCACACAGGCACTGCGTCGTCATCGATAGCTGCAGTGTCACTCAGGGTCTGAGCATGGGGTGGCCCTCCCGGGCCAGACAGGCCACCAACAGGGAAAGTGCAAGCCCAGGCTGCTCTGCCTGACTCGACACAAACTCAGGCCATGGAAACACAGATGTGGAGACAACTTTCTTTGAAAGCAGCTCTCTGGTGGGCAGCACAAGGTCACAGAAAGGGCATCCCAGTGGCAATGGTTTTGTTGTCCTCATAAAAAGCATGACTAGTAATTAGAAGAAAATTTCAAGTACTATATAAAGAAAGAACAACAAATGACCTGAGCTCTTGTCACTCAGAAATAATCCCCTGGGCAGTGACTTTTCCCATCTAACCAATAGACCAAAACATGGCGTCATCAGACAAGAGCCATCTAGTTCTGCTTGTGGAGTGGTGGGAGAGGGCTTGAACTGGGGTTCAGTGTCCCTTCTCTCTGATCTCTGGAGCCACAGTGAGGATGTTTTCATGACTGGGGTGGGCGACTGCCTGGTGCCGATATCCTCGGTGTGTTGGAGGGGGGTCCCTTGCCTAGATATCTGGGGCTCTGCTGGGACTGGCATGGCTCAGTTTCACATTTGGAGATAAAGATCTTCACAAGCGAGTGTTTGAGGCCTCATCTGGACTCAGCAAGACGTCATCCTCTATGTGACCTCTCTATGTGGCTGAGGCCCTCATGGCCCGGGACTGGGATCCCAGGGGAGCACCCCAAAGGTGAGAGTCCCAGGACCACAGCAGACACTGTAGGGCCCTGCCTCAGCCTCCTGGAAGTCCCAGGGCATCTTTGACCCTCTTCTCTCAGTTACGAGTGAGTCTCCAAGGGGAGGCTGAATTCCAGGGAGGGGATTTGCTGCATTTCTTGATGGGAAAGAGCAAGGTCCTGTCACCAAGGAGCACCTGGGGATGGGGGACAGTGCTATGTCACCTTTGATGCCCTAATTGGCGCCAAGTGATTGCCTTTCCAGAAAGTTCTTTGGTCCAGGAATACAAACCTGCAGCAGACAGACAGCAGCATGTGCAGTAGAGGTAGGACCTGCAGAGGTGGATCTTGGTTAGACGCACTTCTCTAAGAGTGGACTTATTTAATCATACTTTAAAAACACACCTTGCAGAGCTTGCTTGGATTTAACAGGAAGGAAAGAGCCTGATTCAAAATTGAAATCGTTGCTGAACTTCAGATCATTTTATTAACCACAAGAGATATTAGCTCCCAAATGATCTGAGAAAGGAAATAAACGACAAAGAAACACTCAAAGCTAGGAGTCATTATCTTTCAAAGTACATTCCCCAGTTTTAGATGGCAGGGATTAACTCCCTGTGAAGAAGCACAGGAGGCTAAGGCTTGTGCGCCTGCTCCTGCCCCTCCTCCCGGTGCCTGGGGTTTTGTTGCTTATATTTTTCCTTTGTTACAGTTGTGACTTTGGCTTTTGATATTGGCCTTGTGACATTGGTCTTAGTTCTCCTTAAGGAGGAGTCTATCTAGATGGTAAAAGTGGCTACTCTGACTCCTGGGGTTGTTCAGTCTTAGCTCTGTGTTTATACGAATTTAGAGCTTGGTTACTTCAGTCATTAGTTCATGTATGTACTTATGCATTCATCCATCAACTATTCATGCATTCATCCATTTGTGTATCATGCATTCATTTATTTATGTATCTATGCATCCTTTTATGTATCTATGCATTCATTCAGTCATTCATTCATGCACTCATTCATTTATTCATGTACCTCTGCATTCATTCATATTTCTCTGGTTATGCATTCGTTCATCCATGTACATATGTGTTCATTCCTCCATGTGTTCATGCATCCATTCATGAATACATTTTTTTCCTTCCTCCTTTTGCTCACTCATGTGGATCTGTTTTCCTGGCTTCTTTTCTTGCTCATCTCTTGGTTGGATGCATTTTATCCAGGACAGGGGTGCTCTGTCCCCAAGTTCTCTGAATTTGGAAACTTTTTCCCACTGCCTGGCTTGTGCTGCAACCTGCAGTCACCCTTGGTCACATCTGCTGAGTGTGCGGAGCTTGGTGTTCGAGGCGCTGAGGGTGGTGGAGTGGCCTGTGGGGCTAGCCCACTCCTGGCACTCAGGTCCCCAGACCCTTTCCAGGCAGCACCTTGAGGCAGGTGTTGTTTAATCCAGGGCTCTGTGACTGAGGATGGTGGGGCCTGTTAGAAGGGACAGCTCGGATGGAGGGTGCTCAGTGGGCTCCCATTCCTGGGCTTAGGCTCCTCTGCTGAGGTCAGGGCTGTTGCTGCTGTCGTGGGACCCTGGTGCCGCTGTCCCGGATGGCCACACTGTCTTCAACCTCCTGCTCCCATTTCAGCCTGGGTGCTGTGACTGGGGGGTTGGTGGGAGGGGATCCAGGGAGCCAGCAGCACTGGCCATAGGACTACCCTGTCTCCAGGCTGCCAAGGACAAGCTCCACACGAGACAATGTGAGAACCAGATTGGGGGTCAGGCTAGAGTTAGGGAGCAGGATCCCCTCTCCGCCTTCACATGCCTTTGGTGCATATTTAAGACTTCACCTCGGTACTTCTTTGTGCCTCCGCTTCCCACTTGGAGATGGAGATCTTCACAAGTGATGCTCAGAGCCTTGTCTGGCACAGAAGACTGGCTCCCTGAGCACTGGCCTTGTACTCAGGGTCTTTGTCATTGTCCCTGCTGCAGGATGCTGCCTGCCACCAAGGGGGCTTCTTCTGGCAAAGGTCGGACTCGGCCATCTGTGGCCCCCCACCTGCCTGGACAGGGCAAGAACCGCCGTGTTAGGTCCTCTCCACCACACCTGCAGCCTGGGCTCTGGCCCGCTCCTTGCCAGGGATTCCTGACCAGCCCCCCATAGAGCTCCCACACTAACAGGATGCTCCCAGCCCCTCAAAGTGCTCCGGCCAGCAACCGTGGCCTCAAGGCTATTTTAAAGACTTTTACTAAGTGGTCCTAACCAGCTGCCCATAAAATAATGAAAAGTATCCTCATTAAGTAGGAGTTTATCTGGATGGTAAATGCAGCTGCTAATTGTGGGCTAAGCCACAGAGCGAGTCTGTCTATACACAGCTTGGGGAGCAGCTGTGATTAAGGCTGGATGGACATAGAGCCAGGGCTCTGGAGAGGGGACTGTCCTGAAGCTGTTGTAGGCTTGGGAAGCATTCCTTTGGTGACGGTCAGTGTGGGGACAGCTCAGAGCCCCAGGCAGGAGGGGGACTGGGGAGGGGAGGACCTGACTGGGCCCAGAACTGTGGCGCCTTCCTGACCAGGGTGTGGGTGCCTGGGGACAGCCTTGATGCCCTTTTGTGGGGCAAACTCCATCTGGGAGACAAGGGGCAGCTGAGTTCGAGGCCTGGTGCAATGTGTGTTCTCCTGGGTAGGGGTAAAACCACTTCACCCCACTGTGGAGCAGACACCCGAGGGAAGAGTGAGGGGCTGTGGGGCCTCTGAGGAGATGGCCTTCACTCAACCCCCAGGGAAGCTTGGTTGCCACCATGCTATCCCTCTGCCTGGGTCCCCAGCTGGCCTCTGTGGGTCCTGCTCCCCTCCCTGTCCATACCTGAGAGGGGCCAGGAGGAGAAGCATGTTTCCTATCCTCCTCAGCAGCCTCAGGCTGGCTGGCGGGGGCCCTGGGGCAAGGGATCTCCCTGCCTGTTCCTGGTGTAGGAGATGCTTTTGGCTTCTCTTCCTCCAGAGCTACCGGACCTTTGCCTGGGTCTTGAGGACTAGAAGGATCCCCATGAGGGGAGCTTGTGTTGGTGGTCAGGACTTATCCCTGGCACCCCTGCACCATTGGGGTGATGTCCTCCCCACCTCCTTTTTCACATACAGCAGTGACACACTTGTAGGAAAAGCAAATGCCCTGAGTCTGGAGAGCCAGGGATTCTATTCCGATGTCCGGGCCATGAGTGTGGTTGGCTGCTTCCTGTCCTTCCTTCATTGGCCTCCTCTTCCTCCCATGCTGTGCAAAAGGAAGTTTGTTGTTGTTTCTGGGATTGTCATTAAGGGACAGACGGGCTGTGTTTTTATCCCCCTGAGACTGGCTGAGACTCGATTGGTGCCCCACATCTCAAGGGGTGTGTAAGTGCTGGGTGTGTGTGCAGGAAGCAGGCTCTTCTGCCATCGATAGGGACAGGATTCTGCATGTGTCCCTTAGCTCAATTTGCTATTCCTCCTCTTCAACTTTTCTCCTCTACTGACCTTTTCTGCCTGTTCGCTCAGCTCGTGAGACCTGTGTTAACACATCCCATTTGTTTGTGGGTGTTCTTTGTCTCCTTGCAGTTCTATCAATTTTTGTTTTATATGTTTTGAGTTTAAGTTACTAGGTACACATAAATTGAGACTGTTTTTAACCTTCCCGATGCACTGAAAATTTTATTATGAAGAGTTCCTATGCATCCCCCAAAGTCTACTTTGTCTACTGGCAACACAGCTCCATGGCTTTAAAAACAAGTGAACCAACCAACAAACTTTCATACGTATGCACAATATGTATTGTGTATATGTGTATGTGTATGTGTGTGTGTGTATAGGTAAATAGTTAAGTAGGTAGGTAGGTAGATAGGTAGGTAGGTAGATAGATAGATAAAGTAGTTAGCTAGCTAGCTAGATGTTCTTTTTTCTCGTCTCTACCCCTGCTTTCCATGTGCCTAGTAGATGTCATTTGTCAGCACAACATGGCTGCCTCTGGTTTCTAGCACAGAACCTCAGTTTCCACCATAACAGGGAGCCCAGTCCACTTGTGCTTGAGGGGGTGACTGATCATGTGAGTTTGAATTCATCAAGTGCCCCCTGCGTGTCCCAGTGGCTCCATTGACCTCTCTCCTTTATTGCCATTTATGGATTATATCTTTTATTATTTCTCTCCCCTCATTCACCTGAGAGGTTTAGACTACTTTAATATTCTTTTAGTGGTTGCCCCAAATATAGTAACGTGCATTTGTGCATTCTTCACTTACTAAAGTCAAATAGTAATTGCTTCTGGACCATTAAGGACCTAAAAATACACAAGGTCCATTTACTTGTAGGTCATTGTCATTGTACTTTAATTTTAATTTTCTTTGTATTTTAGGCCCAGTAAGCTACCAGTGTCACACACACACACACACACACACACACACACACACACACTCACTTGCTTGTTCCTTGCAGCTTTTTTTGTATTGCCTAGCTTTCAACTAGGATTATTTTTTTTTCTGCCTATTGAACAATTTTTAACCCTTCATTTAGTGTGGTCTTCTGGTGTTGAATGCCCTGTCTTGTTCTTATGACTATGCCTTTATCAATAATCTTAATTTTGAAAGATATTTCCAACAGCTGTAGCATTATCTGTTGGTATTTCTTTCTCATTAGTATGTCATAAACACTGTTCATCATATTTCAGTTTTTGTGATTTCTATCTAAAAGTCATTAGTCAGTTTGTTGCTCTTTGAATGTCATACTTTTTTTCTTTCTTTTAAAAATTCCTCTTTTTATAGTTATTTATGGTTTTGCTGTGACATAGTTGATTGGGGATTCTGATTATTTATTTGACCAGGTTTGTAGGATTCTTATGTCTGTGGGTTGATGACTTTCCTCAACTTTGAAAATTCATCAATCATTATCTTTCAGTTTTTCTTTCTGACTTTTTCACTTTCTCATCTTCTTTTGGGACTCTAATTATAAGTATCTAGATATCTTACATGGACTCTCACTGTGCTCCTGCAGTTCCGCCTTTTCCTTTTCTTCCTTCTTCTATATCTTTCCTCCTCCCTGTTCTACTTCTCTTTCTCCCTCTCCTTCTCCTTTTCCTCCTTCTCTCCCTCTCCTCCTCCTCCTTCTTTTTCTCTTTCTCCTTTTCTTCCTCCTCCTTTCTTGCCCCCCCCCCTTGTCTTCTAATGCTGGGATGGAACCCAGGGCCTCACACATGCTAAGTTTGATAGTTATTTGTGGTGTCAACTTGAATAAGAAATGTGTCTGATGATGGATTTAAGGAGGAAGACCCACCCGGAATGGGTGGCACCAACTAATAGGCCTTGTAGTCTGGGTAGAATAAAAAGGGAAAGAAGAAGGAAGTCTCACTTCTGTTCTTTGGAGCACCATCATCTTTGCATGTCTATCTCCAGGATTCCAGCACAGACTCTTTAGCTTCCCAGCACAGACGTCCATGGGACTCTGCAGTGAACTCCAGGCTTTTGACTTTTGACTGGATCCTTCAGATATCCAGTGTGACAGTGGTCCTTTTGCACTCTTTTATTCCTGGCTTGGCAGGCAGCCTTTATAAGCCTACCTCATAAATCCTATACAGATAGATCATACATGTGTATCTTCTATTAAATCTGTTCCTTGGGTGAACCCTAAGTGATATGGTAGGCAGCACTCCACCACTGAGCCCTTGACTTACTTTCTCTTTCACAGATTCTCTCTTCCACTGTGTTGAATCTTCTCTAAAATCCATCCAATTCATTAATTTTGATAATTTGATTGTTCAGTTTTGGAATTTCCATTTTTTAATTAAGAGTTTTCTCTTCTACATTGAAGTTTTAAATTTCATCCTTTATTTTCTTGAATATTGTAAACTTGGTTACTTAAAGGCACATATCGATAGCTCTAGGGTCGATAGTGTTTGTGACTCTTTTTGTTCCTGGCTGTTTCTGTTGCTCTGTTCACATTGTCCTAACTTTTTTGTACATGCTCACAGGGTGCCAGGTGTTGTCTTTTGAAAGTTGTTTGGAGGAATAAATGGAAGCTTAGAACGACATCCCTGTACCAGTCAGCTTTTTGTAGTTGTGACAAATCCCTAATATGAATAACTTCAAGGAGGAAAGGTTTATTTTGGTTCAAGGTCTCAGAGGGTTCAGTCCAAGGTAGCTGTCTCAATTGCTTTAGGCTGTGATGGGGTAGAGACATCACTGGGGAAGGGTATGGCACAGGAAAGACCTCACCTCATGACAGCCAGGAAGCAGAGAGAGAGAGAGAGAGAGAGAGAGAGAGAGAGAGAGCGCCTAGGGACAAGATATACTTTTCCTGGTTATTCTTCTAATGACATATGTGGTGTGATAAAAAAATGCAGTGAATATTTAAATAAAATTTTAAAAATGTATTATAGTAAATGACAGTGCTGTGAATCCCCCTTCACTTTGAACACACCTATCCCTGCCTTCATGCTACTTTCTGCAGCAGTTTGGGAAGCCTCTTTCGTGAGTCTCTTTTCATGGCTGCCTTGATGTCCTGAATTGATTCAAAATGTTTATGGCAATTTATGTCAAATAAGAGCACTATGGTATATCCTCATCCTCCTTATTCATTGGATCTGGCACAGTGAAACTTTCGTTCTTTCCCAAAGTCGAAATGCATATGAAAGACAAATGTCTTGAATCAGTTCAGGACATTGAGGTAGCCAGGACAGCACAACACAAGACACTCAGGAAAGAGGATGTCTGGAAGTGCTTCAGAAATTGACAAGAACAGAGGGATAAGTATATCTGAAGCAAAAGGAAATATTTGAGGGATATTAATGGCAATTTGTCATTTGTTATAATTAATATTTTAAAAATGTAAACATTCATTTTATGTTTTGATCACACCTCTTTCCTGCAATGAAGCCTCCCTCAGCTACGAGCTCAGTGTATTAATCCATTGTTAAGGTCAGCACCACCATGTTCCAAGCACCTTCCAAATGCCCCCTCTGAACATGTGAGGCTTTTCAGGATAGTTTTGATTTGAATAGCCACATAGCTCCTTCTAGAGATGACTCACAGTTCTGTCTATTGTTTTAGAGAACTTCAGTGGAGCCCAGGACACCTGGGGGTCCCAGGTGAAGCCCTGGTTCCCTGAAGAGTCTGCCCATAGTTTCCCACACTGTGTCTCCTCTTGTCATCCTGGCTTCTGGCTGTGAAAGGGCTGGGAATCTTTCTGCCCCTCCATTGAGACCTCTCATCCCAGCCCGGAGCCCCTGGAAAGAGTAGCCACACACACAGACCTGCCTTCTGCTCTCCTGCAGATCCAGGCCTGTAGATTTTCACTTCCTTGTCATTTCTCCAATGATTTTTAAGGAGATATTTTTGCCCAGATATTTCAGTGGTGTTCGGTGGGGGGCTGGGCCACGAGGGCCTCCCCTGTCCTTAACATTCTGGGAAATCCCCAGCATCCTATTCCTGCGCTCTGGACACCAGATCCCTGGTGTGTGAGATCTGGCTGGATTCTTCTGTCCTCCCCAACTTAGGAATGGGTAGGGAGAGGCTGAGGCGAAGTGATGAACAGTACACTGTTCCTTTCCCTCTGCTCAGTGCCAGTGATGCAACATTATATCAGGGACCACCCATGTCTACCCTGGTTTCCAATTCCATGGATGTGGGAGCTGCCTGTAGAGGTGTGGTCTCCGTGTCTACACCAGCACACACACGGATGGCATGAGATCACCTGGGTCCAAGCGCTACGATGACAATAAAATGGGGAAAGAGACTTGGGCTGGAGGACCGTAGAATGGGAAGAGGGGAACAGGCTGCTGGGATAAAAGCCAATGAGCAAAGGTCTGCAGCAGGAACGAATGGGCCTGTTAGAGGGCAGGGAGAACCACAGTGTCTGAGCCAGGGGCAGTCAGGTAAGGGAACAGCGGGGGCCCAGGCAGACCAGGGGTCCCTGGCATGGAGGCTAAGATGATGCCTGGGACCTCCCTTCTCCTGTCTTCCCAGCACTGTGCCCTGGGCCCTGTGCCCTGTTTGTGGGGAGCTTTACCTGCTGGACTTGGTCTTTCTGTTTGTCTGTGGCACTGGGAATTGAACCTGGCGCCTTCCCACTGGGCTACATCTCCAGACCATTTAAAAATTGCTTATTTTGAAACAAGGCCTCACTAAGTTATTAAGTTGCCCAGGCCGGGATTGAACTTGCAATCTTCTGGATGAGAGGTATGCACCACCATGCTGGCCTGACCGGGTCATTAATGTTTTATTTCAAGACTCTTCACCAACCCCATGTGGTACCACAGGGGTCTCCACATGACTGATGAGGAGAATGGACTCACAGGTGACCAGGGACATGCTGCAAGTGGCCGGACCTGCTCACAGACCCGTGTCTGCCCAGCCCCAGCTCTCCCAGCCTCCTCCTTTAGGCCATCTGTCAGATGACCATGGCTTTATCGCACACAGGGCAGCCTGTGCTTTCAGTTATTTTGGGGATGTTGGGATGTAGCTGGGATTTAGGGTCCAAAATAACTCCTGAGGGGCTGAGCCCTGGCTGAGACTCTAATCCAGGATTCAGTCCGTCAGAAGCTCCAGCTTTCTCTGCAAGGCCAGCCCCCAACCAGGGCGCTGTGGGACAACTCAGCCCTGGCCAAAGTCTGTGGCTTGAGGTCCCGGTGACTGTTGTGTGTGTCTGGTGGCACCATTTGGCTGCTCTGAATGACACTGTTGTGGTCTGTTTCTCAGAGGCATGGGAGTCCAGCTGGGTCTGAACCCGAGTCTCCACCTGTGTGCTCCAGGCTCAGGCCGGGGACCTCACCTCTCCTGCACCTCACTGGGTGCAGGATAACCAAGGTCAAGGCCATCGTTCCCACTTAGCACCCTGCCCTTGCCTCCCCCTTGGTCCTGGCTGTGATCTCTCCGCCCTTCTCAGCCTGGCTCCTGGACCCACCTGAGATCAGCAGTCCTCACCTGCTCCTCACTGGCTTCGCATTTCTCATGGCATTTTGGGAAGAAACATTTCAGTGCTCAGTGCTCAGGTCCTTGGAACAGCGCAGAACTCCCACTTCCTGCCTGGTACTTTTGTGCATTTTCAGTGCTAATCATTAGTCACACAAAGATTGCATGTGATCCCACTAACCCTAAAAGGCTCCTATCAGCCCAGTAAAAGGCTAATATCAGCCAGTAAAATGTGAACGTTCTGGGAAGTTTTGCAAATTATTTCTCATGACATTAGTTCTTAGGGGAGAAATTGATTTGGTACTAGTCACTTTGGGACTCATCACGGGTTTATGGAACCAATTTCCCCTCAGGCTTTGGTCAGCCTGACCAAGTAGGCTCCATTTTTATTCCTGTGGGTTTAAAGGGAGAATCCTGGGTGGAAAGGGTGACTGTTGATGTACTGGACAGATTAACATCCTGCAGAGCTCCCCCTGCCTGACCTGGAGCCTGTGACATTGTTAGGGTTCTGGTCATGTGGAATGAAGGTCATTGATGATTAAGGGCACCAGGCCACTGGCCTTGAGATAGGAGGTGGCCCAGGATGGTCTGGGGAGGGGTCCAATGGGATCACAGTGGGTCTTGTTTGCAGGCAGCAGTGTCAGTGTGCAGGGACTCCAGGAGCTGGGAAAGGTAGGCTGTGCGTCCTCCCCTGGGGCCTCTGTGGAGCCAGCCCTGGCTACCATGGACATCACTGGGAGATCCACGCCTGACTTCTGACTCACAGGGCTGGGGGTTGCAGGTGACAGCACCTGGGGGAGCAAGTGTGACGGTGCTTCTGGGGTCCCGAGGGCCCTGGCACTCTGTGCTCCCTGTGTTTTTGTCCTTGATTCCCAGGAGGGTTGATACTTGGGACTGGACAGATCCTCACATTGTCCTTGACTGGCCATGGGGTCAGGAGTCATGGTCTGCAGACCAGGATCCCTCAGCATCTTTCCACAGACCCGGCTGAAGGAACACACTCTCTCCTAGCCCGAGGGAGACCCCGCAGAGTGTGGTCCCTCCGCAGCAGGGCCTCTGCCCATGCTGCTGATTCCACCAGAAACCGTCTTCCCTTTCTTTTCCTTCTGCCTGACCAAGCATCACTGCCTCGTTTCCACCTCCCTGGCTGCCCACCTTGGACACCATGTATAGGCCCACCGCCTCTGTCCACCTAAGGTCTATTTCACTGATCCCGGCTGGGCCAGGTTCTCCTCCTGGACTGTAGAGTCACGTGAAGATGGGCCCCTACTACCTGTCGGCCCACCCCATGTCTTTGCCAGGGTTCCCATGGACCCTGCTGATGGTGGCTGTGGCACTCGGTGCTCCCCAGGTGCCAGACTGCTCTGTGTGCCATGGGCATGGCCCTGCTCATTTTCAGAGCAGCTCTGGCAGGTGCTGCAGAAGAGGAAACCGAGGCACAGTGAGACCGAGCAGTGGGTCTGAGGTCACAAGGCTCGCAGGCACCCAGTTGGGAGTCCAGGAAACCTGTTGTGGATGCCTTCCCCGTGCAGGAACCTCTCCCATGGGCTGTCGAACTGGATCAAAATGACAGTGGAAGTCCTGTTGCTCAGTGCGCCAGCCACACTCCAGGTGCTTGGAGGCCCGGATGACTTATGGCCAACCTGTAGCTGGGATCTGACCATTTCCCTCATCCCGGGGTGTGTGTCTGCCGCTCTGAACTGTGGCTGGACACGGGGAGCCTGAGTGGTCTGCGAGGGTTGGGAAGGCTGGGAGGACAGGCTCTGCACTCCTCACCCTAGGAGGCGCAGGCCGGCCGGCCGTCTTAGTCACTTCCCTCGTGGCTAGGACAAAATACTCAACGTCCACAATTTAAGAGGGAAGAGGTTTATTGTGGCTCACAGTGTGGAGGTTGCAGTCCATGGTCAGCTGACTCCAAGGCAGGAAGGCAGGGCGGAGGGGCACGGTGGAGGAGAGCTGCTCAGGGCATGGTGGACCCCAAACAGAGAGATCAAGGGAGGAGCAGGGGAAGGAGATAAAGCCTCCCATGCCACACCCACAATGACCACCTCAAAGGCCCCACCTCCTAACAGGGAGTCAACTGTAAGCTGCATAAGCCACCCACCTTCACAGGTCTCATTATAAGCTTTTGAGGCTGTAGGGGAACATCTAGATATAAACCACAACCTGGAGGAACGAGGGAGGGGTGTACACCCCACACCCTTCTGCTTCCAGCCTCGGGGCAGTCACAGCCTCCACTCCAGGTTCTCCTGCTCCCCACCCTCCACTTACTGGCCCTGACCACGCCTTTCTTGTCTAAGCCCTGTGGCTCGGGACAGCCTTTTTGCTTACCCTATCTGTTGTTGGAAAGGGTCCAATCGGTTTTGCAGGCCTCTTTCTCTTCTCCTTCCCTTTCCCTCCTCCCCTTCCCGCTGTCCTTCCTTTCCTTCTATTTCTCCCTCCTCCTCCTCCTTCCAACACTGTATAGATGTAAGATTGTTCTCAGCTCACAGCCTGCGCAAACACAGCTGCAGGCTGAATTTATGGACTCAGCTCCCACGTCTAGAGTTTTGGTAATGCCTTGCCTCTCTCTGGACCATCCTGGGCCCTCTCTGCTTGCCCTCATTCCAACTGGGTGAGCCCCTTCTCAGATAACAGAGATGGTGCCTCTGGGGCTGGAGGCAGAGGGGTGTGGGCTGTGGGCCCCTCCCTGGTTCCTGGGCTCCCATGCTGTTTTAGAGCAAGCCGGTGATGCACAGGGCAATCCAGTTAGTGCTGTCTCTTAGCTCCTGTGATTTTGGCTAGCCTGTTGTGCTTCTCACAGTCTCTGGCAGACCATCCCTGGCAGCCAGGACCAGTGTGACCTGAGGGGCTCAGATGGAGGATGGTGAGGCCCTTTCATCTCCGTGTCCCTTCTACTGCCTGTTGAGCTTGGTGGGAGGGACCAGTTTACTCTGCTAACCTTGCTAATTTCCCTGCAGCTGTGATGAGCCTCTTGCTGGTATGCTCTTATTGATGTGGTGTGCTGTTTTCTTGGCCCTGTTTCCTCCTCATCAAAGGAGTGAGGAGGTGGGTAAGATCCCTGGAGTATACTGGATCTGTCCTTGCCTGAGGCCCTTCTGCTACCTTTTACCTATGGGTCTCAGCTGCCAACTGCCCACAGCTCCACCTATGCCCACTACCCCCTTGCATCCAGAGCCTTTTGCCCTGATTCACTTCTCTGCCATCCATCAAGAGCCAAGAGAGAAATGCCGAGACCCAAGAAGGCTCATCATGCAGGCTGGGAGGCTGGCACAGGGTTCGCCAAGCACCAGGCAGGGCACAGAGAGAGGCACACAGACAGGAAGGCAGGCAGAGTCCAGATGCTCTCTCACTAGCTGAGACCCTTGGCTGGGACACTGACTTCTCTAAACCTCCTTTGTAAAATGGAAGGAATCATAGCCACTGCTTCCAGGGTGGGCAAAGCATCTCAAACAGGGGCTTTTTGGGTCCACTCCCACACCTGCCACCCCACCAGTGTGATCACTGCTCAGTAGGATCCAGCATATGTGGGCAGGGGCTGTGCTCTGAGTTGGGTGTTGGAAGGTTCTCTAGGGTGGGGTGTAGTGCCTGTCAGGAAGGAGCTCCCTGTTCTTTGTGCCTGCAGAAGAAGGCTGCCTGCCTCAGCCTGGCTGCTAAAGAAAGAAGTTCTGAGGCAGATCCCAAAGAACTGCTTTCTGAGAGGGCAGAACTCCACAAGCAGGAGTGAAGGACACCTGGGATGACACAGGAGGGACCAAGAGCTGTAAGATATACATGTGTGCTCTGTGAGGCCCGTGCTGAGAGGACTGATTCAATAAGGGCAGTGTGCCCTCAAGAAGCCACCCAACCTTGTCCCTGGACCATCCCCAGAGAAAGCAGGAGGAAGAAGAGAATCACCCCTTGGTTTTCATGACCAATGGTTAAAAGTTACCCACACAGAGCACTGAGTAGGATCTCTCAGTATCTTTAATTATGAAGTCATCCATTCATCTATCCACTCATCCATCCATCATCCATCTACCCATCTATTCATCCACCCACCCATATGCTTATCCACCTGTCCACTTATCATCCATCCATCCATCCATCCATCTATCCATCCATCCACTCATCCACCCACCCATTTACATGTGTGTCCATCCATCCATCCATCCATCCATCCAACACTCAGGGATACCCTCTGTCTTCTAGCCTGAGGTCTGGACATAGGGGTACCAGAGGAATTAGGTAGGGATGCACCCTTACATCATCAGGTTCTCAGAGGAGGCCTCACGTGGAGCACAAAGTCTGGCTTTGTCATCAGATACCTGGGTCAGTTCTCATTTCTGTGTGCTTGAGTGACTTTGGCTATGTTACCAACCCACTCTGGTACTGCTTCCCTCCTAGTGAGGTTTGGGATAGAAACATCTACTTAGCAGTAGCATCACAAGATTTTCAGTGACATAAGGTATGTCAGTCTCAGGACTGGGGTCTCAGGTTTCTGTGGTCATCTTTGTTGTTATTAATATTTAGTAATGGTGCTAGTTGGATGTTCCTCTTGCTACCCTGGTTTTCCTCTTGCCCCTAGCAGCCCTGCCCTCTCTGGGTGTGGGTCTGCGTGCTGTTCCTGGGCATTGCTGTGGTGAGATCACAGACCCATTAGTGACCCAGGGTCTGGGGTATGCTCAGGAGATGATGGGGACACAGGCACAAGGGCACACTTCCTCAGTGAAGATAGTCACAGAAGACAACACACTTTGTCCATGTTTATTTGTCTGCTTCGATGTTGAGGATTAAATCCATTCTGGATTTTGTGAGCTGGACCTGGGACCTGCCTCTCCCTATTGCTAATCTTCCTGGAAGCCTTGAGTTGCAGAAGCTGGTCCAGAGCTCTGGATGGGACAGAGCCAATTGTAGCCTTTCCTTTTTAAAAAGAAGGAAAATGCTAATTCTGTAATTTGATTTCACTCTATGTACATCAATTTCTTAACCATAAGATGGAGATAAGGATGTCTACCATACAGACTGGTTGTGAAGATCAAGGTATTTAACACCCAACAAAGGAGCTTGTAAGCACGGTAACGATGCATGTATCTAAGTGGGTGCTGGTGATTCTCTATCGCTGTTACCGTGCCATATGTATTGCAATATAGCAAAATAAATTGAATAGGGTGCTTCCCCTTGTTCCAAAGATGCAAACAAAAATGGAAAAAATCTAACAAAAATTGTAAATGTAGTAGGACTTGAAAGCAAGGGAAAGAGACTAGGGCACTACCAGTAGATGGATCTCAAAACTCAAGTTAGGAATGGGTGCTTGGATGCAGGGTCAGAAGGAGGCACTGGGTTGAAGTGAGTCCTCCAGCCAGGGGGTAGGGAGAGCTGAACTGAGATCCTTCATTAAATATGAGCTCTAAGAAAGGCTGTCACCTCAGTACGCGGGAAAACCAGTTGGGTACCTGCTGTTTGCTGTCAGAGAGGCTCCTGATTTTGACATAGAACCAATATTTGCATCAAATCAACCATAAAGTATCAAAGACACTTGATGTCAATAGTCATAAGTGCCAAACCAGGGCACAGGGTTTTCACCTCCAGGATGCCCAGGACTCTCATGGAAACGACGCTTACATAGGAATTAGCATTCCAGAGCCACAGGTGGCAGAGTGAGCTGCAGTTTCCAAAATAAGTGTGTTTAAGTTTTTCAACAAGTCAAGTTCATAGGCAAAAGGTAGGGCATCAGGAAGAAAATGAACAGGTGTTTAAAAAAAGAACCCAAAGGAAATCCTAGGAATGTAAAATACAGTCATTAAAGAGTAAAGAGGTTTTATGTCCCTGTTCCAATTCCTAAGGCGGTTGTCTTAGGTGTCCACAGCTTTGCTGCTTCCCATCTTTGGAAATGTGATTAGGAAGTGAAAGAGGACTTGGTTTGCATCCACTGACTCCACTGAGGATTTATAATCCACCAAGGGAACTGGGTCTCAGGAAATAAAAATAGCACAGAGCACTTATTCCTGTCTTGCAGTGTGCAGGGACCGGAATAAGCCTCACACGGGCATTCGCGCCTTTCATTCCGGCCGAGGCGCACTCAAGGAGACTGCTACTCCCTGAGGATTGGGGGGAGCAGCCAGGCAGACGCCCAGTGGGTATAATTGGCTGGTAGGGGGAAAAAGCTGGATCTGGGTCTGCTGACTTCCAAGCCAGGTGGCGTATCCACTCAACTATTGGCCCTGGAGTCATGTAATGGAGCGCCAGAGCGACCAGTGACAGCAGCTCTCCCTCAGACCTCGCTGGGCCTCACAGTCCCATCTGGGTCCATTTACCAAAAGCGTGAAGATCAATTTGCTTAGCAATTCATTTGCTACCATTGAACTGTTTCATGTGGACTTAATTTTGTGTTTCTGGGCATCCATTCTATTATCCTAACTCCTCCGCTGTAGCTGCTGCCTCTGTGTTGCCTCTTGTGGTTGACACTGGTGACCAGGGATGCCTTTCTGTTTCTAAGCATCCTGCACGGGTGGGATGAGTGACTGTCAGTGAGAAGTGTGCATTGCTAAGGGCAAATTCTAGGACAAAAATTCATGTCCAGCAACAGCTCCTGATGGTTGCCTGGGGCTCCAGGGATTACTAAACTGTTTACCACCAGGACCTAGTGATACGCTCACGACATGGCATCCATTAAGGAGATTGATTAGGCTTCAGGGAGTAGATCAGGAATGCATAGGGCATGACAATTGGTGGAGTTAATTGTAATTAATGACTAAGGAGCCCTTTAAGAATTTAAAATTAATTTAAAAAGACACGTATAAGGATGCAAAACAGGTCCGACTGTTTTTAAATGCTTCCCATTTAATACATATTTATCAGAAGTACATTTCTTCAGACACGCTTTTGGAAGAATGATTGAAAAATGGTCTCAAAATATCTCAAAGTTCCCTCCCCACCTAAGAAGGGGGATAATTGGCAGTGGAAATGAACATGCCATTAAAGAGGTTAAAGTTTAATCCAGCTTGGAATTAGGCAATGGATCACCGGGGAAATTGCTGTAAGTTCAGTGACTTGGGGTGAAGTGGTAGGTTTTTATTCTAGCCATGCTTAGAACCTTGTTTTTAAAAGGGAAAGAGGTAATTTGGAGTGTAAAAGAAAGTAAGATTTTGGGTTGTAAGGACAGTCAAGTACATTTCCATTAAGAAGTCTCTCTTTTTTTTTTTTAATCCCAGTGAGAAATGTTTTACAGAGTGTGGAAGAAAAGAAGATTGAAGTCTACCCCCACCAAGGGTTTGAGGTGGCTGCAAATCTGTGGTAGTTCTCCCATTTAGAGGTGCAATCAAGCTTCTTCCACTGAATCTGGGCAGGCTCGTTGTCACCCAATATTACAACACGGCAGCAACAATGCTGGTTTTCAGTTACAGTCTTTGTGACCATGAATCCTGAAGTGTCAACTTGAATGGAGTAAGAAATACCTAACAGACCAGTAAAGCACAGCTCTGGGTGTGTCTATGGATGACTGACATGTAGGCCAACAAACTGAAGGGAGATGACCCTCCCTGGTTGCGGGTGGCTGGTAACCTGGATGAAATAAAAAGAGAAAGAAGAAGGAAGTGTCTCTGTTTTTGAAGAGCTGCAACATTTGCCACTAGCCTTCCAATGCAGACTTACACCAGTGACCCTCCATTGACCTTCCAGATGTTCAACCTTGGGCTGGTGCTGCATCCTTGGTCTCGTTTCTTCCATGGCTTCCATCTTCATGGCTGAGCCACTGCTAGATTCTCCCTCTTTTGATCCTTGGCCATGGTGGATTCTCCCATTCTGATCCTGTAAGCCTACCTAATAAATTCCCTTGCGCAATTACAAATGTGTATTTTTCTTTTTTCTATTAATTCTTTTCTTCTGAGAACCCTCACTCTGAGCAAGTGCAATCAACCATGTAGAGAGGAACTGAGGCCTGGGCTGACAGTGCCCACTGAAACCAGTCTCCTGCCTGCACACACTCGCCAGTCACATGAAGGAGCTATCTTGGAAGTGTGGCCTCCAGCCCCTCTCAAGTTGCCCTCACTGACCAGTGGACCAGATGTAGCCATCATTGGGTTTGCAAGCCCAAATGATGGGTTTACAAGTAAGAACAAAGTTTGTTGATGATTTAAGCCACTAAGTTTTGCGATGGTTTCCTACACAGCGATAGATAGATAGGAAAACAGTGACATGTGCTTTGTCCCTGCTCCATATGCATATGAATACATTAAAATAAATGTTTTATTTATTAAATAGAGAGTGTTATTTATTTTTTAAAAACAAGTACACAGATTTAAAAGCAGTGCTAGGAAATCTCCAGGTGCTAGACAGTAAGAGAGAACTCAAGTGATTAATGGGGGAAATGATGCCTTGAATGTCTCACAGGTGTTAGAAGCAGACACATACCCTAGGAGCTGGAGTTTCATGCCTATACAGTATTGAGTCTTCAGTGAAGACTTGAGGATCCAATATTTAAAAGGAACTGGACTTGGGTTCTCTGCAAAAGCTTAGAGCTGAGAAGAATCTACCTGACTTATGACAGGAACTAGAATAACCATTATTCATCCTCAAGAAGCAGATAAGAAACATTGCCTTAGTTAGAAACTGTTTCTCCCAAGTAGTTGGAGACCCAAACCCTGACTATTTCGGAATCTAAGTCCATGCAGTGGTATAGTGCAAAAACTCTGAAATAAAGAATTGAAGGCCAAACTAATTTAGAACCAGTGAACTCATTAAGCAGATCTAAATGACTATCCCATGAAAACACTTTCCCACCCTAGGAAACATTATGGCCCAGGTCAACTCTGAGGGAAGATGAGCCGATACATATTATACACCAAGCTCAGAGAAAATCCACCATGATGAGGCATAGTCAGCAAAGGATGTGTCGGAGAATTTGCATCCAAAGAACTAGAAATGATAAAACATCCTGCCACATGAAAGGGTCACCGAAGAAGGGGGCACACACGGGCTTTCAAGCAAGCTTTATTGGGGCGGCAGTCTGCAGCCTGCCGGGCTGACTCACAGAATGGAGACCAGCAACTGTATGGGCTGAGCTGGAAACTTATATAGGGATCTTGCAGGTGGGAGAGCACTGGTCCATTGGTGGGGGTGGGGAATTGGGGCTGGGGTATGTAGCAACAGGTTTCGGTCGGGGGTGGGGGGGGAGGGATGGAGTCACCGCTTTTGGGAAGCCCTTATCTCACTGGAACATCTGACCACGAAACCAATCGGTGGGGTAGAAAGACCTTAACCAGGCAGAGAGTCACTAACAAAGGGAGGTCATGCCTTAGTTATGTGGAAGTTCCCTGTTCCCTGTGGCCCAAGTGGAGGGGGCTTGCTCTGTGGGGGCTCTGAAATACTTAACACCACAGTGTTGGCATGCACATGATCAAGATGGCCAGAGAAACACAGATGGAGCTCACAAAATGGGGAGACGTCATTAAGATCCAAAGGACTTTATGAAAATAAAAACAAATTAAAATTATAGCGTTAGAAAATCCAGCCAAATAATTTTATGTGAATAAGATTCAGGCTGCTCACCACTCAAAGGCCAATATTTGGGGGACAGGGTTGTTTAGGGGGAGTGAGGCTTATTTAACAGCTAGCATCCTGGAAGATGGAGAAGAATATTGTCCTCAAGCTCCATCTTGAGGGGCTCAAGGGTCCAGAGGTCTTTTACAGGGAGGTAAAGGAGGAGCAGGGCAGAAAGGCTGTGTACTGAGCAGAGTCTTCAGTGTCTGGGACCTGTGTCTCGCTTTTTCTTCTCCAGAACATCACAGTGGATCTCCACCTCCTGGGGATAGGTCCTGTAGTTCTTTTTAAAATAGATTACTTTTCTGCAAATTAAACTTCAGAGCAATTTACATGCTTTGAAATAGCTGATGCAGAGTACTAGTGATTAAGAAGGGGCATTACAAAGGTCACAGATGTTTGGGGTTCTGTAACTCTAAAGAAAGATTATTCAGCACTTGACACCTCAACCATTTAGGTGGGGCTTCTCTTTAGAACTTAGGGTGCCTGCAAAATGGAGGGAATGTGATTCTTACAAAAGGGTGGGGGGTTATGGATGACCTTGTGGACGTGTAGGACAACTCCCAAAGGAGCGGGCCTGTCAATAGTAATTTAGAAATCTCTCAGTAGATATTGTATATGAAAGCTTCCACCACTTGAGAGAGAGAAGGCTGTAATACAGTTTGGGAGGTGGGAGGATGAGGAGGTGTGGGACTGCAGGTGACAGCTGTCCTTCCCTGCTCTGACTCCTGCTCTTCATGGAATCTCACCCTCAAGGTGGATCTGCCATTCCCGCCCCTGTGGCCCCTGCTCCATCAGGGTGTGCTAATGCTCTAACTTTGCATTTCCTTTGTCTTCCAGCTTGGGAGAGAAGGCTTCTCTTTCTTGTTTTGAGTTAACCTTTGATTTAGAAAGTATTTTTGTTGCTAGAACTTATCTGCATGTCTGTATGCTTGGATTAGGAAAGAGCTTTTAACTCCATTCCTCACGTTTTGGCCACAGACTCCTGGGAGAAATACTGAGGCCAGAACTATCCAATACAGCAGCCACCAGACACATGATATACATTAAAATGTAAATAATTTAAAAGAAAATGAAATTAAAAATTCAGTTCCTCGATTGCCTTAGCCACATTTTAAGTGCTCTATGTGGCCAAACAGCTTTTCTAGTGGACAGTTCTGGAAATTCTCTGCATGGTGCTGGATTGTCTAAGAAGACCCCATAGGAAGTCATGGGTGGGAGACATAGATTCAACCTACTGGGGACCTTCTGCCAGGGGCAGTAGGCCTCATCACGGTGCAGGGCGATGCTCTCCTGAGGGCTGTGCAGGTGATTCAGGAAATATTATTATGGGGGAAGTGAGTTCTGTGCCCTTGGTGGCACCACCAGCTCCTCCCCATGGCCTAGGATGGAGCAATAGACAGAAGAAAGAAGCAACAGCAGCTGTGTGTATCTCTGCTCCTCCTGCGGACTGAGAACGCTGGCATCTGGGAGGTCTGGACAGCAAAGGCACTGGGCGCTGTCTCCAGATGTTGCTGAATGACACCATAATCCACAGCACCATATTGCTACAACAAGGCCTCATTCATACCCACACAGAATTTGACATGAACTGCATTTCAGAATTAAGCAGAAACAGGAAACAGTGAGAGCTTCAAGCCTTAGGATGAGAACGGAGGAAGAGAGCAAACAGTTTCAGTAGGAGCAGAAGCAGTTGATTGGAGAAATGAAGGAAACGGGAGCATCTTGTAGGGATTGCCTCCAGCCAGGCATCGGTGATGAGCAGATGATCCTCCAGGGGGCAGGAGCAGCGAGCAAGATTTGAATACAACATGTCCTCCTTCCCTGGTGCTGGAAAAAACAGCCCTAAATTTGCAAGAGGAACATGGAAAATGGGTCTGGTTGGCCAGGGGTGGGTGGCCAGTTAACAGGCTTCTCATTCTGCATCACCCATGTGCCTGGTAGAGTTCAGAGTGATGCTGGAGAGCTCTGTTTCTTAAGGGTAGAGGAACAGAGCATGCAGCAGAGAAAGGAGGAGGGGTGCTGCACCTGGAGGCAGGGGAGAGACAAGGTGGCCAGCAGGCGGCACTGGGGGGACCGGTGGAGGTGGGGTGCCAGGCTGTTTTGCCAGCTTGGAGCTTCTGGCCATTTGGGGCTCCCTGCCTGTCCTCATAGGGCTCAATGTCTGCTGGAGGAGTCTAGAAGAAAAGAGAAGAGCGAATTCAGTTTTTGGAAGAGATGACACTTGCGATAGGACCTGCATTCTACGAAGACACAGACTTCTCAACTTGGATGAGGTTGTGTCCCGATAAGCCCATGTGAGTTGAAAATATTATAATTCAAATTGCATTCAATACAGCTAATTTAGGGAAGAGCACAGCTCATCACCTTAAACGTGGGGTACTTACCGTGGGGTGAAATTACCTGGTAGCCTATTTAGAGGAAAGTGTTGAATATCTAGCCCATGTCATTTATTAACCACTCCACTGAAAGCATAGTGTGTTTGGGGTTTGTTTGGATTCTCTTTTGCATCACAAAGTTGAAAATCCTTAAATGGAAACTGAAAGCCTTCAGCTGGGGCTGGAGGCTGTTTCATAGCTTTCAGTGTCACGGTAAGAAAGCACCACAAAATGGGTAAGATCAAGCAGCAGTTTATTCTCTTGTGGTTCTGGAGGCCACAAGCCCACAATCTAGAAGCCCTGTGTGCTCTGAAGGCTCCTGGGAGCATCTTTCCTGTCTCTTCCAGCTGCCACTGCTTGGCTGGTTCCTTGCATCCTTGGGCTATCTCTGGAGCCATTGTTCCTTGGCTGTCTTCTCCCGGGGTGCCTCTCTTCCAGGCTTATGACTCTGGTCATACTGCATGAAGGGGATCCCCTATTTCCATTTGGGTCACAAATTAGGTATGGAGTAGGGTACTGGTGGTTATGACTCAACATAATTTAGAGGGGACATAATTCTAGCCGAGAGAGGGGGATGACATGGCTTTCTGCAGGGCAGGGGTTTCCCAGCTAGAAAGTAGGGAGTCATGGATGCTCACGTCAGTCCCCACATGCTTTCTGTGTGGCCAGCCGTCTTGCTTGGAGTCATCCTCCCTGCCTCCCTCTCCTGTCCAGACGGTGGCCAGAAGCCTTCTAATGGGTCTCTGCCTCTCCTGGCCCCCATAGAGTGACCTTCCCAGGAAGCACCTTTTACTCCTCAGTATTCTTCAGGGAACTCTTCTGACAAAAAGATAATATCCAAATGCCTTTAAGTCATCCATGGGGAGAAGCAGCCTTCTTCCAGCAGTCTGTCCAGCACCACAGCTTTAGAAAAACAGCAAGGGCTGCTGGGTGCTGTCCTCCTCCTGGGCATTCTACTGCACGTGCATTGTCTCTGTCATCTCCACAACAGGCCTGAGGGGGCTGCTTGGTTCTATAGTGTCTCCACACCGTCTTGGAGGTGAAATGGAAGCAGAGAGCTCAGTCACCATGAAGATGATATTTGCTGAAGGAAAATGTAACATTTGCAGGACATAGCTAGGAACTCAAACAGTACCATGCGGACCCTTGGGGCTGTATTCTAACACAGGTGGTCTCTGTGAGCAACCCTGGAGGTGACGACTTCCCTGATTCTGTCCGCCTGCCCTTCCTGTAGCGGGAGACATGCTGTGTCTCAGCCCTGCGTCCGGCCTTCCTGGAACCATCCCTGTCTGTAAAGTCCTGCATTCTTCCGGTCTCCGTTCAGACAGGACCTCATTCCAGAAGCTCCCCTCCCTCATAGGAAACAAGGACCCCACTTCTTTGCTCCTCCGGATCCCTCCTTTCCCGTCTCTGCTCTTCTTTTTTCCTTTCTGACTTCAGGTACAGAGAGTTGGGGTTAATCATTTTTCAAGTTCCTGACATGAAATATAGGGTTCTCCTTTCTTTAAAAAATTAATTTTTTCATAGAATGCTTCGATATATACTTATTCGTGAGATATTGTTTAAAAACTTGTAATATATTGGGCTAATTATTTTTTAAATAGATGTTACTCTACTGCCTATAGTCATTAAAAATGTTTGGATCCTGGCTATTTTTTTGTTTGCTATTTTTAATTTCCAGAAGTTTTGCAAAAACATAATTCTGCATACTTTTTAATGTGAGCGCGATGGCTGTTTAAATAATAGAGTCTTTCTTCTGGAAAAACCTTGATTATCTTCTTAAAATTGTTTTTTATTAAATAATAAATATATACCACAGACCCACATGATATAGGAGAAAGGTGTAAAGAATACAGGGAAAAGGAGCCAATGATTCGTGCATAAACAGCCCAGGAAAGAGGTTCCTGGTGGGTTTCCCTCAAAGTGGCTGCTCCTCATTTCCTCCTTCGCTGGAACAGAGACAACCAGTATCTTGAATTAGGTGTTAATCACTGCTTTGCCAGCTCTTTAATATATAAATAACACGCTGTCTTGAGCTGTGTGCTCTGAACTAGCGGGATTGTGCCGCGCCAAGCCCTGGTGGTTTGCCGTTTCCCTCCCCTTTGCGGCAGGGTGGGTTTGGAGGCTGCAGCTGGCATGGAGCAGGTGCTGGGCAGGCCGGAAATGGGGCGGCAGGGGGATGTGTCCTGTGTCCTGCTCTTTCTCCACTCCTGCCCTCTGACCTCCGCCAGGCCTCAGCCCAACAGGAGTCCCCTGGGTGATGAGCCTGGGAGACGCCCTGTCTGTGACAGAGAGAATGAGCCCCAGGACACAGAGCAGCGCAGAGGTGCCTTCACGGGGCCTGGGAGTGGGAAGAAATAAGCACAATGGCAGACACGGCTTCAGCTTCCCCAGGACGTGCCAAAGGCCTACCCAGAGTAGCCTCACTAACTCCCCCTCATACCCGGAGCAGGGCTGACCCACAGCCATGCTGACACCTGGCACCATGTGACTTCTGCCTTCAGCTGCCCAGTGGATGTGAACAGGTTTCATGGACCATTTCCCAAAATAGGGAAAGCAGAAGGGGCCCAGAGTCTTGTCGTGCTTATGGACCGTTTGTGTTTCCTTCTCCCTAAATTGTCTGTCTGAGCTTGTTGCTATTTTTCTGAGTTTTTGCCCTTTTTGGTATTGATTGACTGAATGATTCATCTAAAATCTTGTTTTATTTTATTGTAAATTGACAACTTATAATTATCTATATTTATGGGGAACATGGTGAGAATAATGATTTATGAATACAATGTGGAATGGTGAAATCAATCTAATCAAAACATCCCTCACATCAAATAATTAACATTTTTTGTGGCCACAATGTTTGAAACTTACTCTGAGCAACTTTTAAATGTGCACTACATCATTGTTAACTATATTCGCTATGCTGTGTGACAGATTTTTTAAAAATCCTTGCTCCCTCTGCGTGAGATTTTGTATCATTGATCACCATCTCCACACCCCTCCTGCCCCACCCAGCCTCTAGTAACCTGTGTTCTACGAGCTGCTTCTTAAGCTCGATTGTTTTAGTTTCCACATATACGTGAGCTCATGCAGTATTTGCCTTTCTGTGCCTGGCTTATTTCACTTAGCATAATGTTCTCTAGTTCCATCTATGTCGTTCCAGATGATAGGATTTTCCACATTTTAAGGCTGAACCGTATTCTGTTGTGTCTATGGACTCTGTTTTCTTATCCATTCATCTGTGGATGGGCTTAGATTATTCCACAGGTTGGCTATTGGGAATTGTGCTGCAGTAAACATGAGAGTGCAGTAATCTCTTCTAAAACTGATTTCAAATGCTTTAGGTAAATATCCAGAAGGGGATTAGCTGGATCACACAGTAATCCTATTTTGGAATTTTGAGGAGCGCATGCAGTTTCCACAAGGCTGAAGTCCTTTCCAGTTCCTCTAGCTGTGAACCTCAGCCATGCCCACTTCCATTTCTGATGACAGCTCTTCTACCAGGGGAGGTTGTATCTCACTGTGGCTTTCATTTGCATTGCCTTGATCATTTGTGATGCTGAGCATTTTTTTTACATGTTTCTCTTGATCATTTATATTTTTTTTCCCAGAAAGGTCTATTGAAGCCTTTTGTCCATTTTAAATTGGATTATTTTCTTGCTATTGTGGTGAATTCCATATATATTTTGAGTATTTACCTCTTATCAACTTGTGACTTGCAAATATTTTCTACCAATCCACATGCACCTTCACACTGTTGTTTCTTTCTATGCAGGAGATTTTAGTTTGATGTAATGCTATTTGTCTACTTTTGCTTTTGTACCCTGTGCTTTTGTGGTTGCATCAAAAAACTATCTCCCAGACCAATGCCTTGTAGTTTACTTCCTAAGTTTCCTTACAGTAATTTTATTTTCTAATTGTACATTTACATCTTTAATCCATTTTGAGTTGATTTTTATACCTGATCTAAGTGTCTAATTTTATTCTTCTGAACGTGGACATCTAGTTTTCCCAACACCATTTGTTTTTTGTTTCAATACATATTGAAATATAATTCTTATGAGTACACATTTGCAGTAAATAATATTTACATTCATCTTAGGGAGTAGGTGCATGTGCTTAACATATTTTAATTATTTTTATTCCCTTTCCATTCCCTCTCCATCTTCCCCCTTCCCCTTTGCAAGAGATCTATCTCCCAGTTTCCTATTATCTATCTTTTATTTTGCTATGTAATGTATTTATACTTTAGGTTTATTATATAAGATAAACCATGTGATATCTAAGCTTGAATGCCTGATTTATTTCACTTAATATTATAGTCTCAAGGTGCATCCATTTTTCTACAAATGGCTCTCTCCCATTGTGTATTCTTGGCACATGGATTAATTTTGGGGCTGTTTATTCTGTTTCATTGGTCAGTATTTCTATTTTTCTTTTTGTTTTGCTAATGCCATGCTGTTTTAATGGTGATAGTTTTGTAATATAGTTAGAAATCAATTGGCACTATACCTCTAGCTTTTTATTTTTTTCATGATTGCCTTAGCTATTCAGGCGTTTTGTGGTTTCAAATGAATTTTGATTTTTTTTTCAATTTTTATGGAAAATGATGTTGAAATTTTGACAGGGACTGTCTTGCATCTGTAGATAGCTTTGGGAAGTGTTGATATTTTAATAATATCAATTTAAATCCATAAATACAGGATATCTTTCCACTGACTTGTGTTCTTTATTTTTTTTTAAGCAATGTTTTATAGTTTTCAGTGTACAGGTGTCTCACTTTTATTAGCTAAACATATTTCTAATTTATTTTTTGTAGAATTATAAATGGAATTGTTCTCTTAATTTCTTTTTTTGGAGAGTTCACTGAATATAGAAATGCTATGAATTTTTGTGCACTGATTTTGTACCCTGTGATTTTATTAGTTTGATTAGATTTTTTAGTGGAATGTCTACAGTTTTCTATGTATTGGATCATGTGACCAGCAAGAGGGACAATTTCACTTCTTCCTTTCATGCTCTGTCTCTTGCCTCTTTGCTCTGGCAATGAGTCCAATTCTATCCTGGACTCAAGTGGCAAGAGCGAGGACCCTTGCTTTGTTGCAGATGTTAGAGGGAACAGTTTCAATTTTTCATCATTGAGTATAATGTCAGTGCTGGGCTGTTCATATATGCCCTTTATTGTGCTGAGATACATTCCTTTAGTATCTAATTTAGAAACACATTTATCATGAAAAAATGTCAGACAAATACTTTCAAATACTTTTTCTTCACTGAATGAGATGATCATACTTTCTTGTTGTGCCACATTGTTTTTGTCACATTTATTGATTTGTGTAATTTGAAACATCCCTGAAACCCAGGGATAAAATCTGTTTGACCATGATGGGTGATTCTTTTAATGTGTTGTTGAATTCAGTTATCTAGTATTTTCTTGAGGAATTTTGCTTCTATATCCATGAAGAGTATTGACTTGTAATTTAATTTTCTTGTGATATACTTGTCTAGCTTTAGTATTAGGGTAATGCTTGCCTTATAAAAAGAATTTGAAAGTATTACCCCCTCTCGCTTTATTTGTAAGAGTTTGGAGATTGGCATTAGATCTTTAAATGTCTAGAAGAATTCAGCTGTGAAGCCATCAGATCCTGGACTTTCTTTGATGTATGAATTTTATTACTGATTCAATTTCATTAATAGTTATTTGTCTGTTTAGATTTTCTCTTACTTCATGATTCAGCCTTGGTAAGTTATATGTATCATTGAATGTATGCATTTCTTCTAGGTTATCTAGTTTGTTGAAGTATAATTGTTTATTTCATCTCTTATGATCCAATGTGTTCACAGTATCAGTTGTAATATCTCCTCTTCAATTACTGATTTATTGAGCATTCTCTCTCTCTCTCTTTTTTTTTTGGTCTAACTGAAGGTTTGTCAATTTTGTTAATATTTCCAAAAAACAACTCTTGTTTTTGTTTATCTTTTGTACAGTTTTTCCAATTTCTATTTCATTTATTTCTGCTCTGATATTTATTGGTTTTTTTTTGATCTGCTAACATTGGCCTTAGTTTTTTCTTCCTTTTTATAGTAACTAGAGTAGTATTATTTATGTGAGCTCTTTCTACATTTTTGGTGAAGCCATTTATTATTATAAATTTTCCTTTCAGCACTGATTTTATTGCATCCCATAAATTTTGGCATGTTCATTTCTATTTTGGCTTGTCTCAAGATATTTTGAAATTTCTCTTTTAGTTTCTTCATTGACCCATTTGTCGTTCAAGTGTGTGTTATTTAATTTCCATATATTTGTGTATTTTTGAAATTCCTTCTCTTATTGATTTCTGGTTTCATACCATTTTGGTAAAAAAGATACTTGATATTATTTCAAGCTTCTTAAATTCTCAAAATCTTATTTTATTTCCCCACATGTGATCTGTCTTGGAGAATGTTCTATGGACACTGACACAAGTGTGTAATCTGTTGTTGGATGGGATGTTCAGTACATGGCTGTTAATCCATTTGGTCTGAGGTGTTGCTCAAGTCCAGTGTTTTTTATTAATTTTCTTTCTGGATGAACAGTTTATTGTTGAGAATGTAGTATTGAAGTCTACTACTTCATTATATCCCAACATCTCTCTCTCTCTCTCTCTTTTTTTTAATGTATAACTTTATAATTGTTCACTAACCACACACATATACAAAAATTAAAATTATTCAAAGAAAAACAATGCAAGGGAAAGAAAACTATAATAATATTCAAATATAATAGAACTCAACCAAAGCAAAACTGAAAAGTACTTAAACATTTTTCCATATAATTTAAAAAAAACATCTCAAGCATTAACAAGACATCAGAAGATGTGATTTGTTTTAGAAAGATTTTCAAAACTAATATTGAACAAATAGTGGTCTGGAAAAAATTCTAATTAGCTAGTAGACTCCACATAGGTCAAAATTTTTTTTATTTAAATTTCAACTCAGTCATGTGACATGTGATGGAAATATAATCTGAGAAATATGTTATTAGGCAATTTCATCCATGTGTATCACCAAGTACCACACAGAGTGCCAACTTCTAAGTGCAAACTGAGAAGGTATACGTCAATCATCTGTGATGACCCCTTGATATTATCCAAATACGCAGTTAAACATGAGATACATGAGGCTACCACAGGCATGGCAGCACACTGATTTACAGTAAACTCTTTTATATAAGTAGGATTATGCTCTAAAGGATGAAAAACACAGCATGTTATGATAAGCACCTAAAACAGTAACAGTCATTTATCACACTATCTAGTACTGTGTACTGTACATAGTTGTATGTGCTTCTTCTGGAAACATACTCTTCTCTCCTTTGATCTCAGTGACTCTTCCTTCCCAACCCACTGATGAGCTCCAGCTTAGTTTTAAACACAATGTATATATGGAATCTTTCCAGATTCCAGCCTGTAATCTGATCTTTCCCCTTCCTCCCCTGCCGCCTCTACCCCTTTGAAACTTTTCTTCATATTTCAAATTATCCATTATTCATTTTAATCATTTTAATCCTTCATTACACTTTCAGTTTCTTACACTAGAGAAACTATTTGGAATTTACACATGTGTGTCCTATTTATTTCACTTAAGAGGATGGCCTCAATATGCATCCATTTAGCTATAAATGTCTCTAGTTTCTCATTCTTTATGGCTGAGTAGTACTCCATTTTATAAAAAAACCACATCTTCTGTATCTAGTATCCAGTTGATGGGCACTTGGGTTGTTTCCAAGCTTTAGCTATTACAAGCTGTGTTGCTATAAATGTGGGTGCACATATATCACTGTGGTATGATTCTTTTAATTCTTTTAGGAAGATACCCAGCAGGGGGATAGCTGGGTCAAATGGGACCTCTAAGCCTAGTTCTTTGAGGTATCTCCATACTGATTTCCACAGTGGTTGCACCAGTCTGCACTCCCACCAACAATGGAGAAGGGTTCCTTTCTCCCCACACCCTTACCAGCATTTGTTATTGGATGATTTCTTTATAACAGCCATTCTTTTTGCGGTGAGGTGGAATCTCAGTGTTGTTGTCTCTCTCTCTCTTTTTATCATTTAATATTTGTTTTATATAGTTAGGTGCTCCAATGTTAGGTGCATGTATAGTTACAACTGTATTCTCTGGATGAGCTAAGATCTTTATCATTTTATATATATGATTACTTTGTCTCTTAAAAATGTTTTGAGTTAAGGTCTGTTTTTTATGATGGACTGTAGCTACCTGTTATGGTGTCTAGATGTCCTCTAAAGCCTCATGTGGTCATAGGTTGGGCTTTTTCAGAGGTGGATTTTTTGAGTGTGTGATGCTGGAATTGATTCATGGTGCAATGCTAGGCTCAAGGACACTAGAATTAAAGGTATGAGTGGTACCTGCCCTAAGTAGTCTGGATAAGATAGAAAGGGCCGAAAGACACTGTCAAGGCTCCTTTTTGCTTTTGCTATCTTTACATGGAATGAACTGTTTCTCCTCTGTGATACCCCTCTGCCATGTGCTATTCTGCCTCGGAGCTAGCCAACAATGAACTGAAATCTCTATTAACTGAGCCAAATAAATCTTTCTCCTTTAACTTTGGGTTTTGGGTATTTTGTCTCAGCAATAAGAAAAGTAGCCAAGACACTACCCCTGATATCTTTTGTTTTCCATTTTTTGTGGAATGCATTTTTCTATCCCATTAATTTTGACCTGTATGTATCCTTAAAAGTGAGATGAGTTTCTTGTATGCAGCATATAGTTGGGAAGTTTTTAAAAAATCCATATAGTCACAATATTCATTGGTAAGTCATATTGTTAGCCTTGACTTATTGTAATGAAACACCTGAGATAATCAACTTCTAAGAGAAAAGTTTTATTTTTGATCATTTATATAGTTTTGGAGATTGCTGTCATTATCAATTGGCTCCATTATTTTGTACCTATTGTGTGGCAGTGCATCAAAGCAGGAATATATAGTACAATTCAACTGCCTGTTTTGGCCAGGAAACAAAGTGTGAGGAAAGGGCTGGCATCTCACAGTCACCTTCAAGGTCATGAAGACCTTCTACTAGTCCCCATATCTTAAAGGTTCTACCACTCTCAATAGTGCCAAGGACTGAGGACCAAGCATTTAGAGGAGGCTTTGGAGGACCTTCAAGATCTAAATTATAACAAGGACCTACTACTGTCATTTTGTTAATTGTTTTCTGGCTGTTTTGTAGATTGTTTTGTAGATTGTTTCCTGCTGTTTGGTAGATACTTTGTTTTTTCTTCTCTTGGTATCTTCTATTATTGTTTGATGATGTTCTTTGTGGTATACTTTGTGTCTTTTCTATCTTTGTTTTGTGCTTCTAAGAAATATTTCTGTTTTTATAGTTACTGTGAGGCTGACAGAGCCCATCTTATACCTGCAAAAGTGTGTTTTAAACTGGTAAAAACTTAAATTTGATTGTCTACAACAACTCTACCTTTTTACTCCCTCCCCATACATTTTATTTTTGTGGTCTGAATGTATACCATTTTATTTTATTTTTTATTTTTTGGTACCACGGATCGAACTCAGGTCCTTGTGCTTGTGAGGCAGGCCACATAACCACTGAGCCAAATCCCCTGCCCCTATACCATTTTATAATGTTTATCCTTTGGCACTTTTATTTGCTATAGTTGTTATTAATAGATTTGCCTTTTATCTCTAATGCTAGTGCTAAAATTGATTTACACACCATCCTTACAGTCCTGCAGTATTCTGAATATAATTATGTCTTACTTCACCCCTGAGTTGTGGATTTTATATATTTCATGTTAATTAGAAGCCTTTTGTTTCATCCAAAAGGAATCCACTTAACACTTCCTGTGAGATCAGTCTAGTGGTGATGTAGTCCCTTAGCTTTTGTTTATCTGGGAGAGCTTTAAATTCTCACTAATTTCTGAAATGCAGCTTCACTTAGTAAGTATTCTTGGTTGGTAGGTTTTTCCCTTAATACTTTAAATATAGTATTCCACTGTGTTCTGGCCTTTGGGGTTTCTGCTAAGCAATCTGCTTATAGTCATATTGATATACCTTGTATATAATGTATTTCTTGTCTTCTCTTTCTGCTTTCAGAACTTTTCTTTGTCTTTGATTTTTGATAGTTTTATTATTATTTATCTTGGTGAACTATCTTTTGGTCAAGTTATATTGGAGGTTTTTGTTCCCCTAACACCCAGAAGTAGGCATTTATCTCAAGACTGGAAAAATTTTCAGCCATTATTTTAAAAATAAGCTTTCTGATCCTCTTTCACTTTCTTTCTCATTTGAAATTTCTATTATAAGGTTTGGTCTTTTGATGATGCCTGATAGTTACCATAGGTTTTCTTTATTCCTATGTCTTTGTTTCTCTGACTGGATAATTTCATATGATGTGTCTTGCAGCTCACTGATTCTGTCTCCTGCTTGACTGAGTCTGTTGTTGAAACTTTCTACTGAATTTTTCATTTCTGTCATTGCATTCTTCACCTCTAGAATCTCTATTTGGCTCTTTTTAAATTGTTTCTATTTTTTTCTTGCTTTGTTTATGTATTGTTGTCTTAGTTATTTTTCTCTCATTGCTGAGACAAAATACCCAACACTCAAAGTTAAAGAGGGAAAGATTTATTAACTCACAGTTTGTAGAAGTTTCAGTCCATAATTGGCTGGCTCCAAGGCAGGGTGGCAAATGGCAGAGGGGCAATAGTTCATGGCAGTAGAAGACAGCAAAAGCAACAAGGGACCTTAACAGCTTCTTTCTGCCCCATATAAGGGACAGAAAGACTGATATTCAGACTACTTATGGCAGATAGTACTGATGCCCTTAATCTTAGTGCCCTTGGGGCTAGTCCCATCATGAATCAATCACACACTCTAGATTCAGCTACCCCTGAAAAAACATGAGTTTTGGGGAGACATCTAATCATAAGCCATAACAATTGTTTTCTGAACTTCAGTTATTTTTTTATTTTAATAGTCTTTTAGTGCACTATACTTCTTAAAATACTTATTCTGAAATCATTATCATTTCATGAATTTCAATTTCTTTTTTATTTTATGAAAAAGTAAAACAAAATTCCATAACAAATAAGAGAATAACAGTAGTTAATACACTGTGCATCATAATCTTTTTTTTTCTTTTTTTGGTACCAGGGATTGAACTTGGGTCCTTGCACTTGCAAGGCAGGTGGTGGAACCACTGAGCTACATCCCCAGCCCTGTGTATCATAATCTTGAAAGAAGCTACTCAGAGTAGAAGACAGAGACAAACAGACTCTCTCTTACAAGGAAGAAACAAACAGGTAATAGCACAAAACTTTCTTTTGGGCAATTCATTTCTTTTGGGTACATTATTATAGCTTCATGAGTTTCCTTCACAGGTGTCATGATTCCTGATTTTTCATCATCCTTGTATTATCTGTGCACTGAGGAAGCAATTACTTCTTCTAGCTTTTACAGATATTTTTTGGCAGGAATACATCTTCACTTCTTAGTCTATCCTGTGATGCCAGAAGAGGCAGCTGGTGATGACCCAGGTCAGGCAGAGCTTATGGTGATTTCTCCAGTTAACTGAGCTGCTGCCTTTGTCCTGATGTTGGGTGGGGATGCTGGCTGGCTCCAGTGCCCAGGGAGATCACTGGCTGGGCTCTGTGTAGCTTCTGACCAGGTACTTGGATGGCTTATGGCCAGGTTGGTCATAGTATATACTTCCTATCCAGTAAAGTCCACTATTTGGGATCCACAGTTGGGCAAGGTGGTAGGAAATTCTCTGAGGTTATCTGAATCACTGGTTGGGGCAGAATGGAGCACAATAATACATTTTAGAAATGCATGATGGAGATTGCCTCCCTCTCAGGATGGAACTATGAGGAGAGGTTTTGGTTGAGTTGAGCAGCTATTTGATCTCCTGGATCAAGCAGATCTAGCCCCTACACTTATTCAAATTACATAGAGGTTAGAGTTTCCCTGCCTGGGCAGGTTTGTTGGTAGGGTGTGGAGACTAACCTTCTAAGTACTCCAGCTGAGTTGAACTTCCCACTGTGCTTCAGAAGGTGGCCAGCTCAGCCTTGTGGGTGGCTTATGAAGTTGCTGGTGTCTCTGAATGGGTACCATACTTCCAAGGAACACAGAGATGTCACCAAAATCTGCACCACAGTCCCTGTGGCTATTGGTTCCATTCTTTGTTTCTACCTCATGCTGGGAAGTCTACCTGTGCCATTCCCCTTAGTGTTCCCTGTGAGGTGAGAGGCCAGTCTGAGCTTCTTGGGAAGCCGCTCCAAATGCTAGGGAAGTTGGATGACTGCTTCGAGTTCTCTTCAGCTTCTATAGAAACCATGGGACTAGGGAAATCACCCCCATTTGACATTGTTCTGATTTGGGAAGGGAGGGAGTACACAATTACAGGGACACCAGGCTTCTTCTAATTCAATTTCATTGTTCTTCAGGGCATAGATACCTCAGGAATATTTCTAAGTATTGAGGTTTCAAAAAGAAGTTATGATCTGCGCCTTGTTTGCTGGTTGGACTTTCCATAAGTATCTATGTAGGGGAGGTGGGAGTTGGACCTGAGGCTTCCTTTCTGCAATCTTTATGACCCCAACATTCTTTACCAAGTACCTTCTAAGTGCTAGATCCTGTTCAAGGTCTCAGAGATGAAGCAGACAGCAAAAGCAACAGTAATTATGATCCTTGTGGAACTTAAATTCTAATGGAAACAAACAATGATTAAACAGTATGCTAGAAAATGGAGTGTTACTAATTACAAGTGCTGTAATTATATATGTGTGTGTCCTGATTATATTGGAAATGTTATTGAGAAAAATAAAGGAAGGGAAGGAAAATGTTGCGGTGGCAGTTTTTAATATTGCTGTCAAGGAAGCCTAATGGAGAAGAAGAGAGGAGAAGATCATGTGCCCTTAACATGTGTCCTTCGGGAGCTCTGCCTCTGTCAGGCTCCTGTGCCTCCAGGCAGCCATGCCGCTCTGGAGTATCTTTTCTCAACACTGCCCAAATGCTCCTCTCATGTTCTATGTTATTATTCCTTTTTTTCCCCATTAACTTTATTGGTACATTTTAGGTATAAAATACAGTTACATTCATCATTGGGATCTTGTACCATTACATGAGTCTCTTGGTT
>NW_004624752.1:2629920-2713130 GCF_000247695.1 Heterocephalus glaber | reverse complement strand
TGGAAGTCTGTTTTTGAGGCTTGTTTATGTGTCTTCTCATTTCCACGGGGGAGGGGGGTGTGCTTCTGGCACCCATGTGGCTCACCTTCTCTGCCCTAGGAGCTTGGGATGGCAGCAGGGGAGCTTCCTTCCAGGTGCTGGGACTGGCTCACCTTCTTGGCCCTAGGAGCCTGGGATGGCAGCGGGGGAGCTTCCTTCAGGGTGCTGGGACCGGCTGAGCTTCCTATGTTATTATTCTTGCTCATTCTTTCTTGCTACAATTTTGCCATTAATTAGCATTTTAAAAGAATTGCTAATCTTTCGTATCGTTAGTCTACTTTCTGTTCTTTATTTTCTTTGGTGTTTTTTGTTTGTTTGTTTGTTTTTTGGTACCAGGGATCAAACTCGGGACCTTGCGCTTGCAAGGCAGGCACCAGAACCACTGAGCTAAATCCTCAGCCCTCTTTGGCTTTTTTTTGTTGTTGTTCTTTTTCTGATTTCTTATGCTGGATTCTAATCACATTGATTTTCAGCTTTTTAAATTTTCTAATCTAAGTAATTAAGATTATAAATTTCCTATTATGCAGGGGTTATTGGAATTCTATGTTTTTAAATTTCATTACTTTAAATTTCTGATTTTCACTGTAATCTTTTTCTTTTATACATGATTTATTTAGAAGTCTGTTTTAAAAAAATTTTTGCAAATCTATGCAGTCTTTCCAATAATCTTTCTGTCATTAATTTTTAATTTACTTAAAATTTTTGTCTGGAAAACTAGTCAGTATAATAATAAACCTTTGAAAATTGTTAAGAATGCTTAAGCTTTAGTATGCATTAAATTAAAATATTCTATTTCTGTGTGAAAATAATATGTGTTCTCTAGTTGTTCTCAATTTTACTTTAGAAAAGCTTGCTAATTATGATATTCAAATATTTAGTTTATTTTATTAATAATCATATATGATACAGTCAAATTTCCTTCTATGAACATATTTTAGTCAGTACTGGGATATTTACTTTGGGATATTAACAAGGTCATATTATACTGATCTTGTAATTTTTTTGTATTTTGTTTTAAATCCTAATGAATACATGTGTTTTTTTATTATTATTTAGTTGATATATACTTTCTATACTTTTCTTTGACCTTTCTAGCAATCAGAAATTTTGTAAGGTTTCTTGTAAACAGTATATAGATCAATCGCCTACTTTAAATTCAGTTTAACAGTCTTTGTCTTTTAATTAATTTAGACTATTTGTATTATTGTAAGTAGTAATAAATGTTAGTTATGTTTATTTTCTATTTCTCTTAGTTTTTCTGTTTATCTCATTATTGTTTGTCTTTGTATGTATTAATCAAATTTATTTTATCCATTCCGTTATTTCCTACTACTACTCTGGAAATTTTGCACTTTATTTTTAGTTGTTTCCTTAGAAAATTTTTCTTTTAAATCCAACAAGTAAAAAAACCTTTTTTCTTCCTGCAAAAAACCACATCTCCAAAACAAACAAAAAACCAAAATAAAAATACAAGGATCTTAGAATATTTTAATTTTCAGGAATTCCTTACTGTTACTTATGTGTTGTTTTGCCCTACTTGATATTTTTTTTTATCAATTTTTGTTTTTCATCTTTAAATTGCCCAAGTTGGATTCTGTTGTTATTGTTGTTTGGATTTTATAAAGCTTAGCATTATTTGGTTTTGTTAGTATATTTACCATTGTCCTTCCTCCCTTTTTCTTTTTGTATTTTCCAATTTCTTCTCAGTGTGGTTGTACTTCTGTCTGAAGTAGGTTCCTTAGAAATTTGTGTTGAAAAGTTGATTGATGGAAAATGATCTTATTAAGTAATTTTCTATCTGAAAGCGTCTGTGTTTTACCTTCATCAGTAAATGGTCGTCTTTCACCCAGATATATTACCTTTTCTGGAACATATGATGTTATTAGCATCTTTCTTCTGGCACCTCTCAATGCTAGGAAGAAGTCGGCCTTCCATCTGATCCTTTACAGTGGGATTTTTCTTTCTTGTTGGTTTTAACATCTCTTTGTGTGATATCCTCCTTGCATTTCCTATAGTTTAAGTATGATATATATGAGTGTGGATTTCTTTCTTCTTTCTTAATGTACTCAGCATAGTGGCTTTCCTCTGTTTCTGAAAATTCTTGTCTAATATCTAGTAAAGTTGTCTTTGTCCCATTCCTTGTGTTAATTTCTTTTAGAATTCTTACTAGCTGTGCCTTCTCTGCTGTCTTTCCTTCCTAGTCTGTCTTTCACCTAAGTCCCGTGTGTTTGGATCTGACCTTCTAGGCCAATAATTGTTTTGCTAGCTGAGCATGAGCCAGTGAAACCTGTCCACTGAGTTTATTTCACTTCTAATGTATTTTATATTTTTGTTTCTAGAACACCTACTTAGTTATTTTTCAAGTCTATACCATTCTCTTTATAGTCTGTTGTAATTTATGTGTATTTAACATTTTTATTTCTTAAAGAATCTTTCACCTATTTGCTTTATATTCCATCTTATCCAAATGCAGGCACTGCAGACTTTGGGATGTGATTCTTCTGCCATGGTTTCTGCTGCCCATCATGCATTCAGCCTGTCTTGTTGTTTACTTTGTGATTTTTGAGCATGGCTCAATTTTCTCATAACTTTTTATGTGCGAATTATTTGAGGCCTGTGTTGAAAGTGTATTCTCTTGAAGAGAATTTTTATTTGTATTAGATTCTGTTAGGGCATTGGGTTGCTACCAGCTCAGAATAGGACAACTTTAAAATAATTTCTCACTTGATATTTTTTTCTTTTCTTTTTGGTACAGTTGGTATGAGTTCAGGTTGCAAATTCGCATGAGAATTGGCTAGCAATTTTCATGGGAGCTTTTTATTTTCTATCCACACAGCACAAAGTTTGAGCCAGAGTAGCTCTTTATTTTATTTTCTTATGAGGTCTTTATGTAGTTCTAGGTTATTAGTATACTGGGAGGTATCTCATAGAACTCCTGTATTCTTGGGGGTTTCTCTTGTGAGACTCCCCTCTTTGTGCTGACCCAGCCTCATCCCACACAGTCCAGTTCTGTGCAGTTCTCAGGTCACAAGGTCAAGATATTCCAGGGTTAGCAGGTGACAAGTTTGGCTTCTTTCTCTTCCTGGAATGCCATTTTCACATTGCATTTTTCAGGTTTCTGTCCCTGTGACAATATACTCAAGATAATCAACTTATGAAGAGGAAAGGCTTATTTTGGCTCAGGGTTTTGTGGGTTCTGGTCTCTGATCTGTTGGCCCTGCTGCTCTGGGCCTGTGATGAGGCATTGCTCATGATAGCGGGTGAGTCAGGGAGCAGAAGAGAGAGAGAAGGAGTCTCACAGTCCCTTCCAGGAGCATGTCCCCAGTGACCTGCATTCCTTACCCTAGACTCTACCTCCCGAAGTGGCACTACTCCGGGGACCAAGCTTTTAGCATCAGGGGCTTCAAGATCCAAACTCCAGCAGGTACGGTGGTTGGTCCCTGATGTCATAGTTTAGATGTTGTTTGTCCCCCAAAGGCTTTTGTATTGGGAGCTTGGTCTTAACAATTGTGATGCTGAGAGGTTGTATTAGTTAGAGTTCTCCAGGGGAACGGAATAAATAGAAAATGTACGTGTAGCTCTGCAAATGGATTTATCAGGTAGGCTCAGAGGGTCAGAGGCAGGAGAATGCAAAATGGTGGTCTTTGTGCTGGAGAACTGAAGGATCCAGTAGCTGCTCAAGCTAGAAGATAGAAGATGCAGAAGAAGAGGATCAAGGAGAGAGCACCAGCCCAAGGTCAAAGGTCTGGAAGCTCACTGTAGAGTCCTTGGTGCAAATCTGTGTTGGAAGGATGAAGAAACTGAAGATGGATATCCAAAGGTGACGGCAAAGACCGAAGCACTTCCAAAATGGGGATACTGCCTTCTACTTTCCCCTTTTATCCCACCCACACCGTAAGCCTATTGGTTAGTGCTATCCACATTTGAGGATAGCAGCCACCCAGTTGGCTGGCCTACTTGTCAATCATCTACAGTCATGCCCAGAACTGCTCCACTAATTTGCCAGGCCTTTCTTAACCCAAGTCAAGTTGACATGTCGTAATGAACACTCACAAAGATGAAGACCATTTAAGAAGCAGGGGCTCGTTGGGGGTGTCTCAGTCAGTTAGGGGTGTGCCTTCAGAAGATCCTGTGGGACGCATTGTCTCTGGGGCTTCCTGTCTCGAGATGCCATCCTTTCCGCTCCCATGCACCTTTCTCCTGGATGCTCCTACTAAAGCTGGCACTATGCTGTTAGCACTTCCAGCCTCCAGAACTGAGAGCTAAATAAACCTCTGTTCTTATAAAGTTAGGCTGCCCCAGGTGTTTCATTACAGTAATGAAAAAAAGGGCCTCGTGCACGCTGAGGATTTATTATTTCTTGCTCACTTGGCAGGGTATTTCAAAAGGGCTCTTTTGAACTATTTTATTGGTCGCGTTTAGTTGCTATCAGAAGGGTCATTCGTGTTATGTATTTTTGACTGTGGTTTGTTCTTTTAGTTTCTTTACTGTGTTTCCCCTTTGTTCTCTATCCCCTTTTCCATGGCCTCATGAAAGCACCCATTGTCCTAAATTAGGCTCACATCTCTACATGCGGGACGGCGGGTATGGAGGGGTGAGCAGCAGGAGGTGGATGCTCTTTGCAAAGTCACAAGCAGTCGTAAGCAGAGGCACACGATCTCTAAAACTCGCAGTCAGGTGGGGGAGTAAAGGGGCAGGAGTGCCAGTGGCACGACACTCACAGACACCCACAGTCTCCTGTTCACAGTGGGGACACATGGCCACGTGCAGACATAGCTCAGAGCCTGACCAGCACGCTGAGCTGTTCTTTCAGCCAGGGTGAAGCTGGTTTAGTGGGCAGGACCTGGTGACAAGGACACTCCACTCGGTTCCATGAAGCTTGTGAATCACCATCTGAGCACCTGGGCAGGTAGATCTGAGACCTCCTTTTCATGCATCTTCTCAATTCTGATATCGGGTAGCAGGAAAGGCTATTCATTGGGATTTTCCAGTTTTTGAATGGTGGGGAAAGGGGAATGGAGCTGATGGAAATGCACAATGGTCCTCAAAGTTTCTTGATCACATTTTATTGGCTAAAGGGAGTCCTGTGGTCCACAGGGATGGGTGAAGCACTCTCCATGGGGAGACACCCCTGCCACTCAGCTACATTGACAGTGGGGGTTGCATAACCCTTGCAAACATGGAAAATACAAGGCATGGACAAGAGAACCCCAAAAGAGAGGCCTTATTTCTGGGGTAGGGAGCAGACTCAGCCAGCAACCACTGTACCTACCAGGGTGGCCTGGGACCGACCAAATAGTGTTCTGGCCAAACACTTCTGGGGCCCCACAAAAATGGCTGGTGGTGAGCTGAAAGAGGCACAGAAAGAAGAAGCCCCACTACACGTTGGACACCCAGACACCATTAGTGCGGACTCTCCTATGTGGTGGTGACCCAGTGCAGACTCTTGTCACTTTGTAGGGACTGCTTAGTAGGCAGGTCATGGTGAAGGCTGCTGTGGAGGGAGATGTGTACTATGATACACTGTGCTCTCTCTCCACAGACAGGTAACGAAACTGAGTAAAGTGCTCCTGTCATCATATATCTATATCTTTATCTATCTATCTATCTATCTATCTATCTATCTATCTAAATATAAAGGACAGACTTAGGAACTGGCTCCTGCATTTATGAACACCAGCTGGCAAGTCTAACATCTCAGGACAGGAAGGTAGGGACACACCTGGGGAGGAGTTGGTGCTGTAGTCCAAGTTCAGAGATCATGTGGGGGTGGAATTCCTTCTGGTCCCTCTTAGGCAAGGATCACTCCTCATTCCTCTGGGACCTGCGACTGGTTGGATGAAGTCTGTACACAAGATGGAAGTCAGTCTACTTTAATTGAAGCTCATCAATTTAATGTTACTCCTATTCAACATTATCCTCTGCAGAAACATCCAGAATCATGTTACACCAGATCCCTGGGTGCAGTAGCCAGGCCAATTTCACCCATGATATTAGCATCAGGTTTGGGAGGTTGTGAAGGGGAGATGTTTGTCCTGAACAACAGATGTCAGGGCCAGCAAGTGACAGAATCTCCTGGACACCCTGTTCTTGATTTTCTTCTTTGTAACCAAGGGCCCTGGAGGGCAGAGTGACCTCACTCCTCCAGGGTCCCACATGGGCCTGTGGAATTTTGCTAAATTTTGATGCAGATGTCCTTAGTATGGGTGATCTGAGCTCACTGGTGCTGAGAGAACTTGGTTCCTGCCTGTCCACCTAGTTCATTGCTCCCTGTGCCATGTTTAGCCAGCATGTGCTCTGAGCAGGAGCTCTGCATGCTGTGGAGGGAGGACACCACACCCTCTCTGCATCTGGACACCCACCCTTTTCTGGTCCCTCTTCCAGACACTGGCAGCTCTGTGATACAGCAGGAGGTGCAGACCCAGGCAGAGCCTCCACGATCTCAGGTCCACTGCCGCATAATGGGCTGGAGAAGATGCGGGCCGGTTTGAACTTCTGATCAGATGGCCTCCGTAGGCTTCTCACCTGGGGCAGACCCCTCCAGGCCCTGTGTGTGGAGCGAAGCATGTGGGCACCCCAGGCTCCACCAGGTCCTGGAAGCTGGTTGCCATGGAACCTGCCCACCTCCCTTCTTCTCTTCCTCTCCATCCCCTTTTAGCTCTAGCTCCTTCCACTTCCTATCTTGTTCCCTGCATATGCTGTGCTTCCTGCTTCTCCTCATTTTCTCCCAGTCCTCCTCTGGTCTGGAATTCACTGCTTTTCTTCACCAGGCAAAATCCTACCCCTTTCTCAGGGGTGACTCTGGGCCCCCCAGGGAGCCTTCCATGAGTGCCAGACTACACTGAGTGGCAGGTTGTGAGTCCTAGTGACACCTGCCCTTCCCCAGCAATAGTGAATGTGCTGGGGATTTCACTCTGCTCATCTGTGTCTGTCCTGCAGGTAATGCCTCTCTCTCCCTCCTCTCTCTCTCTCTCTCTCTCTCTCTCTCTCTCTCTCTCTCTCTCTCTCTCTCTCTCTCTCTCTCTCTCTCTCTCCTGGAGATTGACCCCAGGGCCTTCACACTGAGCTACATTCTCAGCCCTTTTTATTTTGAGACTGTGATTTGCTAAGTTGCTAAGGTGCCCAGGCTGGGCTCAAATTTGGGACCCTCCTTCCTCAGCCTCCCAGAGTGCCGGGATCACAGGCATGCCTATCATGCCTGGCTTAGGTTCTCTGTTTCACGGTGAGGGCTGGGGCTCTGTGGGCACTCAGTTGGTACCGGATGACAGGAGAGCACACAGGCTGCCCTGCTCTCTGCCCACGGTCAGGAATCAGCCAGCTGAAAGTCATTACTGTCCTCAAAGGTGTGGAGCAGGAGCTGCAGAGCCCGAGGAGGCTAGGGTTTCTTGGTAGCTGGTCTGTGCCAGCCTCCCTGGCAGCTGACTTGCTCGACACCACAGTGCTGAGCAGAGCCAGGAAGGTTTTTATTTGTCTCATACCTGGAGAAATGGAATCCTGTTTCCTTGCTTACATTTATGAGTAAAATGTCCTCTTAGGTTGTTCAAAGAAGCAAGTTTTAGACCATTAACTTATTTTATTTTACCTTTTATTGGAGTTTAAATAACAAGGTGAGCGTGGAGCACAATGCGGGCGATTATGAAACCATAAACGGCATTTAGAGTCCTCAGGGAGCAGGCACAGGGCTCGGAGCCAGGGGCAGAAGAAAGATCCACTCCAAGCACAGCATTTATCTAACCTTTCCTTTAATGGAGTACCTTATAAAGAAAAACAGGGGCTCTGTGGTGGAAACTGCACATTGGCCTGTGGCTGCTGACCGGGGGACTGGGGGCCAGGGCCAGCCTCCGTGTGTCCACCTGGTTCCTTCAAAGTGACATTGAGTCGCTCTAGGGTTGCACAAGCTGCAGTGAAAGTGCCCCAGGTCAGTGTCAGGCACCGTGTTCTGAGTCTAGCAGCCACGCTGCTGACCAGTGACTTGGCAGATGTTCCAGGTCCCAGAGCCTGAGTGTCTGTTGTGTGGAACGGGAACAAGTGAGAGCCTGTCGAAGGTGTGTTCCGACAGGTAAGTCAGACAGTGAGGCCCACTTCAGCTTCACAGTGACACATATGCAGCTGTGACTTGTTACTTAAAATACCACTTTATCATTTTCCTTATTGATAATAACACATGTTGAGCAGGCTTTGGAAGAAGGGAGCGATGGAATTGGGGGAACCATGCCAAGTGTCTGGATCCACCCGGGATGGTCTGTGGTGCTTCCTCGTTTCTGTCCCTTCTAGCCACCCTCCCCACCCTCCCAGTGTGAGGCCTTTGTGATGACTACATCAGCTGGCTCTGATGTCCGGCTGTGTGGCATCACCAGGAATTCTCTTTAGCTTTGGTGGGGGCAGCTAGAGCTGCTTCAATTTCCCTCTCTCTATCATGCAGGCTTTCTGACCTCTAGTGCATGGCTATCCCAGATGCACTGATGAGAGAATTTCTCTTTCGTGTTTTTACCAGATGTGATAAAAACTACAAAGAATGCTGCCTCCAAATGCCATCCAGCGGAAGACAGGAGCATAAAAGCATGATGCTGTGTCCTCATCCACCTCATTCACTGGATCTGGCACTGTGTGATGTCTGGTTCTTCCCTGAAGTCAAAATGACCATGAAGGAATGTCTTCAGGACGTCAAGGCAGCCACCACAGTGCAACCGAAGACACTCACAAAAAGAGGACTCCAGAACTGCTTCAGGAAGTGGCAAGAATGGAGGGATAAGTGTGCTTGAAGTGAGGGGGAGGATTTTGATGGGAACTCATGCAATGTGTCTTCTACTGTTATTCTTTAAAAAGAATTCAAACATTTTCTCTATTTGTCATATGCGATATGTCAGACTGTAGCAAATTGTTCCATGCCATAGTTTTTCTTGAAATCCCCAAAGTGCACAAAACCAATTCTGAGCACGCCTGACTTGGTGTGCTAAGGTGCATAGCCACCTGCAGCATCCATTCTTTCATTCATTTAACACCTAGCTGCTGAGTCCTATTGTATGTGGTCACTGCTGGCCCAAGCCATGCAAGGTGAACGGGACACAGGTGAGCCCCGAGCAAATAGCTCCCACAAAAGAAGATAAATGTTCCCAGCAAGTCATAATGTGGGCCTGGGGCAGGAGGAGTCAAGAACCACCCAAGTCCTGAGCTTCTACCTGGGTGCTGGGCACAGGTGCTGGAAATGAGCAGACACAAATCCTGCACCCATGGTATGCAGTCCAGACGAGGCACAAATTTCAGAGAGAGGAGAAAGTAAGGGAGAGTTGACTTCTAGGTCTGGTGGCTGGGGTGGGTTCTCTGAAACATGGTCTGTGAGTAAGAACCTGGATGAAGCAAGGTGGGGAAGGGTGGGATAGAGGGGAAACAGCAATGGGATGGTTGCAAGGCCTGGCTTCGAACCTCAGCGGTATCAGCAGGGAGGAAGACGTGAGGACAGGGAAAAGCATCTGCAGTGTCAATGACTGAGGTTCTAGTGGGCTGAAGCTCAGGAGATCTGGGGAAGAAAGGGAAGAAAGAGGTAAAACTGTAGGCTGAGTTCTGAGAGCAGGACATCATCATGGCTACCAAAGAGACAGGACAGAGGCTGTCATCATCAGGTCTGAAGGTCCCCAGGGAGGACACAGGAGGAGGGGACTGAGAGCAGGACCAAGGGGAGGTTAGGGGGACACCTAACTGGACAACAAGACCACTGTGAAGGGTGGCTGGAGCAGCTGGGCAGAGGGACAGTGGGACAGAAGTGAGGGTCTTGGGGGAGCAGAGAGAGTGACCAGAGGGAACAGCTAACTTCTGGTCAGAAGAGTCAGATGTGTGACACTCCAGACTGGCGTGTTCCATGGAGGAGAGGGGAGTGTGGTCTGAGGCAGAGGCACACTGTACCAGCCGCACAGAGGTCGCACACTTCACCTGTGTGAAGGGTGGGAAGCCAGGGCATACAGGAAACTGAGTCCTTGGGGAGGAGCCTGGGTCTGCCAAGGGACAGCTCCAGGCAGCACAGAAGGAGTTGCCCAGGGTCTCAGGAAGGCTCTGGGCCATTGATCTGGTCAGCATTTTGTCTGAGCTATCACCAACTGGGGACCAATTTGGGTGAATCACTTAACCTTGTTTTTTATTTGAAATTGAGAAACATCCCCTCCTTCCTGAGATTGCCACAGATGTTAAAGAATAACATGTACATTTTATTAGGTGATGGATAACTAATTTTGTTAGATTTCACTCCCCGCTCTGTGAGCAGGTTTCTTCATTTCTAAATGTATAATCATAGATCTCTGGGCTGTCACAGGAATTAAATGACTGCAAATGAACACAGTACACATGTTCCATCTCACAAGTGTCACTCAACAATTTTTAAATTTAGCCCCCAGGCCTTTTTTGCTTTGCTTTATAAAACAGAGATAATACTGACCTTATTGACATTTTTCCAAAAGAATATTAATTACTTTAGCATAGTTTCACTGAACTTCACTTTTTAATACCAGCACGTACACACACACACACACACACACACACACACACACACACGTGCATGCACTTGCAATGCAATTTCTAAATCTACTATGATAGTTGTGCTCAATCTAATTGAAATGAAATTGGAGTTGATTTAATTATTGGAATTTAGAGAACAAAATTTTGCTGGATCCATGTGTATTACATGGAAATCCAAAAGAACCCCAAAATTCCAGTAAGTGATTAGTTCATTATGTAGACTAATTGCTTTTACAGTTATAAATAAATTCAAAATATCGCAGATCTAAAGTACACACCTGTGCACTAATTGCTTTTCTGAGAGCCGTTTCCATGGCTGCAGAGTAGACATTCTGCCTCCCACAGACGGGATGGTGCAGGTGGGCACCGCAGACTCACTTCAGCAGGGCATGGAATGCCAGACTTCAGCACCGCAGTCTCTGGACAGCTCCACGCAGAGCTGGCTAACTTAGAATTCCAGAAGAATATTAATTAAGTTTGCAAAAGATTTTTCACTGCTGAGAACACTGGCCTCAGAGACTTTAAGCAACACCTTCAGTGCCCCACAGTGTACAAAGCAACTGTCTGGAGCTGGTGCCCTGGTTCATTTGAGTCCAAATCCGTAGCTCTCGGCTCGATGCAATTGGTGGAAACAATGCTTCTTGGGAACATTTTAAAAAGAAACTAATGACCAGAACTCTGGATGCTTTAGTTAAATATGTGCATTTTAAAAAGCTTGCTTCTGCCTAAATTTGCATAATGGCTCTTTCCCATAGGCCAAAGTTACCTTTTACTCTGTTTAATAGACTCAATGTTACATAGAACCATATGCAAAATGATGACCTCAGGAGGCTCCACTTGCCCAAAATGCCTCCTTCTCTGATTGCCCACCTGTGACCTCCGTGGCTGAGTCTACTTCCTAATGGAGCTGTAGTCTTTCTTTGTCCCAGTGTCGAAGTGAAGACTCATTGTCAGATGAAAGCCCAGGGCTTGGAGAAGGGATCCTGAGTGGGGTGGGAATGACCTTCCTGTCTGTCCCTGGGGCACACAGCCCTTTCATCAGTTAGTGAGGTAGGACATCTCAGTGCACAAATGCTGGAATAAGAAAACACCTGAAACTGTGCAGCTCATCAAGATCAGAATACCAGTGGCTGTCAAGTCCAAGATCAAGTTCCTGCCAACAGCTTTGGTTGTCTGGTGAGGGCTGCATCCTCTGGGGAGGAGGAACCCTGTTCTCACATGACAAAGGCAGAGGGGCAAGTGGTTGAGCACCGTGCAATCTCTTTCATAAGGGCCTTGATTCCATTCATAGGTGAGCAGCTGTCATGGCCTCACCACCTGTAAAGGCCCCACTGCTTGGGACTGTCACACAGGCCACCCTGGAATTTTGGAGGGGACACATTCTGTCCACAACTTAGGGCTGTATATACTTTTTTCTTTTGAAACAATTAAAAACTTACAAAATGATTTGCAAAAGTAGTCCCCTTCCTTAGAGATCCTATCCAAGTTTCCCTAATCATCCCAGGGATGTCCTGTGTGGCAGAAGGTCCAAGTTTGGATTACATGTGGTGGCTCCTGGTTTTCTTTAATTAATTTCTGGGCCAGTTTCTCAGCTTTTGTTTGACTTGCACGTCCTTGAGGGTTACAGGCCAGGTATTTTGTAAAATAGACTTTACTTTGGGATTGCCTAACACTTCCCCATCATTAGACCCAGGTTCCATGTCTTTGTAGTGGTTCTTGTGGCCTCAGGTGTCCTTGAGGTCCACTCTCCTATTGTTAGTCATCACTGTAGCCATTAGTTATTGCTATGTGACAAACCATATCAACATTTAACAGTGTTAAAAATGCTGCTTTATAGTCTCGATGGCTTCTTTGATTGAAGTATAACAATTGAGTATAACAAAACGATACTGTTGTGTAATCCATGTTCTCCTTCTTACATGGATGTAGGCTTGATTATGTTTTGGGAAAATAAATAACTAGGTGTGGAATGAGAAGATCATAGGGTAGGTGTGCATTTAGCATTTAAAATCTGCCGGAGTGTCCCCATGCCACTGGCAAGGGCAGTCTTACTTTGCCTTTTGTGTGGTGGCATCATATTGAGGTTTTTAATTTGAATTTCCCCAGGGACAATGATGCCAAGCGTCTTTTCACATACTTAATTGCCATTTGTATATTTTCTTTGCTCACGCTTTTATTGTTTAAAAGTTTTATTCCTTTTGAAAAATATCAGGCTTTCCCTCCTTGAGTGTTGGCATCCTTTACATATTCTGGATCTGTGTCTTTTGTCTGATATATAATTTATTGGTATATAGGATATTTTATCCCAGTATGTAGCCTACCTTTTTGTTCTCCTAATAATGTTTTTCAAAAAAGGCACAATTGTTAACTTATTTTTTTTAGATTATGCTTTTAGTGACAATATAGCCTAACTCAAGATAAAAAAGGTTTTCTCTTGTGTTTTCTTCTAGAAGACACATAATTTTCAAATTTGTATTGACTGAAATGCATTGCCTTTGCATATCCAATTGTTCCAATGCCATTGGTGGAAAATTAAACCCTTTACACTGAGTTGCCTTAACATCTTTGTCAAAAATCAGTTGTCCATATGTTTGTGGGTGTACTTCTAGACTCTTAACTCTGTTCCATTGATATATTTCTCTAACTTTATGCCAACACCACACTATCTTGATTGCTACAGCTCTGATATCAGTCTTGGAATCAGGAAATGTTAGTAATTCTCACACGGACATCTTTTGCAAAGTTGTTGAATTTCTTTCCTTTGCATTTCCAGAGGAATCTTAGCAAGAGTTTGTTAACTTCTACAACAATTCTGCTGGGATGTTTGAGTGATACTGTGTCAAATCTATGGATCAGATTGGGAAAGAACTGATATCTTAACAATATTGAATCTTTTAATAAATGAACATATTGTATTCTATATTTACTTAGATCCCCTTAATTTCACTCAGCAATGCTTTATAGTTTCCAGTTTATAAATCTTTCACAGCTTCTGTCAAGTTTACCCAAATTACTTGATACTTTTTATGTTATTATCTCATTTTTCAAGTTTCAAAATTGGATTATTACTAACATCAAGAAAAATGGCTACATTTATGTATGGATCCTGTGTCCTGCATTCTTGGCAAACTCTACTACTAATCTAGTATTATTTTTATAGATTTCATCACATTTTCTTAAGACCATCCTCTTTTCTATGCATGAAAATGGTGCTATATCTTTCTTTCCAACTGAGATGTTTTTTGTTTCTTTTTCTTGCCTTATTTCACTAGCTAGCATCTCTAGCATGTCAAGTAGAAGTAGGTATGAATCTTTGGACTGGAAATTTTTCTCTCAGCACATAAAGATGTTGCTTTTCTGACTTCTTACTCAAGGTAATTTCTGATGAGATATTCTTATTTAAATCATTTGTGATGAGACATTGCTATTATATTGCTTGTTGGTTCTTTGCATGAAACATCTTCTTTTCTCCACTGGTTTTTAAGATTTTTCTCTCTATTACTGGTTTTGAGTGAGTTGATCATAATATGACTTGATGTTGCTTCCTTAGTCGTTCTTGTGCTTAGGGTTCTTTGAATTTCTTGGGTCTGTGGGTTTGTAGTTGCCATCGAATCTGGAGTATTTCATCAAATTTTTTTCTTTCTCCATCTCTGCACCATTCATTCTTCCTCAGGGATTTTGGTTACAACTGCACCGGCTGTTTGAGGCAGTCCCCTAGCTCACTGGTTCTCTGTTCATTTTTTGAAACTCATGTTTCCCTTTGTCTTATTCTGAGTGCTTTCTATTGCTTTGGCTTCAAGTTCCCTCATCTTTCCTCTGGCCACTTCTCTGTGCTCAGGCATTGTTGTTCTCATCTCTAGATGTGCAGTTGGGGATGTTTTTGTTGTTCATCTTTCATGAACATATGGAATTAACTCTTGAACATATGGAATGCTGTTATAATGACTGTTTTTAATGCCCTTCTCTGCTATTTCTAGCATCTGTGACATTTTGGGTTGGTTTTGGTTGTTTCTCTCCTCATCCTGGTTGGATTTCCCCCATGTCCTTCCATGCCTGCTGATTTTTGGCTGGATGCCAAGCATTGAAAATATTACCTTGCTTGATGCTAGATGTTTTGTGTCCCTAGAAATAATTTTGAGCTTTTTTTTCTGGTCCTCAGTTAAGTTACTTGAAATAATTTGGTCCTTTCAGATCTTGCTTTTAAGATTTGTTAGGTGGGAATTAGAGCAGCGCTCAGTCTACAACTAATTATTCTGCACTAATGAGGTGGGAGACTTTTTAATATGAACCCAATGGCTGATGAAAGCTGAGTTCTTCCTATCTGGCCGTGACCTGTGCTACTCTAGGTCCTGAGTGCACGTTAGTCACTGTTGCCTTGAGTCCTCTTGAGGGCTCTTTCCCTGACTTTATACTGTTTCCTCCTATTCACGTGCTGATCAACATTCAACCAAATAATCCAGGGTCCCTGCAGATCTCTGGCTTTCTGTCTGCTGTGCTCCTCTCTGGTGCTGCTTAGCAGCTCCAGCCACCTTTGTTTCCCCAGACTCTGCTCTGTCTCAATGTGGGGAATCCCCTAGGCTCTGCCAATGCACACCCCCTGAATCATTTCCTGGAAACTCTCAAAGTTGTGGAATAGGCTCCCTGTGGGCTCTCCATCTCCCAGGCCCACCTGCGTCTGGTGTCTGCAGTCTAGTGTTCTGCTAACCATTGTTTCCCATACTTTGACAGTTTTTTGGGTTGAGTTAGAGGGTTGTGTACATTCAGTCCCCAGAGGCAGAGATCTCTGTGTAATTTCAATGCCCTCATCATTCACTGACTGATTCCCCACTCTCTGCTCCACCAGCCTGGTACACCCTCATCTCCTTGCCTTTCTGTCCTAGTCCTGGATCACCCATCTCTCCCAGGAGTCCCTGTCCTTGTCCTGGTGAGCAGATGGACCCACGCAGGAGATGAAATGTTTTCTGTAGGTGTCGGTGCTGTCAGACTAGGTTAGTGAGATGTTTGGGGATAGATGTGAGAATGCACACATGCACATCTTCTCCTGTGCTCCTTTTCGTATGTGCCAAAACCCATGTGTCACCAGATCTGAAATCCCCACCCAATCCCAGGAGATCCACAGTGGTGCTCCTCTGTCCATATTTCTACCTTTTTTCTGAACTTTTGTGTCCATTGACAGAAACGGAGGGCATCAAAGTGCCCTAAGTCATATTTGAATCTTTTGGGAACCACTGCCTGCAGGGAAGGATGGGGGGAGGCAGTGGGCCCTGGCCGAGCTGAGCTGGGAGCTGCATGAAACTGGGAGAGTGTCAGGCTGGGCTCCTGTACCCTGCTCACAGAACAGAGTCATCACACTGCATCTAACTGCCAGGGAGCCTCTGCTGTGATGGCAGTGGGTCCTGTGTGGATTAAAAGGATGGCTGCCTCACTACTGGTGCCCCTGCTGTGGGGTCAGCCTGAGGGAGGAAGGACCAAGGCAAAGACAGGCGATGATGAAATCATGGCTCAGAACAGCCCCAGGGAAGAGGAGGGGCTGCCAAGGAGTTCTTATGTGTCCCTTGTTTATTCTGCCATCGGGCTGGTGGCTGTCCACCCTGCTCAGGTTCCCTGCTGGTGTCAGCATTCAGACACTGCTTGACATGGAGGACCCCTTCCCAGGGGATGGGACATGTGTGAGGGTGATGAGCAGGGAGCTCTGCTCATATGATCCCCAAAAGAGAACCTGCATCCATGGGTTGGGTACCTGGGGCTGGCTCTTGGTGGGGGGGGCAGTAACTGGAGGATGTAGGGCCACGGATTCAGTCTGTGCTAAGACAGTCACATGCCTCTATAAGCCTCAGTTTACCTATCTATAAAAGGCTGGCAGGTCTTGGAGGGGAAAGGGTGAGTAGCTCGGGGTAGGTGGCTGGACCAGCTGGACCATGAGGGCCTCCAGGGACAGGCTGTCCCCACATGGTGAGGCAATGGAAGAGAGAGGTGTGATTCTCAAGCCCCCATCCCAGGCCAGGAGTCCCCTGGGAACAGTGGCCCTTCCCTTCAGCCACTCCCAGCATGCAACTCCTGCCACTCCCACCTTCCCTCCCCAGTGCAGACCTAGCACAGAGACTGCACCTAGACTGCAGGTGCATCCTTGTGCCATGGAGAGAGTCAGCACTTCTCCCAGTTTATCATGGACTGGAGCCGTCCCTGTGCACAGTGACCAAGCTCTCTGCCTGTCAGATTCTTTGGACCACTTGTCATTACCGCAGTGTCATTATCTTGTCCTAAGTGTGAGAACCATTTCATTCCCCATTGGGAGATGGGGAAACTGAGGTGCACGGAGATTGGCCGACTCTCTGGAGGTCACGTAGCTGGCAGTGCCTGTCAAGGGCAGGTTCAGTATCCCTGGACGGTCCTGCTTGGATGGGGTGGCAAGAGCTGCACGGTGAGCTGATGTAAGGAAGTGATCAGTATTCTGGCTGTTGGAAGAGTTTTGCTGCAGCTGAGGGGCGGCAGGAACTCAAAGAGGATCATGAACCCTTTAGAAATGTAAAGTGCTGTAAATATTAACAAGAAGCCGTTTTTATAATCTCCCATTTTCCATTGTGTTGCAAATTCTTGTACATTTTCTTGCTCTCTGGGAAAGATGAAGGTGGCCTGTTTAATAACCATACTATTAGCAAGTTATCAAGTATGTGATTGCATTTCCCAGAAAGCACCTCTGCGGCTGTGGGATCATTTCACATCTGCCTTTTCCGCTCACACTCAGCAATTCCAGCCCCGCGGCTGGCACTCACGGTAGAAGATCGGCTGTGGATGGTGGTTGAGGGAAATTATTTTTCAAAGGGGGGAAAAGAGTATCCAATTTACAGATGTCTTGTGTAATGCATGAAGCAGGAATGACTCTTCCCGGCCCCGGGTGTGGATGGATTTAGCAGGCGTCAACAGAATGCAGGAATGGATGTCAGATGGAGGCAACTTCTTCATAGAAATTCTTAGCGCAATCCCAAGGTTCACTTTCTGCTGCATTGAATTTGGGGCCTTGGTCCCCGGAGCCCAACCTTCCTCCTGTCATGGTTCTCAACCCCTTCTGGAGCAACATGGGTACCACTGCTTCTCCCTCCCAGGACGTCCCAGCCCCTGGTGCTCTGGGCATGGCCTTTCCGACCTCCAAATGTTTGCCTGGCTTTTGTGAATCAAACTATGCCGCCCGAACACACGTCCACCAGAAACCTTACTAGGAAATGTTTGCGGGTGTAATTCCCTAAGGATCTGGAAACAAAATCATGCTGGAAATCTGCCAACCGATGTTCTTGTGAGGACAGGAGAGGCCACCGAGCACCAGAGGCCGGCTGTGAGAGGTCAGTGATACCTCTCTGGGCTGGGTGACTCTCACTCTATCTCTGAAGGAACCAACCTGGCCCCTCCTGTCTCCTGGGTTCCTGAAATGGAGGTAATGAGAGTCTGTTGATTAACCAACCGCACATTTTCTGTGCCTTACTAGGGCAGTGCTGGAGGCTAATGCACCTGGAGACCCCCCCATCAACCATCCAAGCACCCCCTGGTATAAGGCCTATGTCCCCCAAGTGTCCCATACCCACAACTTCTGAACACATCATGTGGCAGAAGGGCTTCCCAGGCAGACAGGATCAAGCAAGGGATCTGAAGCTGGGAACCTGGAGTGTGGCCATGTATCCTTATGAAAGGGAGGCAGGTGGGAAAAGGAGAGACAGGAAGACAAAAGTGGAGGTTGAGCGATGCACTTTGGAGTGGAGATGGAGGAAGGGGCCGCAAGCCAAGGAATGCAGGGGCCTCTACAAGCTAGAAAAGGCAAGGAGCAGAGTCTGCCTGGAACCCCAGGGGAAAGCAGCCCCGTGGTGATTCTGGAGTCTTGGATGTGTGAACGGTAAGGTGAGCAAGGCACTCTGCTTGTGGAGCTTTGTTATGGGAACAGCGTAGGTTCCTCTTGTGGGCACCAGGACCAAGATCCAGGACAGGATTGCACCCACCCACCTGCCCTGCTCACTGTCTGTTAGGGTTCCTATCTAGATGTCCTCCTAGATCCTCAGGTGCTCATAGGTGAGGTCTCAAGAAGGTGATTTGATTATGGGGCTCACAACTGACTTCCTGTTAGGAGGTGGGCCTGGTGGGAAGAGATGGTCACTGTGGGCATGGCCTGGAAGGGTTTTTCTCCTATCCCTGCTTCTCACTTCATTCTCTGCTTCCCGTCGGCCATGCTGTGAGCAGCTCTCCTCCTCCGTGACCCTCTGCCATCCTGTTTCTGCTTTGGAGCCAGCCAACTATTCAATGAAACATGAGTCAAAATCAACTTTTCCTCCTTTAAGGTGTGCGTGTTGGGTATTGTGTCTCAGTGGTAGGAGAGCGAGACCCTATCAAGCCCCACTGACTGCCTCTGCATTGACCATGAGCCCGTCTGTCTCCCGATTCCCACCATGACCTTCTCCCCAGCAGTGCTCAGTCCTTTGCTGGCACTTCTCCCATCCACCTCATCTTGATCTTGAATTTGTGGATTTTGCTTCCAAGGATTCACCCCATCTCAGACTGAGAGTATTCAGAAAAGTGGTTCTTCCTTAGCCGCCTCTCAGCAGCATGCACATTACCATGGGTGTGAAAGTGTGCAGGTCAGATGGAGACGCCACACCAGTTCACATGGAAGACCAGAGTGTCTGCAGACTGGGTGTCTGTGGGGGTCTTTGAACTCTGTCCTTTTGGACAGCATAGTGGGGCTATATTTCATGGTTCTGCAGGAAACTGGCAAAAATCTTCACCATGCTGGAGACCAAGCCTAAGCTTCACCACAGCCAGAGGCCAGAGGAGGGGACACCTCTGCCACCTCGGGCCCTCTCTGGCAGGAGCATGCATATCCAGTCTCAGCCTTTGTGTCTTCTGCTCCCCATGAGACGCCCCCCGAGCCTGAGGTCCCTGGATGGGGCTGTCTGTCTCTTCACAGCAGTTGCTGTCATTTGTGGCGACATCATACCGTGTCCATGTCTGTCTCCACAGGCGCAGGGCTGAGTCATCAGGGTGAGACTTGACCCATTCTGCTCAGCCCTGACCCTGAGCTCACCCTTGGTGAGTGAGTGCAGTGAACCCTGAGCAGCACCTGTCCTGAGGGGCCTCACAGAGTTGCCCACCTGCCCAGGTGTAGCCTCTCGGCCCCACTGGGCATCAGCCCCAGCCCCCAGGTCATCTAAGTCCGCCCGGGACTCACAAAGATGCACAAGGATGGCCCTGCCCTGAGTCTCTGATAGGCAGCATGCAAACAGCCCAGGAATCTGTGGAGCATTCTGGAAAGGCACCCTGTCCAATCCCTACGTTAGTGTTGGGCTGCTAGCTGCAAAGTACCTTTTCCTTCCTGGAATAGATCCTCTGCCCACGGGGCAGGAAGCTGCTCTCTTGCTTGCTGTTTCAGCCTGGCTTCCCATCTGGGGGTCTTGCTGGCTTGCGGGCGATGTTCCCTTGGTACCGGCGGATCCCGCCTCCCCTTTCCTAATCAAAGCAGCCACCCGTAAGCCCTTACCCAGGCACTTCCTCTCTCTAACCCTCACCCACACAACCACTACCCTTGCCCTAAATCACCCAGGGCCAGGAGCCAGAAGAGCAGGGACAGCCCCATGGCCCAAACCTGCAGATTCTAAGCTGCCTCGATGTCTCTCCCATGGAAACCAGAAAGGCTGGGCCCCTGATCCCAGCTGACCCTGACACCTTCCAGCTTCGGACCCACCCTGTCCTTTCTGCAGTGGCCCTATTTATGGCATGCCTGTCACTTCTAGGGAAACTGTCTTGAAGTTCCCTTACAAACTGAGACCCAGGCACAATCCTTATGGTTTTAAATTTTTACTTATTTATTTTTTTGGTACCGGGGATGGAACTTGGGTCCTTGTGCTTGCACAGCAGGCGACGAAACCACTGAGCTAAATCCCCGGCCCCCACACAATCCTTATTTTTAATACACTTGGAAATAACTGCAGGGAAATAAAGCAGGAGAGAGGGGTTTCAATTTGCCAGGAAGGGTGACATGGGGGTGAGCAAGTCTGGCAGGGACCATGGTGCCCTTGCAGAGAAGCCCCTGTCACTGAGTGAGGGCTGTCTCTGGCAAGGGCTCCAACAGTTACCACATGGCACTCAGGGCTGGGTCCCTCCTCAGCCAGGCAGGCCAGCTACTGGCAGCTCCCCAGCCTCAGGAGCATGTAGACATCTTCTTTAATGACTTCGATATGTCTACATCAAGCCGAGCACAGTGCTCGGGCAGAAACCTTGTTTCTGGGGAGGCAGCCTGGGCCTGTGGACTGACAGGAGCTTCATTTTGTGGTTTATTCCTCCTGCCTTGCTTATGAAATCAATGTATCTCCTTATGATAATAAGTAATCAAAATTCAATGAATAAAGTAGTGAACTCTCCCAATAAAATGCACTGTCTGCATCCTCAGAGTCATCGAGTGGGCGCTGATATTTGTTCTGAGCTCCCTGGGGACTGCTAAGCAGGGCCTGATCTGCTGTCAACTGTGAGCTGCACCGCTACGCTGGTGTTTCTGCAGCACCCAGGGGTAGCTGGCCGACGGTTTTGATGGCTTCAGTTTTTGCTGGGCAACCCCATAAAGAAGTCTTTTAAAATGCATCTTTGAAATTCTGGCACTGTCGCCTCCAATAAAAGCCATAGAAGGGAAATTTCAATAAGATAACTCAAGAACATTTAATTTTCTGCTCCTTTGGATCTGCTATCTTATTATGGCCATTCAGTTAGCTAATAAATGTCCAATCCTGTCCAATCTTAGAGAGTGGAGAGGCTGGGATTTAAATAATTGGATGGAGTGTCTAGGGGGCAGCCTTAGCGGAGGCAGCAGACGTAACTGGTGGGTGCAGTGTCCAACCTGATTTTTCAAGCTGCTTTGTCTCATCCTGGCCTAGCTGTCCCCTCCTAGCCCTGGGCAGACATCCTTACCTGGAGCCCGGGGGCCTGTGTGGGAGGGGCAGGGACAGGAGTGGGGATGGTGGGGTCCTGATTTTATTCTCAGGGGAGGATGGGTCTGCACCATGAGCCCAGTGGTGAGACCAACCCTACCAAAAGCTTCATCATCTGGGGTGACCCTGAAGCTGCACCCTGCCAGGTTTGCCAGAAATGGACTTGGGGTGATTTTCGGCCATAAGCACAAAAGACTCTGTTTACCCAGGAGTTGGCAGATGGGCAGTCAGACGGCCTTCGGGGTCATGGTGGGGCCAGGCTTGACTGAGTCCTCTTGCTCCAAACCACCTTGCTCAGGGGCCTCCCTGGAGGGGCTCTAAGGGGACCATCTGGGCCATGGGTCAACCCCAGGATAGGTAGAGAGGCTGAGGAGGCGAGATACAGATCTTCCCCTAGCCTTGGGAGGGAGCCAGCCCCCAGACACCTTGGCTTCTGCATGGAAAGACCCATTTTGGGTTTCTAACCTCCAGAAAAGGAAAGCAACAACATGTATGATCAAGACACTCAGTCTGTGGTCATTTGTGATAGTGGCCAGGGGGAACCCATGCAGTTCCCATCCCCGTAAGGTGAAAGACTTCGGTGAGTGGAGTCAGCTTAGTCATGTGCTTGTTCCCACAAGATAGAGGCAGGGCGCTGATACTCTGGAGAGCAGATGTTACGGGTGTGGGGCTGAGCCCAGCTCTCTGTACCGAGGCCATAGGAATCTGCTGGGGATGGAGGTGGGTATGGCGCCCCCTCTAGGCACAAGGAGGAAGCCTGGGTGCGGGAGATGGTCTGGGCAGAGAGTGAGGGCCAGAGTGGGCGCCATGTGCCCCGCCCTGGGCTCAGCACAGTGGGCCAAGATGGAGTGGACCCGGCTGTGTGTGTGAGTGTGTATAAGGCAGGCAGACCCATACACTTGTGCACGTGTTGGTCTCTTCGCCCACCGAGTGTTTGCTTTGTCCAGGGTGCTGTATGAGTGCTGAGCTCAGGGTTCTCCCTGTCCCCAGGGCTTCCAGGCCTCCAGGATGAGGTGGGCCTCTAAGAGTCTCCTCGGGGGCTGGGGTCCTGTACTCAGAGGATGGACAGTTGTCTTGAGGATATTCTAGGGTGCTGGACTCTGCCTGCCCTGCACATACAGTCTTGGTGGATGCACTTGAGCACACACACACACACACGCACGCACGCACACACGGCAGAACTGGGACCAGGTGGATGTGCAGAGGTGCAGAAGGAGCCCTGTTCTGGGGGTCTCCAGCAGCTCTGGTGCGGGGGTGATGCACCTGTTGATGAGGACCTACTTTCATCCTCCATGAGGACTTTGGCTTCTCTGGAGCCCCACTGTACAGATGGGGAAACTGAGGCTCAGAGTTTGGCTGCAGTGGCCCAGAGCAGAAGGCAGGTCTTGACTGCCTGCCCAGTCCCTGCAGGCATCCTGCACTGATCTCTGGGCTAGACACATTCCAGTGTTCCCCCCAGGGATGAGGTGCAGAAATGCGTGCTGCAGGTGGGGTCAGGTTTTTTGATAAGCAACATGTAAGCAGCCTGATGCATTAAACAGAAATCGATGCATTTCTGCCTGCAAAGGATGCTTAATGCCCTGCCACTGCCCATGCTATCTGTTCAGGCCAGGAAAGAGATGGCTTCATTTCCCCCATAACTCTTGCTAGCACAATTCCATTGTTTACTTTGTGACACAATGTGCCATCATTAATCACTCGGGGAGAGAGGGATGGGAGCCGCTGGCTTGAAAAGTGTGCCAGGACTGGGCTTGGGCATTGATGTTCCCTCAGCTGCAGGGCCCCTCACTTGGTGTGGAGCTTGAAGACTCAGCTGCTACTGGATGTGCTAGGCCTGCTGCCTTTTACCCAGGGCTTGGCTGTGCCTGGGCCTCTGTACCTAGAGCAGGATTTCCCACAGTTCCCATGGTTGGCTCTGAGGGACCCTGTGGAAGCCCCAGCTGGTCATGCTCGTCCCAGGAAATAGATACCATTAATTTGCAATCATCTCAAGTGTGGTAGAGGCACTACTGCGTTACTGCTAATTGGCAATAAGAAATGCTAAATGGAGCAAAGTTTCATATTAATGAGCCGTTTATCAATACTAAGCAGACTGGCTACCTCCTTCGATCACTTGATTGGTGTGGGCCTTATTTATGTCATTGACATCTCCTGGCTATGAAGCTGGCTGTCTGTTTGCAGCTGCCCTCCTGGTGGCCTTGAGCTCCCTCCTTTCCCCTCATTTGGTTTTTAGATCTCTGTTTACAACAGCTTCCCAAAGAGAAGCATCCCTTGCCTGTGAGGTGCTGTTTTAGCCCTTTTAACTTTTATTCGGGTTTGAGGCTCACAATGCACCATGCTCCGGGCCAAGAGACAGGCTCAAGGTCAAAGAATGTGCAGGATGGGCCTGGTGTGCAGAGCCTGCAGCATTCAGGGCACAGGAAGAGGCTGGAGCACTTGCACTGGCTCCTGGGAAGGCCCAGTCCAGCTAAGGACAGCTGAGGGCATCTAGGAACAGCCTCCTTCCTCGCTGAAGCTCTGGGCCACACAGGAGCTGTGTCTGCTTCCTGTGACTGCAGCCATAGCTCACCATCTATGACAGCCCCTGGGGCTGAGGCCCTGGCCAAGTCTCTTCCTCTCTCTGAGACTCTGGGCAGAGTCCTTCCTTTCCGGTGTCCTTGGCTTGTGGACCCATCGCTCCAGATGGACAACCTCTGTTGTCTGTAGCCCTGCGCCTCCTCTTGTCTGAGTCTCCTCTTCTGTTCCTTATGAGGACACTTGTCACCGGATTTAGGCCACCTGGATAATCTAGGATGACCTTGTCTCAAGGTCCCTAACTCCATTACATCACCAAAGACCCTTTTTCCAAATATGGTCCCATCCCGTGGAACATGGCATAGCTTTTGGGGGGTCCTAATCTGCCTCTTACTGGGGTTTTAGGGTGCTCTCCTTTTAGAGGTGATTTCTAGGTTCTTTCTGTCCTGAACAAAAAGAATGAAATAAGTACAAACAGTGGCAATGTTTCACATTAATTAAAGGTAGGAAAAAAATGGGCTCTACAGAGTGAGTTTAGGCCAAGTAAAAGTAGGAAAAAGGGAGAAAAATAAAACTAGAAATACCCCCTACTGTGAACGGTAGGCCACCTGAAGACACCATAGTGAGCCCTTAATAAGGACTAACCTTTTTTAATATTTCCCATGCTGCCCTCATGCCCAGATCACCCTATCAAAATCCTGCTTGAGTTCTCGAGAGAAGTCCACATGCAGGTCTCTGAGAATTGTTCTGTGCATGTATCCCAGGATGTTGTCATGCCTCCCTTCTCAGCCAGTTTTAGCCATACCCTATCTCCCACACCCTGCAGAGGGTGGGCAGGTTGATGCCTCTGGGTCCCTGTCCACTGGAGAATTGGGGTCAAGTTCGAGGGCAGCAAGAACCGTTGTGTCCCATCACAGAGATCATAGGAAAACTGAAGACACACAAGTGACTATTGATTCCTCTATTTGTCCAACAAGAAGCATGAGCAACTTTCCAGGACCACAGCTGGCAATGTCTGTCCCTATGCTTGAGGGTGGGAGAGAGACCACAAAGCTAGTATTTGTGATAAGGAATCCTAAGTCTTCCCTGCTCAATGCCAGGGACTCCACCACGTGCAGCCTCATCTTCTGGTTTATTGCCCCCACCCCAATTTTGACAGATGAGGTACAGATGCCGGGGTGACTATTTGGCTAGGGATTGGAGAAGCAATCTGTGGTCTTAGAGAAGCAGCCGGACGGGGATTTGGAAACCAGACGAGGCACAGACCCGGCCTGGCCCTTGTGCACTGAGTTGTTAGACTCTGTAATTTGGATGTCATTGCTGTGTGTGTCAAATGAGAGACAGTCGCTTGGCTCCTAGGACGCAGGAACCATGGGGTGCCAGTCCACTGTCAATACGGGAAGGGGGTGCGAATTGGCAGCATGAAGCCTCCGAGCAGAGATGGCCACGGAGTCCTGGACTCGCCCTCCCAGAGAGGAGCTCATTTCCCTGCCGGTGCCCTGGGCTGGCTCTGCCTAGGGTGCTGCACATGAGACACTGAGGCTGGGTCGGACCTGGTATGTAAGCTGACTGGCAGCTGGGGCTCAGGGCAGCTGGGCTGAGCAGCAGTGGGGTCCACATCAGGGACTACAAGAGCAGAGGGCGTGGGTGGTGGCACCGGAGGAGCTGATTGGGCTCTGGCCCTGCTCCACAGGTCAGTGGTGTGCAGTGCCCAGGCCCCTGGGGAGGGTTTGCCTTGCGGCTTGGTGAACAGAGTGCGCATGAGTGAATGAATCCGAGCTCACTGACTGACGTCACACGTGTCTGCAGTGTCCATCTCTACACATCAGACTCTGGGATCCCTTATCTGGGCTTCCATATTTACTCTCCTAACCCAGAGTATTGTGGATCGTTGGGCTGTAATTAGTGGCCTTCTCCACTGTGGCCAATTGTATTACAGAAATATTTTCCCCAGCTGGTAAGGGTGGGGCTCAGACTATGAAGATTTATTCTCCGGGAACACCTGGCCAGGCTTCACAGGCTTGGCAGAGGTGCACACACTTGACTTTCTCTTTTCATGCAAATCCTCATCACCTCAGGGGTGCGGGGAGTGGGTTTCCAGGCAGGGAGAAGAGGCAAACCAGCATGGGAAGGGGGCGCTCACGGGAGAGGGTTTGGCACAGGGCCCTGGGAGTGAGAGACCAGACTGCTGAGGGGCTGAGGAGGCTGGGAAGAAGGGAAATTGGTGGCAGCGGCCGAGAGCACAGGAGCCAGGGTGTCTAGATTACCCAGCGGGCCAGTCCTGCGGCCCTCCTGTCTCCTGATCTCTTTATCTCCAGGGTGCTGTGAGGAGGCACCTTTCCCATGTGCTCTGTGCAGCAGGTGCTGGGCAGAGTGGGCCTGGGTGCCTGGCCCCCAGCTCTGCAAGGGTGGCATTTTGCCCTGGACTCCTCCGGGCCTCTCTCTGGGCTCAGCTCTTTCCAGCTGATGGTGGCACCCAAAGACACGCTCACCCTGGCTCAGTTTCCCTGCCCTGCTCCCACCCAGCCCCTGGCCACAGACCTCTAGGTGTCGCTGTCTCAGGTGCAGGAAGGCCTCCTGGGGCGGGTGGGCGGAGCAGAGCTGGCTGTGCACTCTGGCACCTCCACAGCCCTCGGGGTCCTCTGTGAGCTCCATTCCGTCCGAGCTGTATCCTGTGCCCCTGGCCCTGGCAGCCAGAATGCGTCCATCCTTCTCTGGGTGCGGAGATGTGGGAACAGGCCTGGGTGTCCATGCCCCAGCTCCGGGGAGTAGTTATCTCCCTCAGCAAGGGGCACTGGCAGCTGGGGAGATTTGGGCTGCCCAGTGGGTCAGCAGGGTCCTCTCGAGGGAGGCAGGAGAGTGACAGGAGGCTGCGGCAGGGTGCAAGCAGAGGTGGAGGGGTGTGTCTCGGTGGGAGGGAGGCCAGGGCTCAGTCCCACCCCACCCGAGCCCGCAGGGTGCTGGCCGGGTCTGACAGAGTCCAGGCTGAGTGGCTGAGTGGCAGCTTATGCGGGGACTCGGTCCCCAGGGCAGGTGACCAGCTCTCAAGGGCTCTGCCTCACGCGTGGACCCCTGTCCCCTTGTCAGGAGTGGGGCTGCTCTGCAGGGGGCGGCTCTGTTGGAAATGTCTGCACTCACCCCACCCTGGCTCCCCGGGACACGATGGGCAGGGAGGCCTCCTCCTCAGAGGGGCCCTGCAGACTTGGACCCTGCACCAGCCTGCCATTTGGTGCCAGCAGCAAAGAACGGAGCAGGACAGCGACCCACAGGAGCTCTGTGCTCAGGAGGCAGATCTCATGGGGTCAGGCCCAGCTTTCCCCAAGAATCTCCTTCTGCCAGCCCCGTTAGGTTGGCCCAGGGTCCAGGGGCAGAACACAAGGCCCTGCAGGGACTGCAGGGTGTGATGGCAGCATCTGGGTCCTCCCTCGAGGGCAGTTGGCTGGTGGGTGGGCAGGAGGATGTGGCCTCCTGAGTTCTCTCCCGGATGTCCCTGTGGCCAGCAGGCTGTGGGGGGACCTTCCCCTGTCCTGCCCTCAGTGAGCATCCGACTCTGAACACAAGAGCACGGCCTATGCCTTCCCTTTACCCCCATCATCAAGGAAGGGGGAGATGCAGGGAGGGGCAGAGAGATCCCTTGGGGGAAGCAGCCAGTGCTGGAGGATCTGGAGAGGGAAGCAGGTGAAGACAAACAGATTTCAGGATTCCAGGAGAGTGGAAATGATCCAGCCTGGTGAGCTGCATTTTTAATAGCACAATGCTGCTGCTGAGAAGTGACAGGAAGCCTGGGTGGCATGAGCCACATTGGTGCCTTTGCAGTGTCCTGGGGGTATCCTTGCTGATGGGAGGCAGACAGCGTTGTCCCAGTCAACCATGCTTTGAATGACTTCTGCTGGGCCCTAATGGATGCTGGTGGTGAATGGCAGAGGCAGGGGATTGCTGCTGTGGTACGGCCTGGCTTGCATCTCCAGGACGACTGGAGTTGGAATGTCCCCTCTCCAGAGCCACAGGCCTGTCCTCTCCCAGGGCACTGAAGGCTGCTTTTCTCCATGAGCGACATGAGTCAGGGTGGAAGGCCTGAGCGGTGAGTTCAGATGTCCAGACTCAAGACTCAGGGTCCAGGAGCTTTGGACTCCTCCCCTGGACCTCCTCTGCACTGCCCATTGCCCAGGACCCTGGCTTTGTCCGGGCTGTTGACCTGATTCCAGCCAGGAAGCCTCACGTCTCTCGAAGAGCTCTTGGGGTTCCTTTGTGAGATCTGCCTCCTTGCATCCCTTCCCCAGTGCACACAGCTGGTTTTGTTGGTACAGCCATGACTGCTGTCACCATGGCAGCCTCAGAAGCCCTTTCCACAGTCTTCCTCTGGGGTCCTGGCGGCACAGAAGAGGGTTCACAGACCTGCCCTAACTTGGCTCCAGGGGTCCCTGTGGCCTGAGGGTGTTCCTGCCCCTGATGTCTTGATGAGCTGGATACCAGCTGGCTCTCACCACCCGCATCCATACGTCCTGCTCTGCACTCCAGGAGCAGTTCTGTGGCTGCATCCTGTTCATGCAGCCGTGCACAGCCCTGGCAGGAGACAGAGATGGGGTGGGGTCTTCCCGGGATGTGACCCTCCTGCTCCCTCCTGTGCCCCAGCCTGTTCTTCCCTGGCGGCTGCCCTCACCAGCTGGGGTGGGCTTATCTCCAGTGGGGCTCTCCATCTTCCCTTCTTGTCCCTACATGTACCCCATCATCCTCCTGTCCACCCCAAGGGGCTCAGGCTTCTGCTGCCCCTGGTTTTCCTGAAATGACACCATGATTCCCAGGGTGCAGTTGTTTACTGACAGACCCCAGCTCCTCCTGCTCAGCTCAGACTGTCCCCACCTGCCTGGCTTCCTGCTGCAGGATTCTTTCCCATTCCAGCCGCACCTGCTGGGCACTCGGGGCACTTCCCTGACCGTAAGCCCCATCTCAGTGCCCCCCTCAGAGGCCCTGCTGTCCCTGGCTTCATCTTCCTATTGCTGGCCTGCCTTGTGCAGCCTGGCTCTGCCCTAAGTGGGTCCAGGGGATGAAACTGTTCTCTGGCTTGGGACTGGAGTCACACATTCCCTCGAGGGTTTTATTTGCTCCACACTGTCACCAGGGCACAGATGGCTGTGGCCCGCCCTCCCTGGGGTCTGCCTTGTACCAGGGCAGTGCCTGGGGGTCTAGGAGCTCTGAGCATTGGACACTGTGACCTGCTGTCCTTCCCTGTCACCGTCCTCCCTGGGGTCCTCACACCTTTCCCACCCCACCTGGAACAAAAGGCCCTTGGCGTGGGTGAGACTGGGCGGCCCCCTTCCCACGTCCATGCTCTGCATGCACAGAGCTTGTCCACCCCGGCCAGCAGCCAGCAGTGTCCTCTTTGCTGAGGATGCAGGGAGCTCTGTCCTTGGTGTAGTACTTAGTCCCTGGGGCCACACTGTGTGTCTGATGTCCCTTCTGCATGACCCCCTGCTTGGAGATGGCCCAGGCCATCTTCTTAGGGAGGGCAGCCTTCCTCAGCTGTCCAACACATGTGACACCCAAGCCTGAACTAGGGACAGAGAGGTGAGGAGCTGTTGCTTGTCTTTGAGAACCATGAAGGAGGCTGGGAACAAGTGACACCACATTCCCTTTCTCACTGTTGGATTCACAGCTGAGCTCACAGAATGCTAGTGCTCCATCTCACCCCATCCTATGCAACTGTGCAGTGGGGCTGCCATTGCTCTGTTGTAGATGAGACCAGCAAGAGGGGCAGGTGGCAGGCACAGAAGCTTCATCTGAATGAGACTTTTTGTCCATCCAGAAGCCACATCACATAAGTACTGTCACACCTGTCCCTGTGCCCAACACTGGCCCTGTGTGGGACACAGCTGTGCAGTAAGGACAGAGCAACAGGCAGGTCCCTCCCGGTCAGGTTTCTTGGATGTGGATCATGGCTCTGATCCCATTTCCTCCTTTAGTTTTGCCAGCCTGGCTGGGGGTCTGTCCCCCGCTCCTTCCTTCTGGTCCCCAAGCCCAACCCCAGCCCAGGAGGGGCTCTGTCCCTGGTGATTAGGGTTTCTTGAGCAGCCCATAGCATGGCACCTGTACTCACCTGGGGCAGCGAGAGCTGTTTCTTGTGGGCTGGTGTAAAATGAAGATGCATGTGGAGGGCTTGTGCCATGCCGAGCAGGCTTCACTCCAGCTCAGCCTTTCCCAGTGGACACGCTGGTCACTGGGGAGTGCCTGGCTTCCTCCTGCAGGTTGGGCTTATCTCTAGGATGGCTGTGTCCCTGTGTGTGGGGTCTCCACTGGTCTAGAGGCCCAAGTAACCCCACCAGTTGCCCCATGCAGCTCTCAGTTCCCTGTCTTGGGCAGCACCAGGCAGCTATTATCCTGGTCAGACATGCTGGCTGCAGATGTCCTGGTCTCGGGGATGCAGAGAGGCCTGGAGTGGTGGCTGGTGTGCAGGTGGACAGGGACAGGGCCCAGCCTTCTCCTGTCAACACAGGGTCCTGATCAGAAGCTGGGTCCTCTGGGGCCAGGGAGGGTGGCAGCCAAAGGTGGGGTCACCTCTTGGGGTCACCCATCACATACTTGCTTGGACACCCCCCCCCAGCTCTGTGTGACACTGCGTGTGGGCAAAGTCTCCTCTGGTTCTGGTCCATTGTCCCTCTGGCAGAACGGGTCATGTGCCACCTTCTCACCAGGCCAACAAGAGAGAGCCTTGCAGAACGGATAATTAATTTTGGTAAGTTAAATGGGTTCGCTTTTGTCCCCAGTAAAGCTCGCACTGGGAGTGAGATTCTTTTAAAGACTCCTGGGTTGAGTTTTACTTCTGCACTGGGGCCTTCAGCTGCTTCTGAGCTATGCAGGTAGAGAGCTAGAATAAACATGGCAGACACACTGGGTACTGGGGATGGCTCTGGGACAGCTCCAGCAGACGTTCCATGGCCCATGGTTCTCAGGACACATCACGGCATCGATCACCACCTTTCAAATGTCACTTCAGAGGCATGTGGGTTCTCCTAGAATACTGCATGGCTTCCGAGACCCAGGACAGTGCTTGTCAAACCCATGGTCCTCAGCAGTCTGCAGGAACACTGCAAAGCCAAGTCCAGAAACCTGCTCTGTCATGTGACGCCAGTGTTTGCCACAGCCAGCTGGGTCTTCTCTGTCTCTATGTCTTCAGGGTTCAGAGCAGAACCCAGTGCCTGGTGCTCAATATGTGTTTGCTGGGTGAATAAAAGAAGCAGTGACTCTTCTCCAGATCAGGTAGGAGGTGGCAGTGTGGGAAGCCAGGTCGCTGGCTCTGTGGGGACAAGGGCACACAGGATGCACACTTTCCATCATTTTCTCAGCACCGTTACTCTACACCGCGCATGCTCAGTAAATACCGGCGGAAAGAACATCCATCGCACCTCCCGTCAAGGAGCTTCTGATGTGCGCTTCTGTCGGTTGTGATGACAGAAGGCCTGCACAGGCCAGTGTTCCTTTGATAATTCCTCAAAGCACCTCTCAACATCTCTTCCGTGTGATCTCTCTGAGAGTCGCCGTGCTGTGGCTGGGGGACATCTCTTTGGTTGAGCCTAGATCCAGCCGCCGCCTTGCACTGGGGGTTCAGTATTGAAGCTGTCCCTGTCTCCCTGCGCGATACTCACACCCTCACCAAGTGGCTCACGCTGCGAGGGGTGTGTGCAGTGGAAAAAGGCCTCTGGTGTCTCCTGGGTCTTGCTCGCTTGTTGAGTGGAAAGGCAGGAAAAATCAGCTGCACCACTTAGATTGTTTTCTAGTTCCAAGCAAACAGAGTTGAAATGAGAAATGAGAGTCACAGGTGAGGCGACTTACCCTAAATGCTCTATTCAGATCTACCAGTTAGGGTAGGGAGGAGGTTCCTGATTGGGTACGAGAAGCAACATTTTATCATTGAGTGAGCAAACCAACTTACCAACCTAACCTCCTACAAACCAACCAATTCACCAACCCCCCACCGACTAACCAGCCGGCCAACCCAATTTCCCAACAATCGCCCAACTAACCAATTAACCAGCCCCCAACCCACCAGTCCTCTACCAACCAACCAGCTGAACAACCAGTGAGGCCGACAACCTGCTTCATCTGCAGAGCTTCTCCAAGTGGGGCCATGGAAAGGACTTGGCCAGGTGGAAAATGCTGGGGACAATGTGGTACAGGTAAGCACCCCGAAGGACAGGTATGTTATGTCTGGTGCTGCCTCCTTATTCCTTTTCTACTGTGGCCTCAGTGCGGATGTGTTCTTATGTGCTCCACCACCTCTTTGTGCCTTCGTGGTCCCCCAGAACTGCCCCTCCTCAGTGTTCCCTGTGGTAGCAGCCTGTGTTGTCTCTCGTGGCAGTTTGACTCGGCCCTTAGGACTCCATGGCTTTGCTGGGGCTGTTTGGCATGAGGAGAACAGAGAAGATTGGAGGGAATGTAGGCCTGCTCGGCTAGGGTTCTGATGACCTTGACTCATCCTGGGCATCTGCATGGGCACCTGCCTTGGTCACTGGGCACTGGAGGTTGACCATGGTTTAGAGTTTAGCAGCCAGGGCTCTGAGCCTCGCAGGCAGCCATGCAACAGCTACATGACTTTGCACCTTTTCTCAGTGGCAGCCTCCTCCTGCTGAAATGCGGACTGCAGTGCATACATGTAAAGGCATTGTCCTGTAGATTCAGTGAGCTTCATGTGACAAGGACCAGGAGGTGGCCAGTGACTGCAGCTGGCCATTTTCCGAGGCTCCTTCTCTTCACTTGTTGTATGGCTCCATCCTTCCTTTTTGTTCACTGCCCTCCAGCACTCCCTGAACCTGCACTGTGTTCCTGGTATGGGCCCCATGCTGGGGACACACAGGAGCCTGAGACACGGGTCAGATCAGAGAGGCAGGCCAAAACAGAACGTGTTTGCCAGAGGTGCCTTGTGAGGAATGTCTTCCCTTCCCTCCATCTCTGTCGTTACCTTCATCCAATTTCTGCTGCTCAAACTGAATATTTGAGGTCAGGAAATTTATACAGACAGGAACTTTATTTGGCTCAGGAGTCTAGAGGATGGTGTCACCCAAGGACACAGCTCTGGCATCTGCCTGGCACCTGGGGAGGGGCTTGTACTGTGTCAAACATGGCAGAGGGCATTGCACAGTGAGGCAGAGCAAGCACAGGGCTGGGTCTCTTCCTCTACTCCAAGTCACCTATGCTGTCCGGGGTGCCCCACCCCAGTGACTCCATCTGACCCTAACTACTTTCCAAAGGCCCCACCTCCAAAAGCAGGTAGCGTGAATTTGAGGATTAAGTTTCCACACAGCACTCTTGGGGACACAGGTAAACCACAGGATCTGTCTTCATGGTGCATACTCTCAGCCCTTCCTTGTCCAGAAATGTCCTTCTTCTGCCTTTAAACTCCTAGTGGCAGTGGTCAAGATAGCTCTCCGCCCCTCGTGGTTCTACATAGTACAACAAGCTCACCTCCCCCAGGGGGAGGGCTCACAGTTTCCATTCGTCACTAGGTCCAGTGTGGAGAGCTGATGACCAGTCAGCCACATCTGGATCCCTCAGGTGGACCAGGTGCCAAGTCTCACCTCTATTGATGCATGCACTGTGATGCAGAGAAATGGGGTTGCCACCTGTCTACACATGAGCACCCAGCCAAGCCTGGGGAAAGGACCCCAGAAGACCACAGTGTGTTTCTGTGGCTGACGACCAGGCCAGGGTGGCATGGTACAATCACCCCCCCCCACACACTCAGTCTACGTTCTACTCCGTGGTCAGGCTGTCTGTTCACGCCTGCAGGGGTGAACCTTTTGGCCTGAAGGCAGGAAGATGCTATGGTCCTGGACCTAGGCCATATGAGAGAGCACCCAGAGGATGTCCTGGCTCCCCACTGTACTGTATGTAGCACCATCCCTGGTGGTCAGGATAAATTGCCTCAGGCATCAGTGACCTCCCACTTCTGCCTGTTCAGCAGCACAAGGAGCAAGAGGCTGCCTGTCCCGCACTGAGTCAGTGGGCCAAGGATCAGGTTTCTGGCGGGGGAGCTTGTCTTCCAAGTACCAAAACAGCAGAGGCAGAAGACCCCCAGGTCTTCAGACTGGAAACTCAGGTTTTGCCAGTGGCCTTGGGTGGGAGGAGAGGCGCTGCTGCTGTCCCTGCTGTGGGTCCTGGCCGGGTGTTTTCTTGCTGCCCTGGTAGCTGCCCTGCATGTCCGTGTGCTGCCTAAGGAGTGGCCACACACCTAGTGGCTGAGAAAACATCAGCCAGCATTCTCACAGCTCTCGTAGGTCAGAATCTGAGCACGGCTGTCAGCTCTTTGCTTAGGGTCTGAGGGCAGTGGCCAGCTTCACTCCTTCCTAGACCTGGGGTCCTCTTCTGGTGGCTATTGGCAGGTTCCATGCATTACTGCCCTAGCCCAACAGTCCCTATGTCCTTGCTGTGGAGCTGAGGCCGCTCTCTCCCAAGGTTGCTTGACTTTCCCTCTGCTCTGGAACCTCTGTGGGCCCCATGTGGTCCACAGTGACCCCTTCTGGAAGGGCTCAGTGCCTCTCACGGGCTCCCTGGATCTGGTCAAGTCCACCAGGCTGAACCCTGTCTGCTAATCAGGGACGCTTCCGGCTGGGTGACCTGGGCTGGTGGATCCCGGGCACATCCACAAGTCCTGCCGTGCTCAGCAGGATCACCAGGGCATGGAACCTGGGGCTCTCACAGTCCTGTCTGCCAAGGACGGAGGGCAATAGATACTGCAGCCTCCGTTCAGAGCATCCATCTCTGTCTCCTACAGAGCAGGTCGGTATCACGAGTGTGTCTGCCATGGGGTACACCACATGGCCCACGGCTGGGGGTTTGATCTCCCTCCATCCAAGCACTGCCCTGGATAGAAGCCATCTCGAAGGTGATACTGACAATGAATAAAATGTTAGGAAAACCCACCCATAGTGCCGTGAAGGGCACATGCTCATCTAGAGCAGGGGTTGCCCCGAAACCCCTAACTGCCCTGGTTCCTGGGTGTCAGCACAGAGGGAGGGGACCAGCCTGGGAGTCGGGGAGCAGGCTGAGAAGCAGGGGGCCGATGTGTGTCCCCCGTCCAGGCCCTCCCTGTACGGTGGTGTTGCCCTTGGCTGCCTCCACGCCACAAGGCCTCCTGTACCACCGCAGCCGCCTACCCCCGGGACGTCTCCGTGGACCTGAGGCTGCCGGGTCTCCTTGCTCCCAGCCTCACCTCCCAGCAACTTTCTGTCTGCACGGCTGGACGGGGTGTGAAAACGCGAACGGACCAAACCCTGCTCCGTTGGAAGCTCTGTCCCTGTGTGCCCCGGGGAGGCGTCCACGGGGCCACCTGCCCACCACTGTTCCGGCTCTGTGGATGCCTAGCCGGCCCACCTGGGCTCCTGTGCCACCCTCAGGTCCCTGCTGGGAGAGCCTCTCCATGCCCGGCTCCAAAGTCTCCCTTGAAAGCCCCAGGCTGGGATAATCACCCCTCCTTATGGCTCTTCTCTGCCTCCAGGGTCCCCTTGTCACCAGCACAGGGGACACTTTGGTGTTAAGGACTTGTTTATCCTGCATGTCCTGTGTAGGGTCTGGTTCTAAAGTCACCAAGGAGGTGGAAATTGCTTGTAATCAGAATTACCCCTTAAATACCCGTGGGAGTCCTGCAGGCCTGGGCTGGAGCTTGGCTCACGCAGACCCTTGAAAGTGCTGCTTTGTGGATGCCAAGGAAGCTCCCGCCTGCTTCTGTCCCATGTGCTCTGTGGCCAGGGGAGACAGGGTGGCCTGTATCTTCTCTGCAGCTATCCCTGGGCTGTGCTCTCTTGGTGACCCCCGTGTCTAACTTTTAGGAGTTGATGTAATGCTTTCAGATGAAGCCTCTCAACATGGTATCTTACTGAACAGAGTCTATTTCTGATAGACATACATCTTTCAGTCTGAAGACGTGGTCTTCATAAGGACCATCACCTCCCTCACTCTATACATTCTACCTTTGTTAATCTGGCCAGTGGTCAAACCAGCCATTGGGCCATTATGGATTTATTACTTCAACACACTTCTAATGTGCACTTTGTCTTTGCTGATGAAGGGGCAAAAACATTTCTGGAGCTGTTTTATTCTCACAGTTTAACAGCTAGAATAAAAGTTGCTTTGGGATTCAAAGATGCTTCTGGCAGCCTCCATTTTTAATCTCACCCACAGAAACCACCCAGTGATGACTCACACGCCCTGGTGTCCAGAGTACTGTACCTGAGATGCACTGGGTGCTCAGGGTTTGGTTTGGTGGAGACGTCTGGCCTTCCTCATTCTCCCTTGGGACCTTGAAGATGGTGCACTGCTGTCTCCAGCCAAAGGACGTGCTGAGAAAAGTTGTCGTCTATTTGGCTCCCCCCCTCCTTCAGGGTCATCTGCTTGTTCCCTGGCTGCTTTACGAACGTCCTGCTGCATCCCTCCATGGTCTGTCTTCACCCTCCTCGGGCCTGGTCACGGCACCAGCTCCTCCCGCTCTCTCCCTGGCCCCTTCCTTCCGGTCCTGGCCCCTCTCCAGCGGTTTCACCCGACCTTTCAAGGTTTTGCAGACTTGGTCCTTCAGTCACTGTGTTCTTCCTTCTCAACATCGTCCCTGACTCTTTCACAGGTCTGCAAGTTCCATATGGCATCTTGTTCTTTTCTTTGGGATTTACTGTTCGTCTTAGCTCTTTGGTTATTTCGTGTAGTAGAGTGACTTTGTGTTTCCCAGAAGGCTCAGACTGCAGGCCCTCGGGTGCTGGGGCCCCAGTTGTTGCTGCCCTTTGGGCAGGGAGGTGCCTTCCTGCCACAGCCCTGTCCCCCGCAGGGCCCCCGTGGGAAGACAGGGCTGCCCACTGCCCCCGTGTTGCACTGCGGGGTGCGTTGGGGTGCTCTCACAGTCTGGCTGCTGCTATTACCCAGGCGCACTGGTGAGGAGGCAGGTGAAGCCCCTGGCTGGGCCCTGCTCTGCCCTCCAGAACTGACAGGCCCTGGAGAAGGTGGCTGAACAGGTGGAGCTTGCAGAGACCCTGAGACCCTCGGGTGGGGCAGAGGTTGGAGGAGCAGGAAGCACTACACAATGTATTCACTCTGACTTGTAAATTAAAGCACTCAGTGGTACAAATTAGGGAAAATAAGAGTCTGCCTTTCTTTTCCCAGCCTTGACTCCAAACTCCAACAACTCCAAATAAAATCAGAGGAAATTTCCATTACTGAGCTGATGGGTTGTGGCCAAGTGGGCTGAACCTATCATCCTGGTTCTGAAATCACTGGGAGAGGCTCCACCAGGGCCTGGATGGCTTCTGCCATGGACCGGGCTCCACCTGCACAAGGAACTGAGAGAGGAGACCGGATGAGCAGGGCCCTGCAGGCCGTCTCCCAGGAGATGCTCTGTTCCCGCCACACACCTGACCCACAATGGGGTGCACTTCTGCACCTCACCGCCTAGGCCTGTGTGGCCGTGACCTGGACAGCGGGACTTCCTCGGTCCCAGCGTGCTTGGGTCTGGTGTCCTGCAGAGTTGAGGGTGGCTGCTGGCTCAGCAGCAGCGGGGCCAGTGAGGCCAGGAGGCCAGGACTCAATTAGCAAGCGTGGCCCTGAGCATGGAGACTGTGTCTTTATCGAGCTCCCCTAGGGTCCCCTGGCTGGCGTCCTTGATGAGGTTAAATCACACCGTCAATTCTGGCCGCATGCCCTCAGGCTGAGGCCACCACAGGACAGGCAATCAGTCCTCAGCCTCGTCTGTGGCCGCCTGGTTGCTGAGTCGGGGAGCTCGGGTGCCCAGAGTGGGCATGTCCACGTCCCCTGTGTCCCCACAGCTCCATGTCTGGGAAGGGGCTCTGAGGTGCATGGGGTCTGCAGCCGAGGCCTCTGAGCCCAGCACAGAGGGTGGGGGGTCAGGGATGGCAGCAAGCCATAAAGGTGTGCAGAGACAGGGTGGACCCCAGCCTGCAGGCTTCCGGGGTGGCTGTCCCCCAGAAGGACAGGCAGGGGGTTCCCTGGGGTCCAGTGGCAAAGCCATGACAGTGAGGTCATGAGGGTCCAGCCAGCAAGGACACATCCTGACCACAGTCCATTGCCACTGCCTTGACCACTTGCAAAAATGACCACCTAGGAAAGTCCAGGCAAGCGTCAGCAGGCGGGCATGTCCTCGCCCTTCTCAGCTGCTACCGATAGTTCTTTGCTCATCCTAGACATTCCCGGCTCTCTCCCCTGTCTTCCCTGAACCCATGTGTCTTTCCTGCACCTGCTCTAAGAAGCTGGCCTTGTGCAGCCTGGCCAGTACCAAGAGGGCTGAGCCACCCCCTCTGCCACTGTCCCTCTGCCGGGCGGTGGTATGAGCTGCTGGGGGGCAGCGCCTTCATCTCCTGGCACAGTGGTTCTTTGATGGCTGAAATGGCCTGGGTTCGAGTCCACCCTTCTGCCAGCGACCTGGGACAGTCAGCATCACTCTGACAGGTTCCCTGACTGAAGCTCCGGGCAGCCACACCCAGCTCAGCTGCTCTGTGGTTAGAATCTGTCCTTGCCCAGCAGGTGAGACACGGGCTGACCTCCAGAGGGGTTTTATTCCTGCCACCAGCTTTGAACCCAGTGCCCGCTGTTGTGCGGTCTCCCCACTTGCTGGCGGAGCCCAAGGTGGCCCTGCCATTGTGTGCCCATCCCTCCCGGGGTGCGTGTGTCACCACCATTGTGACACCTGCTGAATTCTCTCAACAATCATCTTGGCCCAGGTCACCACCATGAGCCTGGCATTTTCCCATTCTGATTAGTTTATATTCTCACCTTGAGGTTTGGCAAAAAATATTGAATCGATTGTTTTTAATTATGTCCATCTTGTATACTTTATATTACAGGCACAGCTCAATAATGCTTTACAATCCAAATAGCCGTAGGAGCCTGGCTCAATGTTCTGGATGGAGGACGAGGGTTTTCTTTGTGTTTACCTTGTAAACTATTCTAAGAAGTGCGATGTTCTCTGGGTTCAGCTTTTGGCCCTTTCTGGCTCTGTGCATTACCCCACGTGTGTGCAGTGAGGCTGTAATAAATACACACTGCAGTGTAGCCTATGACCTGCAGGTGCATTTGCAGGAAGGTGGTAGCCACAGGGAGAGAATGTGGAGCCCAGATGGAGAGGGCTGAGGTGCCCTACCTTCCCCTCCTGGGCCCCTGGGGCGTCGCTGAGCTCAGGCTGCTGTGCTCTGGAGGGAAGGGGTGGATGAAGGAACAAAAACCCCAGAAAGAAGCAGGGGCCACCTCTTCTTGATAAGGTGCCCAGCGCGATGCTGGGGACAGAGCCAGCTCAGGCTTATCCTGGCTGGGTTGTTGTGGGCAGGGCAGTGCTTTTCTCTGTGTTTTGGTTTCAACATTGAAAAAACAGGCAACACAGATGGGCTCTTAGGGCCTTTGATGGATGCAGGAGTGACCCCAGTCTGCCTCCTGCAGCTCGCAGACTTGCGAGGCATCCCAGCCAGGAGCCAAGTGGGGTCCAGGGAGCCTGTGCCCCCTTCAGAGTACATGCTGCCGCTGGGGCCACTCTCATGCTGTTTCCCAAGTGACCCAGGAACTGGCTGGCCCTTGACCCTGCGTGTGCTGGTCTTGGTGCCCTCTGCAGCTGGGGGAGACTGAGCTGAGGATCAGGTCTGCCCCCCTGAGGCTCTGTCCTTCTCCTCTGGGAGCAGAGTGGCCTGTCTCTCCCCAGCTGGCGCAGGGCCTGCAGGTGTTGAGGGGCCACTTCCCAGGTAGTAGGCTGACCCTGGAGCCTTGGCTGGAACTGTGACTTGCCCAGGAATGAAAGACAGGACACGTCCTCAGCCAACAGTCTTCAACATTTCCAGAGTAGAGATTCCCAGGCGCTCATTTCAGGGAAGAAAAATTCCTGGCAGCTCCTGAGCTCCCCTGTGATGAGAACCAGAGCCTTCAAAGGGAGAAAGATGCTTGCTAAGGGGACTGGGGCTGGTGGCAAGTATGAAACCCACTACTGCCGATGCATGGTTCCCAGGGAGCACTGATCCAGGCCAGGGCAGAGAGAGGGATCCTCTTCACCCCAGAGGCTTGCCTGCAGGAGAGCAGCAGCCGTAGTTATTTATTTATTGCCTTGGAGCAGGAGGCCGTGCACTGGAATGTTAAATGCTCAGACGCGGTGCAACCACGGAGGTTGCTCCTGGCTCCTTCTGGCTCCACAATGTGGTCTGACAGCCTGGGCAAGGTTCCTATGTGCAGGGGGCGACCCAAGGAGGCCACAGCAATCATGGTCTAGATGGGTCCACAGCACCAGCACCTGGGGGCCACAGGGAAAGTCAGTGCTGTGCCCCAGGGGTCCTCCTGGTGGCATCCAGGGATCTCTGGGCCCCAGATGTTTCCAACCCTGGGGCAGCTGCAGAGGGTGGCTCAGGGTGGCCTGCTGTCCTGCATGCTCTCTGTCCTTTGAGAGCCTCCCCTCTCTGCCCTGCAGGCAGTGGTGACCCCGTGGGCCCCTCCTGGGTGTGCAGCGAGGCTGGGCCAGGTGCTGTGATGACCACTGCAGGGGCGGCACCTGCATCACCTCTGCAGAGGGTGGGGAGTCAGGTGCAGAGAGGCAGGAGGCCTGCATGTGACCCTGGCTCCAGATGCACACCCCTCCCGCTGAGGGACCCACACCCTGAGGCTGGCCAGTGCGGGGGCTCCCCATCCCTAGAGCAGTCTGTAGCTGCTGATTAGCTGCCAGGTGGGGTGGCCTCTGTACTTCCTCCTGGCCCCTGCCATGCTCAGAGGACCCTCTCTCCTGCAGCTCCCAGCACCTTCCCCCACCTCTGCAGCCACTCATTCTTGCTTTTGCATGCTCCAATCCCAAGCCTCAGGGGCTCCCTGCACTCCTGAGAGTCGAAAGTGCATTTGTTCCTGAGGTCCTTCCCCAGTGATACCACCCGAGGTGACTTGGGCCTTGCAGCCCGAACATCTGGCATCACAGCCTCTGTGTGACCAGAGCAGGCATCTTGACTGTTCTGTGCCCTCAGTGCCTGGACCACAGGGCTGACACCAAAGTTCTTAGCAGAAGCTGCATGGGAAAACCCCTCCACTGCCCTGGTTACTGAGCTGTCTTCAGATCTGTGTGCCATCTGCTGTGCCTGTGAGCCCTGCTCATCTCAGGGTCTCCTCCTTAAGGTGGCTGCCCCTGAACTTGAGACGCCAGCCCTGTACCCACTCTTCAGCCCCATCTGTGACTGTCCTGTCCCGCTGCCCTCATAGCTTGGTGGTGGTAGTGACCCAGCCCCACCTGCCCTGACTGTGCACAGGGGATGGCCTACTCCTGGACCTGAGTGCCCTCCCTTGAATGCCAGCTCAGGGAGGAGACAAGGGCTCCTGTGTTAGTTCATCTGTGGCTTCCACTGTCCCCAGTCCCTGGAACACAGTATCTAAGGTGGCAGCAGGAGCACCTTGAGGTTCGAGTGGCCAGGCAGCCAGAGCAACATGCTCTGGGGTAGGTTTCTCCTGGCTCCTGTGAGAGGCTCTCCCGGGGCTGCCTCAGGCCCTCAAGACCTGGCAGCCGCCCCTCCCCCTCCCCTCCCTGTCTCCAGCACTCCAGAGGCATCGTCTTGCTTCTGTGAGCTGCTCCTTTCCTCTGGGACAGACCGGTCTGGTGCATGCCCTGGAGGAGGCGTTCCAGGACAGCAGGTCCCCAGGGGACAGCGATCACTGGGGAGCTCGGGTGCAGGGGCCTGGTCAGACTCTGCACAGGTGAGAGCAGGATGGGGGAGCGGTGGGCTGGGTCACCCCTGCCCTGAGGCAGAGAGGGGTTCCTACTCTAGGAAGACATCTGCCATTGCCTGCTGGATGTGCAGAAGGATGGGAGCGGAAGGCCTTGCTGTCTAGTTGAGTAGGCCCGGAGCCAGGACGCAGAGGCAGGCAGAACTCCAGTGTGCTGACCCTCTCCTCTGCACTGGCCTTGACCCTGGAAAAGAGATCTGAAAACAAAATTTGAATTTATGAATCCAATTCTAATGGGGTTATTGATGTGCAAGGAAAAGAATACATAAGTGCAAGGAAAGGTGCACACTCGGTTAGCTCCTGATTATTTATTTATCCCCAGAAGTGCTTACTGCAACATGACAAACATTTGCTTTATAGATGGAGCCCTGAGGACTGACCCTGGGAGAGAAATCGGATTAGCAGTGCTCCAGCAATCGAGTCTGCATGAACTTTTACTTCCAGTTATTAAGAAACACAGTGAATTTATATTCATGTGGTTCGGTGGGACTGAGGAGCCAACCGCCTGGTCCTGGAGCCCAGCTAGCCAGCGACTGCTGAGCAGAGGTGTGTGGCCATCTCCCAGCTGCCATGCTGCGCTGTGGAGGTCCTGACCCTGCTGGGAGGAGCACCCCGCAGAGTGGGATGGAAGAAGCAGAGAACAGCAAGTCCTCACCAGCAGGAAGTGGCTGCCTCTCAGTGAGGCAGATGCCAGACAACAGCCAAATTCAAGGACAAAAGGAGGGACAGAAATTCATTGGCCGCCAGGTGCAGTGCAATCCCAGCACTTCGAGGGGCTGAGGCAGGAAGGTCGCAAGTCCAGGCCCAGCCTGGGCAACACAGTGACTGAGGGAGACCCAGTTTCTAAATACAAAGGGCTGGGGATGGAGCTCAGCAGGAAGGTCTTCGGTTCCATCTCTGGTACTGCAGACAAACAGCACAGCCAGCAAACCTGGCTACCTCCATGCTCCCCCTTACCAGGAGCCACGCTGTCTACTCCTTTCCCATCACTCAGCGCCCATCACGCCCACCTCTGCCTGCGGGTCTCGCTCACATCTGCTTCCCCAGCTTCCCCTGTGCTGTCAAGGCACCGCCTCTGATCCCAGCCACCCCTCTTCCTGTCACTCCCTCTGCCAGGTACTGCTGTGCAATGAGTGTCTCCACCTTGCCCTTCCATGTGCCCCCAGCAGATGCAGTCTCCATTCTGCCCTTGTTGCAGGCTGCCACCATTTCTGGCCACACACAGGGCTGACTGCCCAGACTACTCCTCCCAGGGACCCCTTGCAGCTGAGCCCAGGAGTTAGAGGAAGCCCAGTGGCCCAGCAGGGAACCCTGAGGTTGGTGCCAGCCACAGTGCCCCATGTAGGCTGGGGCCCCTCCTGGAATCCGTTAGGAGCCTGTCCGGCAGGGAGTTTTTCTCTCCCTGTCCCCATGTAACCCCTGTGCTTGCTTCCACCTTCAGGGCTGGCAGGCTGCCTGATATGGGGGCAGGACATGGCCACGCGTCGTCCTGGGTGAGGACAGGGTTCTAACAGTGCTGTGCTCAGGACCAGGGTGTCCAGGGCCTCTGCAGGAAGGGTTTCTGCAGCTCCCCTTGGGGTCCAGCTTCCTTCTGAGCAGATGGCCCCAAGGGAGAAAGGCCACTGATCCCCATAGGGCTGGTGTAATCTGCTGCCCAGGAGCCCAGGAGCTTGTCCCAGGATCACACTCTCCTGAGCCACTTCCCTGTCCAGCTTCTTTCTGATCAGCTAGGCCTCCAGGGTGGCAAGTGAGGCAGGGTCCGGAGTCCTTGTGGCCCTGGTCCTGTACCACCAGCCCCCCATCACCCACAGTAGATCAGCCTTCGTTAGCCCCTCACTCCTCCCACCTCAGCTCTTTTTTCCACCTTGTAAAATTTGTCATTTGCTATTAAATGTTGTTTATGGTATTTTTGCAAGGATAACAATTTTTATTTTTATGTAGTAAAATAGTAAAATCTATCCATCTTCCCCTTTATGGTGCCTCCGCTTGCTGGGAGGCACGGGAAGCGCCGCCCCTCCCGAGGCTGGGAAGCATTTGTTTACCTGTCGTCCAGCCCCTGAAGGTTCTGTCCAGCCTTGCACACCGCTTGTGTTTTAATTGGTGGGTGAGGTGAGGGGCATCAAGCTGGCCATCTCCTGCCTCTTGGTGGCCCTGACCACTTGCAACCTTCCGTGCAGAAGAGCCTGCCTCTGCCCCCAGGGTTTTGCCCTCTATTCTTGCCTTCATACCATCGGTTTTAGTTACGATCGCTTTGTAGTGAATTCCTCTCTCTCTGGAAATTCAGAAGGGGCAGAGGGAGCAGCATGGTGGAGCCCATGATATTAAAACCTGGTGGGAGCAAATGTCACTCCCATGGGCTTCCTGCAGTACCACTTTTCATAAAACAAAGACACCATTTCAGAGGATGCGCGTCTCTTCCTGTGCCCATACTGGGGGGCAAATTCTTCCCCTGTCCCATGCCTTGTCCCTTGCCCCACTACTGTCCATGATGAATTCCACCCAGCTCCTTGTGCTCAGGCTCTGCTTCTCCCCAGAACCTGTCACTATCAGGTCCTTGTGATTTTGCAATCAACCTTTCTAATTTTTATCACCTGTATATGTATGTGTAGCAATCGTAACGCTGTTTTGAGTGTTCAAAATTTACAGACATAGCGTCATGTTTTATTGGCTTTTTATTTTCTTGCTGGTATGCTGAGGTCTAAAAATTATTGTAACTGCTTCATGGTGTACTGCACTGCACAGCTACATAAAATGTGTCCATCTGCTTCTTGGTAGGTCCACCCTTGGGCAATTTTCAGTTTTCCATCAGTGGTAAGAGACTGTTGTGCTGTTCTACAGAGGAGCTATGGTGGTGACCCCATGGATCACTGGGGTTCCCGTTGCTTCTCCTCATAGCCAACCCTTGGTGTGGCCAGATCTAGGAATGCTTATGGTGTCATTTGGGGTGTTTGCTGTCCTTAGAAAAGAGAAGCTCATTTGTAATCCCTACCACCAAGGCTCCAGCTTCTGAAGAGCTTCCTTTGTGCTCTCTGCTCTCTTGTCTTCTAGTATGTTGACCTTTCTTGTTGACTTGGAGGAGATCTTTATATATTGTGAATGTCAGGATGTTGGTCTTTGGTACTTTTATACAAACAACTATTTCTAGTCTGTGGCTCAAGTTTCTAGTCTGTTTCAAGTTTCAAGTTTATCTCTGGTACTTCTTTGTTGTCAAATTCTTCCAGTACATTGGTTCATGAACTTGATTCTTTCCACCATTCTGGTTGCAAACCAAATTGCATGAGAACTGAATCAAATTTCTTCATAAGGTCAACAGTGAACCTAACCACTGGATTTGATTCAGTTCTCATCCAATTCAGTTTGAAACCAGAATCGTGGAAAGAATTAAGTTTGTGAACTGAGCTACCACTGTTTAATCTACTTATTTGGTAGATGTTCTCCTCCAGGTGTTGTCCTGATTTTGTGTGGTCTAAAGGACATGTTTCCATCTTGAGAATATAGAGATGGCCTGTATTTGTAGGTGATATGTGATAAGAATATCATTTCACTTTGTTTAGTTGTTTCTATTCCAAGTTTTGATGCAGCTTCCCTGGTAGGTTGGACAGTGTATTAGTCACTTTCCCGCTGGGACAAAATGCTTGACACCTGCAATTTAAGGGAGAAGAGATTCATTTTGGCTCTTGATTTTCAGAGGGTTTGGTCCATGGTCAGCTGGATCTATGCAGAAATGGCACTGGGGAAAGGCGTGGGGAAGGAAAGCTGCTCACTCCAAAACAGACAGGAAGCAGAGAGACAAGGGAGGAGCCAGGGACACAGTACACCCTTCCAGGAAAAGCCACCAGCAACCTGTGGCCTCCCTCTAGGCCCCACCTCCTAGCACAAGAGTTTCTGTGGATATTTTACATCCAAACCATAACAGGCACCTTGACTGGAGACTGACTTCCACACAACTGCACCCATGTTTTTAGACTCTTGGCCCAGTTTTGCTGAATTTCTATTAAATCATCTTATTTTAACAACTAGAGTTTAGTAATGATAATCTTTGTACATTGCATACATCAGAAGAAATCTTATGACTGTTCCTTTTCTACAGAATTGCTTTGCCTATTTTCAGACACTTGCTTTTGGTAGAATTTGAACTTCACTTTTAATGTGAATATTTTAAGCATAGATAAAAGTACTGAGAACAACACAGTACCCACTCAGATACCAACCCCCCTTGCTTTGATAATCTTACACATTTTTGCTTCAGATCTTTCCTGAGAATGAGGCTTGTTGTTTTTAAATGAAGAAAGATCTTTATGAATAGAGTGAGCTCATTTTGTTCTCCTCCCAATTCCCAATTCTTCTTCCTCTTCAGGGATCACCTTCTTCTAGATTTTATCATTTTATATATTTTCTTATGCATGTCCTTTTCATGAATAACCTGTCATGTTGCTGGCAGATCTCAGAGGCTAATTTTGAGGTCGAGCCTGAGATGGACACATGCTTCTCTAGTTTACTCTATCTCCCTGCTGACGAGAGTTCTGTGATGCACATGGGCCATGTTTTATTCATTCATTCATTCAGTTTTGGGGGGAGTCAACTTTTCATTCGGATCTGGTTTTTCTCTGTTTATCCACCATCACCTTTATACCTGTCTCCTGGAGCATTTGTGGAGTTTCTCCTGTGTGTGGAGGGGTGGTGGTGGAGGAGTGGTTTCTAGGTCATAAGGGACAAGTGTCTCCACCTTTGCCACTCTACGGGTGATTTGAGCTGTTCCAGCCCTGCTGCCTTCACATCCTGATCAGTGTCCTCCTTCCCTTTCCCTGCACATCTCTGAGCCAGCTTGTAGGCATTTTACCTCTATCCTTAAACTTTCCAACTTTTACTTTTGTTTTCCCATGGCAGGGGAGGAGCCCAGGGCCTGGTACATGCCAGGCACCTGCTCTGTCACTGAACTACACCCCGGTTCCTCATTGCAGTTTTGCTGACTCTTTCTCCTGCAATGTTGCTTTCTGATAAAAACTGTGAGGCCATCATCTTCATTTCCTGTCTTCTTCCTCCTAAGCATCCTCTGTTCTTTCCCACCTTCTGGTGCATCTGGCGCTCGATGCTCTGCCCCTGGTTCTTCTCACTGACACTGAGGCGATCCCAACAGGGCCTGGTTCGCTTGTTGACACCTATGGCCATTTGTCAACTTGAGGTCACTGTCCTTGTTGCTCATTCCTTCTCTGCACTCCCCTCCCTCCCTCTTGGGCTTCCTCTGTCCTCACTCAGCCTCTACAGTGACCAACTGGGACCTTGACCTGGCTGACACATTTGCACCCTTTTCCTTCACGACTGCTCAGCTTCCTCCGCGCCCTCTCAGGCTCGTGCCTGCCACCATTCCCCGGGGCCCTCTCCTTTGGCAGCTTCTCTCTCCCCACCATTTCTGGCCTCCCAGGCCTAGACCCCTGTTGTGTAGGAATTTCCTCCAGGCCCCTTTTCCCATTTCTTTCTCGCTCCTTCCTGAAAACACAAGTTATGCCACCTGGGCTGTGCTTGCTCTCAGAGTGGAGGGGCAGAGGCCTGGCCGTCTTGCTCCCTGCAGCACCTCTGGCGGAGCGCAGGCTGCCTCCCAGCCCTAGGAGGCCCTTGAAAGCACAGCCAAGGGACTGAACGGAGGCATCGAAAGGCTCTCAAGACAAAGTTGGAGCGTTATTTTGAAAATACTGTAGTAATGATAATCATAATTCCTCACTTTGCACAGCACTTTTAAAAAAGTGTTTTAATTTTCTTTTTATTGTCATAAAAAGTATGTAACATTAAACTCTCCGTCTTTAGGTGCACACCTCGGTGGTGATGTGCACATACATTTATATTGTGTGGCTCTCACTGCCATCCATCCCTGAGCCTTTCCATCTTGCAAAACTGACGCTCTGCACCCAGAAACATGGACTCCCTGTTTCCTCCCCAACAGTAACTGTTATTCTACTTCCGATCCCTGTAAATTTGTATGTTTTGGGGTCCTCACATAAGTGGAATCATACAGGGCTCATCCCTTTGTGACTGCCTCATTTTCTTTGTATGATATTTTCAAAGGCCATTTGTATTGTAGCATGTGCTCACACACTCACCGTGTGGCAAATAAACTTCCATGCCCTGTGGGACATCCCTGTGCTGTGCGTCCATCTGCACAGGGATACTTGGGTCACTTCCCACCTCCTAGCTCTTGTGATTGAGTTGTCTAGCACGTTAGCATGAGAAGCACCCCTGAGTTTCAGAGAAGGCCGTCTGAGTTATCACTACTTCCATTTCAGATGGAGTAGTCCAGTTCCCAGGGAGTGAAGATGCTTGCTTCCGGGTGAGAGAGAGTAACAGTTGCAAACGTGGACTGCACCATGGTGTTTATTCGTGGACTTAGGGACCCTGTCCGGCTTTCCATCATGATATCCCAGGTTCTAGAACAGTCCTTGACATGTAGCAGATTGTATCAGTTAAGATTCACTAGAGAAAAAGATACAGTACCACAATATAACATGGTATGATACATATGATATATAAAGGATTTACTAGGTAGGCTTACAATGGCCACCTGCAGAACCAGGGGAGGAGAAGGAAAAGGGCCGTCTGCAGGCTGGAAAGCTGGAGGACACATTCTAAGGTCGAAGACCTGGAGCTTACTGCAGAGTGTGGTGTGATCAGTGTGAAAAAGCTCAAGAGTTTGCACTGGAATGCTACAGTCTTCCCTGGAAGCCTGAAGGCAAAGGCAAAGACTGGAGCTCCTCTAAAGAAGCAAAGGACAGACATCCTTTTTTTTCCCCTTTTATCCATCCAGGCTACAAGCCTATTGGCAGGTGCCACCTGCATCTGGGGTGGGTCTTTCCTCCAAAGTTTGTGGCCTACTTCTCAGTCATTCACAGACACACCTACAGCTGTGCCCCACTAATTTGTTCAACTTGACATATCATGATTAATGACCACACAGATGTTGCACAAAGATTTTGAGTCTGAGTGATGGACCCATGAGCCCTCTCTGACCTTTCATCCTGAAACCTTCTGCTGTACCTGCTCTGATGCTGGGCACCTTTTTTATAATGGTTCTAGGACTGTTGCTCAGACAGAGGTCTGCTGGGAAGATGGCATGTTCATGCATCTTGCAGGGAATCCTGGGGGTTCCACACCCAGGTTGTCAGGAGGAGCATTTCTGCCTGACAAGGTGGATCACCTTTCCTGGATGTGATTACCGATGGGGTCTGGAGGCCACAGCTGGAAGAACCCTGAGTAGGGAAAGCCTGTGTGCATTTTGGAACCTGGCTTGTGGATGGGTGGGTGGATGGATGGATGAAAGGATGCTCAGTGATCTTCCCTTAGAAGAGCAGCTTAGTTAAGCTCTGAAAAGGTTACAGACTCCTGTCAAACTTACAGCCCACTTTGTGCCCCCCCCAGAGGATAAAGGCATGATGGTTTCCATGGTAACCAGCAGCCGTCATGGTTATCAGATGCCACAATGAGCAGAAACTTTAGCACCTGCCAGACCATCATGAGCCCTGGTGTCTGCCTGAGGTGGGAGCAATCTTTTTTGCTCCACGGCCTCCCTTTTGTTCCACTTTCCCTCTCATCAGTCAAAACAAGGTAATTCTAGCCAGACAACTGCCTTCCAACAGGAGGGCGGCTCCCGTGGAAGCTTTCTGGCTCCATTACTCTTCTTTACTCAGGTTGAAGGAGGAGGGGATTTTTCATGTGGCAGACGGGTCTTGCTTTCTTGTCCACTAGAAATGCTGGGAAAGTTGAAACCAGGGAGAAGTCGAAGGTCATAATGCACTCACTTCCTTATAATCCAGCCTTCTCTTCTCTAAAGCTCAGACTTACTTGCAGTGTAGGCTACCACCTAGTCTTTGAGACGAGGCCTGCACGTGGTTCCTGTGGCACAGTTTACTATATCAGCCTCCCCAAGTGTGTTCTACTTTTTGTTCGGAGCATGTTGTACTTCCTACTATAATTGTGTTGCACACTGTTCGGAGTGTGTTGCATTTCCTGTTCCAAGCACATGGTACTTCTGTTCTAAGTGAGTTCCACTTCCTCTTCTGAGCATGTTCCATTTCCCGTTCTGGACCAAGCAGGTGCTTGAGCCTGGAGGTGCCCAGACGTGTTCTGCTGCAGTCCTGCAGTGCTTGCGTGACCTTGAGCAGGGCTCCACCTTTCAGGTCTCACCCTCAACCCACTATATGGGTGGGTGTCACACCAGAAAGGCCCTAAGGCCAGTGGCACCTGTCTCCCTGCCAGGCCAGTTGATCAGCAGTCGTACCTTGTGGCTTATGAGAGCTGCAGGTGTCCCAGTAACAATGTGGGGGGAGGGGAAAAGGTCCTGGGCAGATGCTGCCCCCGCCCGCCCCGGGCTCTGCATCAGGAAATGTCTGGCCCTGCAGCAACCACTGCTCTCTGTAACCTCAGCAGACTCCTTTATGTCTTCTGAGCTGTGATCAAGAAAGATTCCATTTGTAGAACACAAAGCCTGCTGTCTGCCCCAAATTCCTGAGCCCTGTTGGACACCGGGAAGGCTTTGAATCTGCAGGGCTGCCCTGTATAGGCCTGGGCACAAGAGTGCCTGGGCCCCATGGTACCACCAGGGACCTGGCACCGGCTGGGATTTGCTCTCCTGCTCTGAATAAGGAAATGACAAAGTCTTAGGAGAGGAGTAGAGCAGGCAGAGGAAGTGGTCCTGGGGAGTTGCCTTGGAATGAGCACTTCTGGGGATAGCCTGCTTGCTGGGAGGCGACTTAGGGGCAGAGGGTACCAGGGGCAGGGCCAGGAGTCAGAAACACTCAGGGTTGGCATTGTGGAGAAGTGAGTTTGGACAATAGAGATGTGCCACGCTCTGTGCCAGGTTCGAGCCTGTTTATTATAGCCGGTGGCCAAGGCGGGCTAGCACCCAGAAAGTTTCCTTGGCAATGGGAAGCAGTTTGATTTCTCCTTTTAAATTATGCTTTCAGCTGGGGAGGGCTCAGGGGAGAGCAAGCAGAATTGTACAGAAGCAGAGCCATGCCAGGTTAGTGAGCAGGGCGGGGGTACAAGGAAGTTTCACACACACTAGGTGAGCTACACAACATCCTGCAACTGCAGCGAGTTTACTGCCAAGCAGGATGTGGGAGTCTTGGGTGCTTTGTTCACGTGCAGGCCCTTTGTTCAAGCACAGGTACAAAATGGCCTTGAGGGACAAGATGGAGTCAGGTTGGCTATCACATTAGCGTGGGCAGGAGGGGTGCACCCTGCAGTGGGGGCTGGGGATAGGTGCCAGCTGCGTCCTGGGATTGAGGCTCCCCAGGCACCAGAGGCATGTGGCTCTCCCATACCCCACACAGGTGCTGAGTGGACTTGAGTGTCCTTATTGCCATAGCAGCTTTGCAATCCTACCTCCTGCCTCTGGTCGTGGAGCTCCGAGGCCTGTTTGCTAGGCACCAACCAAGAATTTTCACAGGCAGGTGAGTCTGTGAGCAGAGTCACAGCAGTGGCCTTTCCTCTGGGACTTGCTGGTACAGGGGGCACAGATGGGGTCTGGGAGTGTGGGGGATGGAGTAAGTGCATGGCAGGGCCCAGAGAGCTTCAGGGTCAGAGTGAGAGGGGCCTCAGGGAGGAGGGGATGCGAGCCTGAGGCCAGCTCCTGGCTGGGGTGGGAGGGTTCTCTGCAGGGGACATTCAGGGCAGCATTCACAAGGGCATAGGTGTGAGGTCAGGTTGTGAATTGAAGAGTGGGCACAGTGGCATGAGCGTGAGGCTGGGCCAGACCTAGAGCACCTAGAGCACCTTTACCTGTGAACCAGGTAAAGAGGTGGCTTCCACAAGGGACTCCAGACACAGCTCTCCAAGAAGGTTCTGGAAGCTTCCATCCCCACTCCCCGCGGGGACCATAAGCCCATAATACCATATACAAAATGTCCAAGAGACAAATCACAATTAATTAGTGATCCAAGGACCAGGAAAGTATCAGTTTGCATCCACCACCAAGATGGCCTGGGATTACTGGAAAGCATCTTAAAGGGGTGGCCAAGACCACGCGTTCTCTGCAAAGAAGGGAGAAACTCTGGAAACAGAGTAAAAGCAGAAAAGTGCAGGAAGGAAATAGAAGTCATGGCATATATGCCGTCGGAGTCCCAGAGGAGCAAAGAAAGAGTGGTTCAGAAAAGATATTTGAAGATGATGTCAGCTGAGAAGCCCCCAGATTTGAGGGAAGACATAAAATGAGAGACCTCAAACAAAGAAAACCACTCCTTGCACAGAAAAATAATCAAACTGTTGAAAACTCCAGAAGAGGAAGAGGAAAAGAGATGGAGAGGAAGGGGAGGAAGGAGAGGAGAAAAGGGAAGGGAGGAGAAGGAGGACAAGGAAGAGAAGGAAGACAGCTCTAGTCAGAGAAAGATGTCAAGTACAGGGGAGAAGGTGAGGATCCAAAAGGCTGCAGATTTCTCTTAAGAAATTAGAAGGCAGAAGGAGCTGACATAACATCTTTAAAGTACTGGAAGAACAGAATTGTTGACCTAGAATCCATAGTCAGCGAAAACTCGCTTTCAGGAGTAAAGGTGAAAAAAGACAGATGAAAGACACCAGAGAGCATTTGTTGGCGGCAGGCCTGCACTGGCAGAAATGCCAAAGAAGTTCTTCGGAAGTGAGAATCATGCTAGCAGAGGCAGCCTGGGGCCTGGTGAGGAAATGTGAGTATTGACCTGTGAACATGATGGGCACTTCTCTGAGTTCTTCAGAACAGGTGAGGGCAGAAAAGCAAAATCATAACCTCCATGGGATTTTCAAGGATTAGAATGTAATTCACATGAAAGCTTGCACACAATAGGGCTGGCCAGGGCCTGGAGATGCCCAGTTTACCTTGTTCCCAAAAAGTGGCAAATATGAATATGGCTATAAGAAGTTAGGGACGTCCACTCTTGGGCCCAGAGCAACCATGGAGAGAAATCTGCACAAAAGACACTGTCAGAGACTCAGACATAAGGAAGTACTATAAATACCCAAATGATCTAATCCAAAAATGGGAGGCAGAAAATAAAAACAGAACATCTCTGGTCTAGAACACACAAACCAATCAGAAGATAGAGATAGGAAATCTATCCCACAAACTGCACACTGCATGCTGCCCTCATTGTGTAATATCCAGAAGAGGCTACTTCGCAGACACAGGAAGTACATTTGTGCTTGCCTGGGGCTGGGTCAGGGAAAAAAGAGAATGACTGCTCAGAAGAGTGAGTGTTCTTTTTGGAGTGTTGAAAATATCATAAAATTAGATTGTGGTCTTGGTGACACAGCTCTGAATATGATGAACACCAAGCATCTGGATACTCTGAGCAAACTGTATAGTACTTGAAATATATCTCAATACATTAACAAGTTAATGGATCAGAAAGCAAAAGTTAATATTTGTAATAAACTACACATCTTTAAACATAAGAGATTATCAGAAAAGATAAAAAGATATGACGATATGCTGTTTAAAAATCCCACTTTGAATATAATGATAAAGGCAAGGGAAAAGTAGAACACTGGGTAAAGATATATGAGGTTACACTATGAGAAGAGACACCTAGAATTGGGTTTTAATAGCAGATCACTAAGACTCCAGAGCAAGGCCAATTGTCAGGGATAAAGAGGAACAGCACATAATAGAAAGGACCAATTTACCAAGCAGCTGTAACAATCTTAAACTGGTTTGGCTCCAAAAAAGGACCTTCAAAATAAATGAAGGACAAACTGATAGAGCTGAAAAGAGAAATGGACAAATTGGCAAATTGGAGACCTTGGCATCCCTTGTTAATAGTCAGGGGAACAAACAGATGCCTGCAGGAACCTAGAGGCCCAACTGGTGCCCACAGCCCACCAGCCATCTGGGTCAACATGAGTTTGACAAAACATCTCAACCAACCATGGGAGACCACACAGTCTTCCCAGTACACATGGAATAGTCATCAGAATGGAATATATTCTTATCATAAAACAAGCCAGGCTAAATATAAGGAATTGAAATCATGTACAGGAAGTTCCCTAGACAAAGTGAATTTAAACTAGAAACTGATAAGAGAAGGAGAAGTAGTTAATCTTCAGACACGTGGGAGTTGAACAACAAACTTCTAAATGACACGTAGAGGAAGGAAGAAGTTTTATGGGAAATTAGAAAATATTTTGATCTAAACAAAAATGAAGGTACAATATATAAAAGTTTGTGAGATGCAACCAAGAAAGTCTTTAGAGGAAAATTCATAGCATTACATATTATATGAGAAAAGAGGAAATATTTAACACCAATAACATGAGTTTCCATGATAAGACTAGAGAAAAACCATAAAATTAACTCAAAGCAAGGAGAAGTAAGGAAATAATGGTTAAAATAGAAAATAGTAAAATTAAAAATAGAATAGTGAAACTGAATGCTGGCTCTGAATGCTGGTTAAAAAAATATGATATATAGGGAAGACCAATATCACCAGTTTGTGTGAGAAAGCACAATTACTAGAGCACCTCATGGGCACTAAAATGGCAATGAGGCAATGTGCATGGGAATCTGACAACTTTGATGAAATAAGCCAGTTTCCTGAAAGCTAAACACTAGGATGGTCTGCCGTTGAAGAAATGGATAATCTGAAATTGTTCTAACTCTAACAGAAATCAAACTCACAGTCCATAACATCCTCCCTAGTTTCCCAGGCCGAGTGGTTTCCCTGGTGAGTTCTACCAAACATTGTCTTTTTTCCCCTCAGAAAATTAAGGGGGAGTAGGCACCACTTAACTGTGGGAGACTGCCATATTGGCTATGCTCAAAGCAGGCTGTAAGCAGTGCAGGCTGAAGAGTTAACCCCACAATTGGCTTATTTATAGAAGTGAGTCCAGCCAAAGCCTACATGCCGAGGTCAGAATAACTTGCACCCGAATTCCTTTCCCACAGCTAAAACCTTCTGAACTAGAAGGACAATGTTCTAATTACAACCATATATTTTGTCTATTCTGTTCTTAATTTGAGAATGGTTTGCCTTGTCCTTTAGGAACCTTGCCTTCATTAGTTTCCATAGAAACCACATAACTACACATCTTCACACATAGTCCCATCCTTGCACATAGCTTGCCTTTACTCTAATTGATTACTAATAAAAATCAGTGGCTTGGACAGACCAGTGCCTCTGCTAATCAAGCATCATTGACCACCCTGGATCCCTGGTATTCTGTCTCTCTTAGTTCTGTCTTTTAGGTTTTTTCCTCAGGCTTGAGTCGTACCCTGATCAGGAGACTGGAGCCTACTGCAGAGGTTTCCAGTAATGTTTCAGGGATTTACAGTAATTTATAACCCAAACTATGAGCCCAAAGGATGAAGAGAGTCGCACTTAATAGAAAAAGCACAAGAAAAATCACTGCTGAAAATCAGTATCTTTCACAACTAGGGATGCAACAAAAAACGAGCTAAACAAAGCCAACAAATTGAGTCCAGGAATATAAAAAAAAGTTTTCTCAATATTCAAAATTAGTAATATATTCTACTATATGGAGAGCTAAAAGAGAAACCATATGATCAAATATATTTTTACAGAAAGATTTGCCAGAATTTAACTCCACCTATGAACAAAACTGTCAGCAAGCTAGGAAAAGCGAGAAATCTCTTTTGCTCAAAGGACATCGTACAAGCTGCCAGCTACTATCATACTTCAAGGTGAAAATATTAATGCTTCCTTCCCATGATTGGGAGCAAGTATGCATTTTCAGAATGCCTTATTATAACATCCCACTGAAGTCCTAAACTGTGTATTCAAACAAGAAAAAGAAGGCACACACATTAGAAAGGAAGAAATAAAACTTGCTACTTACATATGATGTGATAGTGTTCAGGGAGAATCTCAAGGAAGCTTAATAAAAGTAGCTAGAATAAATGAGTTTAATAAGAATGCAGGATCCAAGGTCAACAACAAATATTAATCATATTCCTATACATGAGCAATGAAAATTTGAAACCAAAGTCATTATAAGGGCCACTTAAAATATTCCATACAACATGAAATACTGGGCTTTCAGTCTAACAAATACGAATAGGGTTTGTATGCTGAAAAAAACCCCAATGTGGATATAAGAAGTCAGAAAAGACCTAAATAAATGGAGAGATATCATGTATTTACTGTTGAGAAGACTCAGGATAGCTAAAACACAACTTTTTCCCAGATGGACTTATGGATTTAATGCAACTCCAACAAAAAATCCCAGCTGGATTTTTCTATAAACATAAACTTATTTAAAAATGTATATGGAAAACCAAAAGAAGTAGAATAAACAAAATAGCTTTTAAAGAGAAGAATCACTGGAAGAACCACACCACATGTTTGTAAGACTTCAAAGCTATAGTAATAAAGACAAGGTGGTTTGGTGAAGGAGCAGAAGTATGGGTTAGGGAAGCCAGGTAGAAAGTGTAGAAATGGATCTACAGAAATACTCTCTCCTGTTGACTCTCAGCAGAGCTGCCTCAGAGAAAGGATGCTGTTTTTCAACACATGACATTGGAACACTTGGGCATAAATATAGTAAAAAAGAAATATGGATATAAACTTTATGCTTCATACAAAAATTAACTCAAGAAGGGTCATGGATATAATTCAGAATATATATATATAAAACCCTCATTTATGGCTTATATCTAAGTGTCTCCCCAAAGCCTCATGTACCCATAGGCTGAATCTAGGGTGTGTGATACTGTGATTAAGGGTGTGTGGTACTAAATAAATCCACTGATTGGAATTAGCATAGTTCTGGTTGTGGATAAAGGGATTTCCTGAAGACAGAAGACCCACCCTGGGTGTGGGTAGCTCCAACCAAATAGGCTTTTGGCCTTGATGGAATATAAAGGAGGAGAGAGAAAGCAGGCTCACTGCTGCTGCTACTGCTGCCGCCTGCTGCCTGCCTTGCCATGCACTGTTTTTCCTTGTGATGCCCCTCTGCTATGCTGCCCTGTTTTGGAGCCAGCTGACTATGGACTGAAACCTCTACAAACTGTGAGCTGAAATAAACCTTTCCTCTTTTAACTTGTAGGGGTTAGGTGTTTTGTCCCAGCAGTGGGGAAATAACTAAAACACCCCTCAAACCCAGCAGTTAGAAACAATCCAATGTGGGGAAATGAGAATAAGATCTGAAGAGGTGCTTCACCAGATTAGGTGTATGGGTGGCAAATAAGCAGATGAAAAGATACTCAGCATTACCGGCCAGCAGGAAATGCAAGTCCAAGCCACGCAAGATGCCCCAGCACCCATACTATAAATGCTGAGATAAACCTGGCAAGGTCAAGTGCTGGAGAGGACACAGGCCAGCGGGGCACACACTGGGGCTGGAAGGAGTGCTGGTGCTGCAGGAAGCACATTCTTATGAAGTTCAGTTGGCTCAGAGCACCCAACCCAGCAATCCCAGTCCTAGAGGGTTACTGCAGTGACCAAGTGACAGTGACAGCCGCTTTGTTCATGATCATCCCGCAGAGGAAACAGCCCAAGGGCCCTTCAGCAGGCAGGTGGACAGGTGATAGGTTGAACTTTCATAGGCTGAATCCTGTTTGGCCAAGAGTGAGTGATGGCCAAGGTGCTTAGCAGCACAGTGCTGTAAGAAGCCCCCAGTGTTCCTGTGCCCTTCTGTTTACATCTCCTCTGGAAAAGCAAAACCAGACTGACAAAGAGCAATTTAAGATGTTGTTTCCATCTCAGTGGTGGGGTGCACTGTTGACAACATAGGGGAGGCCCGAGGGAGTCCTTGGGGGAGAGGAGGTAGGAGGTAGTCTTTGACTTTGATCACAGTGGTGGTCACATAAATCTATACCTATATTAAATCTCAGAACTGTAAATCAAAAAAGTCAATTACACTGCATGTTGATATTTTAAAAAATAAAATAGTTTACAAAAGATAAAATCTGGGTGTGGTGGTACATGGCTGTAATCCCAGTGCTCTTGGGAGGCTGAGGCAGGAGGGTCATAAGTTTGAGCTCAACCTGGACAGGCTCAGTCTGTCTCAAAAAAAAAAAAAATATGAAAGGATTGAAGGATACAGCTCCATGTGAAGGCCCTGGGTTCAATCCCCAGTAATGGAAAGAAAGAAGGAATGAAGAAAGAAAGCAGGAAAGAAGGAAGGAAGGAAGGAAGGGAAGAAAGAAAGAATGAAAGGAAGGAAGAAAGAATGAAAGGAAGGAAGGAAGAAAGAAAGGAGAAAGAATGTTGCAGAAACACCAAGCTGTCAGGTATACAACAGACTCACAGTGTTCACTCCTCAGTGGGAGTGTGCAGAAGACCACGCTTCTCTGCTGCAGGATGAGCACGCCAGCGCCCCCAGCCCGGCTGTTACCTGTGGGGTCATCTGCATCTCCAAACCCCTGCTGAGCTCCGATAGCCTTGTTTTCAGGGGCTTTGGTCACTGACCATGCTCCCAGCTCCTTTGGGTGACTCTGGGGTGACAAGGTCAGTGTGTCTGACCCTGCCCAGCACTTATCTGGAATGTCTCAGTTTCTCCTGCTCCAACTCTTATTCCCCGCCTCCTCCACAGCCCAAATGGGGGCCCTAAGGGGAGGGCAGGGTCTGTCCAAGTCACCTCCTGTCCTTGGCAGGTCGTGCCGAGGCAGCAGAGGAGACAGGATGACCTTCCACTGTGCCAGTGCTGGCCATGCTGACCCCAGATCAAAGCACCTGAGGGTCCCATGCCAGAGCTTCCTGAGTCTGGCATGTACCACACATCTCTGCTGTCTTGTGGTGGCAGCTGGGGCCTGTATGTGGCCAGGAGGCGGGTTCTGCCCTTCCAACAAAGGGGTGCCCAGACTTGTTAGGCTGTGGTAGGCAGCTTGGTTCGGCACCAGCACGTCAGGTGTGGGACCGCAGGGTGATAGGTTTTGCAGTAGGTGGGAGAGGGAACTCAGTTTCCAATCCAGCCTGGTAAGTGGGGACCTGTGGCCAGGAGGCAGGTGGAGTCGGGGTGGGAGGTGGTGGAGGAGACATCAGGGCCAGGCAGATCCAGGCTGAAACCGACCCAGTGAGATTCTTACTGAAGACAGGCCAGGCTATCAGACATCAACCGGGGGCCAATCAGATGTCTGGGTGATGCCAGCAGAGCAGGGCCCCACTGAAACAGCTTTACAGGAAGTGCTGGGGTGGCAGGGAGGGGGCTGGAGCCCGACTGCAGTGTGGCCGGGGGAGTATCACTGTCTTGGCCCAGGCCTGCTCCCGCTCCGGCCCCTGCTAATGAAGTGCCTGTGTGCAGCCTGGTGTCTTCAGGAAGCAGAACGTGGAGAACAAATCAGCTCTTGAGGCTCCTTTCCTTAAATCTCTGCTTGCAGCCAGCACTGGGTCTGAACCCATCAGTGGGCCTCGGGGGCCGCCCTGGTGCTTGCTGTACCGGCTCCTGCCAATTACCAGGCTGAGTGATGTAGCAGCCCAGTGTCCTTCCGCTGGAGCACGGGAACAGCAGGTGAATGCTATAGTTTATGATTTTCAATTATAAATCAAATAGACAGAGTTCTTGCTTCTCTTAATAAAGGCTGTAAAAGCGCTCAAGTGTGGACCAGCTTCTGCTTGGGAAAGAAAGGACAGGTTGATTCTCTCAGTGATCACCTGGGTGATGTTTCAGTTTTGCCTCCATCTGGTGTGTTTGTTGTTTGGAAGAATATTTGAGAGTCATCACTCTGGGTGTGGGCGGACAGTGTCTGTAACAAACAGGGTCCTCACATGTTCCTCTGGAGCCTGTGGGGGTGACAGTGGGAGGCCAGGGTGGCCGCACTGGAGCCCTGGGGACAGTGGATCTGCTGGGCTGAGAGATAGCGTGGGTCCTGGGTACCGTGGCCCAGGTGTGGCTGGGTGCTCAGCAGGACAGGGCACAGCACTGCTGTCTACCCCGAGAACGCCGAGGAATCCTTTGAGGATCTTGACACTGCTCCACTGCTCCCTTGAGCCGGTTAACTGTGGGTGATGCACCTAACTCCCCTGTGGCACCTGCACTCCCAAATACTGACAGTAGCCACCTTGGCATGCACCTGAGTGGTCCAGGTCAGCCCTGGAGTCTGCTTGTCACTGTTAGTGTCAGGAGGGGCAGAAAAGGGTGTGAGGGAGGGAGGTAGCGATCTGTGGTGGACAGAGATGGAGACCCAGCTCAGAGACCTTTGTGTCTGGCTGAGGGCCCTGAAGACGCAGGCCCGGGTGAGCACAGCAATTTCGAGAGCTGCTTCTCCCTCCCAGCTCTCAGAGACACTGCCTTGAGGGCCAGGACAGGGCAGCCTTCTTGTCCTCCAAGTCTGCAGTGGCCTGGCAGCACAGACAGAGGACTTGGCCAGGCCTGTGCGTGGGACAGCTCTGCAGAGCAGGGTTCCTGCCGCACCCAGGACACCGAATAGGGTGACAACTATGAATGTCTGACTTCGAAGTCGTGCGGACAGCTGGGGGTTGAATGTAGCCCCTAAAATCCCCATGTTGATACCCTAACACTTAGAACCTCACAATGTGGCCCCCTTTGGAAATCAGATCATTGCAGTGGGAATAGTAAGGGTGATGCCATCCGGGATGAGGGACCCTAATCTAAGGTGAATGTATCCTGGTGGAAAGGCAACCCTTGGGCACAGACAGGCACACAGGAGGGTGGTGTGTGAAGGCAAAGAGAGGATTGGGGTGCTGATCTGCAAGCCAGAGATGCTAAAGATGCTGACAGCAGCTGGAGCTGGAGAGGCTGGGTGGGGCCTGGTCTTGCCACACCTAGACCAGAAACTCCTGGCCCCCAGCACCATGAGGATCTGTGCATTGCATTAGGCTGAGCCCCTGGCTCCTGCACTTTGTTAGGATGGCCCTCATAAGAGGATGGGCCTCTGTCCTGAGCGTCCGCCCAGACTTCCTGCCTGAGGGAGGCACGGGTGGCTCCCTGGTGTGGGGTGCAGGGTAAGGGGTGCTGTTTCAGAGAGCACTGCTCAGATCCTGATTGGTGCACTGGGTTGTGACTCTCTTCTGGGACCCGCTCACTGGGCAGGCTTGGAGCACAGGACAGAAACTGCTGCTCCCATCTAGGTTGTAAGAGCAAATCTTGAGCATCCAATGATTTGTCATCCAATCAGAGTTGACAACAGACAAAGGACACGCACGCACACGCACGCACACGCACACACACGCTCACTCCCCATCTACACTTCCGTAGCTGTCTTTCAGAAATCTGTGCCAATCAACCAACAGGTGAAAGAAACCGGGAGCTCACTGGTGGCAAAATTATGGCGCCACAGGATTTATTCTGAGCGCTGGGATCATTTCAATGTGGAACAGTTTTTGAAAACTCCGAGATAAAAAAATCTTGTAAATTTCTCTCTATGTTTTATGTGTCTAGGGAGATGCAAAACGAATGAAGCTTATGTGGGGTAGAAGAGGGGCAGAGCTGGCCGCCCTTCCTGCTCTCCGTGCCCCGGCTGCTCGGGAGCGTTCCACACTTCGTGGCACAAGGCTCTGGGGTTGGCTCTGAGTGCTGCCTGCGGTGAAGCCTGGTGGCCAATGTAAGCCCATCTCAGGGTGGATTCTGCCAGGGAGCTCAGTGCACGCGTCAGCCAGGGGCCCCACAACACTGGGACAGAACGATCTGCTCCTCTGTGTCTTCCGTCACTGTGGGGTGGTGGCCTTTGCCCTCAGCGGGTATCAGTGTCCATGGTGACAGCAGAGGCCACCCACCCAATGTGCATGCTGGGCAGCAGGGGCGGGGAGAGAGCACAAGGACCCTGGCTGGAGGTGTCCCTCCCTGCAGCACCTCTCCCTGTCCCTCACCGGCCAGACCTGGTCGCAGGACCCGCCCCGTGCAGGGGAAGTGTAACAAGGCAGCAGGACACCTTGGCACCTTCAGTGAGCGCTTTTCACTTGTTTGCCAAAGAGGAAAGGAGAAGGAACATCCATGGTCACCTCCCCATCTCCGAGAGAGGGAGGGACAGACAGCTCACCAGGAGCATGCCTGGCAGCTCCAGTCTGAGGGTCAGGGAGAGAAGAATTCACGGCAGGCACAGCAGAAGACAAAAATTATGATTTTATAGAGATGAGAGAGAACTTCACAGAAAGGAAGCCTACACCAGCAGATCACCGCATGGAGAGAGTTAAAAAAAGAACGTCAGAATATTCGTGGAGAAATTAGCAATAGCACGTCAAAACAAAACAATAACATGTCTATTTCACTTCTCAGCATACCAGTAAGATAAACCATCATAATCAATCAGTAAGGCAATACAGAATCTAATCAGTATTATTAGTCAGGCTCATTAATTCATTCAGCAAACACTAATTGAGTAGCTACTATGCATCAGGTCATGTGTTTAGGCTGGGCTACATATTACTGCAAAATAGCCTACGTTCTAGGAAAGGTTGACTGCAACTGCATGGCCTTGCTTCTTTTTCAGAGATATTGGAACCTTTAAAACTTTGATGAACTTTTAAGCTATAAAGAAAATAGCAATCTGTCATAAAGAAGCAGAAATTGTTCAGCTTATTTTTGCAAATTAAAATATCATAAAGCTAGAAAATAATAAAATGATTTTAGAAAGATGGCATGTAACTCACTATTAGTTAAAAAAAAAGGAAAGAAAAAGAAAAGAAACCAGTATTTCAATTATAACTATGTTGAACACCGTGTACCCAAACTCATGGTATTCAACCGGAACAATCCTTAAGGGGGAATTCAGAGGCAGGAATTATCTTATTACCTAAAAACAGAAAGTGGCGTTAGAAATGTAACAATCATCTTCCTCAGATTGGGGCGTGTAAGAAAGCACCGCAAAACTTAGAGGCTCCACAGGGCCACTGTGCTGGGCTCTGTGGGTGGTAGGCTCCTCTGTGACCAAAGGTGATCTGTCCATTGGGTGTGGGGGTCCTGGGGGTGGACAGCCCATCTGGAATCCCATCTTTTGCAGCTCTGGCCACCTGCTGGGCCGGCGATGGTTCTCATTATACTCTCAGGGTCAGGGCAGTAGGACAGAGTGAACCCCGTGCCAGGAAGACTCCCCAAGTCTGGGTCACTTTTGCAGTTCACCTGGCAGCCAGAGGGAGTCCCAGGTCGAAGCCCAGAGTCAGAGCCAGGCAGGACTGCCCAAGGGCCAGCCATGGACAGGGGGCTGTGACAGAGGCTTTGCTGACCAGCTATTGTAGCCTTCAATTAATGTACATAGAAAACCACAGAGAAACAATGTTACCAAAACAGAAAAATTATTAAATAGTAAAAAAAAAAAAAAACCCAAACAAGACGGAAGCAAGTAGAAAGAAAGAGATGTGAGCAAAAACAGTAACTTTGACAAACTTCAGCAACAGAAGCAGCAACAATGAAACAAACACCTGTACTTCTGGAGCCAGAAACACAACGCCAGGACAAACCAGGTAAAACCTGAAGTCGCAGGGAGATACTGTGGACCGTGATGTGTGGATACACACTCTAAATTAAACAATTTCTTAAGTGAGAAGTAAAATTTAGCAAATGATCCTCTGAACACGGGCAGAAGCCCTGGTTGGATCAGTAATCAAGGACAGAATTTCAAGTGATAAACAACGTTGGAAGTCACCTGGCCCAGCAGCAAGCCGAGGCTGGAAGGGACAGGACAGTTGTCACAGATAGGATTAGCATCAGGGGAATAGAAGTTGGGCACCCTGACAGGTCCATTTAGGGTTGGTCCCAAGGCAAAGTCAGGAGGGAGACAGCATTCCCAGCCATCATCTCAAGGCCTTGGGAGCCCAAGGTCACATAGAGAGTTGCACGGGAATGGAGTTGTTCCTAAAGCCTCATTTGGCCCAGGGGCATCCCCCTGAATAAAAGAGGTTCTCCAGTTTGGATTGTTCAGCACAGAAAGCAATGAGCCAGGGAAATGAAGAGGAAAAATGATGTATGTATACATAGTATATATGAAATATTTAACTATCTTTTAAAAGGCTTATTGAGCTCAAATTTATTTAACAGTAAAATCTACCCTTTTAAGTGTCCAGGTCTGTGAATTTGGACAAAATCCTAAAGCCATGCAACTCTGTCCTTGACCAAGATATAAGTTACTTCCCTTGGCTTCCCAACATCTACTTTCGCTTCTTTGTAGTCAGATTCCTCTTCCTGCCAATATTGGCCCTGAGAAAAATGAGGGCATTTAGCATGGTGTTTCTGAAATGCCCCTTTTGTGTTTCTGAGACTCTGGCCAAGTCAAGGGGCCGCTGCAAGCGGACAGGACCAGACTGTCCAGATAAGCGTTATCTGAGCCTGACAAGCCCGGGCTGTGTGCTGGAGTCACTTTCTGCCTGTGCCGGGTCAGCCATTCCACGCTGTGCTAGTAGTGCAGCGGGACAAAGCAAGCTCATTAAGTCACTGCTGTACACACACTCCCTGCAGCAGCCTGCTGCGAGATGGTGACATTTGTCAACGATGGGTCCCTCGTGGGTTTTGCCGAGTGGTGCTGTTGCTGCGTACCTCCCCATGAGGCACCTTTGGGCCTGTATTTGCTGCTTGCAGACCCTCCCATGCTAGTAAGTGGTAACTGACCCTACCATTTCCTGTTATTGCCTTAGTAAGTCTCTTCTCTGAGAAAGCAGCCCAGGTATTTTCTCTAGTCCCTCAGCAACGTATGCCTTGCCCTAGCACACCTGGGCTGTGGACAATGCTCCCCTTCACCTCTAGCAGCTGCCAAATTTACCTGCTCTCTGCCTAATAGTTTTGGCTTTCTTAGTTTGTTATAGAAATGGAAGCATATTATGTAACCTCTGAGTCTGGCTTCTCACACTTAGCATAATGCATCTGAGATCCACCATTGTTGAAATTACTAACACATTGTGGTTTGTTTACCCGTTCACCAGGTAATGAACATTTGAGTTGTTTACAGCATTCTTGAGGTGTGAATGAAGCTGCCACAAACATCCACATAGAGGTGTTTGTGTGGCCATATGGATTTATTGCTCTTGAGTAAACATCCAGGAGTGCGATTGCTAGATTGCTTGTTAATTGCGTGTTTAGCCTTGAAATAAATTGTCAAGCTACTTTCCAAAGTGGCTGTAGCATTTCCCGTTACTTCTAGCAATGTCTGAGGCTTCTAGTTCTTCTGCATCCCTGCCAGCACTTGATGTTATCAACATGAAAACATTACTGAACTATTCTCACAGGTGTGTTATGGTACCTCAGTTTGATTTTAATTCATGTTTCTATAATGTACACAGAAGACCAAAGATGTCAAGCATCTTTCAGGTGCTTGTATGGAGTCTTACTTGACAGTACAGCATCATGACACATCTGTGGGAGTGGCTACAATTACAACACAGAACATCCCCAGGGTTGGTGAGGGTATGGGTGAAGGGAAAGCTTCAGATATTGTTGGTAGGAACCACGAGATTGCATGGGCCTTTGAAAAATAAACTGGAAATTTTTTGCATAGGTAAACACACACTATGTATCCTGGGAATCCTGCTGGGAGGTGCTTAGACCAGAGAATTAAGGTGTGTGGTCACACAGATAACTTGCTGTACCTGGGTGAAACAGCTTTATGCATAACTGCTCTAAATTGGAAGCAATCCAGATGTTCATCAGCTAGCCAGTGTCTAAACAGATTGTGGCATCTCTACATACATAGAAAATTATTCTGCAAGACAAAGAAATGAATTTCTGATAAATTCAATAGCATGGACACATTTCAAAAGCATTGTGCTAAGTGAAAGAAGTTGGCAGAAAAGAGCACAACACTGTGTGATTGCATTGATATTAATTGCAAAAATGCCAAATGATTGTGAAAGAAACAGAGTTGGACAGAGAGGCTCCACTGTTGTGGCTCAGGGAGGGGCTCCTTCCTGCATGGAAAAACCCAGCATTCTGATGATAGCTGTGGCTTCACGCACACAGTGTCATGTCAAATCCTACCTCAGTCGCAGAAGACCTTCTTCCATCTCCAGTTACAGCAGGCTCATTAGTTTCAGCTCTCTTTCAATGAAAACTAAGATAAAAGTTGGGGAAAAGATAACGTGAATGTGTTGCACAGCATCAGAGAGCTAGGCTGCCAGGACCCGTGCTGCTCCAGCTCTAGAGATCATTTCCAGAATCAGAGTAGAGCTGACATCCAACTACTTCCTTCAAGGTGTTTGCTGAGTTGCTGGCTGTGGTTCAGAGGCTGAGAGGCTGTCTGGAGATTTTACAGACCCATGGAGCTTTGGGAACAAAGATTAGTACTTATGGCTTGTCAAAAATGAGGAGGCTTGGTAAACACTGCAGGTGTTTAGTTGAGAATCCCAATGTTCTGTGCTCTGGATAAAGGGTAAATTGGAACAAGAAAAGCCCTCGAAAAGACTCCAGGTCACTGTGTTCAACCATCTTGGTCTCAGAGATCTGCTCTTTCTCAAATTGCCCATTGGATTAAAAGCAATGCCCATGCAGAATGATCACAGAGCCAGAGGCCCACATGGCTTCAGCAATGACCCCTATACATGCCCAGAATTCAGTAACTATGAGTAGACATCACTAGAGATTGAGAAAAAATGTAAATATAGGCACACAAAATCCAGTTATTAGATTGTCTGAACACCTGTAAGGGATGGTCAAAGTATAAGGCAAATGTTTAATTTTTTAAAAAATTATTAATATCTTTGGAATACTCCTTGTTGGTTTGGACACATTTATCCCATCATTCCTGTCAATTTCTGAATCAGTTAACTGTTTCTGTTTACAGCAATTTCTGTCAAAGTAAAACAAGACACTGTGTCCTCATTCACCTTGTTCACTGGATCTGGCACTGTGTGACTTCTGGCTCTTCCCCAAAGTCAAAATGACTGTGAAAGGAAATTATTTGAATTGGTTCAGGACATCAAGGCAGACATGATGGTGCAAGGAAAGGCACTCAGGAAAGAGCACTCCCAGAGCCCCTTCGTGTAGTGGCAAGAATGATGGATACGTGTTTTTCAGTCTGGGCGGAGGTAGTTAGAAAAGGATTAATGGCGATGGGTCTTTACTGTGATACATTTCTTTCTAATTTAAACATTAGCCCTATTTTTCATTTATACCTCATATTAAAATACTTGTGTTTAATATGATCAATAAATTAAAATACAAAGAGAATGTCAGCAGGAGCATGAAAACATTTAAGAAGCTAAAGTAAAAATTCTAGAGCCTCAAAACTAAAATGATGAACTCAAAAGTCATTTTATCAACAACTTAGATGTAGTTTAAAACCAAATTAATGAAGTGGGAGATTAAATAGAGTATCAGACCTTTATGGGCCACAGTGGAAGGTTTTGACACATATGTTCTTACTGTACCCAAATCGGAGGTAAAGAGAGTGGGGCAAATGCAATTTTTGAAGGCCATGTAGCCCCAAATTGTTTAGAATGGACAGACGAAATTAATCCACAAGTTCATGAAGTACTGCAAACTGCATGAGGTGTGAATCAGCAAGAAACCACATAAAACCCCTCCTGGAACACTGGTGAATGCAGAAAAAAGAAAAAAATTCCAATTCATTCCAGAGGGCTGTGTAATTTAATCACCAAAGCCTGCATGTGGTCTCACAGAAGAGAGTTTCGCAGGACAGCCTCCTTCAGGATTATGGATGCAAATCCACTAAAGATATCACAAAACGCATTGAACAGGATATAGAAATATGTAGTAGCAGAGGACGGTGAATTTGGTGTCCTTCCAAAATCCCAGTGAATTTCACATTTGGAAACTATCCTGTGTAAGATGTGGCAAAAACAGAATGAAAGAGAACAACTGCATGATCCCATAGATAAAGCAAAAATACTTGATAAATGTCAACAAAATAGTAACACAGAAGTTTTAGAACCTTAGAAATAGAAGTGTGCTAATTACTTCATCTGTAAAAAAAATATTCACAAAGGAAAACCCCTACTGAAAACATCACATGTAAGGCTGAAACATCAAAAATCTTTTTCTGACATCTGGAAAGAGACAAGAGTGCCTATCATTACCACTTCTGGTCAATATTTTACTTGAAGTTTTAACCCGAGAAAAAAGAACAAGAAAGGAACTGAATGTAGAGTAACTGGAAAGCATGAAATGGAACTGTCATTACTTGAATGCAAAATGATTAAACACATAAAGAATCCACAAGAAAATACAAATAAGCTATTAGAATTAACAAGTATGCTTGGCCATGGTTTAGGGAAACAAGTCAATATACAAAAATCAATTATATTTCTCTGGGATGTCCCCAAAGCTCGGAAACATAGATAACATCATTTTCTCCTGTATTGTAATTCAATATCAGGGAATCAGGTATTTGTATATCGCTCCTTATATGTGCCACAAAGTTAGAAAATAAAATTTAAAATTAAAAATACCACTTCAAATAACATTTGCGAGAGCACCCTAAACCTAGGATAAACATGCAGCTCTCAGCAGACAGAAGGACAAGATATTCTTGACTGGGATAATAAAGGCCTAAGGAAATGAGGGCTCCAGCTGTATGCTCAGAGCTTCCCACGGGGGCTGGCTCTCTGTGGCCCATCCCAGGTCCGTGGGCAGGGCCACCCACGCTGCAGCTTGAAATAGGCTGCAGTGATCAATTGACACCATAGCACAGATCTTGGCAAATGCTGCAAGATACATCCAGTATTTTCCTTTGGAGAAACAGTTGTTCACCACATAGCAGCACATCCATGACTCTATCATGCACATGCATGGAAAATCTAAATATCTACTTTATGCATTTCCTTCTATAGTTCCGATGTAATCTCTGTAAAGGTTTCAGCAAGCTTTTGAAAACATTTGTAAATGCCTTAAAAACTTACATGGAAATCCAGAGGACCAAGAATAATCAAGGTAATACTAAGGTAATACTGAATAAGAAGGAAAGTCTTGCAAGACAAGCAACTGCTTATTAGGGGTCATTATGAAGCAGCAGTGATTATAATAATAGGGTATTGGATCAATGAGAGACAAAGAGACCAATGAACGAAACAGAGAGTCCAGAAATAGGCCCCACATGTGTTGGCCCTTCGCTTATTGATCATCTATCGAATAGTACATGGAAAGATTAATTTTTCCTGTGCACCATACTGGTCTATTACAAAATCAATTCTGAATGGTAAAATAATAAAATTTAGATAGTAAACATAAATGAAAATCATCCTGACTTTGAGTTAGGGAAAGTTTTCTTAACCTAGATACTAGTCACAAATGGAATAGACTGATTGGCCACACCAAGTTAGAGCTAAGAAGTTCTTGTTATCGCCAGAAATTGTGAAGAGAGTGAAAAGCCAGGTCTCACATCAGGAAAACATCTGCAGCACATACTTCAAACAAAGCTCTCACATCCACTTAATTAACTAACTAAAGTAAATAAGAAAAGCAACAACCCAATGAGAATATAGACAAAAGCCTTGAGAAAACATTTCAGCTTTAAAAAATTCAATGCCTTCTGTCATCAGGAAAATATCATTCACACTACAGTGACATGCTATCCTGGTCTCACTGCAATGGTTACAATTGTGAAAGATGAAATTCTTTAAGGATAAGGATTTGAGGCTCTTGAACTCTTGGCATTTCTGTGTGTCCTATGCTCCAGAGTCTCTCTTCTTAGAAGTATAGTCTACCAAAGCGCATCTATATGTTACCAAAAAACACATAAAAAGCACAAATGTTCATTGACTGTAGAGTGGAAGCACACAGAATGATGTCACAGCAGAAATATAATGTAATGTAATATAGTAATGTAAACTGCAGCCACAATGTTCCATGAAGTTAAGTCTACGCCTGATGGTGAATGACGAAACCCAAGCCCATGAGAAAATGTGCCACACAGTTCCATTCCTGTGACATTGAAGAGTAGTCATGATTAACCCATAGGATATGCAGCCAGGTAATATTTACCTTTAGAGAGGAATATAACCCCTGTGATGAGGGGTGAGGGGGCTAAGAAGCAATGTTAATGTTCCGTTTACCTGAGCATGGTGACTTGGGTATGCTCATTTTGTAATAATTAATTGAACTGTAAGCCATTTATTCTATGTATATTTCTATATGGATGCTATGACTAAATAAAAAACCCACATAAACTGCCAAATAACTAATGAACCAAAGAACTGACAATAGAATTAAAAGTATCTACAGCTACACATTCTGTGCTTTTCTCAGTGAAGTTTATTGCCTTATATCAGAGAATTAGAAAGCTCTAAAATCTAAAAACTGTGTGCATACTAACAAGTAAGTAAAAGAGCAGGATAAATGTAGGGTATAAAGAGATAAGAGTGCAAATCAATAAAGTAAAAAAAAATAATGATACTGTAGAGGAAATACACAGTTTGTCCACTTTTTTTTTTTTTAGTTTGTCCACTTTTTGAGGAAAAAAAGTTAGTCAAAATTTTCTTATGACTTAACAAAAGGAGTAAGGAACAAGTAAACCATCACATGAGAATAAAGAAGAAATTAATACAGATAGATAGAAATTTTAAAAAGAATACCCTCAATAATTTTGTGATTAGTTTTATAATTTTGACAAAATGAATGAATTCATAGAAAATTTTAATTTATCAGAGCCAACTAAATAAAAACAAAAAGCTTAAACAGTCATATAACTATTGAAGAAATTGAAGTACTGAAAAATTTTCCTACAAAAACCAAAAGAAACAAATAAATTGGCTTACATAATTTTAAAATTGAGAAAGAATAAAGAGTATTCCTTATTCTATTTTATGCTATCCATCTAAGTCTGATATTACAACCAGATTAGGATATTACAAGTAAATAAAATTTATGGGTTGGACTTAAAATATTAGAAATTCAAATGCACTCAAGGACTAAACAGATATCATACCTCAGTCAAGCTGGGGACTTGCTAGGTGTGCAAATTGGCTTAATAGGAGAAATTTATAAAATAATTTAGTCAATTGCCAGATTAAATAAAACACATCTTCTCAATAGATACCACAAGTGCACTTGATACAATTCAACTATTGCTTTTATTTCTTTATTTTTATTTTTTTCATTAAGTTCATTGGTATATTTTAGGTATAAAATGCAGTTATATTCATCATTGGGATCTTGTACCTTTACATGATGTATCTTAGTTCTTATTTTTTCCCCATTTCCCTACCCTCCCTTCACCCCCTATTCCTTTTGTTTTTAAAATACATTATTAGTGCCTATTAATTTTATAAAATAGTAGGCTCCAGTGTGGTATTTCCACACATGTATAGGCTATATTTTATCATAGCCCCTCCTATGTCCCCGACACCTCCCCTTGGCTGTATTCGCTTCCTTTTGTCTGATCGTAGTCTCCCTTCTACTTTTATGCCACACTTTTAGATTTCGCATATTAAGATAAACGTGTGACTTGTCTTTCTGAGTCTGACTTTGTTAAACAGGATGGTCTTCAGTTGCAAATAATATAATTTTATTCTTCTTCATGGCTCAATAATACTCCATCATCTATATATACCATATTTTCTTTATCCATTCATGCATGGATGGTCACTTTGGCTGGTCCTATACCTTCTTGATGGTGAATTGTGCTGCTATAAACAGTCATGCACGTAACCCTTATTCACTAGATCCTTGTTTACTGCATCTGGCACCCTGTGACTTCTGGCTCTTCCTCGAAGTCAGAATGGCCATGAAAGGAAAACATTTTGAACTGATTCAGGATATTGAGGCAGCCATGAAAGCATAACTACGACACTCAAGAAAGAGGACTCCAGAGCTGCTTCAGAAAGTAGCAAGAATGGTGGGCAGAGTGTTCAAGGTGAGGGGACGAGTTTGAGGGATTCATGGCAGTCTGCCCCTACTATGATACATTTTGAAAAACTTAAACATTCACCATGTATTTCAATCATACCTCATATACTCTACTCTCCCATCGGTCCCTCGGTGGCCCTCTCGACTATGACGGAATCACTGTGCTCATCTCCCATAACCTTGATTTTACTTAATAACAACGTGAAGCACACCACATGAGTGCAATGGAGAGGAGACTCCCAGGCATACACACGGAGGGACAGACCAGCTTTGGTACCAGTGGCTACACCGCAGGGAGCAGGGGAAGAATGTGTATGTGACAGGCTTGTCCCAGGTATAGCCTGAGGGCCCTGGGGCCCCCAACAGCTACAACATTGGCCCACAGGATGGCGGCGTTCCATCCTATGATGTGATTTCCTTGACTCCCATGTGTGGCACTTTGGCGTGGACTGCATGGGTGATACCAGCACACTGTGGAGGGGAGGACACGGTGCCCTGCCGACTCTGCCTTGGACATCTGCCGCACACAGTCAATGGCTTGAAAAGTGTGTGCATCAGGTGTTAGACGTGCTTGTGCACCTTGCCTAGAAAAACGTAGGGATTATTAATAACAATCCCTCAACCTACTTATACGTGTGAGTTCCTGGGAAGACAGGTGTTTATTGTTATTAAACAGACATGTAGGTTTCTTATTTAAGTATTAAACTTGGGCTGCTTGTGTTATTTTATAAAATAATTTAATAAACTAAAATAGAATTTTAGCAGCCATGGTGCAAGAAGTAAAAGCATACATCATATTTTTGCTTATAATATTGTTATAATTGTATATACAGCATCAGTAATGCTGGAATGTCATATTAAAGAATCAAGTTATCTTTATTATATATTTTATACTCAGCCCACAACAATTCTTCTTCACCGAATGTGGCCCAGGTGGGTCCCACGGTTAGCACCTCATGGTATATTTGTCAGGCTTAGTACAATTCGCAGTCTCAGGCATCCACTGGGAACTTGGAACATACACCCCCACCAGATCTGTGAAGGAAAAGAAGGATCAATTTGATGATATTGAGATTAAGGACTTTGTCTACAAAAAGTCCCTTTTAAAAAATGAAAAAGCAATTTACAAATTGGGAGATACTTCTACTATATAAAATTTATAAAACATTAGAATCAAATATGTGCATAAAAGAGAGAGAGAGAGAGCGAGAACATGTATAGAATGAATATTCATATTCATGTACTCTGCATCCCAGAAATTTGACTTCTAGGTGCAATGCCAGAGCATTTTTATTGTGGCGTGATGGGAGAAATACTGACAACTACTCGTGTGCTCACTATTGGAAAACCTGGAAACAAACCACAGCCCCAGTCACTGGAAAGTGAATTAATATATCAAGATCTCTTCAGAGATGAAATATCACACAGCAGCCAGAACAAATGAGCTACAGTAAATAGCAATGTAGGTGATCTTACTGTTACAGTAAAAGAAAAAAGGCCCTAAGTATTTCACACTGAATGCCGTTATTTCATAAACTTGAACACAACCCAAAGCAAAGCCTAGGCCCATGATGGGCAGCTATGGATACAGCATCGCTTGTAGAGGGGCAATGTCAGGAGGGGTCCAGGGTCCCCATGATGGTGTTCCCTGTGCCCACAAGGAGGGTGCTTATTATGGCTTGTGGCTAGATGTCCCCCACAATCTTCATGTTGTAATAGGTGGGGCTTTTTCAGAGATGACTGGATCTAGAATATGTGATGCTCAGATTGATTCATGGTACAGTGCTAGGCTCAAGGGCACTAGGAGGAAGGGCGTGAGTGCTACCTGCCCTAAGTAGTCTGGATAAGATGTAAGGGATAGAAAGGGCTGTGATCACCTTTGTTGCTTTTGCTACCTTCTTCTCACCATGAGCTTTCTCCTCTACAAGCCATGCCACCCTGTCTTGGAGCCTGGACAAACTGTAGGCTAAGTGAAACTTTTTCCCCTTTAACTTTGGGTGCCAGGTATTTTTTCTCAGCAATAAGAAGAGAAACAAAAACAGAATTTGGTACCAGAGAAGTGGGGTCATTGCTGTGACTACACTTGACCACGTGATTCAGGAGCCTTTGGGAATGGCTTATGGGAAGAGTTTGGAAAGGTTTGGAGATGATGGCTGAAAAAGTAGCCCTAGAAAGCCTTAGGCTGTACTTGATGGAAGAATCTGGTCAGAGCTCAGAAGGCCAGAATGTTAATAGAAATGTTGCCAGTAAAGACCAGGCTCAGGAGGTCTCTGCTGGGAAGAAGGACTGCATTGGCTGCTAGATTCCAGATGATGCATGTTATGGCTTGGCAGAAAGTTTGTCTGCATTTTGCTCATGTCCAGAGACTTTACTTGAGACTGAGATAAAGGGCAGTGGACTAATTAATCTGGCAGAAGAAATTTCAAGGCAGTCTAATGCTGAGGCTGTGGCATGGCTGCTGTTGAGGGCTTTTAGCCAGATTTATGTTGAGAATCAAGAGCAAAGTGGCTGTCAGAATGATTTAAAAGGTTTTGAGTTTGGTCAGAAAAGAAGCTCCAGTAAAGTTGTGGCCTGCAAAGATGGACCAGAGGAGAAATTGGTCACTGAAAAGACTAGCAAGAAAATGCCAAGTATTTCGGAAGACAACAGAATAGATGGCCTGAGGGCATCACAAGAACCAGCAGGACTCCACCTTTTTGGGGGGCTTAAAGGTGAAAGACTTTGCTTTGAGAAGAGAGCCCCAGAGCACCATGTTCCAGAATGGTAGCAGCCTAGGGAAGTTGTTCCTCTACATTTGCTTCATAGGCACTTGACCTCTACAACCAAGAGAGAAGGAGCCTGGCTACTTCTCCAGCTGAAAGCAGACCTTGGTGTTATCCACGTGGTGCTGGTTTTAGGTGCATGCAGAATGCAAGCGTTGTGGGGTCAGGAGGGCTTCCATCCAGATTTTAGAAGAAGGCCTAGGAGGCCAAGCAGTGTGGCCCTGAGAGGGTGGTGTCTAAAGCTGTGAGTGTGAAGCCAAAGGTGAACTGGAGACTCCAGAAGTTTAGAGGAGCCAGGAACGTGGATCTTCTGAGGAAAACTGCAAGGTCGGAGCAGAGCTGGACCCAGAGAGAAGCTACGGGGGCTACAACCACTGGCAGTACCATACGGGAGGAGCCACATAAGCCATTTTGAGTTCATAAATTGCCAGAACTTGCCACACATTGCCGGGGATGCTGGAAGTAGAACTGTGGGACTTAATGTTTGCCTTGGTGCATTTTGAACTTGCTTTGTTCCCATTCCTTTGTATCCCCATTTGTACCTTTTGGAATGGAAATATTTATCCTGTGCCATTGAATGTTGGAAGTGTTTGACTTTCCATTCACTTGTGCAGGGGCCTGCAGCTAAGAGTTTGCCTTCAATCTCAGAGGAGACCAGGGACTTGGACTTTTCAGCAGTGCTGAAACTGGTAGGAATTTGGCTGGTGTGTGGACCACACAGATGCCAGTTGCTGTCAAGTTCTGGCCTTGTTCTGGAGGGACCATGCAGGAGGCTGTCATATCTGTACAGATAACTGATCAGGTAACTAAACGGTGAGGGCCAGGTGGGACTGCTGCTCCTCCCTGAAAGGAGAGGGGGCTGCTAGGTGACCTCTGCCAACAGCCGTTTTAGATCCTCATTGAGTTTGTGGGTCTTAGGCCACAAAGGGCAGTGAGTGTGGCCATGCCCTTCTTCCTCAGTGCTTGGGGCCTTGTCTGGGAGGCAACCAGGGTTGGCCCTGTGGGGACAAACTCTCCAGGTGGCCTCCAGCATGGTGACCCCACGCTGAGCAGAGTCTTACAGGTGGATCCTGGGGCTTCCAAGACATCATCCAAGAGTAAGCAAGACAGAGGGGTTGGGTTGTCTTTGAAGGCCTGGATGCTCCTCACATCACCTGTGGGTGACACAGTTACCAGGTTCACCACTGGGCTGCAGCAGGAGCCATGGTTGGGGACCCTGAGGACATGTAGAAGCCTGGGGAGGGGATATGTCCTGCTGTTACCTTTGTAAAATGATATCTGGCCCTGACAGGAGCTAGGGGCTTGGATGAGCCCAATTCCATACACTGAGGTCCTGCAGCCAGACATAAAAGCAAAATAGATGGATAAAATAAGTCATCAAATTTAACCATCATCAATAAAATTACTCTTTTTTGTGCTAGAAAAATTGGAAGTTAAAAACACCAGGCTACAATAACCAGACTATGGTGTAGGAAGGTAGGATGGGTTCAGTAGGAAAATGAGCTCAACACCATTGAATATAGGTAGAGGAAAGAACTATTGCATATCTTTGGCATCATTAGGAAATGTACACATTTAATTATGCATATTTACAAGAACTGTGGCCCTTTTTAAAGAATTTAATGCATAGTGTTAAAGGGATAGAAAAAAAATAAATTTTCATCTAAGTAAGAGGAAGTAAAAAAAGACATTAAAGGAAGGAAATAAATGTAGGGGTCAGAATAAAACAGGAAGGCAGTCTGCCTTCCTTGCAAGTCTGCTGGTCGTCACAGTAGATGCAAATGCCTTTGCTCATCCTCTCCACAGGGGTGAGTCCAGGCTGCACTGGCCTAGGTCTTGCCATCTTTGGAGGTCACTGCATGGGTGGCAGAGACTATGAGGGCCCAGCAGGGGCTGGACCCAAGGTGCATCAGAACCGCAGGCTACCAACCAGCTGCACCGGGAGACTCTGCTCAGTGGCAGCCTTTGGGGGACTGGGTCTTCATGTTCATTATGGAAGGTGGCATTTTGCCGGTCCTAGCTTGTGACAAGGAGATTGCAGAAGCACTGTTGGAGGGGACGAGCGAGATGAGGGTTGTGAACAGAGAGTGAGACAGCTCCACCAGCCAAGCAAGTGCCAGTGCTGTCCAGAGTGTGGCAGTGTGGTGGGCTGGAGAGCAGCTCCACCTTCCTTCTTCCCAAGGAACACGTCCAAGTGCCTTCTGGCAGCCTTGCCATGCTCACAAGTCCTCTGTCCATGCAGCCTCTGCTCACGGAGCCTCTGCCCTCCAGGGTCCCAGTACCTGGTGTTTCTGAGCAGGCTGTATTCAGCAAGGTGACAGGTGGTTGAGGGGTTGCATTTGAGCTCAGCACTCAGCACAGGCCAAGAGCAGAGAGATCACCAGTCCTGTCCAGCAGTGAGTGTCTGGTGAGTTCCTGGGTGCTGGAGCTCTCTATCTGTTCCTTCATCATCTCTAAGAGCAGCAGATTGTAAGGAGGTCTCCAGGCAGAGCCTCGGAGGTGGGCGGGGTGTCTCAGCCTCCTGGTCCCTCACACGTGATGCCTGATGCCTCTGCTTTCATGCAACAGCAGGGGTGGGGAGCTGGAGGAAAAGACAGGAGACGATTAGGTTCAGACCTTTTTCAGTGCTGTCACAAGGAGAGGAGAGGGAAGTTGACAGGATCATCTCCCTGAGACAGGCTGGGGAAAGAACACTGGCATATGTAAAGAATCTTACAATGCACAAGAAGCTGGGTTATGGTTTCCAGAGTTCCCAGCTTATGAAACTTTGTAAGCTGCTGGCTGCAGACAGGGTGAAAATGTCTCCCTAGGGTCGCGTCCAGCATTTTTCTCTTAGGGACATGTGGGCCTCCTGAGTGGCAAGGCCACCTCAGAGGTCTCTGCCATCTGTGCTTCATTCACAGCCCCCCCCCCTCCAAGTCCTCAGCAGGAGGCAGGAATGGAGCCCTCTCCTGGGTGGGAAGGGTGTTGTGTCTGGGGTCCCTCCTGGGGAGCTGGCACTGCACTCTCTGCTCCAAGCTTCTCTGCCATTAGATGGTGGCTCTGTGCTGCAGTTTCCTGGCTTCATAGCAGCCACACAAACTGGGCAGCTCAAACAGCAGACACACAATTCCAGAGGCCAGAAGCTGAGAAGGCATGGGCAGGGCTAGTCTGTTTGTGAATTGGGGTCTTCTCTCTCTCCAGCTTCTGGTATGAGTCAGTGGTCCTCAGTGTCCCTTGGCCTGCAGATGTGTCCCCCGCCTCTGCCTCCTTCTTCACATGTTATTCTCCTGCTGTTCCTTTCTGTGCCTGTCTAAATTTCTTTCTGTAAGGACACTTGTTATACTGAATTAGGGGTGCACACTATTCGGCAGTGACCTCTGTTAAACTTAGTATATCTGCAGTAACCCCATTTCCAAATATTTACGTTTGGGGTCATGGAGTTTTAACTTCAGCATCTGAAGTTTTAGGAACACAGTGCAGCCCATGCCACCTCCGCAGGCACAGACACCAGCAGGGCCTTCACCAGGACTCAGGACTGACCAGACATGACGTGCTGGACCTGTCGCTGCTCTGACCGCCAGTCTCCTCCGAGGGTCTCATTGAGGGCTGCCTAAGGATGGCATGGATGCCAGTATCCTTGGGCCCTGGCCAGGCTGCGGCTTCCTGCAGGGTGCCCTGGAGCAGATTGTGAGGGGCTGGGAGGCAGGTGGCTCCTGCAGAGCTAGAGAGAGGGGAGAGGCAGGGAGGGTAGGCAAGGTGGGGTCACTGTGGAGACTGCGCTGAAGGCTCAGAGGTGTCCTGGGAGCCCAGCAGCTGTTCTATGGGATTCCCATGATAGATGACTCTGAGCAGGTGGCCTTGTTGTCCTGGACTGTCCCCTTCCCAGGCTGTGTGTTCCCTTTCCACCTAGGAGCCAGCCTGGCTCTTGGACTTTGCCACAATGCTTCCTTTTTGAAGTAAAAGAAATTTAGGTATAACTATACTTTTATCATAAAATGAGTCTGTTAAAAACCTACAAAGAAATAATTGTTTTTCTGAGATAGGGTCTGGCTATGTAGCCCAGGCTGGTCTCAAACTCACAGCAATCCTCCTGCCTCAGCCTCCTGAGTGCTGGGATTACCAGCATGTGTAGCCAGGCTCACAAAGAGACATTTTCCTGAGTCTGGACAAGTAATTAACACACCTGTAGACTAAACTATATGAAAACTACATTTTAATTTTGCACTTTCCTTCTCACCTTCAAATGATGTCTACACACATCCTTTTCATGATAATACTTTGTCTTCACACACACACACACACACACACACATATATTCAAATCAGTGCCTCTGTTTTTCTACAGAAAAATTTTTCTTCTGTTACGAATGATTTGTAAAAGCTCTTCCAATATTAAGAAGATGAACCCTTTACCCATCTGATTATTTGCCTTTCAGCTTTGTTAATGGTCTTGATTTTCCTTACGTAGTTGTTATCACCCCATGGTTGGGTCTCTCTTGTGCTACTTTAGAAACTCGCTAGGGTAGAAAGGAACAGACACACCTTCCTCACCAAAGACTGTAAAAGTATGATTGCTTTACATTATAAAAGTAAATATTGCCTCACAGATTAAGCTTGGAAAAATATTTCAGATCTTCTATTCATCTGGGGCTTATTTTGGTGTCAGTGTAAAAGATCGACCTGTCTCAGTGTTTTTGCGAATGGTTAATTAGACTAATTATATTGATTGAAATAATTCCTCTCTTTCCCCTTTGATTTGAAATATCGCCTCTCTCATAATCTCCCCTTTCTCTGTCTCTCTTTTCCATGCTGAAGTTAATGTCACATTCTTTCAGCAATCGTGGCTTTGAGAGAAGTTCCCTCCCCCTGAAGAGTGGGTGCAGTCCCCGGCTCTGCCTCCTTCCCCTGGCCCACCATCTGTGGGGATAGCACCTCCTTTCAGTTCAGCCCAGTCTGCTCTGCCCTCTATGCCCTGGGCAAGGCTGTGGAGACACCACCCTGCCTCCCTGTCTGTGGCTTACTCCTGTGTGTGACTCCCCTTTCATCCTCCCCAGAGAGTGCTGCCTGACTGCAGACCAGGTGAGCTCTGACCCTTTATCCCATGGCATCAGCTTTCCCTTTCATGGCTCTTGCACAACTCATTATTACAGACATGCATGAGGCAGCCTTGGTGCACACCCTGCCTTCAGCACAAAGTGAACATTCACTGAGGGTTTTGTGGTGAGTGATGGGTCCAAGTCCTACTGACCACCTGGCCTCTTGTCTTAGTCACTTTTCTCTTGTTACTGACATAAAGTACCCAACACCCAAAGTTAAAGGGAAAAGGTTTATTTAGCTTACAGTTCATCGAGATTTTCATCCATAATAGGCTGGCTCCAAGGCAGAGTTGCACATGGCAGAGGGGCTTTGCTGAGGAGACACAGTTCATGGTGCCTACATGGTAGCAAAAGCAATGAAGAAACTTAATAGCCTTTCTGCCCCACCCAGACTACTTAAGGTGGGTACTACCATTAATCCTAGTGATCTTGGACCTAGCATTGCACCATGTATCAATCACACACTGTAGATTCACTCACCTCTGAAAAAGCTCCACCTATGACTACATGAGGCTTTGGGGGAGCACCTAAACATAAGCTATAACAGTCCACCTCTAGGCCCCCAAGGACTTATGCACATTCCTTTACACAAAAGCATTTAGCCCATCTCCAAGAGTTGCTAGGTCCTGACAGTTTCAGCATTGCTGAAAAGTTCAAGAGCCAGAGGCCCACCCTGATACAATTGGTAGGTATGCACAGATCCCAGTGAGAAGCTGGTGTGGTCTAGAGTGGTGCAGGTGCAGGCAGGTCCAGCCAGGGCCCCACCCTGACCCTGACCACTTGGGCCCACAGGCCCCAGACAAAGAACGACCTGGAAAAGAGCTGTACAGGCACACAAGCAACAGCTAGAGGCCTACCCTGATACCATTGGTAAGTGGGCACAGGCCCTATCTAGAAGCCTGCCCAGACACCAGTGACAGGGGTGCACAGATCCCAGCCAAAGGCCCTCCCAGGCAACACCTTTGTAGGAGGGCAGAACCCAGCCAGAGGCATGCCTAGATATAATTCCAAGCCCGCACAGGCCCCACCCAGAACCCTGCCCACACAACAGGACAGCTCAGGGATCTAGAAAGCTACAATTCTGAACCCAGGAATAGATGCAGTGGTGAACAGCAGAGAAAAGGCTGCTCAGTGGGTTGCTGAGAATTGAAGACCACTGGGTGAGCAAAAATTTCCCTCAATAAAGGCACAGGAGGCTGCATCTGTTGAAATGAGAAGACATGTCAAGGAGTCTCAAAACCAGACTTCCACATCACCTGAGGCAAACCCAAAGGGCAATGAGATGGAGCAATCTGATAACCACCTGAACTCCCTGAACTGGCAATAAAAGAGGATCTGGAAAAAATAAAATCAGAAATAATTTCTCAGATAACAACAGAGATTGTGCCCATAGTGCAAGACATAATTAATAAATCTAGAGCAGATTCAGATAAAAAAAATGGAGGAGCTGAGGAACATGATGGAATCCCAACCTAGGGAACAAATGGAATCCATAAAACAGATGCAAATAGATTTCCAGGAGATTAAAAACTCCATTGAAAGTTTATGGAGCAGAATGAGCCAATATGAGGACAGCATTTCAGATATGAAAGACAGGATTGCAATTAGTGACCAGGAAAAGAAAAATTTCTTAAAAATAGTAAGGGACCATGAAAAATCAATCCAGCAGCTGCTAGATGATATAAAGAAGAATAATGTAAGACTGATCAGAGTCAATGAAGGAACAAAAGAGAGTGAAAATGACATAAAAATCCTTTTCAGAGAAGTAATGGCAAAAAACTTTCCAAGCAGGGGAAAAAAACTTGACATATAAATAAGTGAGGCATATAGGACTCCAACTAACCATAATCAAAAAAAAAATCTACACCTAGGCATATAATAGTTAAGATTCCAGAAACCCAACAGAAGAATAAAATTCTACATGGAGTTAGAGAAAAGAAACAAATCACATACAAAGGAAAGCCCATCAGAATCAAAGCAGACTTCTCAACACAAACCCTTAAGACAAGAAGAGCTTGGAGTGACGTATTTCAAGTCCAAAAGGAAAACAACCTCCAACCCAGATTGATGTACCCTGCAAAATTATCTTTCAAAATTGATGGAGAAATAAGGTACTTCCATGATGAAGGGTACCTGAATACCAATACCTGAATACTTCATGAATACCAAACCAGCACTCCAAAAAATTTTAAACAACATCCTAGGAATAGACAATGAGGGACACAACACCAGGAAGCCCAGCAGAATGAATCTGTCAGGCACAACAAGAAATGAAATGCAAAATGAGAGAATCCAACAAAAAGAAAATGTCATGAAAATGATAAGTCAATACATATCACTTATAACCGTCAATGTTAATGGTCTCAATTCACAAATCAAAAGAAATAGACTGGCAGAATGGGTCAAGAAGCAAGATCCAACAATATGCTGCATACAAGAAACACACTTAATTCAAAAGGAAACTCATAGACTGAAAGTTAAAGTGTGGAAAACAATACTCCATGAGATGGAAACCTGAAAAAAAGCAGGAGTAGCTGTTCTATTTGCAGATCAAATGGATTTGAAACCAACACTGATTAAGAGGGACAAAGAAGAACACTACATCCTTGTAAAGGGAAAAATCCAAGAGTAAGAGATGACAATCATAAACATATATGCACCAAATATTAATGCACTCAACTATATAAAACAAATACTAATGACATGAAAAATCAAATAAGCACTAATACAGTAGTAGTGGGGGAACTCAATACTCCACTGTCACAAATAGATAGATCAACTAGACAGAAAATCAACAAAGAAATACTAGAACTCAATCAAACTCTTGATCAAATGAACTTAACAGAAGTTTGAAGAGTGTTCTACCCCACAAAATCAAAATACACATTCTTTTCACCTGCACACGGACCATTCTCCAAAATAGACCCCATACTTGCTTATAGAACATGTTTAAGTAAGTGCAAAGGAATTGCAGTTATCCCCTGTGTATTACCAGATGATAGTGTGATGAAATTGGAGATCAATAGCAAAAGACACTGCAAGAATTTTATAAACATATGGAAATTGAATAACACATTTCTGAATAACCAATGGGTCACAGAGGAAATTAAAGAAGAAATCAGACAGTTTCTACAACTAAATGACAATATCAATACAACATATCAGAATCTATGGGACACAATGAAAGCAGTCTTATGAGGGAAATTCATAGCACTGAATACTCATATTGGGAAAATAGAGTGAGCTCAAACAAACAACCTGATGCTGAACCTCAAACTTCTACAAAAAGAAGAGCAGGACAAATCTCAAGCTCATACAAGGAAGGAAATTATAAATATCAGAGTACAAATCAATGCACTGGAGACTAAGAGAATGATACAAAAAATCAATGAAGCAAAGAGTTGGTTCTTTGAAAGAATAAACAAAATTGACAAACCCTTAGCCAATCTTAGAAAAAGGGAAAGAAAAGGCTCAAATTCATCCAATTAGGAATGAAAATGGTGAGATTATAAAGGACCCAGCAGAAATCCAGAAGTTCATCAATACCTATTTCTAGAACCTATATGCCAATAAGATGGAAAACTCAGAAGAAATGGACAGATCCCTAGATATGTATGAATTACCAAAGTTGAAGGAAGACCTAAAAATTATAAACAACCCAATATCAATCAATGCAATTAAAAATTTACCAACTAAGAAAAGCCTGGGCCCTGATAGCTTCAGTGCTGAATTCTACAAGATATTTAGAGAAGAACTATTGCCACTGCTGTCTAAACTCTTCAATGAAATTGAAAGGGAAGCAATACTCCCAAATCCATTCTCAGAAGCAAGCATCACCTTGATCCCAAAAGCAGAGAAAGACTCAATGAAAAAGAGAACTATAGGCCAATCTCTAATGAACTTAGATGTAAAAATCCTTAATAAGATAATGGCAAACAGAACGCAGAAGATCATCAAGAAGATCATACACCCTGA